>JAEBDU010000010.1:1908830-2569710 GCA_016802625.1 Heliconius numata | reverse complement strand
ATATTCAAAGCTTTTCAATCTAAAACACGATCTGCGTATAAACTTTATCAATTAAATACATTTCATTTGTTGTCTTCACAAGTAATTCTATCCACAAAATTTATAATTAAAGTTATTTCTTGTATCAAATTGCCTTTCTGAGGCCTCTCTCTATCAATTTGTCGAGACTCGCCAGTAATTTGATAATATTATCTATACAACGATGATTAATTATATTTTTCTAAATAATATTGTAATTCATTCTACATATTGAATTATACGTATGTGAGTTACTAAGATTAACTATAGAGCTAAATATTTATTTCTTGCATACTAGGGTACGAAGCGGAAACTTAGTCTGAAACTCCTGTGTTCTTCGCTTTCTGCCCGGATTACAGACATTGCGTATTAAGTGTCGAAAATAATTTCTTGCCCCGGTCGGGTATAGAACCTAAGAACCGACAACCAATAAGCCTAAATCAAACCAATAATATAATGATCTTAGAAGGATTTCCCAATTTTATTATCTGGACTCTACTGAAAAGAGTCAAATCTTCCAAGATCACTATAAAATTCATATTTTGTACCACAATTTACGTACTCAACCAATCTTATTCAAATTGGTATTTTTCAATTCTTAGGCTTTTAGTAATTCAAAATAGAATAGGAGATCAAAATACATTCTAGCACATATTTAAAATAGTATCAGGTGAATCTATTTTAGTACTGCAGTCTTCATTTACTTAAGATTCGTTCTTAATTTGGATGAAAACTATTTTTGATGATGTTAATTACAACAAACTAATATTTATAAGATATTCACAAATTTAAACTATTTCTTGATTAAATTTTTAAAACAATCAGACAGATCTGTACGTGCTAGTAATGTTTTTCCTTAAATATTTTAAATGATATAGTTTTTTCCTCCTCCTTTCCACAAGTAGATATTATCATAACTTTCTAAAGAAACTGATAAATATAAAAATACCTTAATTCACTACATATTGGCTACATACGACAAACGACATACAAAATACAAACACAAGCTATAATAACGAAACTTGATTGTGAGTTATCAAACTTGATTTGCAATATCAGAAATATTTCGAGTTAAACTTAGAACTGGCATTATGCATACCAATTGGTAATATATGCAAAACAAAAGTAGCTTGTAACACGCAATCCTAACATTTTGTTAGCATTAAATTAGACCAGCCACACACAACTACCCCCAAAAACGCCTAATAACTTATTTTTTTTAAAGAAAATTGCACCTTATAACGATAGGTATAACGTAGTAATTTACATAACTTTGGATTTCGGTTGCAACATTCTACTTTCGTGTGGCAGTTATGGTTAATAATAACAAATGATAGGTCAAGGGTGAACGTTAGAATCAAAGGAAATTAGCTGAAGCGAAAATTCTAAAATACCTTTTGTTTGGGATATACCTTTTGTTATTTAAATATAACTATGTATTGGGCTTTGTAAGTAATTCACAAGGTAAAAGGAAGAATAATTGTGTATGTATGTATGAAAATCGGTTGTGAGAAACACAAAATAAGAATGCCATTTATTTTTTATTTTTTTTTATTTTAGCAGCTACATCCACAGGCGCATAGTTGCCCGTGCCTTTTTTTATTAAATGAAAGTTATTTTAACGTGGCGTACTTAATTTTGGGACAATTTAAACTGTACTTATATCTAGAGCTTATACTAGAGGGGTTGGATGAGACCCCTACCGATGTTTTTTTTTTTTTTTTTCATAAGAATGCCATTTGAAAATATACTCTACATACATAATATGTACTTACTTTTAAAAAGGTTTAATCTTGAATTCTTAACATCAGCTTATAGAGGTTTTAAATGAACAAAACTAATAAATTTCTATAATATATAAATTAACTAAGAGGCACAGAGTAGATATACTACGTAGACGTACTTATTGCACGAACATATTATGACCAAAACGATATGAACCAACGATCTCGACCCTAACGGGCAGTTTCTCAAACTATTGCACCAACAGGGCCCACAATATTTCATCTTACTCGTGTATAATCTATATACAAGTAGAGTACAGTAAATGTCACTAACGGTATCTATCAGTCACACCCGTTCAACCATCTTTGTGTTCCGAATAATCCCTAAAGTATTAAAATAATCCTCGCCTTCGAGGGATATACATACGATTGACCGAAATCTATGACAAGCCATTTTGATCAGAATTCCAGATAGATAACAATAAATATTGGTACTTGCTTTGTTGTGCTTCTGTTTAGTATTTCGTAATAGAACCAGACTTGTTTACATATTGAAGTAATAATATTGATTATACCTAAGATATTTTGTAGGAATAGTGAAATATAAAGGTTTTTTGTCATTTCGATGGATTCACTATTTTGACTGTCCTACATCCTACCTTTTGATTCTATGGGCACCACTTGGACCGCACGTTAAATGTTTTAGTAATAAAAATTAATTGTAAAAGAACCTTAATTTATCTAGCCCGATATCAGAAACACTGATTCTCGCCACATAATTTCAGAAGTTCCTACAAAAACGGGACATAACAGCAATAAAGGGATGTGCTTATCCCAGAACTTACGCTATATATCAGTGGCTTAAGTGCTATAGAAATCGTTTCGCGAAAACAAAACTTCTATTACCTGCATAGAAAACCATATCGTTTTAAATATAGGTGTTTTATAATAAACGCCTATATTTTGGGCCACGTTGTTGTATATTTTGTTGATAATTCGTGCTTTTAAATAAGTTGATTTATGATTGTACGTGAAATATTTTACACATCTCAAAATATTTCTTGCATTTTTTGCCCGTATATCGCAGGGTAGGCCGAAAACCTAGTAATAACATACTATTTTAGAGACATTCAACGTGTTACCGCAGTGAAGAATTAAAAGTAACAATGTCTCCGAAAATTGAACCTACAATCATCGCGCTTACAGAAAGATATACAGTACAGTGTGGCACTGCGCTGCGATGGCAATTTGAAAATTGTTTAATAATATTATCATTGAATAATTTTATCTTTATACTTACCTTACGTATAATTAAAGTTATACGTATACGTGTAGATTCCGGGTAAAAAGGGGGGCAAATTATCATAAGTTCGAATCCGCCTTATCGCGTAATCCTGGCTTAGTAGCGGATCGCAGGACCACCCTGCTTGTTTACAGCTACCTATCACGATTGTAAAGATATGTAACACTGAAAATGTTGGTGTTTGGATGGGTGATCCTTTTACTGTGGTCAAAATCTAGTAGAGCCTTTAATTTATAGGTTTTGGAGATTTTTACATAATTTAGAGTACTGATGCTAAAGTATCGTTGCTACTAGATATCATTTTTGAAAAAAACTCAAATGAAAGTGAACGTTCAACCTACAAGATACTTTAATCTATCAATCACATCAACCATTATAATAATCAGTCAATATATTTTTAATAAAGATCCAATACTTTTACCTTAAAATTAACACACAGCTCAGTACTTTTGCATAATAAATTTAAACAAACTCCATTTAGAGTAAGTGTAAATGTGAATTCTAAAAATTTAGCGTTTCAAATCCGAAATTTGAGATAAAGTCAAGAGGAAAAGCATTGTGCTTTAGGTGTGGCCACAAAGACGCGTTCCCATCCATTTTGAACCTTATCCCCTGGTCACAGAAGCCATGAATTTAGGTAAACTGTGTAGAATCTACTTACAGTCCCAAGACGAGTTTCGAGGCAACCCAATCATTCCCTGAACGAGAGATGTGCATTAGCATTTTTATCGATAGGAAATTGTTAGATGGTGCACAAAATTGGTGTTATAGTAATGATTTTTGTGATCATTTATTAGTTAGGAACTAACGAAATTATGGTTTTCCTGCTTTTAATTTTCGTTTTAATGCAAGAACAACTATTTTTTTTACTTTTTTATGAAATGAAAAATATGAAAAGAAAAATGAAAGAAGCTCTATTATTAGAATATTATAATTTATAAAAGCAATATGTATCTTTAAGTCAACTTATGGACGACTAAAGAAATGATCCATAAAACACATATTAAACCCTTAAATTTAAATATGGTATAAGCTAGCTTATTTAAAATTATAACTAGTGATGTTCTAAATACATTGACATCGACAAACTAAACGGTGCATTTACATACGTACACAGATACGAATCCAGGAGATATTGGCCATCCCTCGGGTGTTCAATATATTCGTATTTTTATTTACTCGAGAAGCTTTCTCGACTAGGTCTTGCGGATACAAGACGAAATCGGAATACTATATTTAGTCAAATTTACATTTCATTGCGCTTTTATATTGTGATAAGGTTGGTTTAGTTTCTAGGTAACTTGTATTTGCGTATTGGTTAAATTCACCGCGCTTTGCCTCGACACCAGAGCGAAGAAATGAAAATATAAATTTAAATAAATTTTTCAATTCTTCGAGTGGGGATCAAACCCACAACCGGCCGATTTTACAGTCACACTTTGTGCCCCTGCGTCACGAATGGCCTTACAAGTTGTCGATTTAAAAAAACTTTTACATTTTAAGTCTAATTTACAAAATTAAAATTCTAAATTCTAAAATGTAAACAAAGCAAATTATATTTAATATCTATGGAACAATGCATTAAAAAAGCGTAACTAACAGTTTGATTTATGTATTTTGCATGAGCACGTTCAAGTCGTTACGGTATGTGGAACATGCAAAATTCGAAGCAATTTTAAATAAAAATTTTGATAACCTAATTTCGCTCAACCTTAACAAATAAACAAACGATTAAAATGACACTTGCCCAGAAATTGCCGCGTAAAATCCGCACAAACATTTTCAAAACAATTATGTTGCGAAAAAAAAGCGCAGAGTTTTTAATTAATAAAAATGGCGTCACAAAATGTCTGCAATCCAAACATGGCGGCCAATGAGCGACTCTTTATGTACATATGCTAATGAGTGACAGCCCTGTGTGAATGGAATTGTCGTGTTAGGGCTGTCATTATGTTATACCAACGTTACGTGAATGGGATGAGTGTTTTTGCTCTTTGCCATAGACAATGTAGCTTTTTAAATTAGGCATAACTTTTTTTTAATTTGGCACAGGTACCAAGTATTTAATCCATTGTAAGTTAATTGAGTTGTGGGTGTTGACCTGGTTTCTAACGGGCTTGAGTTTAACAAATTTTAAGTTTTTAAAATTAAATGAGAGCCGTTTCACGTTATATTTTAATTGTTAAAGTATTTTGCTCGGAATATATGTTGTGGTTGAGTTATATTTACGAATGTTTGGTAAGCTCGAAATTAATTATTTCCAATATTTTCATCTTCAACCAATTTTATTTATTTTAGTAATACGTAAAGATTTTGATAAGCTGTCGTGTAAGCGTTCAATTCAATTACGTACCATGTAAAAAGTAGTTTTTACTATTAAGATATAGTGTTGACCAACAAACGACACAGAACTTTATCTTAACAAGCTGAAATATGCCGCCGCTGTATAGAACAAATATTCTTTGAGTGGCAATTCAAGTCACAACTATCTATAGTAATATATTTGCTAGGGTCACGTCCCTCTAATTTCAGAAATTGAGATAAATTAAAAATCTTCTTTATCAAGCTTAATATTAAAAATCTTATTTTTTACTGCACCACAAACAAGAAATGATAACAATAAACATAAAGATCTCAATCTTTTTAGTTGTTTAATTCGTTTGCATTTAAGTGTCCGCATGAAAAAGAAATATAGATACGACTAAATTGCTTGATGCAAATTTTCTTAAACTGCACCGCCATAAACAATTTTTTATAATATGAAAGGGTATGAAAAGTGTTCGTGGAGATAATATTATATTACTTAAAATTGTAAGTAAGGAACCTTCCGAATACAGTTTAAATCGAGTTTGCATTTTAAAAGACTATTTATGAAACAAATGTTCTCGCATAAATAAAAAGTGAGCTTTATATTCCCATATTTCTAAGATGGCCGGCAACAAATTGTCTTTTTGTTGTTTCCGTTTTTGTGATTGCTGTTCAAACTTAACTGAAAATTAGCTTTTTTTTTATTAATTATTCGCTTTTTTTTGTTTTTTTTTTTAGTAGTATAATAGCTCAGTGGGCAGAAGTTAAAAATAATAAAAAGAGAGGCTGTTGTGCAGTGGTTTAGAGTAAGCTTGTAAACGCGATGATTCTGGTTTCAATTCTCACTCAAGGAAAAAATAATATTTAAATTATTTTTCCCCATTCTAATAGACAACCGCTACTTCAATGTCTCGAAAATTAAACAGAAAATGGGGGGCACGTATGTTTTAACAAGGTTCCCTTTACGTACCTACCCTATATGGAAAAAGGCGTGAATCTGTTTTTTTTTTAAAGAAAAGAAATATAATCATAATTTTAACATAAACCCGAAACCATTGTAAAATTTTGTTAGACCATCGAAAAGTATGCCTCGAGGTTCGGTTCGGAAACGATTAAAACTTGTATTGCATTTGCATACGAACGGTTATTGCGCGTGTAGCGTCCCGACAAATTGAAGATACGATTGCTATCTTACAAGGGTGATTTTATCTGGCTAAGATTTAAGATTTCATATATTTATGTTATGGCTTGACCCTGGATGTTTTGTACATGCAGGTTATGTTATTTTTTGGGGTAATTACCATATTTTTTGATATAGTTATAGCACTGGTCGTTACGGATACTAGTCCCTTTTAGGGAGGTTTATTATTCAAATACATACAATGTAAAGGTTGTATTGTAGCGTTGAGTTTCTGCCATTCAATGCGCAATCTTCATCAAATCTTAATATTCGGAAATTGTACAGTGCATGGAGAATGGAGTGTCTTAACATTATGTGTCCTCTACCTACTCTGCTACAAAACAACATGTTGACTTTTACATTACATCTTTTTTTACATCCCCTCGTCAATATTCTATTTTAACTTCAAACCCATAAAAAAGAATCTATATTTTTAATATACTACCTTCATAGATTGTGTTGTTCATAAATTAAAATTCAATATATTCATAACATTTACCTTTCAAATATTATTATAGGTAATACAATCGACCATCTTGGTTAACAGAAAGCAATTTCGCTTGTTTACCACCGGCGCGTGGCAAACAAAAACTTGTTTTTTTCAAAGTTGGACAAACAGACATATTGACTTGGCCTGTAATGAAATGGCATGACATGCCTCATCATAAAGTCGTTGAAGCATATTTAATGAAAGCAAATAGTGAATGCTGCCTTTGTATATCTAGCAGAATGTACTTAACATGTTGTGTGGATAATTGTTTTTATTTCTGTTTTATTTCTAATGAATAAGACTAGCAGTCACGCTGTATCCCGTATATTGCAGGGCAGGCAGAGGGAACCTAGTGTTAAGATACTCTGTTCTCCACTTTCTGTCCAATTTTTGAGGCATTACGTGTATTAGACGACTAGGTTTTCTGCCAACACCGTTTTGTGAGAAAAAGCTGAAAAAGAAACATTTTCCCAAGTACATTTCGTATTTAGATTTTATAAACATCGATCATACACAATTTTTCATACATAAAAACCTATACCTCTAAAAATATTACCCAAACGAGCGTATCGAATTAGAATCCTTCAGCTGTACCCGACAGAGAAAAATAAAAACAAAAAAATAAGAATACAATATCTTAGATCAGCGAATGTGTAATATCCTCGAAGTTACGAACCCTGAAAATAATACCGGTTGTTTATAGCTTTATACATATTTAAATGAGCTATCCTCGTGTTGGCATAGAAATGTGTTGATGCAATAAATCTTTTTCGTATATTTTATATTGAGTTTGTTGGTTTATGCTAAACTAAATATTAGGTAAACTATGTATACTTTGTATTAGTCCAGTGTGATTTATAGGGTTTGAACATTTACTATTGTTGTAATTTGATAGTTTGCGGTTAGAGATGGAGTATATGGAATATTTTTTTCAGTATTTTATTTGAAATGTAATTGTATTCTATATATGATTTTTTTTTAATTTGTAATATGTATATCAAAAATATTATATTTTTATTACATAAGTACTATTCATCAAAATAAACTTGTTCAAAATAAATATAAAAATATAACTTTCAACAAAAAATACTTATATTGTAATTCCTCCATAAACTGCCTCTATAAACAGACGTATATATTACTAATATTGTTCATTTAGAACATATTCCTGGATATTAGGTTCTATATAACACCAAAATTTAGACTAGATCGGTCTCGAAATACCTTTCCGTCTGGCTTTTCTAAATTTTAGTGGAACAACGGTTAAGTGTGATGCAGAGGCATAAATTCTAGTTTTTATCTACGTAATATCTCGTCGTGGAACTTTATGCCATGGCTGTGAGTGGAAAATATTGAATCTGCAGTATTTGGATTCATTTTCTTTCTACCCATATATAGTCGTGTACAGTGGGATTGACTTTTGAAGTGCTAGATAAATTCGGTTTTCTTATTTATTAGCGGTGGTCATATAAAATAAAGTACAACAAAAGTGCTAAGTGCACAGCGTGAACGAAAAAAAATTATTTTCTCTTTTAGCATGCTTTGTTTTGTTACCAGAGCAAGAAAATGTAAAATAACTCATTCCTCCGAGTAGAAACCGAACCCATAACCGTCGCGTTTACTTTCCAACACAGTGCCGCTGCGCCATGACGGCCTATACCATGTAACATTATTACCAAATTTAGTAAATCATATAGATATAAACTAAATAGCATAATAGATGGTTTTTGTTGTAACGCTAACAATAAAGTCGAAGTACAGTGGGGAGTGGATCGTAAACAGAGCACCAGGTGCAATGCGATCATTGTTATTTGTATGTCGTCACTTTTCTTTATATTTGTGAGAAAGTTATTTAAAACGTTATATTAAACTAGTCGTCGCCCACTACTTTGATTGTGTGGACTTTAGGATGTAAAATGAATATTCCCGTTTTTCCCCCTTTCCGTAGAAAATTTGGAAAATTATAAAAATAATTAAATTAATAATTAAAATTAAATATTTTCGTATTCCTCATTTGTTTAACTAGGTGTCCACGCTAAATCTATAGAATGGTCGAAAAGAAAAAGAGAGAAAAGAGTTTTAAACAAACTACATATTCCATACAAACAACAAAAGAGACGTAAAAATATAGTAAAGAGTAACTTTACATATATAACTTTACTATACAAGTAACTAGTTCTTATTTAAGAAATTCACTTTTTTGAGTTTTACGTTGTTCTTAACCAATAAAATTAATTAATTGCACCGAGCTAGTCGAACCCACAACCGTCGCGTTTACAACCAAGCACTGTACTATTAGACCACGTGGCTTCAATAATACATACAGTATAGCCCACAATAAATAAATAAAATAATATATTAAAAACTAATATTTGTATTCAAAAGGTCTGTCTGTGTACGCTATCACGGCTCACTGCTCTTATTGATCGTCGCTTGACACTTCAATTGTTTGTGACATTATAATACGAACGAAACGTGTTTTTTCGTGCATAGTATTCTGATATTTCTTATTTATTATAATATATCTTATCTTATTTATTATAATATTTCATACTTATTTGAGGAGTTTAGGGGAGACCTTCGAGACTTCTAGTAGTTTCTACGGGAACAAGAAGAAACGGAATTTTACGTTTTATAGTCATGCAAACCAAGCTGTAGGTATTTGAATCAGATATTTTATATACCTACATGATAAAATATTTTATATATTGGTTTTAAAAATAAATGCTCAGTCTTAAGTAAATCTCTGTAAATTTACCCAAAAGTCATTCCAATCGCTTTCGCATCATTAAGTAGCAAACAAAACGTATAAATTTTCACAATAAAGTGTTAATAGTATTTCAAAACTCCAACTACGACTAAAGGCAACACAAGTACTGTTTACATAAAAAATATAAAGAATTTGGACCGGGGCTGCAAGAAAAAAGTAGTTATAAATTCATCGGGGAAGCTCTGTTGAATATTTTATGACTGACTGTAACGATGCCTGGATTTTTTTTTATTTCATTGTTCTTAAAATCCTGTTTTAAAAAACCGTTTAAAGTCCTGCTCTAAAAGGATTATAATGGCACTTCAAAAATTTTACAAATGCATTTAGTAATAATGTTTACTGAGAGCGAAAATTTCGTGTACATACATTAAAATTTAGCGGAAATTGAGGAACGAAGTGTCTTACCACTAGGTTCCGTCTACCTTACCTCATGTGTGCGGGATACAGCGTAAAGCTGATTTATTTTGCATACGTTTGATTTAACGATACAAATTTAAAGGCACTTGTGTATGAAAATTCCAAATACAAAAACTTGCGAAATATATATAGCCTAAACGCATATTCTACTAAAACTAAAACCTATAGCAATTCCTAAAAGACCCTACGGATAAAGGACTTAAACGTAATTTTTACTGTTACGTTTACAATAAAGCTGAACGAGCGTTCCTTAGGTCGTCGCCGTAAACTTAGCGCCAGGTGTGCTGTCGTTCCTCTTGTCACTGCTAATCACAGACATCAGTTTATGGGACAAACGCCTTTGTAACAGACGTACAGACTATTTTATTTATATATAATTTTATTTATGTATTTATTTATATATATTTGCTACAGAACAGGTTGTGCTGACGAAGGGAACCTACCCCCTTTCACTGGGCCTTCATACTCTTTCTGATCTTGCTGTATGCCAGAGATATGCGAAGTTTAAAAATATCATATTTAATTTCCACAAGTGTAATTTTTTAAGTTCAGAGTAGAACAATTTTTTTTCTGCCTTTTGACTTTGTTTTGCAAAACATAAAATAATAAAAAATGATTGTTTTTTTTGTTGTTTTGCTTGTTTCCACGTAAAAATGATGAGTTTAAAATTATTTACGCAATTAAATTTGAGACCTTGCCGTTTATATACCATGATTGAGGACTCTAGTTGATAAGGCTATACAGTCATATATCGCCACAAAATAAATACATATGTAAATATATTGAACATTATAAAAAAGACAAAACCGCGGGCTATATTCTAGTAAAAAGAAGTCTTCGTTTCAACCATTTTCACGCTTCACATACCGAAGCAATCTCCATGAAATGTACACACGATGCCATCTAGATTGAATTGGTCCATACATTTATTATTATTTAGTTTTATCTAAATCTTTGACAATACAAATAAAAGAATCGCGTATAAATCGGGTTTTTAATATGTTTTCTTTGTTTTTAGATCCAGGTTATTAATGGTCTTGTGTAAAAAAGATATAGATGTGTTCTTTTAGGGTTTTACATATGAAAACAGATTATGAGTTCATATGTGGAATACCTTTGTTCGAATGAGCTACTACTGAAATCTTGTCAAATGTATTTAATCTTATGTATTTTTTAACAGTTTTATTCCACTCTAAATAAGTATTAGTCCTGTGTAAGCAGAAACAAAAAGTCACTCTCGATATGTTATGGTTAAACAGGAAAACGACATGGTACAAATGTTCCCATTTGTGAGATTTAAATACTTAACCATCACGTTTATTCATATATGTACATGCCTGGGGCGCTTCGGTAATATATAATGACTACTTATACTATTTAAAACAATGTTTCACACTTCGTGCATAGTAGGAGGGAACCTAGGATTAAATTATTTCGCTCACCAGTGATTTTCACAAAGGTAAGTATAATAATAAAGCAAATTATAAAAAAAAATCAACAAAACTACTTTCTTTGGTTCATATCAAGAAATTTCAAAGCATTCATACAAAATCTTAGCCCAACACGTGCAATTGCCCTTTTTCATTCCATCAAATCTCATTAGGGTTCTTAGCAAATGAGTTCAACTCGTTTCGGCCCAGGTGTAATTTTAAAGTAATTACGTGAATTTAAGTGTGTAAAAGTGGCTGAGATCTCTTTAGCGCTCTAAACTTCAACTTTTATTTGCTTTTTGTATAATTGAGTATGCGTTCGTTTTTAACATTTTAAACAGTTTCTTATTATTAACAGCTGTTTTAGAGTTGTAAATTTTGGCTTGTGGTTTTTCTGTTCATAAAGTAACTACTACATAGTTTTTGACTGTGGCTTTGCGCGATTAAATAGAAATAGGTAGGAGTTGTGTATGACATAACACATTCTAAATGCCCGAAGTAGTTCTGACCACAGGTGCAGTGGTTTACATCGAAACGATTAGTGTTATAATATAGCCTTCGATAAATAGACTATCCAACAAAACATTTATTTTTCTCTATTCGAAACCAGTAGTTCCTGAGATTAGTGTGTTTTACATAAGCAAAAATATAAAAAAATATTTTTAGGTAATATTTACTGAATTTTGTTACATGATCCTTCTACTGGATCTTACAAGGATAGCCTAAAAGCTAACCATTAGGTTACCAGTAGGCTACAAAATAACACGAAAAAGAAACCTAAACTAAAACTGAATGTTTCCACGAAATAGGTACCTATCAGGTAACTTCTAAATTCTACTATCATTTTATATTGAAAACGCCCCGTAACTATGGAAGATAACGATTTTCTCATGATTTCCGTACCAATACATTTCCTTAACAAGTGGCCGAGCGGGCACTTCAGCTATGAAAATGCACTCAATAGCTGAAAGGCGATTTAGTAACCACTGCACTCAATAAATTGTGTGGTGAGAATAGAAAAATGAAGTTTTATCTAAGTTAAACGTGTAAAATGTTGACCATTTCTTCTATTATGTAAAAATCACAGAATTCTTTATATGGAATTGAAAATGTGAAGGGGCTTCGTCTAACCTATTAGGTCTATTATGCTGTCATTTTCTATAATTGCAAAAATATTTAGTCAAGGCAGTGAAATGTAATTAAAGCATATTGTAATGTTTCTTCAGTAGACAATAATAAATTAATAAAATAACAGACTTACTTTTAATAAACTTACTTTACATTAGTAAGATAGTTTTAAAATTAAAAAGTGTTCCAATTCCGAATGCTCAGTATTAAATCGAATCGAAAATCGATATCGAAATCTCTTTATATATTTTAACGAAAAATCTCAAAAGAATATATAAAAAAAACTAATCCCAAGTATGGTTTGAAATTAAAATTCTATGTTAAATCTCTAACATTCCACCTTAGTTATTCGTAACTCGCCAGCGCCAGGAAATGGCTTACCTAGATTCTATAGATGCTTATCGGCTAGGGAAATAACGATACCCTGCCTGATTTCACAATATTTTAAATAGTATTCCCAATACTAGGACAATATATAGTAATGAAGTAGTAGTAAATTCTTGTAAATATTTTGCAGGAAATTGTGCAATAATTTTGCTATATTTATTTATTATTGAATTTATTCCTTACTACTTTTTTTCATAAAAGCAAACCGTAGTATAATAGTATTTATTTTTTAGTTAACTTAATTATGGATATCTCATAAATAATCACTTCCGTGATTACGATAAGTATATCGTTAGATGTAGAATTTTGTCACTTATCGCACAATTTGATATGACAGAGTGATTTCTCACAACTTTTCTTATCCTATTTATTACCCTTATTTATTATATATCAATATAGCAGTATCCAATTGTGAACAAATCTAATATAAAATATAAATTCAACATTCCTTATATCATTAGATCGAAAGTACGAACCAGCCATTTCTAAATATAGCCTCCACACAACCACGTTCCTTTTAAAGATTAACGCGAGCTCAGTAGGTACGAGGTGGCTTGCATTATAGAGGATAGCTCCTAGTGCTTGTTATTTATAATTATAATAAAATGGTCTGCTTAGTAAAATATGATGTGCTGGAGACTTATTTTGAATTTCTCATTTGTGGCTCTAACTTAATATGGTAAATTCGTAAAAAAAAGTAAGTGAGAAAACACTATATTTTTACCTTTTGACCAGAAAGAAACCAGATAGAAAGATAGTCGTATTGAATGACGTAACCCAGCGCCGCACTTTAAATTAGTATACAGAACAAATTAGTAACTTAAAATAATATTATAAAACCTTAAAATACCTCACAAGACTTTGAAACTTATCTATTCTCTTCTCAACTTCTATGAAAATGATAGTCAATTCATACAATAACATACTTGTGTAGGTATATTGAAAAACAAAAAGGTGGTATACACATTTGTTTCCAACGAAAAGTAAAATAAGATAGTACGTAATATTTTGCATTTCGATTCTAGATTTTAGTCTAGATTTTATGAAATATTGCATACAGTTGAAACATAAAATATTTCATATACACACATATATATGTACATAGATACAAAACAAACATTTCTACAAATAGTAGAGCTTGCTGTCCAGTGACTTTTTTTTTGGGATTCAATACTCGATACTGAAATGGACATGCGTCCTGCCTATAAATCACGATATATCTATTTAGATGGTTTGACAATTTCTTCTACTGTGTCCAATTGTAAACACGGTGGTTGTGGGTTCAATCCCTAATTGGGGGAATGGGAAAAATATTTAAATTATTTTCATTTTTCTGTTTAAACACGCAATATCTCAAAAATTGGGCGGATAGTGGAGAACGCTGTATGTAACTATATATATTTTTTATATATAAACCAAAATAATTCTCATCCCATACAAAATCCTTTACACATAAACAAGACTAAGTCCCAAAATAAAAGGACATGGCCAACTAAGCACTAGAATTAATTTGTACAATAAATTTGTTCCAAGCTGACACTGACGTTTAGCTTTTCTGCTTTAGCAAAATGTAAGTTTAGCAAAAAACTTGCGAAACCAAGATAAAACAAACGATTCGTCAACTGTGCACCTGCGCTGGGTCCTAGGGATTGCGAGGATAAATTACTATGCATTTCTTACCCCCCCTTCATCTGTCAACGAGTTGTTGCAAATGGTTAATTTAGTTAGAAGCCAAGTGGATCTAGCTTGGAGGATTATAAATTCATTAGGTTTGCTTATTTTAAGTATTTTTTGATGTAAAGTATTATCTTTATTGTACATTAGTTGATAAGAATAAACAAATGTTGAGTTTCTTGCTGACTCTTCTCAGCTGAAGTGTTTTTCCTATAGAAATTACGCTACTGACATTTCTATGTGATCAAGCCACATGATCGTTTGAGAATATCCATCCATACCTATATTATAAATTCGAAAGTAACTCTGTCTGTCTGTCTGTCTGTCTGTCTCTTACGCAATCAGGGCCAAGCCGCTAATTTAATTGTGATAAAATACTCATATAGAGATACTTGAGGGTTACGGGATGAACTATATATTAAAATATTTATTAATTTGACATGCAATTTATTCCGCCATGTTAATAACAACCGTCGTTGCTAAGCAACGATTTGCAAAGTTTGTTGTTAGAAAACGTCACCCAAAATGAGCTTGCTTAACGCATCTCTCTATTGAAAACTAAAAATAATTGCATAAATATATTTAACAAATATTCGTATAGTTCACGCGGGCGTAGCCGCGTTCGGGTGCACTAGTTAACTATAAATTATACTATGAATGACATATTTATTATTCATTTATTGATAAATTATATGCCTAAGTGCCTACGCCTACTTGCGACATATGAAATAGAACGAGTTAAGCGTTGGTTAAAGTTTCATATTTTACGAAATATTTGATAAAAATCTGTATTTTTAGTTTCACACTATATCTTCAAACGCGGTACATAGAGGAAACTTAGTGTTTAGACACTCCGTGTATAACTTTCAAATTTCTATTTTGTTTTGTAACGAAACACCTAACATCAGCTAAATTAATTAACGAAAATAACAGTTCTAACTGCAGTATAACTTTCATAAAAAAGGGAACTTAATACTTAGACAAAAGCACAAAGCTTCTAATTAAATAACTATTCTTATTTCTATATTATATCTGGCACAACTACTATTGCATTTTTTTCCACAAAACCGAGAATGGATTTTAAAGTACAATTTAAAATTGTGTTTGTAAATATTGAATCGCTTTGTGAAAAAGCGCAGTATATAAAAAAAACTGTGTAAAGTTTTCATGTCGGTATTAATTCTTTGCATATTCATTTAACGCGTTAAGTTAATAATTCCCAGTGAACACAGTTTATTTGACAATATAATATTTATATGCTTGAGGCAGTCTTAAATACAGTATATGTACGAGTATATGTATATTCTTATGTTGCAATACTTACCAATTTATTACAATACTTACATTACTGACAGAAGGAACCACCACTTGTCACTCAATTTTCAATACATTGGCTGTTGGGTGGCGAAACTAGGAGGAATAATTGACATAATTTAAGTTATATCCTTGGTTGGAGTCGAACCCACATTCATTGCGGCAACATTCAGATACTGAATTACTTCCTAACCTGCCAGCTAAATGTTTCGATAAAAAAAGCAAGAAAAATCGAACAACCCATAATAAATGAAGATAAAACAACTATTGGAAACAAAAGATCACGTCCACGCGATATTTCCACATCTAACTATGAAAAAGAAAATTTGTTCCGTGTCACAATAAAAAGATCGTAACTGAAAATTGTTAGAACTCACCAGGGAGAGGTTCAGAAATTCCAGGGGCTTGAGACCTTTTGCAGGTGCTATGAGTTATTGTATTGCACCAACTCTGCTATTACTTGAAATAGTTTGGGAAAAGCGACAATATAAGAGTGGATGTTTATTGAGCTTTCTGTAATGCTTTTTGGAATTTTCGCGATTTCTCGTTTCTCATTTCGCCTTTGATGTAGTAGATGCTGTATCACTTTTATGATGATCGTTCTAGGTTCAACGCTTCCGTGTGAAAATACGTTGAAAAGCATCAACGTTAAGAAATATGTCGCTATAGGGTAACTATTTAAAATGTATGTGAAAAATATAAATTATAAAATTTAGAGGAGGGATAAAATTTTTGAGATGTTATATTAATTATATATCTACTAATTACATATTAGATTTTATAAATTTTTTATATTGATAACTTAATTTTTTTTTAACTTAAACATTTAAAGGTTAAGTTAAACATGCTATACGTATCTACTTATGTTCTTCTTGTTTCTCAACCCTTATTAACAGTCTACTGGTTAAACAAATACATAGATTTTTAACTACGTAAAACGGCTAAAAAACCTAGAAAACCAATACTAACATTTTAAAATAAAAACATAAAAAAATCCTGAAATAGAAACTAATTTCAGTAATTGATATACTACACTTAGCTTAGCTGACCAAATGTACCCATATGCAGCGTACTGGGGATAACAGGGAAAGATTAATGACCGAGCGCGATCTGCACCTGAGGCTGTAGGAGAACTATTGTGCTCTAATTTTTTACATAGATAGCGTATTTACTTGCTTTGTGTATAGTTGATTTAGTTTTATATAGGGCTATAGATTAGTTTGTTTTATAGTTTCACGCTGTATCCCGCGCAGTAGGGTAGCTAGAGGGATTCTGGACACTTAGTGGTAAAACATTCCGTTCCCATTAAGACACTTCCGTTCTCTACTTTTCGCCGCATTCTGGAGGTATTGAGTATAGAGTGGTGGAACCCAACGCGGCGCTTTGCCACGTTACCAAAACGAAAAAATAAAAATATTAAATATTTCATTTTCTCGAGTGAGAAGCGGTAAGCAAAGATAACTTAGTGTTACATAATTCGTTGTTAATATATACAAACTACAATTTTACAAATTACAGATGCTAAACGGTTGTCATTGGTTTTACAAAATCGTGGATTCAAATATCAAAATATAGGTACAAATATATATTTTTTGAGTGTTTTAAAGAACCACATTATTAAGATTATTTCAAAAAAAGATCGATTATTTTTGATCATCTATTTTAACAACGAATTAAATATTTAAATTCTGAATTTAAAAGGGTTTAAACATTAATTTAAAATAAAAATACTAACAGCATTGTAAATATATATATCTATCTATATATTTATATCGCTAATACACAGCTTAGAAAACAATTAACAAAACTATTATCTCGTTACAAATTAAAACATCCCATTATCTCTTTTAAGATAACTCATCTGTAGCTGCAGCATCCATCTAATGCACTGGGATAAGAACTAGATTGATGACGTACTGCATCCGCACCTGAGGCCAGCCGGTTGGAAGATACAAGTGTTTTAGTGTTCCTGTTTTATATGGATTCGGTTATTTTAACGTTGTTCTCTATTTTGTTAGAGAAAGGTAGAACTCTACAGTTTTTTCTATTTGAATATCTCGTGATATAAGCATGTTCAACTAAACAAACTCTTTTGCTTTATAATATTAATATATAGAAATATAGATTTTTATTTTTTTAACTTCAGGCTGTTTCCCGCGCATTGTAGGGTAGGCAGAGGCAATATGGGAATTTACTGTTAAAGCACTCCGTTCCCATTAAGACACTTCCGTTTCCTATTTTCCCTCGAAAATAAAATACTATAAATTGATACAAATATATTTAATAGTAGCGCTATAAAAATGCTGGCTAAAACTATAAGCGTTGCCACTACACCTTGATGGTCTCTAAGCACTTCAACAATTCAAAAATTCGACATTTCACAAACAAACAAAAAAGTACCACAATTTCAATGTTATTACTAGGAAGTGGAAAAACAGTATAAAATAAATATCCGCAATAAAGCATCCTAGTTGAAATATTTTACACTCCAAACCGTGCCGGTCATTCGCAAGCACAATCGATCAAAAATAACGAGCTCCCAACAAAAACTCGTTAGTGTAAGTCTAGACCAGCGGACTCAAAACTCGCAAATGCAACCCAAGTGCAAGTGCATATCAATTTGACTCGATTTTAAGCCTAGTTCTAGGTTTTCCTCGAAGGCTTTTATTTTAAATTTAGTGCACCTAGCATATTTAAAGATCTATACTATGATAATATCATTTGATGTTAGTATTAAATAAAATGATTACTTAATAAATATAGCAAAAGTTTTAAGCTATTTGGAATTTGTAGATGTTTTCGTATAATTTATATACAAATTTAATCAATTGTATATTTTTTCATTGTTTGCACTATTATTTTTAGCCGAAAATATAGCGTAAATAAATACACAACTCAATTTTTTACAGGTTTCTCATTTATTTTACTATATAAGTCCCTTATGTAAAAACACAATGTTTCTAAATAAACATATTGTAAAACAGAGTAATGTATTACGAAGTTAACTCTACCTTCAACTGTACAATATATTTTAGCAAAAACTTTGGAAATCATCTTTCATTTCTTGGTATATAATTTCTAATTACATTAAAGAAACTGATTACAAATCGTAGATTCACAATCGCATGATGCTAAAATTGAACCTGTCACATATACCCAATTTGCGGACGTCAAAAGTTGGCAGTTTGACAGTGGAACACTCAATTCGCGCCGATTGAAAGTGGAAACCCCTAACCCCCTAGTCTAGACGATCGTTAATCCAAGAACAAGTTCGTCTCATTCACTCTTATCAAAGTCGCAGGTGTGAATCCCCTTACGGCCCTTAGCCCTCGATAACACTGTCACGAGCTGATGAATTGCTTATTATATCGCACATTTTTAATAGAAATGAGATACTGGTATACCATTACTTGTAGGTTTGAAGGGGGAAATTATTATCTTGGTTGGTGAATAAAAAATGATTTTTTTGTTCATATTATTAAAGGAAGAACGTTTCATACATCTAACCATATTTTTATATTACTTTAAGTTTGAATCAAAAATTGTATGTGAAATTTGGTTTAGATTATGTTAAGCCTCTGCTGTATTTCGGGTGACGAAATAATCATCGCGCTTTACTTTAGGCACTGGTGCCTTGAATTAAAAATAATTTATTTCTTCGAGTAGAAATCAAACACGCAACCATTACTACAGATGACTAACATCCTATACCATATTATATGGATTAAAAATATATTTATCTTCAAAAAAAATTCTATTTATATAAAATTTTACTCGTAACCAATATTTTCTTCTAGCGAATTTATAGACGCTTATCCTATTAGGTTGTTATTTTTTGCTTTACTCCTGCGAATAAGTCCCAATAACTGTCAATTTGCTAAGTGTTCTTTATTATGGATTAACATTTTATAATTACTTTAGGACTAAGTGATCACATATTTTTATAAAAAGAGCGAACACTTGCAATGTACTTGACAGAAAACCAAGCGGTGAATCAGTCTTTATTCATTTGACCTGCGTTGAATTCGCGTACCTATAGAGTCTGTACCTAATGACTCATTTCCGAAACTCTTTTTAGTTATTTGCACAGCGACATGTTATAAGAAATATACATTAATCATCAAAAAATCAAGAGAAGAGAAGAAGAGACCGGACTAAATCTGCGGACTGTTCTCCATATTCCGCAATTTTTGAGACATTGAGTGATGAGAGGCGGAACTCAGCGCCGCAGTTTCTCTACCAAACCGAGCAATCGACACCATAACAGTCGCATCTATTTTCAGATACTGCCCTACTGCGCTACGATGATCTTAAACTATTGTATTTCTTTATTATTCAATAACCTTACTAAACTAAACTTTCTTTTGTTTCAGATGCCAACACAAGATGGTGCAACTATTTGACTACTCCATAAATGAATGTAAATATTAACAACCAAACAAAAAACCAACCAACTATGATTGGGAAACCAGAAACGGTTACAGAACCTTTAGAAAAGGTCATAAAGAACAAGAGGAACAGTCTTCTAGATCTAAAATCTCTTCTAGAAGACAGAGGAGGCGTTATTCATTCTAGTACACACGGTTTCAAACGTAGTGTCTTTGAAAAGGATAAAATTACTAGCGATAGTGTGAACTATTTAAATAGTTTTAGTTTCGATACAACTTTTAGTGAAAGCAATAATATGAGGTGTAAAGGTAGAGGGCGGTGCTGTAGACTTAAAACTTTAGTGTTTTTGTTATTAGTGGCCATCTTCGTTGATACAAGACTGCAAGTGGAGGCGAGAAGTCCAGCAGGTACGTGGTATATTTAATTTCTATTCTAAAAAATTAAGCTTAGTTATATAATTATTATCACTAGATTAATACTAAGAAAAATACATAATTTTAATCTTCCCATTGTATCGTAGGTTGTTTTGCAGATAGGATTATTATAATATGATTAATTTCAAAGTTATTCTACTCTTATTTAAAATCAATATTATATGATTATAAAAGATAATCAATTCCCATTACTCAGAAAAGGAAAAATACCCGAAAACATTTATTCAGAAAAGAGAAAAAACACAAAAAATCAATTGTTTAAAAATTCTGCCTAACCAATTGTAAACAATTGCGGTTTCATTCATAAAACTTATTTTTATGACTAATTTTGACACACTAAGATTATTGTAATTCGAACTGTTAAATGCTTAGTCATAGATTTGGTTCTTTATGTTGTAGGAGGTATTTACTTAATACGTTAAACTTTTGTTTTAACTATACAAATTAAATAGGCGTGAACAAACTATGAATCAGCATTTTAAAAAAAATTAAAATAATTTTGTAACAAAACAATATATACTTTTTAATATTTTAAACAAGAATATTAGAATATTTTGAAGTAGGTACACTTAAAAATTCAAATGAAATGTAAAAAACATAGTGTTTTAACATTGGGTTCTTTCTAGAAAAAAACAAGTGTACAATCCGTAATTAATACCAAGTTTCACATTAAATTGTATAAACTATAAACGTACAAACACATTATGTTAAATCACTTTAAAAACCCATTTACAAGTAACTACCCACACTTTTAATAGAAAATTAAAGAAAAATTTCTAAGAGAGCAGCAATAACTTACCTCACAAACGGGCTGTAAGCATACATAAATCGTTACCAGTTCTCAACAAGTGCTTAAGACGGTCTTAGCTACTCTAAGAAATAGTAATGGAAACGATGATTTTTTTATGCCTCTCTTTGTTTTATGCTATATATTGTATTACTATACAAATATAGAAGTATTT
Source organism: Heliconius numata (assembly GCA_016802625.1). NCBI lineage: Eukaryota > Metazoa > Arthropoda > Insecta > Lepidoptera > Nymphalidae > Heliconius > Heliconius numata. The sequence continues at coordinate 2,547,783 of JAEBDU010000010.1, read as the reverse complement.
TTTATATTATAGCAACAATAAGCTTCTGTTTTTTTAAGCCTAGTTTCTTAGTTCTCAAAAAACGTTAATATATATAACGCATATAATAACCAGCACTCAGACTGTATTTAGAAGTATCAACGACGTTAAATTTGCAAATCTCTTCAAAGGCCTTCGTTAGGCAAAAAGCCGTTCACAGGCGAATTTCTAAAAATAAATACCGAATATACTCATACAATATGAGACAAGACGACGTTCAACACGTATGTATATTATTAATAAATATATAAACTATGTATGTATGTTCATTTAATTAAATAGGAAAAGCTATTTAGTTTTAGTTTATTGGTTAGATATTGAACAAATCATGGGTTCAAATCTTCCTTGGTATATGAACTATACCTATAAAATTATAATATTTCTAAACAAAATCATCTAAACTGCTAAAAAATATTACGTAGGCAGGAGAAATTGTAATACAATATTCAATACAACACTTTTAGCTTAAAGCTTAACGGTATGTCTCAATTAACATGTCCTAGCAAAACATATAACACTATTGTTTCTGTACTAAACCTCGTGATTCACACATCGATTTTAGCACTTTAATTTAGAAATGTGTGCTATTTTTCACATTCATGTTATTTTGAGAAATCGACTGCATTTCAAATGAAGTTATTTTTATATTCAATTCGATATGATGCTCGTAGAATCGTTCGTTCGGAACTTTATAACAATGTAGAAATGTGTTATTTCTTATTCCATCTTATTTTCGGATTTTTGGTGTATTTGTGGTACTGTAAGTTAATAATTTTATAAATAAATATATAGTAGAAATTTAGCTCAGATCTTAAGAAAGTTTAGAATAATTTTAGTATAAGCCTTAATAATAAATAATTAACTTTCAACTATTTACTGTTTACATAAAATTATTCTGTTAATCCCAAACTTTTACTTTAAGAGAGAAATTTTAAGAAATTTCTGAAATAGCAAAACTCAAAATTGCTTTTAAAATAAACGAAATGCTAAAAGCTTATATTATTATAACATTTTGTTAAATTAAAGGTATACCTGAACTAAACTAGAACTAAAATATGATAAGACCTTCCGTCAAACGCAAGGCAACTCGTAATGTACGTCACCTGTCAAGAAAACACCACTAGCTACTAACTTGGATGAAACTGTAGGCTGGGAAACTTGCTAGTTTAACTTTGTAACGAATCCACTATTGTACTACGATTTCGGTCTGTTTACCTTGTGTAGGTGGTAAGTATTATATGTTATTACTTTGGATTTCTGTTTGATGGTCAGAGAAAACTTTGTGACCATATTTTCTTTCTTTATTTCTGGTTTTGTCATTTAACTTTAGATGTATTTATGTTATAAATAAATATACATAATGTTGAGTTTCCAATCCAGTTCATAATTTAGAGGAAGGCTATTTATTTTAGATGACATTAATCGTTTTAACCTACGGGAAGAGTTACAACTATGTATGTGTCATACTATGTCATATATATACGTTCTTGGTTGGTATACACGAATATCCTTTTAGATACATAGAAAAACATCACTTTTATGAAACATTTAAAATGAAAAGCTCAAAGCTTAAAGCACTTCGCGTAATAAATCCTAAATTCCGAAAAAAAGTATAACCAATTGATTGAAGTATCGAAAACAATACACACACCGAGCCACTTAACTAATCATTTAGATTGCCAATACGAGCTGAACGATGAACGATGGAAAAAAATACAAAAAACAAACAGATATGAAAAAATTAAAACAGTATCTCTTAATTGCTTGAACTGGTATGGCATAACCGTTTAATCCTCATAGAAAACAGATTGTAAAGGAAAAAGAACCTGCAAAATATGAGGTAAACCGAGAAGTCCAATCATACCATAATCCATTAAGATTTTCCTACGCTTCGTCGAACGCACTTCCAAAGTCCCGCGAGGTAAATATTTCACCCCCCCACTCCCAAGTATAATATATTCCGCACCCCTCATCTTGCCATCCCTGTTTTGCATGAAGGGGGAATTTAAATTGTGTAATCTAACTTTCAATTCATTCATACATACTTACAGCGCCATCTCTAGGTGATGTATTGAAACGTAATTGTTAGTCATTTGGCCTGTGGCATTGAAGCAAAGTTTAGATTTTTTGTAAGTTTCGTTATTACTGCAGAGTTTTTTGAAAATTTTATGACTTTTGTTATTATCATTATTTTTAATATATTTAGATTATGTGGGATATGCCGATATTATCTTAGAACACTATGTTTTAAATTTAGAGACCCTTTATTGGCATAGGATGTAATCGTCCACAATGGTTAGTTTTTGCTTGAACCCTATAAATCTAGTTATAAACACGGGGTTGACTTTCAGAAAACAAGCGATAACTCGAAAATAAAGCTGAAATTGAGGAATGGAGTGCCTATTCCACTTATGTTGGAAAATGCGTTAAGCGTGAAGTTAGTCATACTACTGTGTAAGGTTACGCAAATCCATACGACATATAAAATGTAAACCGGTATAAAATATTTTTTATTACCTTAAATTAATATGATGTAGTAATTAAAATAGAAATCAATGTGTAATACAGTTAATATTTCACATAAAATAATATAATATATATCATAATTCTGTGAAATTGTCATCAAAATGTTATTCTCGTTGCAATAACGTTAGTTCAAAACCGAATCTTCGCGAGCTCCAAGACTGACGCAAGTTTCTAAATAACATTCAAATTGAAATTGGTTTTTGTTCGAGGTTCTGTATTTGACTTGCAGTATTTAGTGGGACATAGATGATTGTTGACTTCTGTGAAGTTTTCGTTTTATATATATGCTTAAGATTTTTTTCGCTTCATGCTGTATCCCGCATAATATAGGTATATTAGCTTGCTAAGCAGAGAAACATATTGTTAAGACACTGCTAATAGGGAAAGCTTATAGTCTTTCTAATATTCATTTGCATCGGAATTGATGGATATAGGTGGGTTGTACGTATCCCAGAAATTTTACTTAAAAATATTAACCCTGAAACAAAAAAAAACAATACACAAACGGCTATGTTCAAAGCTTAAATGAATGAATCATATTTCTATATACGACCATTCTAATATTATCAGTTAAAATCACTTTGCCGTATCATATAGAACAACTCCATTATAAGCGTCCTTTAATTAAATTACCGCCCATGTTTTAGGGCGGAAACGCTTTTTTCTTTCGTAATTGAATTGTAAGGATTTATAGCGATTCTTGTCAAACATTGAGTAGCGCTAGAAATATTTTCGAATTAAATTTTCGGTAAAGGTTCTCGGTATTTTTTTTCTTTCGTTTGGATATTTCAACAATTATCTTAATAGATAACTGATATCACAAAATTTTACGTTAAACACTACATTTAAATTGGGACAATTCTTGTTAACTACTTTCTTATTTTGTCAAAAAATGCTGACGCTTCCTTGAACATATTATAATTTAATCTAATTTATATTTTTATGTATCTTATAGGAAATCGAATCTCTATCCACCGATATGTAATAATATTAAGTAACACATACACCTGTTTTTATAATACAAACACATATAAACAGTAAATTAGACGTTATCTAGTATTTAACACAGATTTTACGTATACATTTTTTATATCCCCGAAGAAACAAAAAGTTACAGTATCAGTTGAAAAAGACGAAAAAACTCCACGTATATATCTTATAAAGATCTCATTTGTGAAAGGTTCCGCTTATCAAACGAGAATTGCAATCAGTGCAAATGAATGTAGCCGTCTGTTCGGCATCATCAAATTAACTTCAAAAAACGTCCAAGCCCTACTATCTAACTTTGTACTACATTAAGTCTTTTTAATTACATTTTTAGCTCTACCTATAGTAGTTATCCTGCATATAGTAGAATAGGTAGAAGGAACTTAGTTTCAGGATACCTTATTCTCCATTTTGCGGATCAAATATCTCTATTCCTAATTTTGAAATATTTCGTGTTGAATGACGGAACATTACGGCGCGGCTGTATCTTATTACCAGAGATAGAAAATTGAAATAATTCTTTACTCAGAGTGAAAATTGAACCCTCAACCGTTGCTTTCGCTGTCAGACGTTCCGCCTCTGTGCCTCGACGGTCTGTATTTAATTAGATTGTTGCTAGTGTTGTTTCTGTGTAACTTTTTAACTAGTAGGTATAAAACAGCGGGATACATGAAATTTCTACTTTTTATTTTACCCATTTACATTAAGAGATTTTTATAATGTTCCCATTAGAATCGAATCCACAATCAACGTTTGTGGTTAGATATAACAATATAAAAAAGAATTGCAATCCCCCAAGTTACAAATAATATTATAAAAGAATGCAAAAAAGGTAAAATAAAATGACTACTACTATTACTACTTATATACATATTTAAGTCTTATGTACTTATAAAATACATAAGATAAATGATAATAAAGAATATACTATAAAAAGATTTTCAATTTGCATAAATATGCACGTTAAAACTTTTCAATTTTCGTGTCCTGTTAAAAATTTGAAGCTTAAAAGCATTTTTATTAATAAAACTTTGCCATTGTATTGTTTTATATTCATATTTTTACATTTATAATAGTTGAGGCCGTAGTGACGCAGTGGGCCAGCTACTATAAAATATGATGGTTGTAGCTTCCATTCTCTCTGGGAAAAATGAGTACTAAATTATATCACACATCTCTTGTACACTATATACCGAGTTAAGTTACGCCACTCCACAAAACGTGGCCCTTCTTATACTTAGTTAACATTTGGAACCTAACTGAAGAGACCTTCACTTTTTCCAATGTCATCATTCTCTTTTATATTGAGAGATACTTAAAATTAGATAAAGGGCGGCTGAGGGTAAGGAGCTTGCACATTTTAACCCCTTGATTACATTATCGTTAAACACTACTACTACCTACAACTTGATAACTGTGAAATCATATTCCTCTCTAGACAAATTCAAATACCTAAATGTAAATATACTTAATATTCAAGTATATTTTTTTTAATATTGTGTTTTGCCGTCTGGTAGTCTATTCCATCAACAATTAATGCCTTAAAAATCTGAAAGCTTCATACAGTGAGTGACAAATTATTACGTATCTATTAACCATTGCATATAATGCTTTAAGCTTCCGGTGCCTAAACCATACGAAAAAAAAAGACTTTAATCACTCCCAAAAAGCACTACAATCCTACAATAATAACTAGCGACTAGACGTAATAACTTCTTGATGTAACGAGAGACCACGCACTGAAATACGAAGCGAAATTAATAAAATTTGGCATACAGCCAATATTCCATTATGGCAAGTACTCCTGAAAAGAATCAGCCTCTAAATTGATATTGCATAACGAAATGTTACTGGAGCTTAATGCGGTTCATTTGTGTGCAGATGCTTTTTACTCAACTGTGGAGGAAGATAAAGAGTATTATGTATATTAATTATATTTCTTTGCTTGTATTTGGTTGAAGCCAGTCGTGGCGCAAGGGCTGTAAGTGTGTGTGTGTGAACCAATACATTTAGTTCAATATTATTGTCTAACAATTTTTAAACATTTAAATATAACAGCTAAAGTCAATAACGACACATATTTCGTTATAGTAATAATAGTAGATTAATAGTAATTTACGTTGAATATAAAAAATATCTCGTTATTTAAAATTTTAACTACTTTACTTCAAGGTTTGCGTTATGTTTTGCTGTATTAGTTACATAGAAGACGTTACTGTTTCTAAAATACATCTAGATAGATTAAAGAAGGTACTTAAAATAAATAAATAAAATGAAAGAGAATGAAAACCTGATTACCTAGTGTTAATACATTCCGTTCCCATTAAGATACTTAGGTGTCCCATTTTCCGCCGAATTCTGATAACAAAACAAAGAAAAATATTAAATATTTCATTTTCTCGAGTGGGAATCGAATCCTTACTTTGTACCCCAGCGCCACCACTGGCCTTCGAGAGATCTTTTAACTAAAATATTTAGTTCAAATATAATTCTATCATATATCCCGCACAAATAATAATATAACTAAATTTACCGCTTATCTACATAGTTGTAACTAATATTCACTCTATATACACAAAACAACCATTTGTTATTTATTCAAATCAGCACTTCCTCGTTATAGCACCACCCATTGATATGAAGCCAAACCCAGCAAATTTATTATTTCCGATTGTCCCGTGCACCTAAAGGGATAATCGAGCCCTTATAATATGATAGGTGTTTTAATTACACGGGATTGTATGGAAATCGGTTGCTATGTATCAAAGCCGCCCTTTTGTTGTCCTGGATGGAATATATTTAGGGTCCTTTTTTTATTTAACGTCTGAATTATTTATTTTATTATTTTGAGTGAATATCGAACCTGCAACCATCACGTGTTCAGTCAGACCCTTTCAAACTACGCAACGACGATTTTTCTCCTTTTTTTTAATAAGTAAAACATATCAAGTTTCCTTTCAGCTGTTAAAAACTAACAACTTAGATATAATTTTAAAGATGACAACATAGCCCTTTCAGGTGGACGTAATTGAAAATTGCCGGTAATGATCTATTGTGTATTGTATTTTAGACTTTATATCCTTTGTATAAGGCTTATTATATAGTATGAGATGGCTGAAGTATAATTTATAGCTTTGTATAAACTGAGTTTAGGACAATAGGTTATAAGAGATGACAGAGACATAACGATGATATAAAAGGATATTGAAAGTTATAATAAAATTTATAATAGATATTATTTATTATGTTCTTACGTGGAATGTGTTCTAGTACTGGGTTCAAATCTAACTCGGATTATTCTTTGGCGCAGTCAGATTAAGTTCGGCGTTGGGTTACGTAATTTAAAGTAGAAGATACATATTAAAAAAACAAGCCTTTTTTATAGCTCTACATATTTTAATAAAAACTTCTTTATTTATAAATGAACTATTTTCTATTAGTTAGGTACTTGACCTATAAAAAAATGTATTTTATTTTTGTGTTTATTTGCATCAGATATCGTTCTTATACATCTCGAGAGAGGGTCACTTGTATAGATTTTTATACGTTCTCGCCCCCAAATAGTAAAGGTAAGTAAAGGAAGTTGATCGCAAATTGCTCTCACAACTTTATGCTACCTATGGGCGCATCGTTGAATACGTTCAATGCATTTACTTACAAAGTGGGGGTAAATATTCAAAGATCTATAAGGATAAATCTTCGTGATCTTTTCTCTGTTAAATATAAGAGAGAAGCAATTTTGTTTCCGTAGACTGTTCAACTATAGTAATACAATTTAAATTTACTTAAAAATAAAAACTAGGTTTTACAGTTCCCTCTCCGCTACGTTTTCCAGGGAACCTACTGACTATATGATACAAAAGACTAGCTGATCCCCTAGTCAATAAATACAGTTCTTCAAATAAACTTAACAATTTCTCACCCCAATGGCAAAATTTCCAAAAAAGTCTTACTAAGTTTTTTTGCCCTCCCCTTTTAGATTATAAAGATAAAAAATCTAAATATAAAAGAGATATTTTTTTTTTTTCAGAAAACTTATAAAAATGTTAACATAGCGGAATTCGAACCCGTGATTTCCACCACTACGCCGTTCTTTAAAAAATGTTTTCCCTAAACCAAATCACGTATAGCATCAAGTTGTAGCCATAAAGCAAGAGCTATACAATCATTGCTGTTCTGACCAACCGTCCCCTGTTGAGTCGGCAATGCACCTCAAGGGACCAACTAGCTGAACCTACCCTGTAACATTACTTTCAACGTGGGCCTCTCCATTTGTTACCGTGTAATCTGAGAGAGAAGGAAATGAAAGGACTTCATTTATCTAATATTAAAAAAAACATTAAGGTGTAACATTAAGGCGTCGTGGCGCAGGGGATATCGTGAGAATGTGAACGCGACGGTTGTGAGTTCGATTTCCATTGGATTCGATTCTATGGACACAAGAGTTGTTTTCATTTTCCTCACTCTGGTAACAAGATAAAGGTCGAAAATAAAAGTCTCGAAAATAAGGCGGAAAATGGAAACCGGACAATCCGTTCTCTACATTTAACATTAGGCACTTTCTGCGTATCCTGCTATATGCCCGAAGTGAAAAGAAATTGATCAGCAAGCAAAAACAATTAATCATGTTACATCTTTTTATTCATTCTACCACAAAAATTTATTTAATTTTATATTAGAAATCATCAATTCTCAAAACTAATATGTTACTCTAATCTATAAAAAGTATTTTTATCAAACCCTTAACCTTTGTCATAGGATGCATGTAGTTTTATATAGCAGCTTAGGGGGTGGAGGTTAATTTGTATTATGCTTAGTCAGAACCATTGGTGAGTTCTCACGTGCTATGATCGCAAGTGAACTTCATTCAGTAGATGTAGAGTAGCTTGTGATTGAAAGCAAAATTATAGTATGAGCTTGAGTAGGATGGAGCTGAGCTTTGAGAAACTCAATGCTGCGCTACATCTCACTAGTTGGGAAAAATCTGAATAAATCATTCCCTCGAATGGGGATCGAACTCACAACCATCGCATTTACAGTAAAATCCCAATTTAATGTGTCGCTATGGCATGTCGCTTTTTTTCGGGTCTGGCTATATAAAGTACACCGTTGAGTTTTTATTTAGCTAACTGTCACATTTTACATAAACGTAGAAAACGGAGAACTGAATACTGTAAAAATAGTTTCCCTCGTGCTACCTTTTATAACGAAGGCGACACGTCAAAACAAAAGATTTTTATTATTAACTTTTCACCGCAAAAGGACATAAGTCATTTTACATTATGCCAGTGATTATCATAACTGTCATATCGCAGCTTTCAATAACATTGTGGGAGTGAAATATTGCCGCGATACTTCTTCTTGATTAAACTTAATAACTATATTTTGTATGAGTAATGTTGGAATTTTAAATTCATATTATCGTTTGACATAAGAGGACGTGGTTTTCGAATGAAATAAATAAATTTAATATATATAAAAAATACTATCACCTATTGTAATATGCTATTAAATACTATTAAATAATACAAATTTTGTATAGTTTATATATTCGTGATAATTTCAATATTAAAAAAAATTATAATAAATGACATACTCTGGTTTCATTACTCTACATTGCGTAGGACAGGAACGCGTTGGTACGAAAATAATGGATGCCATGAATGGCTGAAATGGTATAGCACTTAGGTATTGTAATGATTCTTCTTTATCAGAAACTAGGTTTCTCGTTATTAGTCTATCGTATTCATATATAGAGAAAATTAGTTTAGTTACTAGGCTTAGTGACTTTGGTAATAATAGGCTGTATTTCTAAAGTTTAGCTAGCTATTAGAGCCATATAAGTAAATATTTTCTTTGTTCACAAGTATATTATAATATAGTTAGTTATATTGTTTGTTGTTTTTGAACTAAATTACGGTATATTTTTTGTGATTTAAATTGTTTATGTGGGAGGGACTTACAAAGCTTAGTGGCAAACTGAAAGTTAATTATATTGAGACCATCATAACATGAGATTTTTTTACTTCTCATCGTAATTTTATTAATTTTTAAATATTTTATTATAAAAATATAATGCATAGGTATTAATATATATGATTTATACATTTTTGTCCGTTTACACATTACTCATGTATCCGTTTTTTTACTAGCATTTTTAAATGAAAATAATTTAAATATAAATTTAATTAATATACCTGAGCGAGAATCGAATGTATAACCATCGCGTACAGTCAGACATTACCCCATTGCATATGAATTATATAGACTCTAATATATTACACAGAGAGTTACAATTTCCAAATTGAAAAGTTTTAATTATACGTAAAGTGAAGAAAACTAGTCGCTAAAGGTTTGATACTTGAAAGGCCTATCAAAATAGCCACTACACGTTTTGGCTCTTAGTTCGGTGTTATTTCGAAACTTTGCCCCCAGCTGTTATTGGAGGCAATTCGTCGTGTACTTTTACTAACAATTCTTTAGAAAAATTATATAAAATTAACTCTTTTTCTTTTTATTTATATTGAAACTAAAGAAAGCGCTTTTCTTATCACTTTTAGTTTTTCCTGTGCTACGTAATTTTCCGATGTAAATATGAAAAGTAAGCCCTGGTGCTTAAACATCAGAGTGTCTTATCACTTGATTCCTTCTGCCTACCCTGCTGTTTGCGGGATGCAGCGTGTAGCTAAAAAAAAACTTGTATGAAAATGAACTCCTTCAATAGGTACCTAAGCTTTTTTTGTTGTTGACATTTGTTTTTTCTATAATGTTCTGTATATACGATACTTTCTAATTGTCCAATATATATACCGCGGACACAGTGGGCTATATCAAGGCGATTAACGTGATTTAACATAACCGATATACCTAATAATAACCTTAATCGATGTCGATGTAGTTCCCCACGCAAGTAGATTTTCTCAACTCGAACCACTATTTCTTGAGATTAGAACTTTCAACCAAAGTAACACTTCAGCTTTATAATATCAGTATTAGAAATGCGGAAGTATAGATATTGTCTTCTATTTTTCTTCTTTATCTATGTGCCTAAACTGTCCTAGAAGGTACGGTCTTTTTATAGAATGTAAAGTGACCTTAATTACAATTTACATATGTCAAAAATGATAAAAATATTTACATATAAGAAACTTCTATTGTCACTTCCCCTTATTTTGCTTTTAAGCCTTCTAAAATCAAATTATTAAAGTGTATCATATCATGCGATATGACCATCCATCATCTATTTCTGGAGTAATTAGTGGATAAAGTTGATTAATTCTTCAATATATTAAAGTTGTGGATCTCACAAAACTTTTCAGTTTTAATTAAATTTTTAAAAAAAACATTGACAGAAATTATTTTAGTATTTTGGTACAGTTGAAAAGAATTTAAACTGTACGCACGATAGATGTAGATTCAATTCTCGCTTGTATAATAACGTGTACTAAGCTGTTACATAATAGTATTAAAATGACTCACTGACAAAATGTAAAGTTTTTCTATATTATAAAAGATGTTCAGAAAATACATACTACGTTATTCAACTATTCTGTTTCCACTTACCGATAAAATTCACTAATTAGTTTACCATTAGTCAATTTTATAAATTTCCTGGTTTCATCATAAATAATTATTTTATATCCAAACTATAATATAAAAAAACAAGCATTTACTATTAAAAAGGTAATAAAAATCGTGTTTTACATCGATACAACAAAATGAAGAATTATAGCTCGATGCATTTCAAAATTAATTTCATTAGTTTGCTTAAGAATTAAATATGACATTATAAAGTTCTATAAATTTAAGACCACCCGGTCAGTTTAATTAATAGTCTTAAGACGCACGTCATAATCTAAATCATGAGAGGAATTTCATTTATATTGGACTTAGAGCTCTTAACTGGATAGGGTTTATTGGTGTGGAGTATATATTAGGTAGTAGATAGCAAGTTCAGTTTCTAGCAAGGGTGAATAGAATTCTTATAGATATTTTACAAGAATATTATTTTTTATTTTTATATTAATATTATTCACAGTTAATATATTACAAATTATTTTTCATTTATTATGTTCTTTAAATAAATGTTATAAAATTCGTACTGACAAAACACCTAAGCATTTATAGTAATTAAGAATTTCGTCAAGTTGGATTTGAATCCACATTCCACCTTCACTCAAATCTAATCTGTATATCTCGTATAGGCAGAGGTAATCTAGTGTTAACACTCCGTCCCCAACACATTGCATGTCAAGCGAGAGAATGAAAAAAAAACCATTCCCTCGTGAGGGAATCGAACCCACAACTGCCCCGTTCACAGTTAGATACATTACCAACGCAGACGGCCTCTGGTGTCAACATTAATAATATTTATAATTTAATTGCCATATCCATAAGCCATACAACGCAGTACGGCTGGCGTATATTTCACATTGAGCTATCAATCTTGCACCCACACAAAGATTTATGGGACGACGACTCTTTTCATTTTTATTCAAATTTTAATACCCATCTGACGAGTTTATTTAATTTAATATGACCAGTGTAACGGCGCTAATGATTAATTGTGTTATGTTATGTTCATTACAATTAGAAAAATATTAAAATTGTAAATTTTAAAATAAAAACGGCCATTGTGGCTCAGTAGTAAAAGGTCTGATTGTAAACGTGGATGCTTGTGGATTCCATCCCCATTCTAAGAATTGAATTAATTTAATTACTGTGCCAGAGCATGAGAGAGCTTGGCGTTAAGTTCCGTCTCATTTTCATATTAACAAATTGAATAATTACTAGTACGGCGTACTTTGTTATGAGAACGAAGAAATAAAAATAATTTAATCCTCGAGTCGGAATCGAACTTCGGAAACGTCGCATTTACAATTATACGGCTTTAAACACATTGTAAATACAATAAATTAAGTCTATAGGATTATAAACGTTTTTTAACAAAAAATATGTTACACCTCTTTGCTTTGGACCATCTATTTATAACTGTTATTATTTTATTGTGACCATTTTATTAATTCCCTAATTGATTCCTGTATCTTATCATTCAAATGAAACCGATTCATTAAAAGCTTGTTCCTTAATAAATGTTTATTTTATCACTAGCTTTCTATCTGTCATAATAAATTACATTACACAAGTATGTGAGATATATAATTTTTTATGTTTTTTTATATCTTTATAGTTTCTGCCACGGTCATGCACCTGCCTTATAAAATGTCAGCTGTCTGTAAGACAGAAAAACCAAAATCTGTTATTTTATGTTTTCTTTTTAATTTTACGCTGTATACCGCATTTAGGAGGGTGAGAGGAGGAAGAACCTAGTAACCTAGTGCTAAGACACTCCGTTGGTCACTTTCTTATTCTATGTAAAAATTGGTATTCCCTAAAAGTCTACCTTAGACTTTCGTTTTTGCGGATCTACAGAAATGACTAGTACTGTCATTAAATATACATATAACGTGCTAGTCATACCGAAACGCTCAAATAGCGGCAGCGAAAATTAATTTTCACAAAAAAATAATTCGTTGCTATCAACATTCCGTTTTAATCGCCCCTCATTAAGAACATCGCGTCGTAACGGAGCCGCGTTTTGCGTGAATTTTAAATCGCAAGTGACGTTACTGCCAATTTAGCTTTTTTATTATGGGAGTTGAATGGTTTGAATTTTAAAACTTAAGTAGGTAATCAGTTCGATTCCAGTGTATATTGACGCATATTTTGTGAGAATCAGCTATATTTAGCCTGTCAAAATTTATTGGGAATTTCTCTATCAGATAAAGGAATGTTTTTACACTTGGTATCGTTGAACAACATTAAACAGAGAAAATAGATTTTTCGATATTCCTAGGGGCTAGCTTGGTTTACTAGGTTTTCTACTTTAAGTCCATAAAGTCCACACAAGCTTGCCAGCAACGACTAGGTTAAACATAAAAAAAATACCACAAACCATCAATCCTCATATAAAATTAAAGTTATAAAACAAGTACCTACAAGAATAGTTTTCTATAAATTCTAATAGCAATCACTGTCAACTGCACCCGTCGTTCCGGGAAAAACGCTAAATATTTAAGTACCTTAGTAGTCTTTTCCTTCGCGTTTGCAAGTTACGAGTGAACCAATCACTCTAATGGATGTTACGTCCGTTTTAGTTATATAAATATGTATAGTGTGTGTGTATTTTCAATATTGTTTCGTGTTTTGTGGGAGAGAAGAGAGCGCAGTGATTTGGTTTCTCCGTTTTTGTTAGTATTTTTAGTTATTGTTTAGTTTAAAGAAAAATTATGGTGTAGAGATAAAGCGTTTGATTAAATTCGCGTTGTTTGTTTCTCCCTCGAACTCGGTTTTGTCTAGGAATATAGGCGAGGATGTAGAGTGACAAACGGATGTCACCTCAGCCCACCCGTGACCAAGGACTACTGCAAAATGTTCGAAATCAACGGGCCCCGAAAATTTATAGTTATCGATAAATATACGTGGTTAATCTGGTTCAAGAGTATCTTTTAAACGATACTAGGTTTCTTGCTATGTACGGGATCGCTTTGACGCTTCAAAGCGAAAAAACATAAAATGATGCAGTGATTTTTAAACCCTGTCATGTCATAGTGGAATATCTTAGGAAATATACCTTTTTATCTACCAACAAGTACTTCCAATTCTGATACTGTTTCATTAAATAACATAAACCTATAAATATATTTTATTTACAATCACTATTATTACACAAGCTAAAACTATAATAAAATCAGTTTAGCTTTTAACCGTTAGAAGTCCTTCGTTTCTTATTCACTTAGGCTAGCACAAACAGTATTATTGAAAAACAATAATTCCCTTTGATGTATAGAGTTGTATACATAATTCAATTGCAGCAATTTACTCGTCAACAGCTCTTATGACTTAGACCGTATGTTTATAAAAGATTCATACGTCAAACCTACTACTGGATAGTAGTGGGTCACTATTAAGTAAAATGTTTAGTATTGCTTTTAAGAATTTGTTTTTTTTTCTATGTTGTTTGTCTGTTTTTTTAATTATTGTTAAATATACATATATTAGTTGTGGTGTCAGCGTAATGACTGGCGTTGTGAATTCGATTCCTCTTTGAGTGTCGCTACACAACACCCAATATCTCGTTCACTCTGCCTGAAAAAAAGATATTAGTTGTATTTGCATATCTTTCTTTACACTATGTAAATTATTATATGTTGGAATGGACTTTGTAGACTCAATCTACTGTTGAGGTGATGAACTATTTTCATTTCCTAACTCTAGTGAAATGAAACTGCGGAAAAAATCATTATTTCCCTGTATAGTAAAGCTTAACATATATAGTAGAATCTAGAATGAAGATAACATCTAGCAATAACACTAGATGGTCTTGTGAAGTGGCATCGTTCAAAAGTCAGATAGCACACTGCATAAAGTTCACATTTACCAAATTGCACGTTTTAGAAGTAGTCTCATATATATTAATGGGAACTTATATGACTTGAAAGATTCGTTTTAATGATGGGTTCTTAGTCATCACCTTTATTGTCTTCTTCCTTAGTGTGTACTGTACCTATAGATAATGATAAAATTGTTTTAGATACAACATTTTATTATTTTTAGCGCTATCAAGCACTTATATCCAGTCAAAGTATTTTTTTTAAACTTATCTCTGTAATCTCTGGAGAAGCTATTCTCCATTTAGCCACTCCGTGACACACATACACCCGTTGAGTGGCGGAACTTAGCGCCGTGCCTTGTCTTGTAACCGGAGTGATGAAATAAAAAAAATTCATTCGCCCAATTGGGAATAGCACTTACAAGTATCTAGTTATTAAAAAATATTTTTCTCTTCTTCAAAAACAAGGAAATCAACAATTTCTAACGTTATATTCCTATTATAATAAAGTAGACTCGAAGTACTAGAATAATTAATAAACAATTGTCTGCAGAGTACGTGACAAGTGTGCCTTCGAGTTGGGAAGTGTTTATGTCCGGTAGTTTAATAGACAGAGGTTTAGTTGCCAAAGTCGATATAGGGATTTGTTGTCGTTTTTTTTTATTTTGAAGTGAAATAACTCGTATCTATTTATCGTAAATAATTTATTTTTTATCAACACACATGCAATAGCTTCACGCCTTTTGACGCATTGTAGGGTAGGCAAAGGGATATGGATATTAGTGTTAAGTTCCTCAGTTTCGCACTTTCCAGTCAACTTTTGAGACATCGCGTACTGAGTGACGAAACTGAACGATTATATCAAAGCGATAAAATAAAAGTAATAATCCCCCCCGAGTAGGAATCGAACCATGGCGCTTATAGACAGACGATATTGTTGAATGGCATAAGTCAACGCTGCTCTTTACCTCGACACCAGAGCGAAGAAAGAAACATATTAAATATTTCATTTCGTTGAGCTGGAATGGAACACGCGACCACACGCGTGAGCTCCTGGATCAAGACTGCCCCCATTTCGTAACAAATAACTGAAAC
This sequence comes from Heliconius numata, assembly GCA_016802625.1. Classification (NCBI taxonomy): domain Eukaryota; kingdom Metazoa; phylum Arthropoda; class Insecta; order Lepidoptera; family Nymphalidae; genus Heliconius; species Heliconius numata. The sequence continues at coordinate 2,531,765 of JAEBDU010000010.1, read as the reverse complement.
AATTATATATAATACGCCATTTCACAGATCGTTCCGCTTTGCTTAGCGTTTTCCATATGAATGTATTAAATCCCTTATGTGCCATCCACAGTAATATAGTAAAAATATCGCGCCATTTCTCCTTTGCCGTTGATTTACGGTCGTTAAAGTGAGTTGAATAGAGTTTTACACGTTCGTATTTTTACCAAAAAACATATGAAAATTCGAAATATTAAATATTATTTTGTGAAATATATTTCAAATTAAAGAAGTGAAATTATTTTTTGATAATAAACTGTAAATTTTAGGTTTTGATTAACTGGTGAACAACGCCGTGTATGTCACATGTATGAAATGGACTACCAATATATATTTGTAATATTCTTTTTTCTACGAAATTTTCACATTTTGGGGGTTTTCCTTCGTTTATAATGTTTTCAGTTCGTGTTAACTGTTGGTCTATGGGAAGTATCCTCCAAAACGCTCTCTTTAAAAAAAATACAGTTTTTATTATGCCGTTTAAAATTTAAGAAAATGAACTATTAAAAACGATCTAAAAACGCTTGTATATCTTTTGATTGATTATCATAGTATGTTTTAAGAGTAGAACATGAATCGAACTCACAACTTATGGTATACTTACATATATTAGTTATTATTTATTGCAAGTAATAGTTATAAAATAATAATCACATATTTTTCTTTTCTTTCAGGTATGAATATTTTTATTAAGTTGTAGCTTAGTCAGTCTAGCTTTACATAATATGATAGAAGTATGACGTCGTTGCTGAAAGAAAACACTGTGAGTATTTTATACCTACATACATCGTATATATTAAATTAAAATTCCTCAGTTTTTTTTTCTATTATTATCACACTAAAATACGGAAAAAACCATAGAATATCTGATAACCAAACCAAAGGATAGATCAACGAGATCGTCGTAGCGCAGCGCCACGCTCACGGCTTATGCCTGTAAACTGTTGTGGGTTCGATTCCCGTTAGGAAGAATTAATTATTTTTAGATCTAGTAAAAGGATGAAGCAAAGTATTGAATTCCACCACTCAAGTAGTCGTGCCTACTGCACCATGATGGCGTAAAACACTTGAAAAGCTCTAACCCTTACGACGAAAATATATATTCTATTTCAAAATCACATTCACATATACATATATTACTTTGCCTCCATTATAACAGTGCAAAATTTTATGATCACTGCCACTAATTTAACGTGCGAGATAATAAATCACGTGTCAAGGAATCCTCTAAACTTGAAATTGACGGTGACGCCGCAAGAATTACGTTTTAACGATCTAACATATTCCTAATCTGATAATGCTATGTGCGTATGTGACACACGGTAGCTTTGACAGGCTTGTTGTTAAATATTTATAATTTATTGGACCGTTAAAATGGGGGTTAGGGGTTCGATTCACGTTCGTGGAATTGATTTTATATTTATTTAAATGGGTTTAAAGTTGCTGCTCTGGTAAGACGGGGGAAGGGGGGGCTCAACTTGTGTTTCTTAACCCTAGGTTATCTCGGTATACCCTGTTAAGCCGAATAAAATGTGAAACTGAAAAACAATTTCAATATTACAGAATAAACACAAACACTCCATTTTCCAAATTCCTCTTAAAACTGGAAATTGAATGGCGCCACTATCTTATAAGGCATAGCATATTTTGAAAGATTTCTTTCGCAACAGATTAGAAATCTTTAGTGTTTTAGGTAAATTTTGACTGACCCACTGTAATTTTTTTTATTATGAAAAGTGTGCAAATTAATTGAAGTTTCTATGTAAATAATTTGTGTTGTGCGTGTTGTTTGCAATTTAATTGTTTTTCGGGATTTGATACCATATAAATATAATTGGGTATAATTACTGTTGTTATGGCACAATTAGGTCCTATTTGTTAGCTTACGAAGCGAAGCAGCTCAGAGGGATCAAAAGAAATGTAGTTAGTCATTTATTATTAGTCAAACAGTTCTTATATGTTAAAAATAAAAAAAGATAGAAAACAATCATCTGAAAATAAACTAAATAATTAAAATAATTAATATACATTTATTTATTCAAAACCTGTAATCCGGCAAATAGGAATCGAACCTACAACTACCGGTATAATAAAAACCCTTTTATACTCTTTACGCGCTTTTAGCACTTCGTTTCAAACTTCACGCTTACCCCCAAATCGATAGGCTAAAAAACATAAATACTAGAATAAAAAAAAAGAGAAAAACCTGTAAAATATATAAGAAAATTATACAAAAAAAAGGGAATCTACATGAAAAATGAGCTAATTAAGTCATCCATTCAACATAGCAGTGTATCACACAAACCACGCGTCCTAAGATTTTAATTTACCAAGCGGGTGAAATGTAGTCGTTTTAATCAGAGCAAGTACCGCGAGGCTTGTTTAAATTTTCTATTAAATTCGTGAGACGAGTAGGTATCTGCGAAAAGACAAAGCGTATCTCCGATCTTCTATTAATATAGCTTTATTTTGTAGGGATAGAATAAAAATTCAGTATTATTATATATTTTTATTGCTCTTTGTTAAGTTATTGTAAAAAAATAGAGTTTCAAGTGTTTTACTCTAATAAGTATAAGCTTAAGTAATTTCTTCTTTGCTTTTAATTATATTTATGGTTAAAAGATATATTTTCAGCTTATATCATTGAACATTAAAAAAAATATTACAGTTACATTACATTTTATTCAAACTGCTATTTTTATACGAGAAACAGAAAAAAAAATATTCCATTTATAATGACATTTTATAAAACATATAACCCTATGTAAAGATTTCATATAATTGGCTTTAATAAAAAAAAAAAAACAAAATATGAAGCGACCGAAGCCGCGGTACGCTAGTAATTTTGTAAAACTTTAAGTAGAAATAAAAGTATCTGAAAGTTTAAAATACAAAAATTTTAAAATAGCACTAAAATACGTGGCGACAGTACTTTTAATATTAGAATCCTGCCAATATAGGCATTAGTGACAGGCTTTTAGCGTCCTCTTTATAAGGGCTATAAACTCGTCTTGTACGAGACTGCCACTGCCGGCTTTAACGTTTACGACGCGTCTTCTTGCCATCATCTGTTTCGTATATTAGTTATGTTGTGTTCTTTCTTTATGAAATAACTGACTGACTGACTGGCTGATTTAATTACACCTGGGTCTAATTAATGGAATTGAGCTTAAATTTGATTGATAATATATATTTTTAAAATTAGTTGTTGGTATATTTAATGGTCAGTAGGTAAAACCTTTAAATTTTACACAACATACATTCGCAAAATAAAGCAAACATATATTTCATAAAGTAAAAAGATTATCCTGTACGCTATAGGACGGAGGACAGAGAGTATTGACTCTTGACTCCAATGACACTAACGGAGACCTCGAGTCACGAGACAACATTAAACTACTTCTTGAAATTTAAAATAATGATATAATAATATCCGCTACCAGGCAAAACCAGGACCAGCCAATAGTTCATATAAATTCACTTTCCTCCTAAATAGTCGTGATGAGATTTATATTTGATTTACTTTTTATTATATTAAAATCTTATCGCGATCTCTCGCACCCTTTTTTCGATCCACCCTAAACTAATTTAGTTAAGATTTACGAGTATCTTCCATGAGAATTATTACATTTTTTTATATTTATCTCTTATGTAAAACGCTTTAGGGCAGTTAAAATATATGTAACCGACACATCAATATTGATTAAGGTTTTAATCGCTTATTTTTTATGTTGTATAGAAATAAAATATTTTTTTCATCGCTTCACGACGAACGTATATATCTAGTATTCATTTATATAGTTATTTAATATATGTAATAAATATTTTTAAAATCATGAGGCAATCGGTTTTTTCATTTCCCACAGTGGTAAAATAAAAAAAAGGGTTTTTATAAGTTTTTTTTTAAATTAACTAATTAAGTTGAATTATAAACTTTACCAGATTATATAGCAATCCAGCTTAATCTTCAATATTAAATATATCACGAAATAAAACTAAATTTACCCTTATATTAAAAAAAACACTATACCCAAACAAATAAATCTTTTACCATACAGATTTGTCTATCCACTCCGCGAACTAAAGTGCACCGTTTGACAGTCGCATATACAAGCTTTATTAATGGGTATATTTTAAATTATACCCAGTTGTATTTCACGTTGTATATTTTTTCACATTATTACGTTCCGAGCCACCTTCACCTAGCCGTAATCTAAGCTTGCATTTTTCATCCACATCGCAATGGACTTTTGTATTCGTTTGATATATTAGCGATGCTATAGCTTTTTTTTTAAGCTTTCCTTTATTTCATTTCAAAGTTTATTTGTTTTATTTTCAGCTTTTGTACTGCGTTTGGATATAACGTTATATTTTTACAAAGCTCTGTTGTGTTAGTGGTTTATGTAATAATTTATTTAGAAGATTATTTATGGGGGTCACTCGTATAAAAATAACATAGGATTTGAACTCGTATATACTCCTAATCAAACTATTCACATTACAAGGAGTCCAAATTCTTATACTGTTATTACAACTTTTGTTGTTAGCACCTTTGCAAGAAAACTTCGTCTCTAAGGGAGCTATCATTATAAAGAATAATAATATTGTCCTTGCCCGGAAATTGGACTAAATTCTCTCTCTCTCTCTCTCACACCTCGAAATAGTATGCGAAAAACAAGTTAAAATGAAAAAAAATATTTACCATCCAACAATAATAATGGACAACCAAATTACGTTTCCTCCAAATTAAATTAGAATATTATAAATTAATATAACAGCGTACTCGAAAATCCATTTTAACATTGATAGGTTTTATTGAAAGGCAATATAAGATTCGGTACAAAGGGATCCTATATTCCTATCTACAACCAACTCGCCTCCAAATCATATCTCATAGCTTGCAGACACCAATTTACAAGCAAATAAGACAATTTCGTGATCATTCGGCTATTTCATGATAGAGCGGAAGCGGAAGCTGAAGCGAGTTATATTTTATTTATTCCGAAGTTTTTTGAGGAAACACACGATTAGATTTTCCGCCTAGTTTTCTAAATATTTCGGATTGAATGGTGGAACTCAACGCTGCACTTTGTCTTGTTACCACCCAGTGGGAATTGAACCCGTTGTTGGTCGCGTTTCGTGTCCGTCCGAACAGACGAACTTCGTTAGTTATAATGATTGTGGGTTCAAATCCCATATTGGTTTAACATAAATAAGTAGAAGATAGAAAACCGAGAATGAGATGTGTCGCTAGGATCTTGATAGCTTTAAGAAATAAAAAACGCTTTAAGAAATAAAAAAAACATCCACGTATTTAACAACGCTGACGCTTGATGTTTACAATAATATTTTAAGGACTCCATAAGAAGAGCCAGGAAGGGAGAGATAGCAATTAAAATTCGTATTATCTATCGCCTTAGGCCACGTTAGAATAAGATGTAATTAAAGGGGTAGAAATTGGTCGAGATTAACACTTATTATTAAGGTACGGGGTTAAGAATGGGCCCCAGACGTACTGGCACCCCTGAGATATAACTCGTTTCAATTATCTATTAGTGATGTTACCAATTTAGTTAATAATGCTTAGGATTTTTAGTTGTTTTCTTTATTAATTTATTAGGTAAGGTTTATTTGGGAAGTGTTGGTTGTAATTTAAATTAGGTATCTTATAATGCAGTTAATTTTTTAACAGGTAAGACTTTTTTTTAGCTTTTCACGTTTATCTCGCTCATAGTAGGGTAGGCAGAGCGAGCCTGAGAAAATAGTGTTAAGACATTCCGTTCTATTTAAGACACTTCCGTTCTACACTTTCTGCCAAATTAATTTCCTTGTTAATGGGAACGAAATGTCCTAGTTGCAGGTGCTCTCTGCCTACAACACTATGTGGGGGATACAGTGTGTAGCTAAAAAAAGCTAAGTAATGTAAAAGTTTGATTCTTAAAATTGCTCAAAATCATACTAAAATAGAATAACTTTAGGTACGTACATATATATATCGTATATCCAACTAAAATTCTAATAATAACACTTTGTTCAAATTACACGATAAAATTTTCAACTACAACCATACTAAGCTCTAGTTTCAGCTGAAATATTCCTTTAAATCCAATTTCTATTCAATGTTGGAGCATAAGTTTATGAAATATATTCACACTGTGTATTTATGTTGGTCCGTGTAATCTCAGTGTAACCGTGCCAAAGCGGCACGCTAAATGCACATTAATAACAAAACTCGAAGAATAAAATTAGAAACTAGTGCTAACGCGAAGTTATAGGTGATAGCGATTTGTGCACTGATGAAATAAACTTTAGTCTGGCTGTTTACTGTTAATGATGTTAGTATGGCTTTATCCCGCATATAGCGCGGTAGAGGCATTGCGTGTAAAGTGATGAAACTCGGTACATTTTTTTAGAATGGATAAATGAATATCATTCACTTCCCCGAGTGGGAATCAAACTTACAACCATTACGTTTACAGTTAGGCGCCACAAAGTCCCTAAAATTGTGAAATGTATGGATATATTTCAAAGTGTTTCCAAATATTGTTCATTGTTTCGTCTTGGCTTGATTGGTCATAAGTTCAAATATTAGTCAATGTCTATAAAATGAACATTGATTAATAAATTGCCTTAATAATGTCAATCAAAACAGCCACGCTACCGCTTATTACTAAACATAACGCTAATATACGACGAAGTTATTATAGAAAAATGATGGTAAATGCGGTGGTGATTTTCTTGGACAAGAATTGTGAATGAAAAACTTTTCGTTACACATTAAAACTAATTATGGTCATTAATCTTAAATAAATTACTTTGCCTTGGGTTATTACCTCCAGCTTATAGTAATATTTATACTTTTTTTGTACTACGATGTAAGTAATGCTTAAAGTAAACTATTTATGTGATCAATTATTATTTTCTTTTGATTCTGATTAATAAGGAATTTTAATATTTTGAATTGTTTATTATAAGATTTATTTACTAAATATTTAATATAAATTAAATAAAACACTTTTCAAAGGGGGTTCAATACCACGCATGTATGCAAGGGTTAATTGACTGAGTGAGGTGAAAAAGGTATACAGAGACCGTAGAGTAATTATTAATAATTAATTATTAATTAAGTAACTATTCATTTATGATTACTGATTATAGTATAATTGAAGATGCACTTCTTATTTATTACTAACATTCAAGCAATACAACGCAAGTATTTTTAATAAACAACCTATTAACAAACAACATACAAAAATACATTTAAAAAATATTCCTCCTTCAACAACATACAAAAATATATCATTACGTTTAAAAAATATTCCTCCTTCATTCGCGCGACGAAAAATCTCATTTTAAATCTTATTTCCTGGTGTAAATGGAAATTGACTACTTGCTATACAACAATACAACAGCTTTCGCCTGTCCGTCCAATTTACGTACGAATGTAACAAATTCAAGGCTTTATACTGTATACCAGCTAAATAGTATTAACATTAGGTATTTAGCCGTTCTGTCCGTCTGTCTGTTTAATTTAGCATGAAAACACGCGATCACAGAACATTAATCAGAATGGAAATGACACAGCGTACTTGTTAACATGCACACGCGAGTAACTTGTACGTACATGTACATGCTCGAAAACCTTGTTAAAATTGCAAAGAATTTTTATATAAATTAAAAATTAGTAAACCTGAAAGCTCACGTTATGTAAGCTTTGATGAATCATTTGGAATAAGCTTTTTTGTTTAACTTTTGTTTTGTAGTAGACTTTATGAAACGCTCTGATTTGGAACTAAGATTAGTGTTTGTAGTGTGCTATTTTTAAATAATATTTTTATGTAACAGTTTTGTAAAATCCTAAATTTGTTTAAATTGAAATTTATTTTCTTATGAAAGCTACATTTTAAGAATAGAACTTTTTATTTACATTTCATTACAATTTCCATTTACATTTTGTTGACATGGTGATTGGTTTCTTCGTCTTCTACTATTTATCTAATAAAAAACCGTTTATATTGTTTTCTATTAACTCTAAACTCTACTCTTTGTAATATATCATGTAGTAGATACAGCAAAGTGAAATTCTAAATATAATCATTACCCCGAGTGGAAATTGAACCCACATCCATCACGTTTACATATAGATGACATTTATAGTTATTCATAAATGTTTTAAAACAAACAAACATAAAAGCGATTTCTGAAGCCATATCACGATAACGCAGATTAACGTGAGTTTTTAAACAGCTATTTATTGAACATTTAATAGGCGCTATAAATTAGTGAAATGATAATGTTTAAATATTGTAATAAGGGTTTGACTTTGCTCATTAATTTTGCAATCAATTTGCGATACAAATTACAGCGTGTTATAAACTTGCTTTTAAAATAAAATACTGATATTATATTTTCTTGTATACTTCGTTGTTTTACAATATAAGATTTTTTAAAACTAAACTGAATGAGGCCAGACGTGGCGCAGGGGCGCAAAGTGTGCTGCAAAATCGACTTTCGGGTTGTGGGAATCGAACCCTGCTCGAGGAAAGGAAATATTTATTTAAATTTTTATTTTCGCTTTGGTTCCGTCACTTAACTCGCAGTGTTTCGAAAATTGAGCAGAAAATTGGGGCCGAAGGTTCCTTCTGGCTTTCCTGTTATGCGGGAAAGAGCGTGCTGTTTTGTAAGATCATGTTTGAAGTTAGCCATTTATGAAAAATAACGAGAATCTAATAGGTACCAGATAGGTCAACTAAGACGACTAAAACCAAATTTAGGTATGCTTCCAATACATTACTTTATGACTTACTGAAATGTTTGCACTGGACCGCACGTCACTAGTTAGGTAAACAAGACCTATACAGACTTCGGATTTCAGCATAAAATATTTCAATTCAGAACTAGGGACGTCTCGCTTTACAAGTAATCTTTTTTTCTAAATAATAGAAAATGCAATACGGTTTTCAAAAGGCGTGGTGTCATTTCCGTTTATGTTCAAACTATTATGGTTGTTCTAAAAGATTGTATTTAAAATATATATCTAGTAACTTTAAAAAAATCTTCTTACTACAAAAATTGATAAAGTATTCTTAACAAAATATTTCCCATCTTGTTTTCAAGCGACACGCTCGCAGCCATGTTTACTGGCGTTCCACTGTTATCCGCGAATTTGAAAGCGGGTTTGGGCTCAAATGTCTCGCCTATTGATTTTGTTGGAATAGCAGCACGTCCCAGATCCACGTCAGGTGGCAGCGAGGGAACAATATACCTCTCTCTGTAAAACGTCGTTTAACATCCGGATGTCTTTTTAAGATTGCGCCGCGTTTGTTATAGGTTGATTCATGTTTTTGTTATTGCTTCATTTAGTTATAAATCGTTAGTATTTAAATATAATCTGTTGTCTATATTATAATAATTTATTCTTCATTTTACCATCTTATTTTGTGTAATGTTTTCAACCGTATGTCTGGTGGTTTTTGTAACAATTATTGAGCTTCGTATTGTTTTATGTATTTTATTAACACTAATACTTACTAATCTATACTTAATACAAACATAAACATTTTCATTAATTTTCAATTTGAAATATAATAATTTCTACTAAATAGTTAAAATTTAGGCCAAATTATCATTAGGTAAAACAGTATGTATTCATTGACAATTTTATGAATATATTTGTAATAATTGCTTATCAACTACAATTTTAGCCAGAATTTTGCTATTGTTTTTATATAAAATGATATTATATCACGACTGTAGCAGAATAAATAATATATAACAGAATCGATGGTAGGAACTCGTATCCTACATCTTGGTTTCTCTGCGGCCATCGCTTACTTTGTTGTGACAGTAACGTATGGAGCTTAATAAAAGTGTTTCAGTGCAATTGTAGAATTGCTGGATAAAATCCGCCTGCATTTTTACTCCTTCAGTGTACGTAGGTACTTTTAAAAGCATATTTAGCAAGCTTTACGAAATGCATTTTTGGTAGTTTCCTTGGGTTTTATTATAATAGTATTTTTTCATTGAATTAACATTTTATGTCTCGTCCATTGATATTTGTATTGAATATTTGAATTTGAAGCCACAAACATCAGTTGATGATGATCAAACATCAGACGTATCTAAATGCGCGGTAAAATAGTCTATTTTCTATTACAAAGTACAAGGACCACGTGGTGATACCAACCAAGGGCTCTCTCATCGAAGGATCGAACTCGCTACCCACCAGGCCGAGGACGTATTCCGATGTTAAAGGTTCCATTTATAATGGTAAGACATTTTATTTATTTGTTTGTTACATGAGCTCTATTATAAATATACATTCATATACGACATGACATAAGCTCCCGATACGACATAAGTTTTCCATTCCATTAAATAATGAATTAGGCGTGTTAAAATACTAACAAGTAAATATAGCTTATCAATCACTCGCACTGTACCCTTACGATGAACAACTCACTATATGTCTTTAAAAACTAGAGGTACTAATTATGATGTCTTACATAATACGTTGATTCATTATAGTGCATTTAAAAATAAAGTTGTCTTATGTTATAGTTGTGGGCGTTGAAATATTATGTAAAATGTCTTGGCATTAAAAGTCTTGGCAGTTGAAGCTGTCGTGGCGCAGCGGTACAGCCTTTGACTGTACTGGCTGTGGGTTCGATTTCCACTCGGGGGGAATAAGTTTCATTGCTCTGGCAATAAGAAATAAATTATTGTTATTTATTTGCTCTGGTAAAAGCGTGGCGTTGAGTTTCATCACTCAATAACTGATAACGGAGTGTCTCTACACAAAACCTAAATGATCCCTGTCTACATTGCTACATGTAAAATAATCGCGTGCTATACTCTAGAGACAGACGAATAACATCACAATCATAATAAATCACAGAAAATAATAAAACCAAAGCAAACATCAAGAATAGACACTATTACAAATAAAATCAAATCTGCATCAGCAAGTAGGTGCTTTCGTAAATAATTCCACTCGTTTTATGTACGCGATTACGTGAAACTTCGTTTGTACGAGTTTATGAAATAACCAAAATGTTCGGCAGTAAACAGAATTGTAACCTTTAATTTTCTTTCTCCGCCAAACTTTTATTGCAATGAAATCTTTATAGACGATTGTGAGATATAAACTTAAAGTATAAATCAAAATCTAAATATGTTTTTTCTAAAGAATATTATTAATAAAATGTGAATTAATGAAAATGGAATCACTTTTTACCACTTTAACTATTCAAGAAACTAAGGAGGGATCCCTCTTACGTAGGATAGTACTGTGTATGAAACGAAGCGGTTCCCTCTGTCCCCTACCATATGCAGATATTGCGTGAAAAAATACTAGTATTTATTGATTAAACAATAAGAAAACGCGCGTTATATTTATTTCAAATATCAAACTTCACTTACATATATGTATTGTTTTTGGTTACAATAAAAAAATAAATAAAAGGTCTGCACCTTAAGGCTTTTAGGGCTAAATATAATCATTTACATTGTTTATAAGCTACATAATGAAAGATGAAACAGGAAATGCATATAAAACGTGTTATTATAGAAAAAGAATTGACTTCAACCATTACAAAGTGGTAGATAATTATCCTAGTAGGATTGTAGTCGGTGTATTTATAAATTATATGGTATAAACCAATTAGTTGGCAGTTTCTGCGCTACGACGTGAACTTGCTAAGATTATAGTTTCAAATTTAATAGCTACACTTGAGACGGTATCTTGAAAGGCCAGTGTACGATCTTAGATTTAATAGTATAACCGCTTATATGTCAAGATTTACGTATGTTAATTAGTATGTGTAGCGTTGAGTTTTGCCACTAGAAGCGGAGCACAGAGTGTCTTTACACTACTTCTAACAGACTACCATAATGCGCTGTATACAACAAAATTGCTTAAAAACTATGGGTGTCCAACATAGAAACTTTCTTTTTTAAGTCGACTAATAAAAACATTCAATTTAAAATCATTATCATTTTAAGCTCATAAAAGTCAATGATAATTTTAAAAAGCTGATAATTATTCTAAGTTGCAAATAATGATATCAAAAGCACTATTAATATAATGAAACACCTGTAGCAATAACGATTTTATCGGCTAAGTTACCTTGAAGCTCAACTGGACGAGTGGTTGCATATGACATATTTCTTTTTCTTTTTATGATACTAAAGAATATTATTAAACTGGTACTATAATAAGTGGGCTATTTTTAAAATGAGATTGTCATCGAAATAAACGGTAGAAATTCTGCTAAACTAGAATATATATTATTGAGGTTTGTTGATTTTTTAGTTTACACTGTTGTGATGTAGTTGGAAAATGCTTAGAGACTAGTTAGAGTTAGGTTCGAGTCTATCTTTTTATAAGTTTCTTAATGTTTTTCTTTAAAAAATATTTAAAAAGTTAATATAAGTTTCAGTGCAAGCTATTTTTGCGCTGAAGTATATAATAATAATTCTCTTATCCTTCCATGATAAAATAAAGTATTAAACGTTAGGTTTAACGTTAGGTCCAGAATTCCTTTAATTTAGTCAGAAAATAATAATGTATTATCTTTCATATTGCATTTTAATTATTATAAACAATGTTACATTTAATGATTAGTTACATTAGATTAAAACTAGATGTAAAACAAACAAAAATAGGTATTAACTTGCCTGATTTAATTAATAAAATTTTTTTATAATATATGAGTCTTTCTCTGTTAGACTTGAACCCGCTACCAAAGCATGAAACAAACGAATTTCTTTAATATTATTATCACTGCACTACGACGACATCAAAAATAACTAACAACGAAATACAAACAACATTGCACAAACTATATTTTATCTGAATCCAAAGTTAAACTCAAGTGTATTGTATAAACATCAACTGTCAGAACAGTTAATTTATCATAGTCAAATTTCCAGCAGATAGCCCAGAAACTATAACTACTCGGTTATAATTCTGAATATTGGCCACTGAATGTGAAACAATGAGAGTTTAAAGTAAATATGCTTGTAGAATTATTTTTATTGTAAAAATTTTTTATAGATTTTATGTTGTTAACATTTTTTGTTTATTTTTTCTGCGTATCAACTTCAAGAAACTATACAACTTTTGTTAATTTAAATCTGATAAACTCACGAAACTGCTTGGATTACATTGAAACTTCTTGTTTCCGGCTATATCCTATTACCACACCTGGACATTTGTTTTATATTATGTATGACAAATTTGGATTAAGTTATTTAATTGGCATGCAGTCAATTGATTAGTAGTTCTTATAAAATATTAGAATTACTTTTAAAGTTTTTAAATTAAGCATACACTTACGTAGAACTTATGCGCCTCGAGCCGGTTCAAACCGCCTGAAACCGGATTACAACCGGTCTGAATTGGAATAGAAACCGGATTAGTCCGGCAAAGTTACGCGCATGGTTACGCTGATTTAGAAACTTGTTCTTGTTTCTTGTGATATTGGTAAACTATAATAAATGCTCCTCTCAGCGTTGTATGCAAATACAAATTTAGATTAAGTACATAATGTAGACAAGAAATAACAGCACGTACCTAAACTAATGGATTCATCTGGCTGACTAAATCTAACCACAAAATAATATACTTGATTTCTAAATTGTTTGTTCTTTACGAGTAAAATTGATAAGTTTATTGATTTTTCCCGAAGAATGTATAAAACTTATAGGCACTGATTTATATATGATATTCAAAAGAACTATATTTACCAAATCCTTATTACCACATGGATGCGATGCTGATGGAAATATCAATTTATTTACTTTGTTAACCGATCGAATCCATTTAATTTATCGTACTGAAAGTATGCAGTTACCGGAAATTTATTGCTTCAGAGATAAAAAACTATCAAATGTTTGCCGCTACAATGAATATAATAAATCGGGAGGATCGATCTCCGAGTTATTATATTTGTATGAAAACAGAGATACTTTTACGTGATAGCCGACAGGAGGTTGTGTGTAAATGCGTAAATACAGATATACTATGAGTATATGCATGTATGTTTCTATTTTTATTGATATCTCTGGTCTTCAAGGCTTAAAAATGTATATCTGTCCATTATGATGGATGATCTTTAAAAAAATATTTCTATTATATGTCCACCACCCATTTCAGAAAAGATTTTTAGGCAAACGCTGGTTGCATAATTGGTTTAGAGATAATAAATATAGAAGATTTATAAAATATGACGTTTTTATACTTATTTTATTTATTAATTTTTTTATCTATCATAAACATTCTAAAAAATACTTACAAAATTCAAACCCATAAAATCACAAACCAATCTAACAACCACAAGCCCAAGAAGCAACAAGTCCAAAGATTTATAACAACCAGATCCTCCAGATTCACCACTCACTTACCTACCGCATACCTATGACTATGACTGTATATTCTAACCGAGCAAACGCTAACAAATACATCTTCACATCCGTCGCTTTGTAGAAGGGATATCCCTTACGGAGACAAAGAGGCTGGGGTGACGAGCACTGTAAACTACTGTACTGAATTAGAACCAGATCTCAAACAAGCACTTGTTTAAAATAATAGGTACACGTCGGTGATATTTTTAGTTCGTTTCTCAGTTCAAATAGATTGTGTCTGTTGTTTTATGCTAGAAAGTCATTGTGATTCGAGTTACTTCAAATTCGTAGTTAAGCTTTGGTTTTCAATATATTTAGTTATTAATGTTCCTTGTTCTTCTATTTAAAATAAGTAATCTAAAATTCAAGATCCAGTTTATTAAGCTAAACATAAACAAAACCGAGGAAAAGTGGATGGTATAATTTTTGGAATTTATAATTGTCACTAGACTAGATTGAACTTGTAATTAACATTAAATTCTTAGTTAGTTCTTATCCGCCTGAGACTATTCAGTTCTTACATATACAAGTAGGTACGTGTATAATAGGTAAAATTAAGTTATATATTTAGTACATACTTTTAATTATATAAGAGCAAGACATCTCAAAGTCTGCCCGCAGAGCTACAGAAATATTTATTCAAATATAAAGTGAATATACACCGCATTCTCCTCTAAAACATGATTTCCATGCGAAAGGACAGTAAATACGACGTCTTTAAAGGACTGCCGAAGTCGAAATCATGATATATGAAATATTTTGCCATGTTAAAGCTCAAATATAGTTTGAATAAAGTTTCGTCGTTCGAGTATCTATTTTGTATTAGTTTTCACATATATGAGGGTATCGTGGCTCGGTGGGATTGTGTGAACATGAAGGTTGTGGATTTGATTCCCACGGTTTCATTTCTGTGCTCTGGGCAAGACGTGTGGAGTTCCTCCACTCAACACTCAATATCTTAAGGGCAGTAAGTGTAGAGTAGAGTTTTTGACATTAGATTCTCGCAGTCGGCGGTAAAAAAAGTTTATCTGCTTTCACATACATTTAATAGTTCCATAAATAACATTTCTTAAATATATCTTAGTTTTATTTTTATATTGAGAGTTAAATATAAATAATCTATTAAACAAAGTAATAGCTACATAAATGCAAATGTAGGACTACTAACACAAATACATTTATATATTTACTAATATATTTGAATAAATCTCAGAATCGTCATATACAAAGTTACAATCTGAAATGTTCAAAAGTAAACAGTTCGACAAACCTCATTCCATAATAATTTCGCTTTCAAATTATTCCACTCCTTACCGGCCTATATTGTGTTTGTTTTGAAACGCCTTGTTCTTAACTCCACCCTCTTGACACTCTATTATCGAAAAAACTTTTCTTATTAAGGTACGTAAATAAGACTATGTAAATTTATTATATAATATTTAAAAGTGCTATTTTTTAGCTACACACTGTATCATGCGCACAACAGGGTAGGCAAATAGAAACAAGGAACTTAGTGAGTCGGACACTCCGTTCCCATTGAGACATTTCTGTTTCTTATTTTCCGTCAAAATGAAATATAAAGTTTGTATTTTTATAATTGAATTTGTTTTTCTTTTCTTGTTTTGGTAATATTTATTATAGTTCTATAGGTAAAACAATAATAAATGTAGCTTGAAATGTAAACAATATTCTTCCAACGTTTTAACAAAGTTTCATGTAAATAATATTTCTGTTTACCTAAATCTAATATCGTCGGATCTGAGTAAATTCAAAATCCTAGGAGAATATTCGCTAGAGCTTATTCCATTATTCAACAAAGAGCGCCATATGTGGGTAACGCTAGTGAACCAGAAAGTATTTTAAATTTCTAACACCTCGTAGATTCACCCTTAACGTATGATTTTGTTTGATTCATGTATACTGAAACTATGATTATGATTATAAATTTAATTATATTATATTTAAAATATGTTAAAAAATAAAATATAAAATAAATTTAAAACATAAAATGAAATTAAACTTGAATTAAAAACTAGAACAACCTCTAAATAGAGCAAGGAGCAGATGTTATTCACTTGAATTCACATACCAAGTTGCTACAGAAACCAGCAGAGCGTAAATTAATTACTATACAGTAATTAGACGTGTGATCTTCAAAGGACGCATATAATGAACGTAACGTCCTTAACAAAATTAATTCATTTTCAGCTGTATCACATTACAAGAAAAATGTACCAGAGCACAAGTTAATGTAATAATATACACCATATGTCTGCAGAGTATATTACCATGTATCTATTAATGAGAAGAAATCCTTGAATAAGGAACTTTATACAGTCTAATTACACAATCAACTCGCAAACAAAAAGTCACAAAAGAACAATGTGGGGCCCAAAATACCTCCCTGTGAGACGCCTTAACCGCTAGACACTGCTTACCCCACCGACTTCCGTCGCCATTGCGGTCTGAGATACATTCCCTGGGATTAAATTACAGTCTGCAGCGGTATCGAGACGAACATGTCAAGATGACGACGTGAAGTCTGGTAATCACATTATCATACTGACTTGAAAAGTTCTTAGACGTTTTATACTTTGGCTTATTCTGTGCATTTTAGCACAAAGACACAAAGACATTTCTGTTTCCCATTTCTTTCTGGTAATGCATTTTAAATAGCTTATCAAAGTTCTATAATTTATTTTGATAGAAAAAAATTATAAGTAATACCAAAAATTTAATTATATTAACCGATAATACTAATTTAATCCTCTGTAACGAGAATACAAACACTAATTAAAAATAACAATTTATAGTTGTACAAATATTCCTTACATGTAACTGCGATTTTGTAAGGATTACACAAATATAGCAAATAACTAACTGTAACATTTCCAATATCTTTAAGTATGCCCATAAAATGTAATCCATACTGAAATTCAGAAACACATCTAACAGTTCTCGAAATTCGGTAAGTCGTAAAGATATATGAAGTTACGAACCTACGGCTACGGTAAAATTATGGAATTTAACCGAGACGGGATCGGTCGAACGGATGCGAATATCAAAACTTTACGGCAACTTCGCTAAAAGTTCCAAAGTCCTAGCAACTCCGACCGCGGCCGGTTTGAAAAATGAATTGTCTGCACTTCAAGTAATATATAGTCACAGTGGCGCGGCGAAGCGCTAACTCTTACAGCATCAACAGCTTCATCGTGTTAAATTAGATCTTTAAAATAGATATTTAATATTAAGATGTTTATCTTTCGAACTAGTTGCTTTTAGTTTGATTAAAATTAAATTCAAAATATTCTTTATCAATTATATTATAGTGGGGGACGGGAGTGTCTTAACACTAGGTTCCCTCTGCCTACCCTGCTATATACGGGATACAGCGTGAAGTTGATTTAATTAAAGTTTTATTTTTGAAAACGCGGTAGAGTATACGTCGCTATTACTTTAGTGACCGAACTCACTACCATCACATAAAATTAAACAGATAGAATCTTCACTAGTTAATTAATTTAAAAATAATAAATAATCATTAGCATAAACACAAATAAATTTTCACATTCAAGTATAACTCAGGCTTGCGGAAACGTAACCAAATGCAATGCTAACAGTAAATTGGAAATACTTAGAAAATGCAAGGCACGATGGTCCTGCAAGGCCTTGTATTTGAATGTAAGCAGAATTTAGATCCAAGACAGGTTTAGAGGCAGCGTCGTGTATACAAACGGGCACTAAGTCATGCTACGACACGCCACATTAATACCCACGACACTAATGTGTTTATTGTCAGAATATAAACGGTATATTTAATTCTCTATGTGTTTTTGTTCTTTTCAAATATTATGGCGCTGTTGTACAATAGGTGGAACGTGCCTCGTTGTTTGAGATAGTAGTGCCTTTAAATCCCATCTAACGTTTAAGATAGTGGCGTTAAGTTACGGCTTGATTAGGGATTGATTGAGGTGGAAAGTGGAATGTTTTGACACAAGATTCTTTCTATCTTCTGTTAGGTATATGCGGGATATTTTTTGTTTAAGCTTCATGCTGTATCCCGCACATAGCGTGTTGAGGTGGACTAAACGCCGCGCTTTGCCTCGTTTATACCAGAGCGAGGAATTGAAACTCCCTGAGTGAGAATTGAACCCACAAAAATTGCGGTTACACTTGCTTGAAATGGAGAAAAAAAAAATCAAAGTTCTATCTCGAAAAACAATATTACGTTGATAGTAGCATCATTTTATTACAAAGAAAAAATATTTTGAAATGCAATCAGTTAACAGTTTCTTCATAAAGTTACGTACGAACGACATAGATGCTATAATCCTATATGGATTATTAACTTTATCAAATACTCCAGAACTCTACTATAAACCAAGTTAGTTCTGAACCGCGTTATTTGTCAGCTCTAAACTAATTTCATCAAGAGGTACCCCACCTTAAACTGCTTGCCGTCTTAGCTTCCGAGTAATACACAATAATCATATGTAAATTGATCATTAAGTATGCGGGTTGCATCTAGCAGTGCAGTTGGATGAAACCTACTTCTATACTTCTACAGTATATGAATTCATTCTCGTTTCGTTTGATAAAGGATTGTGAATCCTAATTTGCATACATTCCTCGAGTTTTTATTGTGAAATTACTTTTGAAAGTAAAATATAGCTTTAGAAGTAGAATGTTCGTTTACGAATGGTAATTTTAAAGGGAGAATACCATGAATATAATATAACGGTGCGATTTTTTTGTGTGAAAATGCTAACATTTTTTGAAGTTTCTATCATGTCTGAATAATGTTTTCTTAAGAATTTATTAAACAATTAAAACTTTCAATGATAAAGTTTTCATTTCTTCGTTCTGGTGTTGAGTCAAAGCGCGGCGTTGAGTTCGGCCACTCCCGCCAAAATGGGGAACAGAGTGTCTTAAAACTAGATTATCTCTGTCTTACCCTGCTTTATGCAGGATACAGCTTCACTCTTTTTCACGTTCTTTTTAATAATAAATAAATTGTCTATTAAGCAAGCACTGTAATAATTTTAGTAACGTTTCTTTATTTGTATTGATAGTAGATTTCAAAACACAGTCATGTGGTCGAAGACCTTTCGACGTAATCTATTCAACATCAATAATTCTATGTCCCATTCGAATCGAAATTGAATTGCGAATGCGTATCAATCGATACGGTTCCAATTTTATGACACAAACAAATGCCTTCGCGTCATATTGATATCAAATTTGCAGGAAAATGTGTGTTGTGTCTGCTTCCCTTATATTTGTTCAACGATGATGAATTACGTTACTTCTACTATAACAATTAGATAAATATGTTGATTAGTCTTAGTGATAATAAAGTATTTTTCAAAAATAAATCTAATATTTTTTCTTTCTAGTTACTGTTTCTTTCATATAATTGTAGAATCCCCCAGATAAAATAACAAAATAAACCTCATCGTCAACATTCATAAAAATATTAAAATAATAAAGAGTGTTTAAATTAAATTTATATTAATTATCGCTCATAAAAGTATTGTAATAATCGACGTCTGTCACAATCATCTCGAACTGGACTCGAATAAATGATAGCGGCCCCCTACAATTTAAGGGGAAGATGAATGTTGAGTGCAGACGAATTTGATTGATAGTCCAATAAATGCCTCTGAACTGTGGCCACGCTGTCACGGATCGGAGTTCAATTTAGATTTCTATTGTTTCGTTTTTGCGTCTATCCCTTAACGGAAATGGTACGGGCGCGCATAAATGAATAAACCAGATTATTGTTTTGTTTTAGCGGTTTCAGATTTTTCAACTTTTTTAGATGTCTGCGCCGTTTTAGTGCCTTTGTCTGCTGAATGTTTTATAATACTAGATGTATTCGGAATATTAATAGGTTTATCATTTTGTTTAAACATTCGAAGAATTTTAAATCATTATCATTTAGTCCAATGTTTAATATGATAAAATAAATATATAATTCAGTAGATCATCTTAAAACTATTTTAATTTCATTTTAAAGTTTACCAATGTCTATGACTTACTCATAAATAACAATATCATAAGAATGAACTGTCAGCCCTAGTTAAGCTTACAACTCGTTCAAACTGACAAACATGAAACTTACAAAGTTACATCTTAGTTTCGCCGCAAAATTTAAACAAAATCAGCGCCTTTGTTCACAGATTTCAGCGCACAATCCACTGACGGTCCGACGTCAACTAATCCGAGAAAAAACCTTAATAAACATAATAAAAACATTTTTTCTACCTTGTATCATAATATGAATTATTCGTACACAAGCCACCAGGCTTCGTATTGAACAATATAAAATTTTTATAAAAGTCCAAGCTATTTTAGTATTTCGGACAGCATTACAAGATGTATTTTTGTGTGAACTTCTAGGGTAGTTCGCGTGAGTGGTAGCCTGTAAATTCGTTTCCCTTTAATATACGGGTTGGAAGATAAATCGTGGGAGACATTGGGTATGATTGATAGCTTCCACGTTCGAATTCGACTAGTATCGGTAACAAAGCCAAGGCCTACTTCGATAGAAACATTTAAAGAGTTTACTTAAAAGAATGTAGTTTACTTAAAACATAAGGGATATTTTTATTTAGATGCTTTTTTAATTATTTAAATCGCAAGGGCATTCGCATGAAACCACTCGTGGTGCAGGAGCACAATTGTGTGACTGTAAATGCATTAGTTTGTGGATTCGATTCCCAGTGGAGGAAATTAAAGGGTAGGGTAGGTAGCTTTATGCGGAATACAACGTGAAGCTAAAGAAAAGGTCTCATGAATAATATGGGGATTTTAATATAATTTAGAAAGTCTTTTAGAAGTTGTCATTTATCCGAAGTTATATTTGAACTTTCTAAGTTAATAACGATGTCTCTATGACAATTACTGTCAAAACATTATGACTTTGGTTTCATTTTTAGATTCAATGTAAAATTCAAATGTCATCAATCACATCGCTTAGGAAGGAGCCCTGCAATTTAAAAGCGTCTATTGTATAAATAAGTGTGGGTTCTCATTCCTGTCTCATTTCTTTTCCTTGTTTGGAAATTTACATTTCAGATTAAATACTTTTTGAAATAATTTGTAGGGAATCCCAATTGTTATTGGAAAGAAATAGAAAATAATATAAGAAAAGTGCATAATAGTAGGGGCTATCATGACATTTTTTATACAATGCTGTTTTTTATCGTGTTTTATCAATTATTTTATATTTTTTATCGTACATTCTTTATTTATTCCCTTCATTATACCCTTTATTGCTAACAAAAGAATCAGATCTATTATTATTTCTTATAAAAAGTCATCAATCATAGAAATTCACTGAGGCTTAGAACAATAGAACATTATTAAACCCAAGCAGAGTTTGAATAATAAAATCAATTACTTGGTTTTATTAAATGTTTGTCATACGATATTTGTTAATACAAATGGTGTTTTCTATGGAATATTGATTTAAGTTATTATACGTAAAAATATTGTTTAATTTGCTAGTTCCTAAACAGCATTACACTTTTCGCCGATATAGCAGGTTACAAAATG
This sequence comes from Heliconius numata, assembly GCA_016802625.1. Classification (NCBI taxonomy): domain Eukaryota; kingdom Metazoa; phylum Arthropoda; class Insecta; order Lepidoptera; family Nymphalidae; genus Heliconius; species Heliconius numata. The sequence goes on along the minus strand of JAEBDU010000010.1, from coordinate 2,509,781 downwards.
GGAATCTGGTGTCAAAAATTATGTATATGACAAGAATTTATTGCTGTCCATCTTCCGTACGAATTTGAGACATTGCCTGTTGAATTACGAAAATGATCGCCGTGCTTTGTTGATCAGACACACATAGAAATGGAGTAAAAATCGAACCCTCGCGTTTTCAGTCTTCCACTCTAAAATCTAGATATTATGTCGAGTATGTAAACTTAATTAATGTTATGTTATTTACATTTCGTAAATAACATTTCACAGAATCTTTTAGGGACATCAAAATGTATGGTTGTAATAGTGTAGCTCGCCTTGTCTTCATACAAGACATTTAATTTCCTTACAAAGTATACACGTCACACACAGATGTATATTTATGTCAAAAATTTATGTTTTTTTTCTTATATTTCCGAGTGACATGCGTTATTTGATGTAATTTCCGGTTTATCTCGCTTTGGTTGTGCAACTTGTCATTTTTTTCTTTTAATTTGACATTTTTGTTAGACTTGTAGTATGTGAAGCTTCTGATAGTGATTGGGTTTTTTATAGTAGGTACAGTATAAGTTCCTTTCAGTTGATTTAAACGTATGTCATGTAATTTTATTTGAAATCAATTTATAAATATTTTCAATTTTTTTCTTAGCTTTCCATCGATTAAGAAATATATTTGCTAAGTTGCGGAAAACCCATTAGGCTTAAGAATTATATTTTAAATAGATATAGCATTCGCTCAAACACGTGAATATTATTTTATTTATATGTTTTTCCTTCTTTAAGTTAACTTACTATTCAATTTACTATAAAATAACAATTTTGGAATTATTACAATAACCATATTGCACCTACATCCTACATATATAATCAAATACAAGATTTACCTAACAAAATCCTTGATTATTATAACTAATAGATAAATAGAAATGTAAATTATAATACGACAATATAATATACGTTTGAACAATTTATAGCAAATTAGAATTGCTTTGACGAACACACCACAACTTCGTTAGGTGGAGATCACTGTACTGTAATATATTGGCTTGTATTAATGTTGACATTCTTAATCCATACATATTCATATTGTATGTACGTGTGTATGGTGGTGGCCTTATTAGGTGCGTTGTTGGAATTAAATTTATATTGTTAATTTTATAATTTTGTGAAATAATTAAGAGAGGAACATATATAATTTATACAAATACAAGAACTGGAATAGTAAATAAGTTAATATGTACTAGAAATTACATTTGCGGTTACCTTTAAGCAGGAAAGGAGGCTACAACCGTCGCGTTTGTTGTCAATGCTATGCTACTGCGCCATAGCGGCTTTCCATGATGAAGATGATTTCGTAATTTCAAAATTTTACTTACAAACGGAATCAAATAACAAAACTAGTCATACATTATTACAGCTATGTATTCTATTAATGATCGCATAATACAATTCTAATGTGCAGCTCATATGAACACATGTGACACTAATCTTTAGGCCATATGCGAATCGAATTGCTACGTTAACCGAAAGTCTGTTAGTGCCTTTATATCTAAAACTTAATTTAAACCTTAATTACTTGTGTTAGAGTCGACTATCAGTTGGCTTGAAAAGAGGGAATTGTCATCAAATAATTAGATATTAAACGCACCTTATGGGAACAATGTGTACATAATGTATGGACGTTGATTTGTACTCATTGTTTTATAGCAGATTGTGCGGAAAATAAGATTTTGGTATATTTTGGGAGATTTTCTGTATTTTTTTTTTTAATTTTAGTGGATTTTGAATTTGAAATTGAATTTAACACTTTATACAAATACTTTGTTCGTAGGAGTAAAGAATGCATCTAGATGCTGCTGAATATATTTGGGGCAAATATTAATATGAAACCGAAAATAATTATTTCCGGAATCTAACCCCCAACCATCGTATTTACAGTCACACGCTGTGCCGCTACGACATCTACCTATTGCTATTTTGTAAAGAGCAACATCATACAAAATCATAAATTTACACCAAAAAAAAACACAAATAACACGAAAACATGAAAAGACATTCACAATTTCCATAGCGTTTACACCGGCATTAAAGCAAGGTGAGATTTATGGAGCCGATACATCGAGCCATTTCCGGTGTACGGAGAACGGAAATCTGACTTCGACACATCGCGTTTGTACGCAAAATGTACTTTAACGAATATTTTGCTAAATATAATTAGTTGGTTTGACCTGAATACGTGACTGGAACTAAATTGGAATTTTTGGGAATGGTTATATTTGTAGTAAATGATTGTGATTATTAAATGATGAAACGCAGCGTTGAGTTCCACCATTTAACACGATTCGTAGATGTTTAAAAATCTGAGTATGATAGTAAAATTTTAATATTGAATTGTATACTCTTATGACGTACCTATGTTACGTAGATAGAAGAGAGAAAAGGGAAGAATAGAATAAAAAGAAATCTCTCTTTCTATGCACACCCAGAGTTCATTGTAATTAGATAAATTGAGTGGAGTTATCATATCTATATATATTATAAGTAAATCTGCTTCCAAAGTGAAATTTAATATTCTTGATAATTTAAACAAACATCTGATTTAATATATCTTCAGAAATATCAGTCTCATTGCGTTATAAGTTTTATCACAGTGGTAAAGTATAACCCTTGTAAATAACAATTTTAATTAAAATTTATAATACATATTAAGGTCTTAGAATATTTTAAAGTGCTTTAAGTAATCCCCCTTTCTTGCATTTTATCACGAAATCGTAAACAGCGTTTGAGTATTTAAAGGGATCAATCGAAAACATATATTATAATATTTTATCGGTAGTAAAGATTTTCAACTTTAATTTTAACAAGCTCTGAATTCTTCGACTAAATTAGAGACCATCGCTCTAGGACAGCGCAGGTTTGCGTCTTATGGACAGTGTTCGTTCGTTAACAAGATTTCTGTGGGTTCGATTCCTACTCGAGGCAGGTAATTTCACTTCTCCACTCATAACTTACTACCAATATTTCCCAATTTCTAAAATACTTCCTAAAAAATGTGAAAGGAACAATGCGAGTAAACCAATAGGTATGTGTACTGAAGATATAAAAATGCACCGTGTTTTCCTTTCTTCCTTCATTTAATCTCCTAGACTCTTGTACGGCTGAAGTGACTTGATTTAGCTTTTATGGGATTAATCTTGTTATGAAGACAATATATTTTTACTTTAGTGAAGAAAATGTAAGGTTTTTATCATTTTGCTGTCGAAATCAAGTTCCGATAATAATTTGTACGTATACATAGGTATATGAGTAATTAAGGTTAAGACATGGAAATAAAATTATATTTATCGATTAAATATGAATTATTAACAACATAACATTTGAAAAATAATTACTTCTATTAATTGTTATTAGCCCCTCTGACAAGTCTCTTACATTTAGTATAGTAAACAGGGGGAACTTAGTGTTTTTATATTAAAATTAAATCGGCTTCACGCTATATCCCGCTTCACTGCAGCGTAGGCAGAGGGAACATACTTTTAAGACACTCCGTTGCCCACTCTCCACCGAATTTTGGAGGCAATGCGTGTAGAGTCGCGCTGTGCCTGGATACCAGAGTAGGGAAATGAAAATTAAAAAAAAATAATTTAAATAAATATTTCACGAAAATAAATTTAAATATTTCATTTCGTTGAGTGGGGATCGAACCCACAGCCAGTCGCGTTTACAGTCACACACTCGTGCCCCCGCGCCACAACTGGCCTCGTGTTTTGTAACCCATTATTATTATTGAGTAAAACAGAAATTCGTTACAGTAGCAAAAAAATAACAAGTGTAGAGCAACTTGACACCGCTAAGAAGCTATAAAAATCATGTTGTGGTTTGTAACCGTTGCATACATGCGGGTTTACGTGGGTGGTAAACTACACTGTGGTACAGCATTTAGTTATTTCAGCAAGGCAGTAGTAAATTCGATTTTAGTATACATAATTTAATATTAGCAACCTTAGTAGCAACTTAGATGAAATGACCAGAAACGGTCCCACTTAATAGATACAGTGGGCTATTTCCGACTGTACACGTAATTGGTGATATCTTAATGATAGTTAATGGAAATAATGTTTTATCTTCGTTACCAGCTTCACGTAAAGTGTTAAGACAAAATACAGCGTTAAGTTCCGCTATTCTACTTACAAGATTTCGATATGGGACGAGAAGTAATGAACTAGCACAAGTTGGTACATAAAATAAAAAAAATAATAGGCAAATCCATATACAGGGTGGAAGAGGCAGCGCTTCTTTTATTGAAACTGCATATAGGGTAATAAATTTCAAACCCACACCTAAAAAATTAATCAAGGTACCTCAACAGTTTGGACGTAGGATTTTTTTTTCATTTCACGATTTTTATGCATACCTGTATGTCGTGTGACGCACACATAAGTGTACGACGTTTCCAATTTGACAGGTAAGTGAGTGCGTGCCTATGTTATACTTTACAAAAGGCGTTTTATTTTAAAACGATAATTTTATTATTTATTTTGTTTGAAAAAATAACTTTTTCATTTTTGGGAATTATTTTTTAACCGAATTATATTAGGCTTCTATAGAGTAGTTAAAACTGATTATTCATTTAAAGTGGTGCTGACAATTCCACCCTGTATAATGAACTGTAGGTATAGATAATTTATTAATTAATACAATAATTCAATAACAAAAAATATTAAATTATACGATTATTCTTTGTTTTCCACAACCAATTCACATTTATATTTTTATTTGTATCACGGTTCTTAATTAAAAGAAAGACAACAACGTATCTGTATAATGATATAATGTGGAAAATCGAACTAAATTATAGATTCTATACAATTGTTCAGTATTCTCTTATAAGTAAATAACATTGTTTAATTATAGCAGTTTTTATGTTCTTTTTAATAGAAATAACTAATGCTGACTTAATTTTGAATTTTAGTTTATTAAATCAGCTATATCTTATGTTGCTTTGCTTATACTTTACATATATTATTTACAACTAGTATATTATTTACGTAAAGTTGTCGGTAAAGGATTGCTTGGAGCAATAAGACGTATCTACATACATTGTATGTGTATGTAGATACGTCTTATTACTCCAAGGAATAAAGAAACATAAATAAAGAAAATTCTATATTTTATTATCCATATTTTTATGTATTTATATAGGAGGGCTGAGATAATACGGGTTAAACTCATTTACATAAAATGAAGCAACCTAAAGTTCCGTTTTTTTCTTACCAAACTTGTTAAATAACTAGAAAAATATTAGTTATTGGATAAAGTGAAAAGTGATGTAAACTTGTACCACTACATATCTCTACTTACCTAATAAAGGAATGCATCGGATGCAGAAGCTCTATTTAGTTACTTTAAAATTTTGTTAACACTGTCGCGTTACCTCATACTATACTATACCTAAAACCATTATTTTATCTAAGTGCAAATTCAATTTCCACCACATATTTGCTTTACACGGACGAAATAAACCAACCAACCAACCTGAAACAGTTGAAATATAACAAAAACAAGAGTACATGCAATGGAGCGTATTCAAAAGATAATTAACGTAGATATAAAATAGAATATTCAATGCAACCAATATCCGGTTGACACTTCCTGTGTCGCCATTTTGTTTACGTTTTAATATTTTGATTTGTTTTGTCGGTTAACGTGGTGGGTTTTTATATTATCATTGTTTTAAGAAGTGCTTATTATTTTAATACCATTTAAAATATTTACTTTGGCGTTAAAGTTAATATAAAAAAATTGAGCATTAAGCTCCAAATGATGATAAAATTAATTTTTGCAAATATTTTCAAAATATTATTGATATATAAATGAACTCTATTAGGGAAACACAACTAACACTAGACATTAGTAAAAGCAATTAAACACAATATCAAAAGAAAATTAAGAGACGTCGGTACATTTAACACCACTTTATTTTTAATCAAACTCCCATACTAACGACATCGTTAGAACAATTCATTTGGGATTGGGACTGGAGGGAGCACATGGGAGCGGTGATTACAGGTTATAATCACATTAGCTCGGGTAAAACTGCGCAGACAGATAAATCAGGAGTTTTGGCTGTCTTTGCTATGATTGTACTGGAGGTTACTTAACACATACGTTCGATTAGATTTCAACTTTGGCAATTTCCAAATTGTCAAAGTTATTTTTTTTGCAATTTGGAAAGTATGCATGTATAATATTGAAATCAATCCTCATTCAAGGGAAAGTATATATTTGCGAACACGTTCGTATAGTGGAAGTGGCGTTATTTTTCACTACCAGAAAGTGAATTTAATTAGGTTCGTTCTATGTTTTCAACAATGTTTGGTATTTTTTTCCTAAGGGAATTAAAAAGAATATAGAAATAAAACATTCTAAACAATGACAGCATCTGTTACTTACCGTTTTTTTTTTTCAATGCTTAAACCTAAGTTTCTTATTTTCGTGTAATGGGAGTAATTTGACAACCAAATAAATATTTTGCCAACTTAAACAAATCTCCAATCTCAAGCCAAACCAATCTTCAACCTTGACATTTAATCTGGAATACATTCCAATAATTACTATATACATTTGATTTGTGAATCCATTTCAAACAGTCAATAAGAGGTTATTTAGGCAGAACGCACAATCAGAGGTGACGAATATCCTTCACCTCCAGTTTGCTTAGAGAAATTACGTTCATTTTGCTAACGAAGTCGATCCCCAAACTAGGGTGTCAAAACGTTGCCTTATAATTAAGGAAATTTGAAAACCGACATCAAGTGGGAGTTGAACCCCGCTTGTAACAATCTGATAGGGTGGGCATTCATTAATCAAGTACTGTACAGGACAGCGCAGATGCCACACGCTTACATAGATTATACCTTATTACTAGTTTTGATTGGTTTTCTAACTAAGGAAAACTTGTAAAAGATAATCATTGATTTTATTATTAATTTAATAAATTTTACAGTAACATTATTAGAAATGTTGGACTATCGTCGTATTTGCCAATATGCAATGTCTTGATCGGGTAAGCGGAGAACGGAGTATCTTACCATTAGATTTTCTCTGACTATCCTGCTATTAACGGGATAAAGCTTGAAATCGTGAAGTTGATAAATAAAACATCTAGAGACATTTATTAATGTTCTAATATTCATTATAATAATAACGTCTAAGATATCCAAAAGTACATTCTTTAAGAACTATAAAATTAAAGTAATATAAAATTAAAACGTTAATTAACAATGGCAGACTTATTTCTAAAAAAACTTCATAGAAGAAAGTAGACAGTCCCAAAACACAAATCTTCAAATTACTAGTTTAGGTTTCACTAAAAACAACACTAAAATAACTTAGCAATACTTGCTTATTTAAAGTGATTGCTCAGTAATCAAATAGGGGTTTGTTTATTTAGGCTTATTGGTTTTATCAAATGACCTTTGGCTTTGATAGGCATTTCGACTGGAAGAGGATCGTAATTATTTTCGTGACGTCTTTTGGGACTTGCAGAGTCAGATGTATTTTAAAATATGTGTTTTTATAATTTACATATACCTAATCTATATATATAAAAGGACTTGTCCTCACTGACTGAGGTAAGACGCACGCACAGCCGTAACCGCTGATGGTAGAAACTTGAAATTTGGACAAACGTTTACTTTCGTAATCTGGACATCCACTAAGAAGGGATTTTGAAAAATTGTAACCCTAAAGGGGTGGTATAGGGGTTCAAAGTTTGTATGGAAAAAAAATTAAATCGGCACCGATTTTTATAAAATTTTAAATTTAGATTTTTAAAAGTATTTAATTGAACACGTGTTTCATCGTTTTCTAGAATTCTCCCCCTAAGGGTGCAAATAAGGGGTTGAAAGTTTGTATGGAAAAATTCTTAAAACGCCACCGATTTTTATAAAATTTGATATTTAGACTCTTAAAAATATTTAATGGAACATATGTTTCATGGTTTTCTAGAATTCACCCCCTAAGAGTGCAAATAAAGGGTTGAAAGTTTGTATGGAAAAATCTTAAAATCGCCACCGATTTTTATAAAATTTGAAATTTAGACTCTTAAAAATATTTCATTGAACACATGTTTCATGGGTTATTAGAATTTACCCTTAAATATGCAAGCGAAGCTGCGCGCGTCCTCTAGTCTATATATATAAAAGGACTTGTCCTCACTGACTTAGGTAAGACGCACGCACAGCCGAAACCGCTGTGCGTAGAAACGTAAAATTTCGACAGATGTTTACTTTCGCAATCTGGACATCCACTAAGTAGGGATTTTGAAAAATTTTAACTCTAAAGGGGTGAAATAGGGGTTCAAAGTTTGTATGGAAAAAAAAATAAATCGGCACCGATTTTTATAAAATTTGAAATTTAGATTTTTAAAAGTATTTAATTGAATAGGTGTTTCATCATTTTCAAGAATTCTCCCTCTAAGGGTGCAAATCGGGAGTTGAAAGTTTGTACGGAAAAAAAATAAATCGGCACCAATTCTTATAAAATTTGAAATTCAGACTCTTAAAAGTATTTAATTGAACACATGTTTCATGGTTTTCTAGAATTCTTCCCCTAAGGGTGCAAATAAGGGATTGAAAGTATGTATAGATTTTTTTTAAATCGGGACCAATTTTTATAAAATTTGAAATTCAGACTATTAAAAGTATTTAATTGAACGCATGTTTCATGGTATATTAGAATTCACCCCTAAATACGCAAGCGAAGCTGCGCGCGCCCGCTAGTTTATTTTATAAAATAAAAAAAGATTATTTTTGTATGGTTGTAAGTTTTGTCGCTCAACTATGTCTTTGCTTAGGAACCAACAGCCTTCGAATTTAATCATAAAACTATCAATTCAGGATTTAAGTGTAGGTGTATATGCACCCAGATACCTTAGCTCGACTCTTAAACAGCTTAGTATTCCTGGAGAAGCTGACTATTCCACACAAATATAATTCTTCAATTCGAACCAGTATTTCGCGAGATTAGCGCGCTCAACCAAACAATCTCTTTAGCTTTAAATATTTATATAGATTTATATAATTTATAAAGTAATATTCGTCACACGTCAATACTTCGGAGTCGCAAGTCAAGTGGAAGCAGGCGTTAATTTAATTCTTCAGAATGAGCACTATTGGAGTATGCGAAGGGCTGGCTTTATTAAATAAGTTTGTACTTTGTACTGCTTTAAAGGTTCATTTGGCTTATGTTTCTTGGAGGTTTATATATGTATTCTAAGTAAGTAGAATCGAATTTCATATAATATGCTTTCTGTGAATTTATCTTTTCTAAAAATGAAATAAATGTCGGTTTTTACAAGAATTGAGATGAAGATTTTCTAAAATTTATATGAGAGCAAGAAATGGGGATTTGATTTTTTTTTGTTAATATAGTGTACATGGATTCATTAAATAGTCCACACAAGCTCGTTGCGAACTATTTAATTAAAGGAATCATAGTGTTTTAAATGTTTTTATTGCACAATTAAGCGAATAATATGATTTTATTTATAGTTAATATGAATTTTACTTTGCCTTATAATTAACTATATACACTTAACTAAAGGCTGACATAAGGTGTCTAAAGTGACATAAATTTATATATACTGGATTTGAAGTAGCGACCATTTACTTTTATTTAAACAGATTATGTAATACCTATCATAAACCTACAATCCTATGAAAAAGACCACGAATATACACTGTAACACTACACCAAAGCTAATGCATTTGATACGGTAACAAAGAAAAATTCCAAGCCTCCCTTAAATCTCACCCCCTATAATTAGTTAGTAAAATGCAGTCTACTAATGGACGTTTTCAACCCCTCGATGGAGTGACCCGCTATATTACTGCATTCAGTGTTACACCTTGGTTTAAGTGATCGTTATTGATTTAGTTAGTTGCTATACCGTTTATCATAAAATACAATACAGCTGTCGCCTTAATTGGGTTTATAGTTTTATTATATTTTGATTTTTTTTACCTTTGAAAGTTTTAAATATTATTTGCATTATGTTGTTAATAATGAAAATAAAACTCATTTGAATTGTTAAATAATTAGCTTATTAAATCAATATAATTATTTAAGGAAAACTAAAGTTCCTTAATTTTGAAATCAATAAATTCGCCAAAATAGAGACCAAGTATTAAATATGTTTTCACTACGTCGTCAACATTTAGAAGCTGTTATTATGTACAATTAAACATGAGATTAATTAAATTTATCTTTTTATTTATCTTTTACTGTCTTTAATTAACATTAAAAAGTCAACATCCAACCATCATTGTAACAAAACTCAACGAACTAAACTCAAAAATTTAAACCTAATTCGGCGATCCATCTTCCCTAGATTCCGTACCAAATGAACGGTAGACGGAATACTAATGTAACGGCATTAACCTGAACTCTGAAGATACAAATACCCTGTTGTTCCCATTTCTGAATGTTAACAAATATTTAGTCGTGCCCCGCTTACAAACGACTTCTGTTTGGCCACCGCCTGGAACATCTCACTTGAAAGGTTTTTTTTTGGGCAAAACAATTCAATTTGCAAGTTAACGCTGAATTTTTAAATTAATTTTTGTTCGGATATCCTGTTTATTTTATTTAGTTTCGTTTTCTTTTATTTTATGTTGAGGATTTTGTGTCGTTATTCTCTGCTAATACTTTTTATGTTCTAAAATATGGTTCTTTACAAAATCGATTTAAATGTGCTTCAAATGGACAATGAAATGCAAAATTTTTAATGCTAGGTTATCTAGATTTCTCATAAAATAAAAAAGTGAATAGTGTGTGAAAAATAGCGAAAAGTGTTCTAATTCAAACTTTCTACCCAAAAATATATGCCCTATAATAAGTTGGTGATCCGTAAAAAGTCCGGTAAAAATGACGTATTTGAATTCAATAATCTAATCTAGTTGACTAATAAATCCGCTGAGCTATAGCCCTCCATCACTTATTCTCCGCCATAAATTATAAATTCGAAAGCAAGTTAAGGCGATAGGTAGTGACGCTTATACATATTAATGGTTAACGGTGGCATATTGAGTGACTTCGCCAGTATGTTTAAACGTTCAATAAAGGCAGACAAGTGTTATGAAAAATGAACGTGTTTACATGTTTACATTATGGGCTTTCGGGTTCTTTTACCTTTTTTTTTATTTAAACAAACAATATGAGATACAATATAGGGGTTTTGTGGGGGATGCTCTTGGTATTGTCACTCTGTTTTCCTCTTTCCGCCTTTTTAGAGGTTTTATCTTTAACTTTATATAGCCATTGTAAATATTAAACGATTAAAAATATGAAAATTATTAACCTATAATCGTACTAATATTATATATGTGGAAGTTTATGAGTGTGGATGTTTGTTCCATTTTCACGCAAAAACTACTAAACAGATTTAGATGAAACTTTACAGGAATATAGCTGCCAGAATAACATATAGGCTACAATTTATGAAAGGAAGTTGTCTATAATATAACCATACCCTAAATCGGGAGAAGCCGTATGCGGGTAGCTAGTTAAATAATAAATACTAAGAATATAATAAAATACAATAAATTGTCCTACTTTAAAAGTGTTTAATAAAACTTTTCTAGCATTATTCGTGTCACTTTATAACCATTACCCATATTTTTCTGAAATTTCTGAACGTATAAAATACCGGAGCGTCGTAAAAAAATTCGAACAATATTCAGGGTGGAAAAAATGAAAATTAATTTCCTGGTGCTACATTTCTTGTCTAAATATAAATAAGAGAACGAAGGCTTACCGTCGGTCGACGTTTGTGTCGCTTCGTAATATTGTGTTGACATCGCTCCATAGACTTAATGTGCATAGAGCAGACGAGCTGTCGGGACATTTTATTGGAAAACTGAAATTTTGTAAACTCTTTCTTTTATAAATAGGGTCGAAGCTGTTATTATTATGGAACGTTTTTAAATTGGATTGTTATCCAATATAATTATAGTTTTAAATCGGTTTCGAAATAATTTTTGATTTAAAAATATCTCACTTTAAAATAATTGATAAATGCTCTTTATTAGTTAAATTGTTGTTTTTGCTAATCTGTAAATATTTTTTCTGTTATAATGTTATATTCTTGAAGTATTTTTGAAATTAGATTTAGGCAATATCTAAAAGAAAATTATTCGAATTTGCCTGGTAAAATAGGAATCACAATAGGAATCAAATAATGCTCATATATATAATACACAATAATGTATAAATTATTATTTGTGTATAAAGATACACAAATAAATTTTATGCACTTTATATTTATTTAGCTAACGTATATTTTTCTACAATACATGCATTTACGTTCTCTCTGGCTATATTATCTGTGGTTCATTTGGGGCCGCCATGTTGGACGCACCAAAGTGCGGGCTGTCATAGCGGCAGAAATAATTAGATTCCGCCACCGCACTTCTTCTCGGTTCATTTCTGTATGTTTTGTTAATTATACTTTGTTTTTTATTAGCTAGTGAGGTTTTTTGGCAATTTTTTGGTTATTTTGTTGAGTAAAGAATTTTGGATAGTTTTTTCTTTTTGAGGAAATTATGTTAGGATTATTAGTATGATTTTGAAGGCATTTCTTTGTTTTCTTTTTTCTTATAACATCATACTTTGATTTATTGTTTACATAGTCATCACTTAGGTATATCTTACTTATTAAATAAAAAATATGTAACATATTAAAATTTACTTAGTTGTATTAACAAAAACATGCATAGTTTATATAATAATGGAAGTAGAATTGGAGGTACACTGTTGCTATATTTTATACGTAAGGCGTAATTTGCAGCATCCTAACAACATCAACAAAATAACGTATTTATCTTTATTGAATATTTGTCCCGACATTAACGAAATTTTCTTGAAAAATAATTTCATAGGTCCGCAACGACAGATAATAAAACCTTTTAAAATGAACGCTCACACAAATAAATTAAATTACATTACCGCTGACGGCACAATAAAATATAGGCCCCCTCGAACTCACAAAGTGATATTAATTGCATTACAAACCCCGACCAACTACCCCGTGTGTTTTTCTTAACAATCAACCAATTTTGCCAGAGAAAAAAGTGCCAGAGCAATTTTTACTCTGTTCCCTTCTGCCACTGTTATATTTTATCTGTGCATAAGATTGATCTTTCGTATCTGTATCTATAGTTAGTTATACGAATATAATTTAAATTGTAACGGCAGTCCCGCTGTTTGGAATATTAATTTGCACTAATTCCGGTTGTCGAACTTGGAAACTTCATGGGGGATCTTCTAAAGTAGTTTTAAAGTGCAAATGCGAATTAACATTCGTTTTTGGATGTTGGCACTATTCGTAGTTTAGATTGGCGTGGGATTGTTGTTATGAGGTTTCATGAATTGTAGATCGTTATTGCATATATTTTTTAATTAGACATTAGGGGTAGAAGTTAGTTATACATATAGAATGCTGTTTGCTCCTCTTCCCTTTTTATACAGGAAATTTTCCTTATATAAATTATATTTTAAAGAGAATTTTCAGTTGTTAAATCGAACCCGCAACCGATTTCTGATTACTGTACTATAACACCTATCCATAATATAAATATCAAAGTAAAGGTAGATCGCAACTCTGCTATAGTTTTTTCCACTATCACCAACTATAATAATTGGAAAAGTTTACTCATTATATTTTCGGCAGACTTGTGACATGAGTGCTATCTGTATAAAAATATTCGAGTTTCCTCTTTTGTTTTTACTTTTTTCAGATAATCTCCATATAAATTCATACATATTTTGAAAAAAGTACTCAATTATTTTTTTATTATCGAGTATCACGTGCAATGGCTTATTTATTTTTTAGTAAATATTTTTATTTTAATTTAACCTGTAAACACAATAGCTGTGAATTCGATTCCTACTCGATATAAATATGTAAATAGAATTTGAATTTAGACCATAGTGGCGAAGCTTCTGATTTTAAAAAAATATATGGGTTCGATTTCCACTCGGAAAAATGAATTATTTTCATTGAAATAATAAAGATTATAAATCGAGTGGAAGTGTGTGTAATTTTGATAATTGATTTTGTAATTTTATTTTCCTTTTAACATGTATTTTTTTAATTCTAAATATATTTTAAAATTGAGAATGCGTTAAGCATTAGCTCAGCTCTACGACGGCGACGTTCAAATAGGATTTTATGTAGGTTGGGCGCCCAGGGACCTTTACAGAAATATCACGACATTTTAAGCATATGTGCGTCCGACATTTTGTGAAGGTTTCCAATATATTATCACAAAATGGAGTCTACGCTTAAATAAACGTAAATTTATATCCAACTATCATGGTGCGGTAGCGAACCGTCTAACACACAATAGTTGTAGGTTCGATCCCCACTTTTATAAAGTAGGAAAGTGATAAACTACATTTTCTGTCTATACCGTTAAATAATTATGTTAGATTACGTTTAAATTATTTAAATCCTAAGTTGAATACAAAATTCTGATATCTTATGTGAATTATCTAATTCATATAAAGTAACAACCCGCTCAATGAAAATCCGTGTCGATAATCAAAGATATTTCAACCAATTCAAGTAGACCTGCCATCTTCTTGAATAATCTAGAATAGAAATACAAGATGAATGTACAGTAAAAGCTCAAGTTTCTTTGGACAGCTATATTTCCTTTCCGTCATTCGTGAGATTGTGGTGCAAGTGACGAGGTAATTATATCTAATTATATGTTTGCTTAATTGATTAGCGTTAAGGCGAAGCTTTTCAAAGCTTTTGATTAAGGTTCTGTTTTGTATACACTGATTGTATGGAAGCTTTTTTTAGCTAACTTGTTTGTAGAGTATTTTTTTAAATGTAAAGAAATTAGTATTTTTTAAATATATATTTTTATAGTTAACATATTTTTTGTTTTGTTACGGTCGAAACTATTTATATATACGAGATCAAGTTTGCATTTCAACCTCTACTTATAATGACCTCATACTTTTTATATTAAATGAATTCTTGCTTACAAAATGTATATTCTCGCATATTTTAAACTAATTCTTGCACCAAACAAGTTATATTTGAGGGCAAGGTGGATGTTGGACTGATTGCGGATAAGGCGGTGACTAGTTCTAATTAGAGGCAGATCTCAAACTGAAGCCGTATATGAAACACGGGTTTATTTAGACGTGCATTGTCTGTTTTGAATACGTCGAGTGGCCGTAAGATATTGAGAGCTATCTTGTATGCAGCTTTCGTACTATTGAATATAATGTTTCTGTGTTGATTTAGTTACGAGCTATGTGGATATGAAGCTAGGAATTTTCAGTTGAATTTTCTTTTTCATTACAAATTTTGAGGTTAAGTCAATGTACGATTAGGTTTCGTTGGTTAGACAACGACGAGTTTTCATTAATATTAAAGAAAAACTTATATCATTAGGAATAATTAAAATCTTAAAAAATATAAATTATTGACATTAATTTCATTAACACTTTGTAATTTCTATAAAGACATTAATTAACATTAAGATATTAATGATTAACTGCATTTATAGTCATGTAAATAGGTATCAAGCTTTCTGCCTCTATGTACCTACTTACGAAGCAAGCTTTTTATATCATTAATGGGAGTAGCTTAATTTTTTTTGTATAAAATGTTGCATTGAAAATATTTTGATGTCGCGGTGGCACAGTGGAACGGGATCATTATGGGTTCGTTTTCTACTCATTTTCATTTCTCCGCTCTACTAATGTGGCGTTGAGTTCCGCTAGCAAAGAAGAGAACAGAAAGTATTTCGCATATATTTCTCCTCCCTATACCTTCCCTAATAAATGCATAAAGCGTGAAACAGGGAAAAAAATTCTGTGTATATCACAATATTTCGGCATAGCCTAGGTAATATCCTATGTAAGGAAGACAGATTATGTTATGAAATTGGCATAATATTGTTGGAATACTTCAACGTTAATTAAGTAACTTGCATATAAGAAACATAAACAGAAGGTACTCGACAGTGTGTGCCCTCTTCCCTTAGAATAAGGGTGGTTTTAATCAGACCTTAAAACTGTGGTCTAACCTGTCAGCTTTATCTCACATAGCGTTACAACCTACTTGCAGCTTTATTACTATTTTTTACAAAAAAAATCTATTATATTGCATAAAATCCGTTATTCGTTTTTGTTGTTTTTCGGTAAATATAAGAATGGGTCCTGTCTAAACATTCCTAAAAGGACTAAATTAAAAATTATACATATTATACATTACTTATAATTTTGCTAAGTATTATAAATCTGCTCCTTCTCAAAAAAGTTTATTCAACTCGATACAAATAAGTTATACGAAAACTTTCTTATTCCTGATATAACATTTTTCTTACATTTTAGTTTGTTTTACGCACAATTCTTAGTTCTTTCCACTTGACCATGGACGAGGCCACTGGTATAAGCTAATATATTATAAAATAATATAATATTTGACATGGCTGTTCAGTCACCAGGCTACGTAAGGGTGCTGCTTTAATATATGGCGACCTATTACAGCTCCCACGAACTGCTATATATCACGCGCGACAAACACAAATAAGAGGTATAAATTTTAGTCTGTTTAAAACAGTTATCTGGCTCAGATTTTGAGCGTTTCAATTTGGTTTAGGAGCTTTGGATGGTTGTTTTAGGTACATTTATATTATATTTGTTATGGTGCCTTGAACTGCCTTGTAATGACTAGTTTAGGTACGTTGTAGGTTTGGCTATTGAAGAAATTCTGTCAAAACAATGCCTTAATGATAAAAGACGCTATGGATCAAATGTATGTGGTGTTATATTATATTTAAGAATAAAATGAATACTATATGTGAATATACGTAAATATTATATATATTGATACGTTTCTTTAGTAATATATACCTATTAAACATACAATAAAATTGGAACAGTA
Source organism: Heliconius numata (assembly GCA_016802625.1). Classification (NCBI taxonomy): domain Eukaryota; kingdom Metazoa; phylum Arthropoda; class Insecta; order Lepidoptera; family Nymphalidae; genus Heliconius; species Heliconius numata. Next base: position 2,492,830 of record JAEBDU010000010.1, on the reverse strand, counting down.
AAAAAAAACAACCTTTTTTATATTCAAAATAAATTTTCGCAATTTTTTATATAAAATGAAAAAAAAAATGCAAATAAAATACCATACAAAAGTACTATAATAAAATCCCTTTGAATTTTATAATTTTGAATAAAAATATTTATATATTCATACGTTGCGTTGCTGGAATTGCAAACAACGCTCTGTGTTCAATCAACTTTATTCAGAAACCATACGAAAACCAAGGTACGGAAAAACTTGAATCTCTCATTACTTTGGTTTTCTATACCATATCTTTTTTTATATATGAGGCCGTCGTAGCGGGGCACAAACGTGCGTAAATGCGACAGTAGTGAAGGTTCGACTCCAACTCAGGGAAATTCCCGTCGTATGATATTTTATTTATATCTATATAGTTCAATCAGGCTCCGTCTCTTTTCTTCTTCTACGTGACATTACCGGCTTTTATTGCCAAAGTCTGTCTTCTGACTCTATCTGCTCCACTTAGCATTATCAATGGTTAGCCCACTGCCTTTGTACCACAAAAGTCTTAATAAAATATTACAAACCTATAAAAACATTCTTACATACATATCGCCAAATATTATACCATACTATACCATAAATTACATTTAAACACAAATTTAAATTTAACACGCCTTTACATACAATATATCTGTATCTAACGGTCTTTGAAGTTGGTAGCTTTGTAGTTATTTTTAGCGGATGAATAATCTTCACTTGCCCCCGCACTGGGACAAAGCAACGAGCCATGGCCGGTACAGGTCAATGGTCACTTGTCATAATTGCCCATGAGGTATATAAAACTGGATGGGTATTAAACAACCCTTCTGTATTGATGTCAGGGTAGTCCAGCTAGAAAATATCGGATTTATTTGGTTGTGAGCTCGAAAATTTTTACTGAAGTACTGAAAAAAAAAGTTTACATTTATTTTTTTCTAAATGTCCTATTTTTTTAAAGGAAAATTTAGGAAGAATATTAAAATTCTTTGAATGAGATTATTAGTACTAATATTTACGCCGTTTCAATCTAGAAAGTAATAAACTGTGCTAGGTATAATGTCGCCCTTACTATATAGATAGCTAAATAACTATTTATTACTATATTCTTTCTTTATACTAAACAATATAAATAAAAAATGGAGAAACGAATCACTTATTTAATCTTCACTCTAAAACTCACTTACGATGTACTGATAAGAAAAAAAGCTTACAGAAACAACTTAAGCTTTTAAAATACTTATACCTAAATCGTAATATCAAGATAGCAAATCCGTAAATTACCGGGCAACACTAATAAAAGTGCTTTCTTTAATTAAGGTGTCGCTACACTAAATAAGACGTATTTCAGAGGCTTTCAAGATTTTTAGTGCGCTCTGTTCTAACTAATTGTTTAATTCTGGCTTGAAATAGATGTAAGGCTGGTGGGAAATAATTTTAGTTTGGAATGTTAGTTTTAACTACAAAGAATGTTATTAAGTAAGAAATAAGGAAAGAATATTATAACAAATATTAGAAAATATGTTATATTTTTCCATATTAATATGAAGTAAAATTTTCTTTTTTCTGTTCTTTTCATTCCCTATCTATCTACATGCACATTTTTTGCCCTTCCTATTATCATATGTGCCTACATGAAAAACTTGATGGTACGCCATTCTATTTTCCATTTGTATATACATTTTCTAATGCTTATTTACTGTAACAATGGAAAATTGCACTTTATTTAAGAAAAAAAAGAAGAAAAATAAGATAAACAATTAATTTAAGGGGACTAAGCACAAAATTTCATTTTGTTTGTCCTTCAATATTTCGAAAAGTGGAAAAACGACTTTATTGTTCCATCAAATGATCGATATATCTTAACATCGTTAATCAACCGTAGATTATATAAAACACCTACACCAGACTCAAACAAAAACTACCAAACGTAGGTACTTTTTCAGCTGTAGTAAATCTTCAGTGCCTGAAGTGTCCTTTTCCTCGCTCCAATAAATCACTGCCCAGATGTTCCTATAGATAACGGGTATTTAAAACTTTAGATTAGATCCTGTTTTAGTTTAAAACGTTTCGGATAATGCTGTTATATATTGGTGTGTTTTGTTTAGTGCTTTAAATTCAATGGTGATTATGTTATTTTTATGAGAATAGTAGTAAGTTAGAAGAGTAATGTCTAATTATGATTCCTTGTAGGATTTTAATTATAGAAGTATTTCTTTCTTTTTTTGTTTCATCAAATTTGCAAGAAATCTATGATTTTTTTCTAAAGTATTTAAGTTGCTCTACAAAACTTGTGATCTTGACAATAATGTGATAATATTAATAAGTTATTTTTAAAAACACAAGCTTTCACTAATTCGTGAGTCAAACTTTCCAAATATTATCGTATAATTTGACATTTAAATGTTTATCTACTATTATTGATAGCTATATTCTTTTCCCAAATTAATATAGCTTAAAGCTTTGAGGTTAAGCTTTTGCACAATTAATCATCCAAGTTAAGAAAATCTCGACAGTTAACAGACTGAAACAAAAATAGCGGAGTGATAACTAATGGAAATCATTAAAAGACCAGTTGAGTCGGAAAATGTTTTGACAAATATTTGAAAGAACTGGCAATCAATCACTTGGACCCCTTGCATCCTTAGGCGGTTTTCAAAGCGGATGCTATCTTTCGTTTTATTTACAAGAATTATTTCCAATTAACTAATCTGATAAGAAATTTGTTTCTCAAAATTGTTTTTTTTTTCTTCTTTTTTCTTATAATATCATTGAGTGACTCAGATGACGTGAAGCTGATTAATTTATTTTGTATAAATAAAGTAACACGATTAAACTAGCGTTAGCTTATAACTTTACTGAAACTAAAGTTTTTAACTTTGTATAGATACTAATCTACGTTCATGATGAAAATTATGAAAAATATTGAAAAATGGTTGTGGATTCAGTTCCCACTTGGATAAATGAATTAGTTTCATTTCCAAGCTCTGACAATGCGCAGTGCTGAGTTTCACCACTCAATATACAATAATTCGAGTTGAGCTGGAAAATGAAGAAGAAGTGTCTCATCTCTTAACCGAGGAACTAAAAAGAAAGAAAATATATTATATTTGCTACAGATTCATCATATATTATTATTTAAAACACAACAACTTACATTAAATATAATAAAGTAATAAAAACGTCAAATCTCACAAGTAATGGACATAATAAAATAAAACTCTTATACATGATCGTGCCCTAACAATGTCTTTGGGGGTCTTAATGAGGTCATTCGCCGGTAGATTCAGCAGATTTGGGATTAATCGACGGGAGACACAATTCAACTGTTCTTATATCCGGGAAAACAAAGATTAGTTACCGAAAGAGATTCCAACAGATTTTGCTTTTCCACAATCTATATAGTTATATCTACATTAAGGCAATTTGCGCTTTTGAAACGATTTTAGCAGCTGTTATAGTATTATGTTGTACTATACGAAATTGGAAATAGGTATAATTAGTTTTTTATTTTATTTTTTAGATTTTTCTAAGTCATCAAGCATTATATGGTTATTGCTGATTTAATTGAAACAGAAAAGAGGATAAATACAGAACAAAGATTGAAGTTAATGCAAATTCAAGTAAATAAATTAAATTAAGGAAGTAAAAAAGCAAATCAAGCTAAGAAAGAATGAAGTAAATAAAAGTCTCCCAAAAAGAAATAACTTGTTTGTATTTCCATCTATATTCGTTTCAGGATTGTTTTGCAAAAACAACAATTTTGTTTATTTTGTTTTTTAATAATAAAGCCTTAAGATTACTTATTAGATGTATTTCAGAGAAAAAATGGATATTATTTCCATGAGCAAAATTATTAAAAAAACTAATACTTACACTTTTAAATCAAATATTTCACACTACCCACATCCGTTTCAAAAATCAAGGCACAACCATCTATAAAGTCTCGAAAACGTCTTACAAACAGCAATGATTCAATAACATCGACGCCAAGTGCCAAATCCTCCTGGAAATTAAGGCTTCCAGTGGAACAGAGGCGTGCCTAACCTTTTGTTCCACGCTCATAAATCCTGCTGCCACTCGCATTCGCTCAATCAGCATTGTACAAAGTTTGGTCTCCTTCTTAATAGTCGGTGATTCATTGCTCTTTTGTTGTATAATTAATATGGACAATTAGCGTCTTTTACACCTGAACGTTGTTAGGTGATTTAAATGGTTGTAAGTCGATGGGACGTTTTCTCTATACATTGGCGTGTGTAAAGTTTTGCGGTTAAGGAATTGCTTAATGTACCTAGTCATGAAGTCTAGAAGTACTAAACGTAAACAGTGAGTGGAGAATGGAATATTTTAGAATTGGTTTTCTTTTTCACCTATATATCCTTTTTTGTTTTCAATATTATTTGAATATACATCCTATGCATTTTCATTCCAATTCCAATTAATAATATAATCAAACTCATACCCGTCAAGCACTCTGAAAGTCCTCCACACATATCGTTAAATATAATACACACGGTTACTTAAAGAAATTATTATTTTATTACCGATACCACTTGTGACACAATGGTGTGACTGTAAATGTGACATGTTATGGATTCGATTCCCACTCGAGGAAATGTATTATTTAATGGTGCGGCGTTGAGTTTCGCCACTCAACACGCAATGCATCCAGAATCCGGCGGAAAGTGGCGCAAGGATGTGTCTTAATAGAACAGATTAATCCACCAGTCATCTCAATATCTTTTATTCTCGCGGAAGGAGGAGAACGAACTGTCTTAAATATTACGTTCTCCCTGCCTACCCTGCTATATATTGCAGGCAAAAATATGAAGGTTTTAACTAATGCGATTTTGACTTACAATTAATTTTATATACCTATATACCTAAGTATTTATAACAAGTATATAAGCGATAACATTATTCTCTTTCAACTATAAAAAATTTATAGCTCACAACTGCTTAAGTCTAGCAAACCTATTCTAGACTCGTGAAGATTTTATGAGGGAAATGACGCGTTTACTGGCTGACAGGATTATGTATTCAAACGGTTAGCTGAGTTAAAATTAGAATAAGAGGTTAAGTAAGTTAATTTTAAACTAAAAACACTTAACTTAAAAAATAACTTCTTTTTTATTTTAGACAGCTTTTGGAAAGTCCTTCCATCTACCAATGCAAGTCTTGTTTTATAGTTGTTAATGTTTGTTTGGAAATAAAACGATCAAATGGGGGTAACTAAGAGTTATGTATGACACATGATAAGTGCGGCAGATGAATCTGACCACAACTGCAGTAACGAAACGATTAATGTCTATAAATCAGCTATCCAAAACAAAAATAGTTTTATAATTCGAAGCAATAGTTCCTGAGATTAGCGCGTTCAACCAAACGAACTACAGCTTTGTAATATTACTATAGATCACTATAGTACTAGATAAATATTAGTTGTTACTTATAGCCCTCTTATTACTAACAAATATAGCATAACATATGATATAACATAAATCACACACTCTGTCCGTATGTCACGTAGAAACAGGTCCAACTCCAATAAATCAGTGGTTCCACATCATTCATCCCGACCGGCTTGAAGATGCATGGCCGAAACTTCTTGTTTATGTAAATTACTGCTACCTTGTCGCGTACTAACATGTAAATATTTTTAGATTAAACTTAGTACATTGAAAGGAAAGGATGATTTTTAAGGTTCGGTAAATAAAAGAAAAGACGAATCGCAACGGAATGTGTTTTTAAAAGTAAAATTGAAATTTAAATAGGAAAATGCAATTTTGTTTTTTGCTAAACTCTGATCCTTTTGAAATACGAAATTTAAAAAAATACATACACATATATAATAAAGTACTTCTAAAAATAAGTAGTCCACTTTATCGTTAGAATGATATTCCAAATTACATTCCTGTATACGTGTAGATTTCTTTTTGTTTTATATCAATAACAGCATCTAATTATTCATTTGATTGCATTAAATTAACATTTTTTATCTGTCATTTTAAGTGTTAAGTGTTTTTTTATCTTCGTTATATGTAAATCTAAAGCTACTGTACACGTTCATATTTTTATGCAAATGAAAACCTGTGATTGTTTGACGTTATCTTCTCAATCTTTATCACTTTTGACACATTGCCCGTAAAAAATATAACACGCTTTCATAATTACTTATGTCCAAATTTTAGACATGATGGGAACTGCTTTTTTTCTCGTTTCTTAAGAGAGTGTAGTACTTTAAATTTATTGTGACATTTTTTTTTGACAAATTATAAATATTTTACATTTATACTTTAATAAATTTAATACTCAACCGTCCGCTCAATTTTGTAAATAGAGGCATAAAGCTACACGATTTATTCACGTAATATATAAATATTTTTCGTTTGTTAACATAAAAAAAAAACAATAAACTAAAAAAAAAATTAAAAAATTTTCGTTTTCTTTCGTAACCATTCAAAAGCTTTATAACCTGTGACGGACTCATTCAATATTTAAACCCAAATCGGATACAATATTCGTAATAATTGATCTAATTTGATATATAACCTTAATATCAATTTCAAATCCGTTTATCTGGCCACTAAATTATGCACCAAAATGCATAAGCTTATAAGCCTATGCTAGGACAGACATTAGGCAAATATGTAAAGATTAAAAGGACCTTTACTAGCCCAAAGATTTTTTTTCTCAGCTTCACGCTGTTTCTCGCTTGTGGCGAGATAGGCATACAGAACTTAGTGTTAAGACACTCCGCTTTCGACTTTCCGTCGAATTCTGGTGGCATTGAGTGGTAAGTGGTGGAACCCAATGCTGCGACACCAGAGCGAAGAAATGGAAATACAAATTTAAATAAATATTTTATTTTCTCGAGTGGGGATTGAACCCACAACGCAACGCTATTGCGTTTAAAGAAACACTTTGTACCCTGCGCCACGACTGGCCTCTAATGTAAAATAAAACGTAAAAATAACTCATCTAATGTCTGCGTTGACCTAATAAGCAACACCTATATAGGCGTGACGTAACTTAATTGTTTACGCCCGGGTAGGATGAAGGGATGCTCTATTTCACCCGGACGTCGAACCTGCGTCAGCTGGCCTGTTAAATGAAGTATTTTCGTTACGTATTGAGGTCAAAGGGGTGGATTTATGTATATTATATTGATTTGTATATGTTAAATCTATTTGTAGTTCAAAGTGAGTTCATACAGATTTTTTATACACTATTTTAGCTTTACGCATGTTCCACATTACAGGGTAGGTAAAGGGAACCTGATGATAAGATTAGAAATTTTGTATTGAGAGCCACAATATTATGCCAGGAATGGCTCAAAAGATGTAAGATTTTCTAGAAGCGCACAAATTATAGAATAATTTAATTCAAAATGCAAAAATATATACTTATTTTTTTAGCTCCATCGGTAAATAAACTATGACTTTACTGTAAACTGACTTACATACATCTAACTGAATTGTAGAGAAGCACGTATATGTAAATTACGTTTGCCAAAGTACTGTCTTCATAGACTTCGTTTCTTGAAAACAAAAGAGATATTTTAAAACGTTAATATAAAATATTCATTTGAAATTATTTTCATTTTATCGGCATGATAAAATAATATTCCATGATAAAATAATATTGATAAAATTATATTTAATTCCACCAGTCTGTAAAAAATTGGGCAGTGCATATGGAACGGAGTGATTTTACGCTAGGTTCACTCTACCTACTCTACTACATGGCGTATAGGTTACAGCGTGGAGCAAAAAAACATTTTTGTAAGTAACCCCCTAAATAAGGACCCCTTAAATAAAACCCTTTAAATAAGGAACCCTAGACGAACGTTAAAAAACCAATTAGCCATAGTACTTGCTTTCCAAAATTTTTCCGTTTTTATAGAAACATAAAAAAGGAGCCATTTTGCGATCACAACGAAAACTGTAATATCTTTAAAAGGCATCGACTTAGGTCCGTTCAAAATGATCGATGATTAATAAAAAAATATTTCAGAATCTAGCGTTTGTGCAGATATGCGGCTTTTAGACAAATTGGAATGCTCCATCGCTAAGGCGGCTTTGTTGGTTCGTGGGTATACGTAAACTGTAGTAGGTAGACACTATTTTTTTTGTAGTTTCACGTTGAATCCCGCACATACCAGGTTACCCGGGAACTTGGGAACCTAGTGTTAAAACATTTCGTTCCCATTAAGACACTTCCGTTTCCCACGTCCCGCCGAATGTTATTGTTAATTTTAATTCTATAATTATCAGTATTTAGAATGTTTTTTTAACTACCTGCTATGTTTTTTGTTAATTTGTTCAATGTCTATATAATGCATACGGAGAACATATTAGTGTAAGAGTCAAATCCAAGACATTGTATGTTTAGTAACGAAAAATAATTCATACCCCAAATAGGATCGAACCCACAAACATCGCGCTTGCTACAATATATTTGTCTTATTACTCCTGTAGAGAATGACCTTAAAAATATCATAAAAATGACACCACAAAGCCGTCCATTATTTCGCCCGACACATTTCTAAATACTGTATACGAACGAGCATTACGAAATTTAATTAGTTTCGTTTTAAGAAAATCATTAATATGTATTAGGGCGGACGTCTCATTGTCATTTGTAACATGACAAATGAAGTTCGCGAAGAGCTTTCCAATTAGCGTTTCTACTAAAAGTGTTATAAATATTTCATATTTTATTACAATTATTAATTGTTTTGAGTTATTAAAATTGAAATTGTGTAGTATATTAGTGTGATATTATAGTTTTTAGTTCTTTTTTGTAGAAAATGAGTGTTGAGGCTCTGTGGCGCAGGGACACGCGAAGGGTAAACGCTGTTGATGGTATTCGAACGCGTTGGGGGTTGGAATCCCACTTGAGGAAATGAAATATGTAATTATAGGAATTAATTTAGATTTGAGTAATGTTTTGCAACGATAAAGTTATTTTAGGGATATAAGCAGCTTCACGCTTCTTTTCCCGCGTAGCAGTCTAGCCAGTAACTTTGAGTTAGAACATTTACCTCCGCGCTTCCTCCTAATTTTCAAGACATTTCATGTTGATTGGAGAAACTTAACGCAGCACTTTGTCTATCAAGCCGGGCAGATGAAAATAATTTTAATATAATCATTACCTCACATGAAGATGGAACCCGGTACCAGGATGCCTTATTCCTAATAACTTACCAAAATATTTAGTTCAAATTACATAAATATATACCTACTAATATATATTATTTTCTCGATAAAATCCTTTTAGAATCGTTAATTGAGACATCATTAGGGTAGTCCATTGCTTTTCTATCGGTTAAATAGTTCTACCCGCTTGGTCTATTCACTTTAATTGATATATAGAATATCCTGACTTAAACTGAATTATATATTTTTTATTTCTTAAAAGGAAATTTTAGTGTTTTAATAATAGCTTTTTATTATACTTATATTTTATACATATTTTTTGTTGGTTTCTAAATAATTATTGCCGCTATTTGAAAATTAATAATAAAATAATGATATCTTTAAATGTCTTACAACAATAAATAATAATTATTATTTTTTTGTTTCAGGTAAAAAAAAACATGTTTTGGAATTTACAGAAAAAGATCGAGAAACTTGGTGACAAATCACTCGTTAATTATATTTTTCGTAGATATTATAGGTACAACATTTTTTTAGCTTCACGCTGCACATAGCAGGGTAGTCAGAGAGAACTTGGAAACCTAGTATTCAGACACTTCCGTTCTTCACTTTCTGCCGAAATTTGGAGGTATTGCGTGTAGATTGGCGGAACTCAACGCTGTACTTTGTTTCGTTACGTTATATTTTATTAACTCGAGTGGTAATCAGTCCACAGTCTGTCGCGTTTACATTCACACATTGACCCCCCTGCACCATGGCTGGTGGAAAGTGGGGAATGGAATGCTGAATACAGCGTGAAACTACAAAAAACTATCTTACATTAGCTTTTTAACTTCAAACTATAGTATTTTTTACTTCACGCTTACATTTTCTCTAGGCGTAGAGTATCTTGTTCCTATAATTATATCTGACAGTCATTCGAGTTATAACTTATACCGCCAACTATGCCGTAGAATACCTAAAAAAAATGAATGTGCAGTGACAATACATACTTCAGTTATTATTTAAATTTCATTTACCCCGGACCCTTTTTATTTATATGAAGAAGCCTGAGAGTCAAACACGATCCATGTATAACTGCAATTTTTATTACTATTCACTTGTCCTGAAACTCTGGACGTGATTTTCGATTATTTTATACATTCATTGGCCTTTGTACAACCGTATGAATTCAAATACCGTAAATACATATCATATTTTTTGTAAAATATTTGATGAATATTTTTGAGCATTTTTTGTACTTCTCGTGTTTTTACCTTAAATAATATTTAAAGTTGTAATATTTTAAGTAATACAAATACGGTACAACGGTATAGTTATCGTTTTATTGCAGTTAGAAAAAAAACCGGCCAAGTGTTAGTTGGACTCGCATACGAGGGTTCCGTACCATTATGTATAAAGACGGCAAAACATAAATCTGTTAATGAAAATTTCAACTGTCTGTTCGTCTACCACCAGGCTGTATCTTACGGTACGGAACTTGAATAACAGCTCTGCACTTTTTCTTGCATAACAGGGTAGGCTGAGATTTAGTGAGTCAAGACACTCCATTCTCTACTGGACCAAAAGAATGTACAATAAAAAAAACATGATATATATGTACATATATACAGCACAATGACCGCGATATAATATTATGTAATAAATACGCAAAATAGACGTTGCACAAATAAAAAGAATAGATTAATAAAAAGCTTATCTCACATTCTTTTATAGAATCACATAATCGAGATAGTAATCAGACCATAATTGCTAAAACAGTAGATACTTGCAATATAAAATTCAGATCCTTTTATAGTGCAAAGACAGGCATTATATGTTTTTAGCAAGGTAATATCATCCATATGGAGTCAGATTAAAAGGCTAAAGTCCCTTGTATTAGCTTTAGATAGATATTGCCACAGACTAGGCAAATCTGGTATTAAAATTCGATAGACCATACGTTATCCAATAGGCTACACGAGAAACGTTTTAAGCTGTGCATTCGATAATGATTCGGTTGGATTGTTATGGATAAGCGATTAATATCTGAACGATATTTGCTATAATTTCTAGGTGATTATACAAGTGTTAGCTTGCTGTTGTTATCTACTAGCGTTCTACTCGTGGCTGTCTCATGATCTTTTATTAAAAAAATATTTGTGGCTTTTGTAATCAATTTCTCTTTGTCAGTATGACTTTGACTATGACCTATGACTATTCTTACTGAAGCAACATCGGAATATTACTGGGAAGTATTATTTTATTACTTCACATATAGTTCAGTTCCATTTGGAATACTTTTTCATCTTATTCTTAGATTAAAATTGGTTTAATGTTTAAGGTAAAAGATTTTGAAGCATAATAGTTTATGTAAAGTCAATTAAAAAAATAGATATTATTTTTATTAATTTAAGACACAGCTTCATCAATTCAAAACAATATATATAATACATATAAAAGAAGAACTGTTCGACTTCACAAAAACACAACCTTCAAACTAGAACAGAATGTCATACAAAATGATAGTTTCAGCTTCCCAATGTTACAAGAAATAATATAGCATTTGAGTAGTTTCAAGTCCATTCATTCCGACCGAGGTCCATTAACAATATCAAAACAATGAATAACGCTTTATTCGGGATAGCTTTCAAAGCGGGTTAAGGCAAAGTTTGAAAAGCCCCGCACCAAGTCCGGATAAATCACAGGTCTCGATTATGAAATACAAACAACGCTTTTGAGGGTAGTTGCAAATTTTAGGTAAATGTAGCTTCCGGTAAAGATATTTGCTGGTATCGAGTGGTAGCTGAGTATATGCAAAGCTGGGATCAACTTGGTATATAGGTAGTTCTTTTGTTTACATAATCTGCATGGATAAATAGGTTTATTGTGCTTATCAATAATTTAATGGTATATGGTATATGCTATACTAAGTTCAAATAGTAAAAATCCATATTCATCATCTTAAAAACAATATGATTTACACATTTTTCTTTGATAATTAAAAAAAAATAATAAAAAAATATTATTTAAACAATCAACCGTTAATCAAGGATCAATCAAAAAAGTTCATTTACTTTAACAAAAAATAATTAAAAGCCTCAACATCAAAAGCTAGCACTAAACACAAAAAGTCGTTTCAATAATAAAAACAGAGCTTAATTACATTGAAATACTCAGCCAACTAGGCATTAAAATGCCGCGTAACAAATCACAAACCTCCCTCGCAAATTCATCTCTTAGCTCACCCTCTATTTTTTTACCTAAACCTTTTAAACAAAATCCCATATAAATCAATTATTACCATTTGTCAATGTAACACTGAAATACCTGCGTGGGTACACCTGATCCCAACGCTAGCTGTTTCCACCTGCTAATGTCATATACAGTTAAGCCGATAATTACGGGATTATGCCCCCTGTCTGAGTCCTTCTCCCCCCTACTTGAGTTCCCCCTTCGCTGCTTCAATACACCACAGTTGGTATATGTGGTAATGTTTTTTAGGGCTACAATTTTTCGTATGATGTAATATTCGTGAATAATTTCCGCGTAATTGTGCTTGAGTGTTTCTTTTTCTTTGTTTTCGATTGCACAGATGGTGTGCAGGTGCTATGGTTTTGTCGTGAAGCAAAATTGTGCATTTTAAAGTGCTCTCATAATGTTTATACTAAACGTGTGAGTTGCAACTTTTTAGAGATCTATGTATACTTTTATATGTATTTACATTTTACGCTGTTTGTTAAAAGTGTTAGCTTGCATTAAAAATTTTGATCAATCTGATATTAAAATAAAATGTTTTAAAGTATAATAGTGAATTATGAAAAATATTTGTATACATCCATTTGCTATAATAAAATCTGTTTGTTAAGATTTTATTCCAATCCATAATTCAATTTATGTACATGTATAGATTTTAATATAATAAGTCACATCTTCTCTAAAATGTCTTGGCATTTAGAATGACTAATTACATCTTTGCAACAGAAGCTAAATCACAATTAAGCACAAGCAGGTACTGTGTCACGAAAATCCCATTACTAAGTTCCACGATCAACCACAATCAAAACTAAGTTGATTTCTTACATTTCCCCTTGACCCTCTAACCGGGGACATTATTTCAATTAATTTCCTAAACTGTATCCAAACTCAATTAAATTAATGACTATCTTACATCCTAAGGAGTCCTGGCCGGGACACTGGATCCGGCGAGTCTTATTAGACCAAGTTGAATTGGATGGTAATTTATTACGGTTATTGCAGACTCTCGTCGCCGGGTCGTTGTAATCGTTTCTAAGTACGCGTAGGGTTGACTTAGTTTTATATACAATGAAACGTTTTGAATTGTCTTAGAAATGTGCTTAGCTAAGACTGTTTAGAGGTTGCCTCTAACCTCATTTAAAACACACATATCATTAAAAGTGATAATCTATGATGTCTTAAGGTAGTTGCGGCTTGACTTGTAGAATTACTTGTTGTTACCAATTTTGGTTTTCGTTAATTTTCTAGATGGACTATTTATACTTATACTTGTTGTAAATACTTTTATAAAAACAATAACATAAGAAGATATAATCATTACTTTATGTTAATATCAGAAAACAATAGCGATGAAAAGTTCATTGTCTTACGAATAACAAACAATATTCAGTGAAAAAACAAAACTTTTTTCAAGATTCTTTAAATCTGCACTTTTCTCAGATTTAAAACGGAAAAGTTCAAAGTGCATTAGTCTCTTTGTGCATTTTATGAAGTTTGTCATACCTGCCTTATCTGTGTTTACGATTTATAGAAGTTTTAGTTCGAAATAGTTTCACGTTTTTTTCGGCAGCCTATCCTCGGGAAACCTAAGGCTAAGATACTTTGTTCCCTTGTTTGTGCGATTTGAGTGTCGAAACTCAACGCTCGCGGTGAAATGAAAATATAACTATTTCTCCTAATGTTTGACTGCGTTACGACGGCCAAATTATTCCACATTCACCATTGACAAGAATATGTACAAAGTAAATACTAAAATACGTCCCTAAAATGAAATTATAACAGCAAATGAAGTCTTAAAGCTTTTAACCATCAAATTGCTTATTAAAAATATTAATAAAATCTCGTCGTCTTGGTGAATTTTGGGAAATATCATCACTCTCTAGAAGATGTTAATAAAGAGTACTCCATCAAGGCGTAATATCGTTAAGCCCAATACAGTTCGGTTCAGTAATTTTTCGATGATCGTATTAATTTATTGCGAACGAAATTAAATTTTTCTGTAGACGTTTAATGTTTGTTAGTAATTAGTATAGAGAGCATCAAAGATCTTAAGGCTCTTCTTGTTCCTTACTGTTCTTCCTCCAACTGGAATTCGAACCTACAACTGTTGCGTTTGCTCAGGAATAAATTTCCCCTCTCTGGTAGAGAAAGCTGGCGACTTTCGTCACTCAATACACAATGTGTCCAAAAATAAGGTAGGAAGTGGGAAACGAAGTGTCTCGACACTAGCTTAATGCCAAAAAAAAAATATTAGTTATTTCCCTTAGGGTATAAGTTTTTATTAGAAAAACTTTATTGATTGGCCTATTACCTATAACTTTTAGTGGCTAACCGCTGACTGTTGAGCTTTTGATAATTATAGTCTATTAATTATTATAGTAAAGGGTATGCCTAGTTCATTGACAGGTGCTTATGGCCTAGATTTTCTTAATTTTGTATTTATTTACTTTAATATATTAAAAGATAATAAAATCAATGATTTTAGTTATATTACTTAGACTATATTTAGTTTTGGTTTGAATAAATTTAGAAGTTTATAATTTGTGGTTAAAAATAGAGCTTTTATATAGCTAATTAGAAAATATAAACTAATAATGAACTAAATACACTATATGGCGATATACTCCTTAAAACTTTAGAGCCCATAAAACGTGTCTGTATATTTTCAAGTATTGGGCATTTACCTTAACTTAAAATGGTATGCTTTTAACTAGGGGTTGTTAAACTTTGATTTAGACCACGTCTAAAGTAAGTAGTTATCAAAATTAAAATAAAATATCTTTCTGCTTATAATTTTAAAATAACAGTAAGTAGTAAAAACTAAAAGGATTTAGAAATAAAGTTAAAAACTATTTCACAAATTTTGACCGTAGCAAGCCTCAAAACTTGTACATGTACTTTTTGAAATTATTATTCACCAACAAACTGCTCATTTAAATTTGTAGACGTGTTGGTTTGCTATAATATATACATTATTACCTTTTAAATAAATTTTAACTTGAATTATTCTTGTAACTGAAATATTTAATATTTTCATTTCCTCACTTCGGTGAATCGCTCCAGAATTCGGCGTATAGGAGGGAAAGGAAGTGTCTCAATGGGAACGAAGTGTAACAGTAGGTTCCCAGGTTCCCTCTGCTTTGCATTATATATTTTTTTCTTTTTTTAGCTTCACCCTAAATATAATAAAAATATATTTTGAAAGAAACATATTTTTTGATGTTATTTAACAAAACAAAACAAAAAAAAATAAAATTCATTGAAAGTGAATGCAAGGTAGTTAAATAGCCTTCAATCATTACAAAGGTTATAAAAGTGAACTGCGTCTAACACAAACTACAAAAATAACCAAAGTAAACATTTGTATTTGTACTCAGTACAGAGCATAAAAGTCTGATATAAAACACATAAATCCAATAGAGTTCGAACGTTTTAAAATCGTGTTAAAGTTATATTTACGGTTTCTACCAACTCTTAAGAATTTTGAAGACAATTCTGGGTCATTTTTTTTTATTTTACTAGACGTTTTGGATAAGTTAATACTCATCTTCCAAAAGGGCTGATGAATTTATTTAGCACAATGATGTTTTAGTATGATTACAGTTTCATAAATTGCGGCATTAAACCCCATTAAAACGTATAGTATACTTGAAGTTTTGATTTTGTCATTATCCATCTCATGTTATTATTTAAAAATCTACAATTAAAACACAGCCTCTTGTCACAATAAAACAAAAATATTATTGCTATGAAAAACAAAAAACATCTTTGTTTGATTTTAAAATGATTCCCAGTGAAACGTTCATTTTGTACAAATTTCCTCAATTTAGAGTCACCACGAGGGGTCGCATAAAAGACCCAAACAAAAACTAATGTAAGTCTCGAGCTAATCGACGTATACAAGAAATGGAGGGTAGAATACAATTATTTTTATGGCAACACAATTTTCCTCGTCTCATTACGTTCATACAGAGCCTGTACCTGGCAACATTAACATGCCCGCTGAGGGTAGGGCCTCGCTAATGCCCATTGGGCACGCGAAGCGGTTTTTGATTATTTCCCCAAAATTATATCCCATTTTCACACTGAAGAACGTGTGCAGGGTAATGACGATCGTGAGCTACAATGTGGACGAGATGAGATGGCGGCTCCTGTTTTTATGCAGATTATTCACGCACGAGACGTTCGGCTATTATAACTGTATCGTTTAAATCGCGCGATGTCGTAACTGAGAAGTACGAAAGCTTTAACAGTTTCCCTTGTATTACGTTTACTAATGTTTTGCCCCGTGTTTTGTCTACTTTCACAGCAACATAACCGATTTAAATTGAACCATTTATAATGTGAACATAATGTGGCTATTATTTTTTAAATTAAAGTGTATAATAGTTATAAGACGCTATAAATCCACCCTAATTTATATAGAGATTGACCTTAATAAAATTGTAACGTGGATTTGGCGGGCCATAAACCGCAGGATTGCCGCCAAAATACATTTTGACACGCATTTAACACCCAAAAAATCTGAAAGTGCCCGCTTATCGGCGCAACGGAATTGCACCCCCGAATACGACATTAGCATCCATAATCCGACCAAATGAGCCCAACAAAAGGGAATTTACGTAAAAATTCAATAACAGTAGTCATCAAGCTAGCGGCGTTTTGAATTTTAGTAAAACTGGAAGTGTAGTCACTTATTCCAACGGATTATGGAACTCCGTTGTAAATGGACTTGGTCACGAAGTTTTTAATATACGCTGTGTGAAATATTTTACTGGCATCAAAATAGGCTTACGCTTTTGAATTATTTTTTTGAGGATTTGTGTGAAATATTACTGTTAATATAGAAATAGTATAGTTGTATAATATTATTTTATTATTTAAAAGGATTGGATAGTCGAAATTCTAGTTCAAACTTAGTTCGTAGTATAAAAAATTTGTAATTTATAAAAGTTTTTAACAGACTTTTATTTGATTTTTAATTATTTTAATATATACTATTTTGTAGGATATAAATTGATTGTCTTAGCATCTTTCTACTTTCATTACGAATCCTTACTCAAAGTTAACATATCAAAATTCGAATTAGCAGCCTTTCCAATACCATCTTTATCGAATTCCTCCACTGTGCCTCTAATCCCACATTCACCAATATATTAGCGTGGATAGCGATATCAAATAACATATCGTATACATCCGTGAGGTCGTATACGTGTTTTAATACCGCTATTTAGATAAAGATGTGCCCGTTAAAGTATCAAATTTGTTCAACTTTTTTATTCAGTGTAGTCACGCAAGCGAAACACGACTTAGGAATGTTGTTTGATTACAACCTTTTTTGCTTTATCAACCCTAATACCCTAATAGTTTTGTATGTTAGTAAATCATTTCAAATTCATTAGGGCTACTGATGTTGAAGGACTTCATTGAATGCGGTGGGTGTCAGTTCGATATATTTATTCATTTTTGGCCAAAGTTTCAGGAAACTTGTATCTATTAAGGCTATTGTAAGACGGTAGTGGTTCTTCAAAATACAGCGTCCTCACGTGAATATTAATTTTAGATTTTTAAATAGAAACCACCCAATAACAAGATAAAGCACGATGTGAGTACATCACTCAAATATGTCTCGAAAATTGGGCGGAAAGTGGGAAATGTGTCTTAAGACTAGGCTACCTCCGCCTGTTTTTTGAATGAAGCAAAAATAAATACTATTACTTTGAAAGAGAATTAAATAAAAAAATATAACACGCGCCAACACCATCAAAAATATTCATTAATGTTAAGTTCACTTTAATTGGCCGCTAGAACTTCGGCCAAAATATGTTTTATTAAATTACATTTGACGTTTCGATGTACATTAATTGCTAGTTTCTAGTTACTTAATTACAAAAGCCATGAAACGACAAGGTTTTATACATATTTAATGTGATAGTGATTCTTACGTTTGTTGAATGTAAGTATACATACATACATAAATAATATGTGGAATTTTAGGGAGCGCATCGTTTGTAGAATATTTAACTATTATCATATTAGGTATAAAGTTTTTCCTACTTACTTCACAATGCAGAAACTGTTACCATAGCAATAAAATGAAACGAAAAGCAAATTATTGATGATTTAATTAGAACATATTAAAATATTTCGACTAATCTGTCACATTGCCTTTTTCCGGCTTTTGAACCGACACTCTCCCATAATCAGCTTTCTAATCCTATATATTTATAGAGTTGTATCACTTATTAGAATATTTTTTTTATAATCTAGGTATGTATAAATTCGAAAGTAACTCTGTCTGTCTGTCTGTGTTTTACGCAATCAGGGCCGAACCGCTAATTTAATTGTGATAAAATACTCATATAGATATACTTGAGGGTCTCGGGATGAACATAGGATACTTTTTTCTCATATTTGTAATATTTTCAGTATACACCAATATATTAAAATACTTATTAATTTGACATGCAATTTATTCCGCAATATTAATAACACCCGTCGCTATGCGACCGTTGCTAAGCAACGACTTGCAAAGTTTATTGTTAGAAAACGTCACCCAAAATGAGCTTGCTTAACGCATCTCTCTATTGAAAACTGAAAATAATTTCATAAATATATTTAATAAATATTCGTATAGTTCAAGCGGGCGTAGCCGCGTTCGGGTCCACTAGTTATTTATATAATATAAGCCAAAGTTAACAAAAATAGATCCGAAAAGCAATGCTATATTATCTGTGGTAAAAATCGTTAATCGAATACAAATTCGAAAAATCTAAAAAGATTCAAACATCCCTAGAGTGAAGCACGTTTTCCAAACGGTTGGTGTAAACCAAGATGGCGGACATGACAGCACGATATCGCGCCAATTCTTTTGTGCCATATATTCTAGTTTTCGTATTCCAACTCCAACGAAAGGACAGACTAATCTCGCAATCATTCTGTGAATTGTACTTTAAATTTTCTGAACGGAAATCCCCTCAAATTGTCACCTTATCTGTCTATTGAAGCTGTCCATGCTAATAGAGCATTTATTTTTTAGTGATTTTTAAGGTGCTTTGTTTTAGCGTTTGGATTTACAGATTATTAAATTTGAAATATTATATTCGAATAATCGTTGCTATTTTAATTTTAATTCTATGGCTGTGAATTTGTATAAGTAGAAGAATATATAAGTGGAGAATGATTAATTTTTTTTACGTTTTAGCGTTTAAATACGGTAAATTTTCTTATAATATTTCTTTTTTTTTTTAGTGTATTTCTTTAAAACATCGTTTTGGAACTTAATTAAATATATTTTGTGAAATCGTTCAGCTTCATTTATGTCAGTACAAAATATATTTAGTGACCTAAATTGACTCCATTGACAGTTGACGAAGGAAACTGTCACCTTCACCCATCTTTACAGCGAACTATTGGTTAGTTAATACAGGTTTTAGGAAAGCAAATAATAACAATAAACCTTTTTATTTAAAAAAAGTCATATAGCAGAAAGTTAGAGTGTCTGTTTATACGCCATTAAAATTTAAAATAGGTTTCATTTCCATTTCCTCCATTTTATATTGAAAGTAAATTTAATCAAAATCGAGGTAAAATTTAGTTGTTATAGTGTAACAAAAGAAAACTGGAAGAGAAAAATATACAAAATAACATACACAATATCTAAAATTATTTAAAAAAAAAAAATTCTTAGTTACAGTTAGTATACATATGTATATATATATATACGGCAGACATATAAAAATACTTATATATCTTTCTATCCCCGAGGGTACCCTGTATTGAATTACCCGATCGTAGGATTGAGTCCTACCTTGTGCCTCGGGCGGCTACGAAATATTATTTCACACGTTGAATGAGTGACGACAAACGTTATATTTTTAGGGAGCGATATTTTATGTACCTATAAAGTATATACTTTCTTATGAAAAGTGACTTTTATTTATGTATGTATTTTGGTAAAAGATTTATGAGCAAATGTGAGTAGTAAGAAAAGCAGAGGGTAGACCTCTAAAACAGAGTATCGATGGTACTGGAGGAAGTTCACGTAAAATGAGTATGGATATATGTATATCCACCAACAGGTTGAGAACTGTGCATTAGGCAAAAGGGGAATGCAGAGACAAAGTAACTATGAAGCTAAAAAAAAGAAAACAGTCTGTACGCTTTTTGGGGCCATTGTGACTATAGCATTGTCGTGGGTTCGATTTCGAACTCGAGGAAATGAATAATTTTCATTTTATGTAGTATTGTAGACTTAAGTTTCACCACTTAACTCGCAGTATCTTGAATTTAATTGTGTGTAGCAACATTTAATTTCCTTTCAAAAGCTACTAGGGTTTTTGTCTTAAAGAAAAATAAAATTTATATTACGAAGCTCAAAGTATATATCTAAATAGGAAATAAGCTAAACAAAAAAGCAGAGACAAAAACAAAATCTTTTACGCTTAATCGCGGCAGAATAAACAATGCTCCGCAAAAAGGAAATGAAAGCCATTCAAATCGAGATTTTGTGTAGAAATACGTGACCCCATCGACGTTTCGCGACATGTCACGTCACGTCACGTCATCTTTATTTTTCTACCGTGTTTAATGTCTTGCTTATTTTGCTCGTCTTGTCTTTCGTATTTACAATGATGGTGTCTTTTTAACGCAATGGTTGTGGATTTATTTATTTGCCGTGAAGCCGTGGTGTCGTTTCTTTCCGCCCTCCGTTTACTTTTCTGAATTTTTACTGTAACTTGTTCAGTTTACGTTAGTTTTTTTTGCCGCCTTCATTTTCCATATAATATATTATTTTACTTGATCATATTTGTTAGAAGGAAGTTAGTGTTAAGACACCCCGTTCCCAACTTTCCGCCAAATTCTGGAAACACTGCGTGTAAGCAAATAAGCAAATAAATATTTCATTTCCCCGAGTGGGGATCGAACCCACAACTAGTAGTTTTTACAGTCACACCTGGTGCCTCTGCTCCAGGACTGGCCTCTTTATATTTGTTTATATAAATAATAATTAATATAAAAAACACAGTGCAACTTAACTATTGAATGTATCACACAATTTTTTCCTATTTTATTTCTAATGCCAAGTTATATTAAATATGAGTGCGATAAGAGGAATTTCGTCCGCCATAATTATAATGGTATTCGTAATAATTTATATGAACGAACTCGTTTATTTTTTAATGGTGACCACTATATTACGCGTTGGGCGTGACTGCCATGAAAATAACTCCTAAGCTTAGGAATTATTCCTGTTGAATTGCATTTTCCTTCCGATTTAAATAAGGCTTTTGTTACGCGTTATTAAGACCTTAGTAATAGTTTCAAAACTAATGTTTGGGGGTCATGAATTCGATTTTTGTTGTATACCAAAAAAAGACAGGAGATTTATTAGTGTGAGTATTAATATACATTTGTATAATAGGTTAACTCAGTAAATCTTAAATTCCTTATAATATGACATACAAATCTGCAAATTGGATAATATAAAGAAATGAATTAAATATTATCTTCTTATTTCTAATTATAATCATAAATATATGTAGCTTTTACCTAAGTATAAGTTATAGCTTCCAATTTTTATCCCAACGTGGAAGCCAAAGAGGCCTAACTTATATTTATACATATGTAGGCACATACCATAATTCTAATAGAAATTTCAAAAAGCTATCACAACTCTGATAATATAAAGTAGCTCAAAAACAAAGTGCTAACCGAAGAATAGATCTAATATTTCTAAGAAATAGCAGTCTTTGAAAGAAAAAGCTAGATAATGACCGCCTTGATGTCTGTTTTACCGCAATCCCGGTGAATCCCGGGAACAGTAATGATCGCTTACACTTGAATCGCCGTTTGATGGCACAGAGACTCACGACAATCGCTTATGCAGGGTTATTTTAACATTCTATTGCTATTATCTGTTTTAGATATAGAGATAGTAGTGTTTTTATATACTATTTACTTTTGGACCATTTATGATTGTTTCTCTGACTGAAAAGCGACGGTTGTGGCTTCGATTCCCATGCGAGTGAAGAAGTTATTTCTTTGCTCGTGTCAACAAGATCAAAGAATATCTTGAAAATTTTACAGAAAGTAAGAAACGGATAGTTTTAACACTAGACTCCCCCTGCCTGCCCATATAAATGTCGTATAAGTACAGAGTAAAGCCAAAAGAATTTATGTTGGAGATTTGAATTTATATTATTTAATTAAATAATACGTTGTTTCTTTATGACACTTTTCTTCTTATCTCCTAATAAACCAAGAAATAAAATAAAATTTAAGATTTTTTTCGACCAAAAATGATGGCACCCCATCTTCCACAATCGCGACGCGTACATAATTTATCATTTGACATGCCTGCCAATTTTAAAATCCTAAAACGAATTATTTATCACCATTGTGGCTCAATTGAAATATGCTTGACTGAACAGGTGTGGGTTCATATGATAAAGTTCACAGGAATTAAACTAAAAGAGTTTTGTTACTCTAAGTACCTACTTGGAATATTCGAAAATTTAGGGGATAAGTAAAAAAAGCCTTAATCACAAAACTTTCTCAAAATCTTCATATAGCAGGGTAGACAGAGATAACCAAATGTTAAGACATTCCATTCCCAACGCTGCGTCCAAACACCGATACATTGCGGAACTAAACGCCGCGTTCCATCTAAAACATTATCAGGTACTATTATTATTATTATTTGAATGGCAATATAAAATTTTCCTAAGTGTCGTTTTACACGAGACAGCACAATCCATGTATCGACCGCATAATTCCGGCCGTACGTACCTATGGGGTAGAGTTACAACCACGTAACACGATCCAGCCCTGCGAAGGTATGACTTCGACGAAGTGATTTTGAAAGTGACAAAACATGTTAATTGATATATGTTGATATTTTATAACATTTTATAAAGTGTTCTTTCACACTAGGGATGGAAAATAAGGATAAAAATGTATATGTATATCAATAAAGGTAGCGGGACTGGAACCTGTGCATATTGGAAATTGTTATATTTTTGTTGTATTTTTTTATTTCAACTCTCTGTCAAAACAAAAAATGAGTTGTAAATCGATGTAAAAATTATTGATATTTATTGTCACCATATAAAAAAAGTTGCTTATATTTACATATACATTTATATACATTCATTTCTACATTAACAAATTACAAGCAAAGCTAGTGCTGACTAAGAAACCTAACAAGCAGTCTTAATAACCGCAATGGGACATCTCGAATTCGCGTGCCTTCACTACAGTATGCAAGCTTAATAACATGCATTTAAACAAAAATATAAGATGTTTAATTTAATTTTCAAGGATTTTGTAATCTATAATATATATATAAAAGGACTTGTCCTCACTGACTGAGGTAAGACGCGCGCACAGCCGTAACCGCTGGTGGTAGAAACGTGGAATTTGGACAGATGTTTACTTTCATATTCTGGACATCCACTAAGAAGGGATTTTGAAAAATTTTTACCCTAAAGGGGTGAAATAGGGGTTGAAAGTTTGTATGGAAAAAAAATTAAATCAGCACCGATTTTTATAAAATTTGAAATTTAGATTTTTAAAAGTATTTAATTGAACACGTGTTTCATCGTTTTCTAGAATTCTCCCCCTAAGGGTGCAAATAAGGGGTTGAAAGTTTGTATGGAAAAATCTTTAATTCGCCAACGATTTTTATAAAATTTGAAATTGAGACTCTTAAAAATATATTATTAAACATGTGTTTCGTAGTTTATTATAATTTACCCCCTAAGGGTGCAAATAAGGGGATGAAACTTTGTATGGATAATATTTAAAAATTTCTTCATTTTCTATGAAAATTATTATGAGGACTCTTAAATACAAGTTATAGTATGTATAAACGATAAAAAACACTAATTACCTACTATTAATATTATTATTAAAACGGCGCGCGAGCTACGCACGTCCGTCAAATGAGCGCTCCCCCCCCCCCCCCCCCCCCCCCCCCCCCCCCATTATACTGAGACTACGTTATAGCTGCGCGTTTTACACGAAAATTAAGTGAAATTTCACATATTTCATGCGATTTTTGTTATTTTGATTTACCATAAAAACTTCTTTGACTTGCATCGATTAAATATAGTTCAAGCGGGCGTAGCCGCGTTCGGGTCCACTAGTTATTTAAATAAAACTCTTTAACCGGATTAATTGCGTATATTTAGTATTATATATTTTTGGAAATCTGACTTTTCGAACACTTTGCAATCTACCCGTTTCAATACTAGGTTTCTAGGTTCCCTCAGTCTACCAAGCGCGGAATATAGTGTGAAGCTTAAAAAATAAGACATTTCTATAGTAAGATTCGAACTCACATTCATACCGCATATAGGACCCAACTACATATTTCTATGGAGAAACATCTTAAACTACCCCCTCGCAGAAAGCACACAATATAATTCAATTTTTATATCTCTTATTTCGAGTACAGATAGCTCGTTCACGCCCTCCTGTAGGCTGAATTATTTTTGAAGTGTTAAAGGTTCCGTGGGGTTCCAACTAGGGCTATAATGCATCCGGTGTGATGCGGATCTATATTTTTATTTATCTAAGTTTCAAGTGTTTCTCTTTATATCCGTTTCAAAGCTTCATAAGTGGAAGCTCAGTTTTTAGTGCTTTTTTTTCGATATTTGTAGAGTAAGAAAAACTTGTTTTCCCCAAATGTTTATTAATATATTTCTTTTATGTTGTGCGTGTGAAGGTAATTTTAAGAAGTTATATAATTTTATGAAAGTTTAATAAATAATTAGCGTGTTAAATTGCTGAATAAACATTTTTCTAAATCTGTTTAAATTTAATAGTTACCACATTTTAATAGATAAAATTTTCTTATATAATATAGATATTAGGATAATAATTTATAAAAGAAATATATACACAAAATGTTCAAAACAAATTGGTCATTTCAAAGTTGGATTTCACCGTATCAATCGGTCACAGGGGATTCACCGCTGCATAAGCCCAATATAGTCTCGCAACTAAATAGAAGCAACCCTCACTAAATTGTATAACCGGACATGAGTGCCCGGGGCACCCCCGATTGAGGAAAAAATCTTATTTGACAGCCTATTCTCACCCTCGTATAGGCTCTATATATTTGTATGTATAGCAACTAGAAATGCACTTTGATAAATGTATCACAAGAGGTAGTACGTGAGAAAACTTTATCATTTCGTTATTTTAATTTGTTTTCGTATAAATAAATGATAGCTAAGAACGATAAGCTTTTTTTATTGAGTAAGCTTTGAAGATAAAATAAATATGTTGGGTGTATTTTTTGTCAAAATGACTTAATTTTATGATCTTGATTAAATTATTATGGTAAAAATATTAATCAATTTGAGCGTTAGCATTGATTTAATATTTTTCTTGGAGGATTTTTTCAATAGATTGTGATAAATATTACTATCTTAAAATAACCTGAATATAAATAATTGAACATTTTTCTAGTAAATACATGTATTCCCTACTCCTTATTTCGACTCAACTTCCTAAATAATTCAGTTCATTAAATATTCAACAAAACCTAAGCAAAATTGGCCACAATTTACATTTTCATTTCCCCGAAAAACGAAAACAAAACTCAATTTTCCAAAGCATTAAGCTAAACATAATTAGATTTTACAAAAACCAAAAAAAATGGTCAAAAACAGTCCATCTCAGGAGCAAATAGAAAGAAAAATGAAAATGGTTATGCAGGAAGCTACTTCATATGAGACGTGACCGGGGGTGCATACATCGCCCGAAAACTGTTAAAAAACCCCTAAGGGTTCTCTTCCACGTCGACCCCTTATTGTTGACTATATGCGGTATTTCCTTTTAGCGTAACGCTGATAACTTTTTTTTGATCTGTCGCGGTTAATATTTTTCTTGTTAGCAATAAATATTGTTATTTTAATATACTTTGTGCATGTACGATTATTATTTTGTACATATTGTAATTCTCACATCAATTATTCTTTGTAATATTTTTGGTGTAGTTTTCATTGAAAATCTATAAAAATACTGGTATTCAATAGAAATCCGTCGTGGTGCAGCGGTATAGCGTCCGATTGTAAACATGATGGTTGTAGATTTAATTCTCGCTTTGGGGAATTAGTTATTTGAATTATTGTATCTGGTATCTTATTATTATTAAATATACAAATTTCCTATTAATTAAATTCTGAAGACGTCTTATTTAGGTACAATAAACGTATAACGTATTCAACCGCAATAATCTTATTGGGCAATCAAAGGTAACCTATGGGAACCTTCACCGTTGTAGATACCTCAATCCGCATTAACGCAGACGTGCGTAAAATCACATGCTTTGTTTATGCCAAATCAAATAATGTATGGAATCGTTCTAATGGACCACTTGTTAATTAATGTGACGTGATACAAAAAATCGGCTCGAAGGACCAGTTTTCTTCTACTTGACTATGTCTTATAGTGCACTCGGTTTTGTAATAATTTGCGATCAGGTTTTACTATTCTGAACAGATTGAAATCTTTTTTGACCATTTAGAGCATAAGTTTTAAAAAACTAATTTCAATAAACATTATTGTTTATTGAAATTACTTTTTGTATGAACTAATACAATTTCTTATTTCTATATAAAAAGCTGCTTATCTATCATAAATAAATTTTAAAAACATAGCAAAATTTACACAACGTAAAACCGATCTGTTCGAAGTAAAGGAAAGATATTTCAATCATTTCCAACGATCCGCAAATGAAGTAAACAAAAAAACAGAGAAGCATCCACAATCATTAATACTGTTCAAACAAGTTTTCTCCTCAACTCTATTTTAACCAGCGACCTAATTTCCTACTATATTTAGTTTCTGCATCCAATGTCTTTGCAATTAATGACTAGATCGCGTGCTTACCCTTGATAGCGTTGTGGAAATACTTGAATTTTCTTATTTTATGAAAGAAATTCAGAATAAAGTTATAAGAAATTACATTAGTTTCTATTTAATATTAAAGTAAATAAATTTAATTTTAAAACATACACGTATTTTCAACAATGCAATGAACAAAATAAATTATACCTTAGTAGGAACAGAACCCACAACCCTCACATTATCAGTGAAACGCAACCACAATCCATATAACTATAATCTGTAAAAATACCCACCAAACCGAAACTACATATAAAATTTAAAAGACTCAACCGCCAGTAAATCCGTGCTGGTTGATAACACAGATCCGAACTGACGTTCCACCGCAGAGTCGATATAAAATCGAACGGGTTAAGATCGTACTCGGCCTTCGAGTGTACTTTACGCGCTCGTAGCTGCATAAAATACTGTCTGCTTGGTGGTAAATTATAAAAATATATGTATGCATTTTTTTGCATTAGCATGTATTTTATGGATTGAAGAAGAAATTGAATTAGATAGCTGATTGAAAATAATTTTGAGTGATGATTTTGTTTTTTTTCCTTTTGAATGAGAATATTATTTGTATAATAAATAATAAGATTTATTTTGATTTAATATATAACCTAAACTGCTATGTTTTGGTAATATGTTTTCTAAAAGAATATAGAACAAAACGGGGTAGGTATAATTGAAATATGATTGATGATTTTATTCATCCAGAATGTTGTTTGTGGTTTTTTTTATTATATTAATTTCTTGGGTTCTACCACTCAACACTCAATGTCTTAAATTCGGGGAACTGAACGAAGAATTGAACTCACTACCACCACTTAAAATCCTATAATACACGTACCATAACGCAGTAACTACAAATTTAAAGAGCACATAGCAGAATAATATTCAAAACTTTCCTCGTAACTGCTTTACAAGATTTTATTTTATAGCATATCTTGTCTTCTGTAACATAAATGGTGGATTTAATGTCATTTTATACAACATTGTACAAGCTGTAACCTAGCTCTATTTAGATTACATGATATTACATACAAGCTTTTATATGTAATTTAGAGGCCAGTCGTGGTGCAGGGACACAATTGTAAACGAGACAGTTTGTGAGTTTGATTCCCACTCGAGGAAATAAAATAGAATAATAATTTATTAAATATTTTATTCTGTCACTATACGCGCAGTGCTTTCGAAATTCAGCGACAAATGGGGATCGATAGTGTCTTAATGGGAACGGAGTATCCTAACTCTAGGTTCCCAATTTTCTTCGGCGTACCCTGCTAAATGTAATAACGTTGTTGGAAATAATTTTAATATTTGCTTTTTTAGCTTTACCCTGTATCGAGCATGTAGGAGATGGTTTTGTTGATTCACGGAACTCAACACTGCGTTTTGTATTTTGTACATATTTTATCATTTTTTTTTATTGGCAAACTAAAAAGAATAAAAATATATATATACTAAATTTATACATCCTACATGAAACTATATTTATAATTTAGTCATTTCGTAAGTCTTACAATATTATCTTTACTATTTAGTACGTGTACAAAATAAACAACATAATATAAAATGTAAACTCGCAACCGGAACACACCGCTTTCAGTTTTCAGAGGAAAATATGCAAATCCTTAATAATTAAATCTAGGGGTGTATTTGCTGTCCAAAATTGTCACTTTTATTTCTGTTATATGTTACGTGTCAAAAAAATATAAAATGTGTTACATTTTATTTTCAGCTTCATGTTGTATCTCTCATAGAGCAGAGAGGGCAGAACGAACTTTTTATAAGGCCACTCTGTTCTTTGCTTTTCTGCCGTAAGCGGTTGTGAGTTCGATTCCCGCTTGTCATAGTGAAATATTTAATATTCCATGTACTAACTCACTTTGGTAACTAGGCAAAGGGCAGCATTGAGTTTCGTCACACAAAATGCCAAAATGGAAAATGGTAGTGTTTTAATTGCAACGTAGTTTCTTAACACTAGGTTCCCAAGCTCCCTCGGCCTATAACAGGATTGTTTTGGGCAGCGCTAAAAAAAGAGATGTGTAATAGAAATTAACATCTAACTAATTTTGAGTTTCTGTCTAGTTAAAGAGAATATCTTAACCTAGTGTTACTCTGATACAATACTAACCCCCATATATTTGGCTATGAAACATCTCATACTATATCGGGATCATAATATTTCCTCCACATGTGAAGCTTATTCAAATTCTTATCAAAATGTTTTATCAAACAAGCAGCATCCCGTAACACAACTACCCTTGTCGGAAAGGTCCAAAAGGAGCATAAAGCGTTCAATTCCAACGTCACCTGAAAAAAATGCTTGGAAAAATCTTTTCTTGACATCAAGTGACATGGATCCTGCGGGAACCCATAAATATACTATAAAAACTCTTTTTCAATTTGCCACTTTACGGAGATAGGTTTAGTGGCATTATAATTTATGTCTCTGACATGGATCGATGGCATCCTCCTGCTGTAGACTTTAAAATAATTGAAATTTACTTCCCTTGAGGGTGTCATGTCTTTTTATATACTTAGAAGTTATTAAACTTCGTTTTATTCTTTATTAATTATCATTATAGCAATAAATTGAGGTGAAATGTCATTACATTCTGCCCTGAATAATAATTTGCAGAAAATTAAACAAAAAGGTTTTTTGCAAATATTTTGCATAAAGGTATTTTATGCAAATTATTATAGTAGGATATTACAGTAGGTCTTAAAAGTTACAGAATCATCTCAAAGCCGCAAATTATAAACACATTACTATTAAATATATCATAATAATATGAGATCATAATTTTCATTCGCAATCGTAATTAGAAAATTGCAGTAATTTCGAACGGAAGTTCAAAACTACTTGACATACATTATAAACTAGGCGCATCTGCAATAAAACGTCATCATCGTAACGAGGTCTCATATGGAACTGACAGAGAGCAACAAAAATTGCAATTCACAAATCTATTACACAGACGCCATTGCGTTGAAATGTATAAAATATTTTAACTTTCCCTAATCCCATGGTGGTTAGCTCGTTCCAAATTAAATTTCCACATTCGTTGGAACTTCAATGTGGACCATACACCGGTGATATAACATTTATATTCGTATAACAATAGAATAGACACGTCTATGCTATTCGGCTGCTGGATATCAAATGACACTTTCATGTATTCGCTAACGAGTTCCATGATAGGGGCTTATTATGTTTATACATTAAAAACACAGAATTCTCAACCTTATTACAATGGAATATGAAATGTGAGGGTTGCATCAAAAATTTGTAATATAACCAGAGGGTAGTTAGTATGAAGGAATTGTTTAAAAGCGAAAGTAATTAGAATTTTACGTGTGCAGAAGTACACTCGGTGGATTAATAAATATTTCGAATGGCGGAACGATTAGTGGCTCGAATTGGATACCACGGGCGATTATAGCCGTGTGCTGGTGGATGTTTTTATGTTTCGTTTTGTAATATGAATTAGTTTGCTAGAGATATTTTTTCTCAAGGGGAGCCTGGTTTGGAAATGAAGTATTGCTATTTTGATTAAGATATGAGTGAGTATTTTTTTTATTTTCATGTACATCTAAATCCTTAGATAAAAAGATACTCTTTAATTGCTTTAAACCCGACGTTTCGACCACTTTGCAGTAATCCGTGGTCAAATAGTTTCATTTAAAATAGTTACTTTGTTTTGTCTTTATCTGACCAATATTGTATTTGATGGTGTAACTCAACGCCGCCATTGGCCTAATAAAATCGGATAACAATTTAAATTAAAAACAAACACGTCATTGCCACTGGAATTTGAACAACAATAATGCAACTTGCAAAAGCTAAACTAATTTCTATGCGAAATAACTCACATTCTAAAGTAAACACAATTTTTAATATAAAAAATTGTACCAACTGGAGTACACTGGAGTACTTTTGATATATTACAACCTCTCAGCCCGCTACAATCTTCAATACCTCGACTTAAACTTTTTCTTTATAACGATAAAATGAAATTTTAATAGCAAAACTTGTAAACACTTGCCATAAACTGTAAATAATTACCCTATCCCCTTAGAATCTCGTAAATTGTTTTCGACCCTTCGTAACAGGTAGAACTGGACATTGACTATAAATCATCTTTATTACAAACCTCCCTGAGGGTGACTTGAAATTTTGTCTGATAAGTGTTTTTATGCTATCGGTATATTTTGAAGTACTTGGGCATATCTTAAGATCAACTGTAAATAAAATTAAATACGTTTCTGTGATCTGGTGTCGAGGCAAAGCGCGGTGTTGTGTTCCGCCACTCAACACTCAACTTCCAGAATTCGGCGGAAAATGGGAAGATTCCCTCTGCCTTTCGTGCCATATGCGGGCAACAGCGTGAACCTAAAAAATCTTAAACACGTAAATTTAAGATTCCGATTCGATTTTTCACTTCTACTCTTTTCACAAACTAGTAGAACTGAAAAATCGTTCGACAGAGTGAGTCATACAGCTAATATAAAGCTACTAAAAATAGCTAAAACAAAGTACCGATGGTAACCATTTGATAAGTTTGGGCCAACGAATGGAGGTAGCAAAAAGATTTATAAAATAACCTGCCGTATCGATCTTATCTTTTCATCGATACAAACTGTAGTTTCGCGTGCACCAGCTATGGCGTTGGTAGTCTAATAGCTTTATTTCCTTCATTTTTCATAATATTACACGTTAAGAGAGTTAAGTTGGGGCGTTGAGCTCCGCAATCCAACGCACAATATCTCAGTTTGAGACTAAAAGCTGAGCGTCTTGAGACAAGGTCTTAAAAATTTTGAAACTTTAAAAAACACCCCTTCTGCGTCAAATTTTTCTCAAACTAATATAAGATTAGTATGAACAAAATTAGTGAAATGTTTTGAACATAAAATATTCAAGACATTGAGATTTATGCCAATAATTGTATACCCAAACTAAAATTATCAACTAAATATAAGAAATTTGAAAGAAAAGGTAAAATAAAAATAAAATAACAAAAATAATCACAGAAACAAGGTTATTTGAATACTTAATAATTCAGCCCAACCATAATTATTTGTTTCTGTAACAGAACATTTATTTTAATTGTTCCCAATATAGTGGTAACGTTTAGAAATACGTTGTAATTTCTGACATAACGTATTCACAAATGTATATGGATGGGGCTTAACAAATTTTACCGTGTAATAATTACATAAATATTTTAGATACACAATTTGTCGAATTCCGCCAATCAACACGCGATGCCTACAGAATAGAAAAGAAAGTGGGGAACGGAAGTGTTTTGATGGAAAAATTGTATTTTAATACTAGGTTCCCAGGTTCCGTCTGCCTACCCTGCTGTGCGAATAAATAAAGCAATAAAGAATATTATATCATATTGAGGCCAATATTCATAGATGTGTACAGTATACTGCACATTATAATTACCAATATCAATAATATTCATTACCATGAGCGACGTTAAGTACCGCCACTCGACACGTCCCGACTTAGGCCAAAAAGTGGACAACAGACTGTCTTACATCAGTACAACTATTATTTATCAAAAAAACCTCCTACAATAAATGAAAATCAGAATTTTTCTTTATAAAACTAAGTTTTAATTAGAATGAAGAAAATAGAATTCAATCTAAAATGTATAGACAGTTCAAGTGTAATGAAATCTGCTACGTGATTTAGAAGTAAATGTAAAAAGACAAGTTAGATGAAGACAGACGGAGGGACTTTGTTTTATAATTTATTACTTTGTGCCTTTACTTACTCTGATTTCAATTAGTATTTTGTCTATTTGTATTAGTAGTTACTTATTTTGTTTTTTTATCATTGGATAAAAAAAATAGAAAATCATTCTGTTTTTCATTTCTACTCAAAAATACAGGTTCCGCATGGATTATATCACGTATATCACGTAACCTAACAACGTATAATGGTTATTGTAAGCGAGGATTCGTCGTGTTGAATGTAATTGTTATTCCAACTGATAGTTGATCTCTGGACCATAATGTGTGAAACACTACTCATTCTCAACTAAACCAAAAAGTCGTTCTTGTTTTAATAAATATAATTTATGGTAAAAAACAAACTTGTACTTGAAAACTTTGATTACACCCGTGTTCCACTAATGTTTAAAAGTCAACGTAATTTATAGCTGAGCTTTATCAGTGCTTTATCGCATTAAGTTATAAAGTTTGGATTAATAATGCCACTTTTACCGTTTTTATAATGCTAGTCGCATACGAAAGGAAATTGTCGAGCGGCGCCCGCTCCAAGTTTATCGACACTTTTCTAATTTACATCAGAGCCAACCCTATTACAAGATTCCCTGCAGTACATTATGTATTGTTCGAGCCCTCATTTCGTTGTATGACGTAGCGAAAACGGCTTAAACGATCTGTCGGTGCCGTCATTAATTTGCCCAGATTTATTATATCCTATCCAGAATATGCACACCTAACCCGCTATGAAGTTACACCAATAAATCTTCCGAGCAACTCATCCATTGCATCTTAAATTTCCCGTTTAAAAACTAATCGGGGAGTACTGACGTCGATGTAAAGCGCTTTAGTTGGGAAAATATTTCACGCCCTTGTTTGCGTCGGACTGAATCGTCCAGAAATTGATTATGAAACGTTGAGTCGACAGTTTTTCGTTTTGTCTTTCATTGGGTGTTTGCTTTTGAATTGGTAAATGGTTTCTGGACGTAACGATCCGATGAACAACGTCGGATAGGTTTAATTGGATTTATTTTTGGTGGGAACCTTCCAGTGCGTTGTTTTTTAGCGATGGATAAATGGCTTGGCGCGGCATGTTTCTGGAGGGTAGTTAGGTACTAGATTATTTGCGCTGGGTCCGCTGACCGCGAAAAGTATTTATCTCACTGAACCAAGATAAACGATAATTGAATGAGCTTCGAACGAAGCAATTTTATTTAAGGAAAAATATAACATTATTTTAAACTTAGCTATATTTTTTTATTTTTTATATAATTCCTATAACCTCTCGGTTATGTTAAAGACAAAAATGAGACACAACTGAAATATACGTAATTAACTTGTTCTAAGCTTGTCACCAAAAATAACTTAAATTATAAC
Source organism: Heliconius numata (assembly GCA_016802625.1). Taxonomy (NCBI): domain Eukaryota; kingdom Metazoa; phylum Arthropoda; class Insecta; order Lepidoptera; family Nymphalidae; genus Heliconius; species Heliconius numata. The sequence goes on along the minus strand of JAEBDU010000010.1, from coordinate 2,458,406 downwards.
TTATCAAAAATATACATTTGCTTTACTAATTCACCTATTTTCTTTTCCAGAACCAAGATACGAAACAGCGTACGCGTGCGAAGGGAAGACCCTCAAGATTGGTTGCAGTGAAGGCTCAGTGATCCACCTGATAAGGGCGAACTATGGCAGATTCTCTATAACGATATGTAACGACCATGGCAATACCGACTGGAGCGTTAACTGTATGAGCACGAGGAGCTTACGGGTTTTACATAGCAGGTTAGTTAGTTTTTGATTTTCTTTAGACATTTAGATTATCTTATTATCACTTGTTACAAAATATAGTTAGATGACCAGAAATTTAGAGGTAATGTGTGCTTGAATAGAAACAATATTTTTTGAATGAACACAACCTGGAATAAATCATTGAAAAAATCTATTTGAACAAGTAGCTCAAAGCTCAAAGCGCAAAGCTCTAAGTCAAACATGAATTTTAGTTTAATAATATTAGTATATATTTAAAAAAACTATTTATATATGTACGTATGGTGTACATAAACATCTTTTATTATAATTTCTACAATGAAAATCCAATATACATTAAGTATATTTCCCATTTATCTCACGTCTCTAATCAAAATCTGATAAGTCCTTTGTTCTTTTATTGGAATGAGCTTTGTTACACACACAAAAGACAATTGTTTGCAGTTAATTAATTAATACTATTGCTAATAATGCTTTACTTTATATTTATTTCATATTGAATAAGCTTATTTTGGTTAAGTGTGGAAAAAATAAATAATAACTCATATACGAGTATGTACAACGTAAATTACATTTTTTGTATTTTATAGTGTCAAGACGTTTTGGCCAAAATTAGATATAAAGAAAAGGTATTAAACAATATAATATTATAGACTTTATTTAATTTTATTATCTTATTTAATCTTTATAGATTTCTATGATGAAAAAATAAATGTAAAATTCGTTGACAAGAATATAATATATTGCAAATTACAAACCGAGATGGAATGTTAAGTGGCGGAACTCAATGACGTACTTTCTCAGCCATTACCATGTCTTTTTTTGAAGTCCAAGCCTTAGTGGGAACCCACAATTGTCGTTTTTACAGTCAGGCTTTTGATGGCCTCATTATAAACATATAAAACAAACAAAAATGTTCCAGCATCGAAAAAACAACATCCCATTAACACAAGAACCGAAACAAAGTAAATCGAAATATCGAATCAAAATACAAGTAGGGGAATTGCGAACGTAGCTAAAATAATTGTAACTATATCGGTATTAAATGTCTATATTGCGGTTTAATTTGTTAGGTTGGTATTATTGTGGTAATGAAATTGTACTGTGTAGATACGGCGTTAACCTGCACACCTGACCGCACTCGATGATTATTATTTATGTTATTATTAACGAAAATCTTAATAACTTCTGTATAGGCACCTTGTAGTTTTATAGTGTGGTTATTTAATAATTAAATTGTTGTTATAGATTCTTATCTTACCTAATAGAAGGATAGAAGTAGATATGAAATAGGGGAATAGAATTTGTACTTCACATTTTCCGTTACTCAGGGATGAAAAACCACCATCATCATCACCATAATCAGCAGCTTGTCCTCGTTCATAGATGGACCTATTCCTCTACAATCCTCCAAGAGGTTGATCTTCGACTCTTCACACCCAACAGCTTCTAACTATGGATGTCTTTAAATGTAACTTGAATTGAAACAATACTTGTGCCAAGTTAGTTATAAGATTATATTTACTTCGCACCATTTCCCAATTTACAAACGATTGCTACGATATTTTGTTTGAACTTCTTCAGTAAGATGATAATGAAGACAACAAAAATATCATACGACAAGAGAACTCTCCTTGTATTTTAACTAATTATTGATGTATTTAATATTATTTGTATATATTTATAATAATTTATTAAACATCTGTCCTTCCGTGTAGCGTCGTCATGTATATGTAATAACATAATCACTGTGTACCGTAATTGCTAATATTACGTTATAATCATTTGTCCGAAATCCCAAAATTTGATAGCGTTTGCAATGAAATTCATAATGGTTGGCGCGACATAATTCATGTTTAATTTCACATAATACATTCAATTATTAGAACATGGTACATTTAGTTTGCATATGTCTAAACATTGTCATGATTTGTTAGACATTTGTTGATTTCAAATATATGTACGTTTATAAAATAGATATATTGCACTATATATTATATTTTATTTAAGGAAGAAATGTCACAAAAACACAAAATCTATTTTTCTGCGTTACCGTAGGAATTTCAAGAAATCCCTTAGTGCTTTCCTACACTCACAAATCTTTTCAACCATTTTTATCTCTATGTCCATGTGTCTGATGTCCAGTAATTTTTGAGTTGTCGGTCTCAGTAACGAGAGAATTTTATAAATATAGATAAGTAAGATATATACGTGATAATATATGTAAATTGGGAAAGATTTATTTATGTGTTTTACTAAATCATACTGATGCGTTAAATCTAGAATTATTTATATCTTATTAAGTCTACCAACATTAAAAAATTAAAAAATAATAAATTCTATGTAAATATTATTGTTTATAGAAGAATATTATATAAATAAAAACGACTTATAACATACAAGTCATGATGGGAACTCACAACCTTCGTCGATCCCGAAAATGAAATATTCCCCTACTCGATAGCATTACTACTAGATTGGCAATAAAGAGCCCCTCTCGTGTATGCGACGCCTAAATTGATTGTTGATAAATGACGCGTCCAGTAATTATGCTGTACAAAGTTTATTTTTGAATTACAAAATCATTCACCTGTAAAATAAACTGAAAAGCTTTCCATTTGTGTTTTGCTGATCTGTTTTTGATATTTATTCATTGGGATTGCATTCTGTGGAAGCTTTGGTCAGTTTCAATTTTAATTGACATTTCGGGCTGGATCGTTTTTAGGTACCAAACTAGTAAAATGCTCGAATTAATGTCCTGGCGTAGAACAAGACATATAAGTTAATCTAGAAAAACGGGAAATAATTATTATAACATAGTCCTATTATTTTCATTTGTAGGTAAATAAGAAAAAATGAAAATAATATTATTTTTACATATTTAATTATTTCATATCTCTTTACAGATGTAGCATGCACCAGAACTGCAGTATACTAGCGAGCACGAATATGTTTGGTGACCCATGTCCGAATACACTCAAATATTTAGAAGCCCACTACCAGTGTGTGCCGGGTAAGATACTTCATAATTTATTGCTAGGTGTCAAGTCACTCAGTTATTCTGAGTGAACTCAATTTCACAATATAGTTAATTTTAAATGGTATCTTAGGTTATGTATTATGGCTACTTTTGAAATGAAGTAAACTAAACCACATATCACAGATAAAAAGCACGAAAAGTTTCCTTAGAACATATTTCATCAAAAATCACATTTCTCTTGCAGCATCTACGACCAGTACAACAACTAGGCCGTCACCGCCCTGGTTGATAACATCTCAACCGACTGTGTGGAGGTCCACAGCACCCCCAATACCCAAGAGCCCAGTGCTAACTCCTCAAGAGAAGAAGAAACCGACTGTTATCACTCCACCCACCTTCAGGCCACATATCACTCTGCCTCCGGAAGTGCAGCTTGGGAATATTGCTACTAAGGTAAAATGTCTTGTTATTTTATTACTTTAAACGTTTTAAATTATAAACACAAAGAGAGAAGCTGGTAACAAATAATTTATAATACCACATATTTTCTACAATTTATTGAGAAAAACCATCTTAAATATTGTAATTTAAAAAAAAGAGGGAAGAAATCAACTCCTAGTATTTAATCAATGTTTTTTTTAAATATTTCTATTCCTAAAAACTTACATTAGAATATTTGAAGAAATTATGTAAGTCAACGTAACATGATTAATTTGACATATCGATTGAATAATAATGTGCAACGTGCATGCAGTATAGAGGCAGTATGGAGGCAGAGCCGCGAGCAATTGCTAATTATTAACAATTTGCTAGTGGTTGCGGTCGTTAATGCGATAGAATATTCAGGTGCTTCAGTGCATTCGAAGCAAACCCAATATATAATCTACATTAATGCACCTAACATAAAAATCATTGTATTACATTATTATGTACTTTACAAAGAAACTGCTCCTTATATTTTCTCGTACAGTAAGATGCGCAGAGAGAAAGTAAAGTCAAGACACTTAGTTGTCCACTTCCTTCCGGATTCGAGATATTGCATGCTTAGCACAACTCTGTATTTAGTTTTGCCAGAATAAGAACATGAAAATAATTTACTGCCACGTGTAGAAATCGAATCAATAATAAACGTTTTTTACATAGAAAATATTATTTTTTTCTAGAAAACGACGACAAAACAACCAGATTCATCATCAGAAAAGGAACCGCCTCAAAGTACTCTGGATAAAATACCGGAAGTCAAAGAAGATACCCCTAAAGCTGCTGCACCGGAATCACCTAAAATTGATAAACCAAAAGAAGTTGAAAGTCGTAAGTGTTTCAATAATAATCACACAAAAAAAAAAGAATAGAAATAGAAAAACAATATTAGAGACTATTTTATAAAATTATACATTATCGTATAGTTAAATATTTTGAAGTCAATTTAAATACAATGCATATTTTATATTTAAATATTCTAATATATTATTTATATATTTTTCCATAGCTACGGTCACAGATGAAACTCTTCACTGGGCGTCAAGAGATGAAGATTCAGACCCTACATCACCCGTCCATCACATGCCACCTAAAGAGAATCGGCCCAATCCTGACATCATTGACGACTTCGAAAAGACTTTCTGTAAGTGTATATATTTTTCTTTTAAAAGTTTCGTTTCTGGTTATAAGAATAGAAATACTAGGTTATTGTTTTCAATAAAATTTGTCCTAAAATAATGAAGACTTTAATGGCCTTTAATAATTATTTTTTTTAGCTTTACGCTGTATTCAGCATGTAGGTAGGCAGAAGGAACCTAGTCAAAACACTCCGTTTCCTTCACATTGTCTGTGTTGTCTTTCAAAGTGAGAAAATGTAAGTAAATCATTCCTCCAAGTGGAAGTTGAACCAACAAAGGTCGCGTCTACAATCAGACTGAGTTACAACTGCCTCAGTAGTGCCTTAAAAAATACTAATTTTATAATACCTTAGATATAATGTGTTATGTTGTATATTTCAGCAACAATGTCAACACCTACAATGGGTAGACGAGCGTACTGTCCACAAATAAATGCGAGGGGACTCCATTGGAACTGGACATTAGCTGGTACATATGCTGTGCAGCCCTGCCCTGGAGGTGCTACTGGCTTGGCACGATGGAAGTGAGTGTTTTTGACTTTAATTTTTTATAAGATTGCTTTTTTACAATATATCTGTTTCATTGTTTTAAAGACTAGATTTAATATTTGGTTATGAATTTCGTTTCTTCGAAAATTTTTAAAGCTGCCAAATTTTATATATAAATTCATCATCAGGCTATCTTTTATACAATATCAAATAGTTAACAGTTGTTACCAAGTTTAATCATATGTATTTTTTAAAAAGATATAAGTTATAAACTTTTGTTTACTTATAGGATAATTAACTTTTAGTTACCAAAGATTTTTTTAAAAAATTACCTTAAATTTCAGATGCACATTAACTAACCATCACTATATCGAAGAGGAAAGGCCAAGGCGGAGAAGTTCTGGATTACAATCTGGGGAAAACTACCACGATCTCGGTCTAGACCAGCCTAATGAAAGGCAAATGCAATTGATTAGAAGATTAGGATCTGAAGCTTTATTAAAAGGTATATACATTATGAACATAGTTACATATTTTAATCTCAATATCAAAAACATGCATAAAATATTTTTTTTCATACAAACATTTAATAATTTTTATAGGTCGCGACGGAGATTCTCCAGAACACCTGATAGACTACCGAGGATCAGTAAACATGCCGGATGCTCAAGCCAGCCATAATATTATCTCCAATGGAGAAATTATATATTGTAAGCTATTTATTTTAATAATTAGACATATATTGTTTGTATTAGAGATTATGTTGTTATTTATGGTTGTATCTTTTTGCAACCATTTAAACCTAATTTATTTTGGACCTAATAAAGTAGATAATAAATAACAAACACGTCATACATCAGCCTCACTCTATGTGTCTTTTATGTCAAAAGTTAATAATTTTAGTTAGAATTTTGTACACTATATACAAATATTAGAGCTGAAGGCTTTTCTTGGCTGAAACTATATTTTTTTAATACAAATTTTATAATATAATTTTATATAATAAAATCTAAATTTCCAGCAGACACAATACCAGAATGGCACGGAACCACTCCAGATCTCAGTGAATGTAGATCAGTTTGGTTAAACAGCCTCGAAGCGAGAGTACGGGAAGGAGAGTCTTTGTTGAGCATTAGTAATGATTTGGCTCAGGTAATTTGATGTGGTTTTTACTATAAAAATTGTTTATATGTTTATATTTATAAATTCTTTAAATGAATAAGTATTTTAAAAAAATATATTTTAAAAAAAATTGCCATAATAAGTATTCTCCAGTGGATACTTTGTTAAAAAATATTTACAGGCCTAACTATTCAATTACAGCACTTTTGTAAAACAAAACTTAACTTTATCTATACTAATAATCAATTTATTTTTAAGGTAACATCCTCGAATACCCTTTACGGAGGTGATATGATGACCACAACCAACATAATGAAGAAGCTTGCTCAAAGAATGTCACAAAATCTACAAACGTTTACGGATCCGAGTCAGAAAGAAGCGATTGTAACGGATATGTTGTTTGGAGTTATTAAGACTGGTAAGATTTGGTTATTTTCCTTCTTTTTATTAACAAATTTTATTTTGATTATAACTTAAAATTAGATATTAACTTAGATTGTTTTGTAAGCAAGGTTTAAGCAAAAGTGACAATTATATAATTTGTTGGGTTCAACGCGCCAATCTCAGAAACCACTGGCTTCAAAGGTTAAGTAAGATATTATTGTGTTGGACAGTCCATTTATTGTGGAAGTCTCCTCAAATCTTGATATGCGAGAAAAAGCTTGAAGATGTTTTTATTTTCTATGATTTTTCTCCCATTTACCTTTCCAGGCTCGAATCTTCTAGAAGAAAGCCAAAGGGCGTGCTGGTCAGATCTAAGTGCAGATGCACAAAACAGAGTTGCCAGTGCTTTATTGACACAGTTGGAAGAAAACGCGTTTTTACTAGCCGATGCTATTACTACTGAAAAAACTATTTTACAAACCGTTAAAAATATATGTAAGTACATATTTTCTTATATATCTAGTATAAATTGTTGTTTTTAATAATAAAAATGGACAAAAAAGATATTTGAATATTTACTTTTTTTTTGTGAAAATTTTTAAAAAATATGTTTTTTGCAGTTAATATTTTAGTAAAGCATAGAATAACATTTATATAATGTAAAAAAAATATGAGAATGTAAACGTTCACACATAATTTTGACAAATACTAATAAATCAAAAATTTTGAAACCATACCCAGACCAACGTCACCCATAGTAATTTTTTTTAAAAATATCTATTTTAGGTTTATCGGTACGAGTTCTAGAAGTAAAGAATGTAGAAGATGAAACATTCCCGTCTCTAATAGCGCAAGAACAATGGAAAGCTTCTGAAGACACTATCACTATCCCCAAAGCTGCTTTGATAGGTAACTTTATAATAAAAGCTCCAATTTCAATTAAGCTTTAATACTTATTTAGAAAAGTTGTAAAAAAATTAAAGTAGTGGGATTTGAAGTTATGCTATTTGAACTTACTTTCAGAAAACCACCAAATAGACCTTGTGAGGATAGTGTTCTTCGCCTTTGATGGCTTAGAACAGATTTTGCCTCCCACTTTTGGTAAAAATCCAGAATTCGCTGCTTATTCCACTGACGGATCTTCTACCAGCCTTAACTCTGAACGAGAAAAGAAGAATATTACAAGAGTTTTAAACTCTAAGGTAAATAATAGAGACATATAAGCACTTACGGATGTATAAAAATTTTCACGTAACGAGATTTGAACCCGTACCTCTTGGAAACCATTCAAACGCTTCTGTTACTACAATTCTTATATGCTTGTTACAAATTATTTTTATTTTTAACATCTTTTTACTTATGGAAAAGATTTTATATAGACGATTTAATAGAGACAATATTTGAGATTAATTATTTTTAATCATATTGTAATCTAGTTGTGGATTATGTATTACTTTCCGAATTAATTCATTTCCTTTAAAACAATATATTAGCTCTGTTTTTATTCATTACATTAAATAATCAAGAGTGCGGCGTTGCAGCAGGAAGAGAAAGTTTTAACACTAGTTTCCCTCATTCTAGAAGTAAAGAAGAAAAGTAGAAGAAAAGAAAAGTATAATAGTTATCCTCTTGAAGTAAAATTATTATTAAAAATTTATCAACTTCTAGGTGATATCAGCGAGCTTAGGCAACGGGCGTCACATACAGCTGTCACAAATGGTACGATTAACTATGAAACATTTGAAGACTGAAAACTTAACTAATCCAGCTTGTGTGTTCTGGGACTATACGTTACAGTGAGTAATTTATACTTTTATTTACATTTTTTTTTAATTAAATTTATTATTTGTTAATATATAACATAATATATTGATAACATTTTATTTCGATATGGCTTCAAATCAAAATAATGTAATATTTTTCAAAGATGTTTTCCAATATATTATATAACACGAAGTTTAAGCTGGCAAAGCCACGGGTGGATTGCTAGTCTTACATAAAATTAACCAACAAAAATCTATTATTTTCAGTGGCTGGTCATCAGAAGGCTGTCAAGTAGAATGGTCGAACAGAACCCACACAGGCTGTGCATGTTCACATTTAACTAATTTCGCAATATTAATGGACGTGCATGGAGTGCCCCTGAGTTCCACACACGAGATGGCATTAAGACTGATTACTTCGATTGGTTGTAGCATATCTATCGTTGCTTTAGTCATTGCCATATTTGTGTTCCAGTTTGTTAGGAATATGAAGGTGAGTTTGTATTATTTTATTTCAATAAAGATTAATAGGGATGATATGACTAAGAATAAAGTAAAAGTAAAAAAGTGAAATAGTATTTCATATAAACATTTGTCACAGTCTCTGAATCACGCATCTCTGTTTCTAAATGTTGGTAATCGTGTAATTCAAAGTAATATTAAAATGCTTATAGAGTATGAACTAACTTAATTCGTTATGTGCATCTAATTTGTTTGAAAGTGTTAAAATATTGACATTACTTGTTCCAGTCTGATCGAGTCTTCATTCACAAAAACCTGTGCTTTTGTCTCTTAATCGCGGAGATAGTCTTCATGTGTGGCATAGATAAGACGCAGAACAGTACAATGTGTGGAGTCATAGCTGGATTACTGCATTATTTCTTTTTGGCAGCTTTTGCTTGGATGTTCTTAGAAGGTAAAGTGTTTTAATATTATGTAAACTCTTCTAGAAACTAATCATGGAAAGCTGAAATTTGACTTTTAGTATTCTGAGGGAATTCTCAATGGAGCACTTAGATTAGATTTTTCAAAATATAATCGTGCGTGGGGAACTGAGTATCTTCCACTAGAATTCCTCTGTCTACCCTGCTATATACAAGATACAGAGTGACTTTATAATTCAGTCTACAGTAGCCGCTTACTAGTTTAAAACATATTTTTTATTCCAAATTTTCCAGGTTTCCATCTATACGCGATGCTAGTAGAAGTATTCGAACCTGAACGCCCCCGAGCTCGCTGGTACTGTGCCGGCGCGTACATTACCCCTCTACTCGTGGTATCCATATCAGCTGCTATATACCCTCGAGGCTACGGCACTGATAACCACTGCTGGCTGTCAACTGATAACATGATGATAATGAGCTTCGTTGGACCAGCCGCTATTGTTGTTGCTGTAAGTTGCTTTTGTAGAGAAAACTGTTTGTTTTTGATGCGGCGTTAAGTTCAACCTTTTAACATGCAATGTCTAAAGAATTTTTTGGAGAGAGGGAACCTACTCTACTATGTGCAAGATACAGCGTGACTATGAGAAAAAAATGGGGATAGTTGTGGTTTTTAAAATAAGTCTCTCTAATTTTTCTTAACCAGGCTGTCGGCATATAAACGGACATTTAAGAGCGAATTGGTTCTAAACTATCTGTCCTGAAAAATAGTAATGAACAACACAGTAAAGCCAATTTTGTATTTCCATTTTCAGGCTAACTGGTTCTGCCTAGGCTTAGTCGGCTACATGATGTGTCACCATTCAACAGTGTCTATTAAAGCGAAGGACAACACAAAGATATATAAAATAAGGTAAATATTACATTTTAAAATTTTGCCGTTATTAAACAAATGCACATAAAAGGGTATATCTTTGTTGTATAGAATTTTTCAAGAGGATTTCAAATCTATTACTTTTTCCTGTATGTTATTACTGTTTTTATTAAATATGTAAACTATTTTAACCGACTTCTTATTCCGTTCTATACTCCTTAACTATATGTTTTATGTTTGTCCGTCCATTTGGACCAATTTCAATCTTAGACTTAATACTATATCAAATTTAAATAAAAATCATATTTACATTACTTTTTGTCAGAAATTTTAAATTGTATATTTACATTTCCAGGGTGTGGCTCTACAGTTCAATGGTGCTTGCGGTCATTTTGGGCCTAACTTGGACGTTTGGACTACTTTATATCAACGAACAAACAGTCATCTTCGCATATGTATTCACTATACTGAATTCGTTACAAGGACTCTTCATATTCATCTTTTATTGCCTGCAGAATGAAATTGTAAGTTAAATTTATGTTTTATTATTTAATCAAATATTTTCATTATCACAGTCGGGTGTAAAGACGCGAAATATTTATATTAGATCGAAAAGTTGTTTTTATTTTGTAAAAATTCGAAACATTTATTTTAACAAAACCTAACTTAAAATTAACATTATTTATATCTCCACACATAAAATCCACAGTTCCAAAAAGAATTCGTCCGTATATGCCGTCGGTACTCCTGGCTAAGTTGCTGCCTCAAGATCACCGGCAACACCACCTCGAGTACGCACGTGGACACCCGCCAGGGCTCCGTCAAGAGTCGAAGATATAATCAAAATACTGCTGACAACGAGGATGTTGTTGATCCGCGTGATGTTACCGTGAGTATAATTTTAAAAATAGAAATGTACATTGTACATATGTCTGGTTAGATCACTTGGACAGTTTTGAAGCGCGGGTTCGAATCCCGTCTTAATTTTCTGCGTTTTAACTTTTATGTTTCTATTTATTGGCCTTTGCTTGAATATATATTTATTTATCTATATTTTTATATTTTTACAAATTGTATATAATGTGTTATTAGGACATAACATTAAGTTAAAGTGATAAGTTTTAAAATGTTATGTTTTTCATTATAAGATACAGGTCTAACTATGATGCATGGTTAGGGTTAGATTTTAAATGAAATTTGAAGGTTCATATGTGTAGGCAAACATGGTAAAAATATTATATACTGTCCTGTGTGGGAATGATCGGCGGTATATGTTTAGTGTTTAATTATTGTGTTCAAGGATTTTAAAATAAAAAGTTTATATTTTACATATATATACTTACTTATAGTATCATAAAAAGTTTATATTATACACGGTGGAAGGTTTTACAGGGTTTTAACTTACATACACAATATATATTATTATTAAGGACCAAATTAAAAGTTATTAAATTCTAAACAGAACTCTGCGAGTACGTCCGTGTCAGCGTCAACAACAAACAACCTCGTGATCAACACTCTTAACGTTGTGGTTAACAACAACAATCATAATAACAACAATGTTATCAACAACGCCTCAGTAGCGTCCTTCGCGGCAGCCGCCGCCGCTCATAACTACCATCCTCACAGAAATCGTAGAAATTCCCAAGATAACCAAAATTTTGGACCTAATTTTGGTCCCACTCTCAATGCTACTTCTAATTTCTCCCATAATATCCCGGAAAGGGAATCCGCTCCGATGTCTCATTTAAGAAATCCAATTAACTCAGGAAGTGGCCGATACCCGCCAGGATATCGGCAGAATGTCCAACAAGGTTCGTACGCATATATAGAGATAGGATTATCAAAATTACCCAAATTATAAAAAATAAATATATACCACCAAAACACTCTGGCTTCAGTGACTAAAAGACAGCTCAGTTTTTTTTCTTAAGTGTTAAACTAACCTTGTGTAACGATCATGTGTACGTAAAAACGGTAAGTTTTATTTTTTTCTTTCTAAGTAACTAACTAACGCTTCACAGATAACTAACAATTAATTTAGTAATGGTGGTAGTGCATCTAATGGGTCATTATCGATACCAAATCCTATCTCTATATAATGCGTATGACTCTCGTAGCTCTTTCAGAATTCAATAACTTTACGGTCGTATCATATTATATTATGTGTACGTAGACTATTTATATTTGCGTCAAATCAAAATGTTGTATGTTAAAAATACTTTATATATTATTTTATTATTAATCCGAAAGCTCTTCCATTAAAGATGAAGTAATCATACATACAACTTTTTGATACAGACATTATATATATATATACATTTATATTATATACAACAGAGTTACAACTTACAACCGGAAGCGTCAAGATGGATACGTCCCACCGCCCCCATATACGTACCAAACGAAGAAATGCGAAATCCCCCACAAATACCACACAGTAGCTCCCATTCACAAAGCATTGCGTCAATGCATAGCTACAGAAATACGAATAATATCGAAGTTCCCAGCGATTACCAGAACCTTCGATCTCGGTCGCCATCTTGCTATTCAAACAAAATGGCAGCCTCAATTGGCGGGAACGAGTGGACTGTGAACACGAATGTATGGAAGGTGAGGGGAGGGCTTTGGAGGGCTTTGGTAAGATCTCGCCACCGGAAGGATTTATGTCGGATTTCTTTGTTTTTTTGTTTGGTTTTAATTATTTGTTGATGGTCAATCAGTGGGTGTTTTAGGAAAAATTGATAAGATCGTTTCGCTTCATTAGTTTCATTTTATGTTGTGTACGATAATTCGTTGTAAAACTCTTATCCTCTTAGGAATTAGCTGCAATTGAAATAAACGTTCTTACAAATATAATAAATTCTGATTATTATCAAGAAACTATAATAATGAACACACATATTTTTAATATTATTTTATTATGTATTATTCTTATTTATATCTAAAATCTTTCAGGTGATGGTTTTAGAGATCTTACTTAAGCGTAGCCTAACTGCATGACCTAACATTGCATGAACCACGCACATGTAGCCCATCCCACCTCCTTCTAATTTTAATTACATCGCAGACACTTTCCTCATCCGTCAAATCGATCAAAAATAAAAAATAACAAACTTCTTATAGTATGAAGTTATTTGTTTATTTGTAGAAATTTGGTAAACCATATATCTTTAAATCCAGCAATGTTTAAGTAGTAATCTCCTTATTTGTTAATCATTAGGATGTTTCTCATCAGTGATAAAAACTTGTTATATATTTTTGTGCTCTTTTATATTTATCTGTCTCGTTTTGTTGTTGTTAGAGAAAACTTCATATGTCACTTTGTAATCGATCTGACGGAAATTAGAAGTAATCAGTGTTCTCTTCTTCTTTTTAAAATAGCACAAGCTAATTATCACACTATATGAAAATGTTTAAAAAGTTAATAAGCTCTACTTAGAACTGTATTAGGATTAATTTAAAAACTTGAGCTGTCTTTAATTGTTTTACAGTAAATTATCATTGCTTAAATCATTGTGTGAATTAATTATTTACTTATAACAACATGCAACTTATAAACAATTTACTATATATATCATGTTTTTTACAGAACACTTCTTCTAAGCATCATCCGGTGAACTCCTCGACTCTACCTCATCACGACACGCTTTCTCGTCAGCTGGCACAACAAAGCCACATTCATAGTCCATATCCGGACTGTGATGGCCAAATAGCTCCCGGATCCCCTCGGCACGTGATCAAAGATGAGGAAAGTCCACTCCATCATCAAGGATACCAAACGACCAGGAGCTACAACCACGACTTCAGGAATCCCCACGTCTTCATGTCTCAGCATTCGCCCGGAAGTCAGGAGATGATTTTCCGAAAACACTACAAAGACGACAACCGACGAAAACATCATCACCACCACGGCAGCCAAAATATGAATCACACGTACTCTGAAATAGCTTCCCAGCAAGGAAGGATATATAGACGGGGTTCAGAAGAATTTCGAGTAATACAAGACGACCCAGTGTATGAAGAGATCGAAAGAAACGAGACGCTTATGTCGGATATGTCCGATGATAACTCCGGACCGGATAACTGCCGGCAGAACCCTGGACTTCATGGGTCGTCCGGTTCCAAGTTCTTCGGAGACCATCGACCACTAATCTCCTATAGCCCTGGAGACAGGCACCATCACGAGGAACATTATGGGAAATACGGCAAATGGGATGCACTAGATCGATCATACGATCCAAGATATGAGAGTGGTAGATTGATGCACCCCTACCACCAACCAGAGAGCAATATGAGGGCGTTGGCGGCCGTCCTCAATGGAGAGAATAATGTTGTATGCCATTTAGAACCACACGCGCCATACGATTCCTACCAGCCACAGACTAACCCGAGAACTGTTTCTCAGCCGAGTTTCTAAACAGAGAACTGTTTTTCAGCCGCATTTTAAACAAAGAAGTGTCTCAGCTGATCTTCTAAACAGAAAACTGTCTCTCATTCGAGCAGAGTACTGTCCCTCTACCAGGCTTCTAAAAGTGCTATACACTCGGCCCCGTGATTGTGTACAGATAGCGAAATGACTATAAACGTAGCATAGTTTAGTGTCACTGACCGGTGATAGCGTTTATGTAGAACCTTGCCATAATGTGGACGTTATATATTTATAGATTAGATTGTAAACGTATCCTTAAATCACTTTTTCCACTGTGATCCTATTTAAATAACGGCTCAAAGTTTCAGTCGCGTGAGCGCCGGCCTTGTACATACTTAGCGTTAGACACTCGTGTAACCTCCTGTGTGACCTTACTACTCTATCGGATCATGGCATTCATGTGCGTTTCTTTCGATTTTCGTTAATATTTTAAGTTTGAAAACTGTGATGTTTCGTGTAAGGTTAAGTTTTCAACGAAAACACTGCCATACGGATTTTTTTGTTTTAGTTTTTTAACGCTTGACGCTCTATAGAAATTTTAATAATCCATCCAACTTATTATAGACTGACACCACTCGATGTTGTGCACTCTCTTGTAAATTAGGATTTAGGTGAATACAGTAAGGTTGACGAATCGTGGTTGCCCTGAAGTTAGGATTTCTAAACTTTAGCGCATTGTTCACTCGTTAAGAAAATAATGGAAAGTGTGAAAATCCAATTATCTACAGCTCACTTCAACATCCACGACTCACCGACCGTACTGCACGTATATGAGTCGATCGTGTCTTTAAATGCCATGACCTTTTTGTACAACAATAACATAAGGAATTGTTTCTTACCTATATACAGGTGCAACGTTGTTTTCTTGTATATTTTGAATCGATTAAGCAATACTTAGACTGAAGTATTTAATAAACTGTTGGCTTTTTTCAAACACAATAATTTATATTTTAAACGCCAACATTTATGAAATACTTTTTTAGAGGAAATTAATTTTAAAAAAATATATACATATATAATGTGGGGGGGCTTATTTTTTGTAATTGGGTATACTAGTCCGACTATTTCTCCCACTTTCGTAACTAATTGTATGTACATGTACATGTATGTGTGTTTCTGTTATATATTATTATTTTTTTGTTTTAATTGTATTTTAATAACGTTGATATTAATGTAAAGTAGAACGAACAGAATGTGTAAATAATTTAAAGTTTATATAAATAAAGAGCGGCTGTTCTGAAAGGATGACCGCGGATGGACTTGTGTCTTTTATTATATCACACCCCTTGCTTGCTTTTTTCTTTATAATATATATAAATGATGTTTTTTTAGTCTATCTGTGGCTTCATAGCTCCCAAATGGATAAATCGATTAAAATTTAGATTCTTTTTGTTTGAGAGATGATTTACTCAAACTCCAAAGTATTCTTAGCCATTCGCAATAATATTAATAACAGCCGCTAGAAGATTTTCAGCTTATTTCTATTTGATTAAAGGATTTCAGCAAAGAAGTTTTTTTTTTAAGTTTTCCCTTGTGCATTGTTGGTAAAGTCGTATACAAATCTGCAATTAAACGAAATAAAAATACCATAAAAAAATTATGAATTGAAAAATTTATTTCATTAATCTTATGACACAAATTTGTTAGTTAAAATTTCGACAATATCCATCAGTTACGGTAAACATAGAACAACTCACTTAACACTATAATAATGTTTGTAAAGAAACATTTCAAAACCGCTATTAAAAAAAACCACCTCAAACGCAAGGGAGATCTGTCACGAGGCACACAAACGAGGCCTCCAAATGAGATCTAATTTTGAAAATCTAAATCCGAAACTTTTCTAACACTTATGCGAAAGCTAAAAAATCTAATAATCGAATTAATACGTTTTTTTTTCAAAGGATAGGCACAGAACAAGTAATGTCCTACGTTTAAGCACCACCCGCTATAACTACAGTAGAAATAGAATTTTGCACGAGATCCAAATGATGTCAAGAATTTTTTTCCACAAATACATTTAAAAGAAATACATCGAAATTACATAAACTACCTATCTACTTAAAATTAGAATTTCATAGAAAAACTTTTAGGCTCTAACGCCTAAACTGACCTAACTAAAATGACAGTTTTTGATGACTTGAGGATTGTTATCACAGGCACAGTACTGTTTTCAATAAATATATTTAAAAAGACTGTTATTTTTTAATTATTACATAATTTGTGTTATTTAAGTTATTGTTAATCTAACAATGCAGTTCAAAAACCTCGCGGTCCTCTGAGGTGGCCATTGTATGTATGAGCCTTGTACATTTTCTATTGTTATTTTCTTGGCAGTTCAACGCACTATTGATTAAAGGATAAGTTTTATTTGAAATCACAACAAACACTGTGCCTGTGTCACATTTTAGCTACTTACAATTGAAAATATAACTTACGTACTAAATTTTAAGAACTAATTTCGAAAATAAATGCCATTTTAGAAGTAATGTAAAGAAATTTATATAGAGATAAATATCAAATAGAAGAATGAGAGTAATGCTGTCGATGCTGATATCTAAATGTATACAAAACGCATAAATAACGCATCAATTACAAGAATACACACCATACATAAGTAGATACTATTGCTTTTAGTTTCGCGAAAATAAATGGAAGGTCTAAACTGGGATGAATCTAACTTTATGATGAAATGAAATTCGAACTAGAACTAGTGTAATAACGTCCACAGTCACACACACACCGCAAGGGTCCGCACCGCAGTCTTCAACCGAATGTATCACAATAAGAACACTACACTTAAAGCCCCAAGAGAAGAAAGGTATCTCAGATCTTCATGTTACATAATTTTAAGTCCAAAATTTGATAGGTTAGACCATTTTTGAACCAAAAGTGTATATTAAATTTCCAAATAATTCTTGGAGCGGTTGCTATGAACAGCCGCAGCTATCTACTACCATGCCAGGGATGGTTCCGTATATGATATTCAGATCGTGATCGAAGTATAGCATGGAGATGCTGCTCATACGTCTGGGAGCGCAGCAAGGCCCACCACTCCCTTGAGGAGCCGCCAAATGGACTAAATGAGTATGAGGATACTTCTGCATGAAACTATACGGACACTCCCCGCTGCAGTAATTGGCATCGTACTGTTTCGGCGCTATGATCCAGTCCCATCCAAACTCCTCGAAATTCACGGACAGCGGGTACCGACAGCATCTGACCTCTTTTGAGTTTTCAGTACAATCCATACCGATCATTCTTCTTGTTCTTTTATGTGAATTATCCCTTAGACTTATTTCTACGTATGGCATCTGAAACGAAATGAGATCAGTTAAGAACTTGAATACAGTAAAGGCAAGTCGAAGTAATTGCTATGTAGGTCATCAATGATAATTTTTTATGTTTATAATTTTGTTACTAAATGGCAACAGTCGCATATAGTTTACGTCATCCTAAAGACTTCCTGGTACGTTTTAATTTAAAGGATTATTTTATGTTTATATACCTTTGCCAATAATATGACCAAAACTTGTTCATACTAGTAATTAATATAATGTTGACATTCTATTATATCTTTATCATAATCCAATGAATGCAACAGTGGGCTATTATGATAATAATTAATTAATTTTCAAGACAATCCCCCTGCTCTATTAGACAGTGCCTTGATATTAGACAAGTATACTATACAGATAAATGTATAAAACTGATAATTATGATCGAATAAGATCGAACGTATTTCCCACTACTGACTGAGTAAACAGAATCACAACACCGACAAACCATTCTTAAATGTATCAATTTATTAACATTACTGGCATAATGAGATAAAGAAATTTATACCTGTAGCTACTGTTATAAGCTACTAACTTGGCAAACCAATCAACATTACAAATATTCTTAGATATTAATACAAGATTATGATATGTAAGACAACATAATTTGTCATCGCGATGGTTGTGGGTTCGATCTCCACTCGGGGAAATAAATTAGTTTCGTTTCCCAGATCTCTCTATGTTCTCCCTATCCAGCTATATGAAAAAATATAAAGCCGAAAACCAATACCAAAATGAACTAAATTTGCTTAAAAATTATAAAACAAAATTTGACAAGATACATTTTTTTATCAATACTAAAGCGAAGTACGAAGATGAAGTCGATTGACCTAAATATTGACCTGGTAACGGGTCAATTCGATATATACGGGGGCAGATATTAAAAATTATGAGAACTTAAAAAGGTAATTTATGACATTTTTATTGTCATTATCGTGTAAGCAATATTGAAATTGAAATTTACTGAGAATTGAATGTGAAATGATTCATAAATAACAGCAAACATACAACTGATATTAAATATCTTGGAGGTACCCTTATGTGTTAGGAAAAGGAAAATCGAGAATAACTGGAATATGGTCAGTATTGTTATATAAACTTCCCGCCAAAAACTTGTTTGTTTTCTATAACTTGATTTGTTTTCGTATGCCTGGAGATCGAATAACCGCCATAAAAAAATCTAGAGCTTAATTTATGTAACTAAAGTTGAACAAAATGACTTCAATTTTAACAAAATTTTATACAAAGGCCCTTCTAGTAAAAGTACCTATGTAAAAACTTTGTCGGCTATTCTACTAACAAGTTATTTATAAGTGTAATAAGGTACATGACTTTTCAAGTTATATTTAAAAAAGAATTATTCTTTGTGTATTAGTAACATACTATACGGAGAATGAATATCAAAATACCCACTAAAATATTTTTAA
The DNA here is from genome assembly GCA_016802625.1 of Heliconius numata. Lineage (NCBI taxonomy): Eukaryota > Metazoa > Arthropoda > Insecta > Lepidoptera > Nymphalidae > Heliconius > Heliconius numata. Next base: position 2,438,873 of record JAEBDU010000010.1, on the reverse strand, counting down.
ATTTCAACCTGTACTTCCTGATATTAACGCTATCTATTAAACAAACTCTACAGTTTTATTATATTAGTCGATACATATTATTATTGATATCAAGATGAACTTACCAACGCGTTGTTTGATTCTGAGCTCGGGTGTGGAACCACCAAGCTCATCCTATTCTTCGAGTCTTGTACTCTCACCACAATCGCCAGGTTATCCCTCGGCAACCTGAAGAACTCCGCTACCATATTGGTTACGTTCACTTTAACCCATTTACCAACTTTCAAATCTTTTCTAGACAACTTTACTGCGCTCTCAGCGTAAGGCACTGATGCCTTACTCCCTTGGCTGTTACGGGTCACCCTGTTTACTTGAATATTTATAGTAAAATGGTCTTCTGTTATAGTTATATTATGCTTAGGTTCTAGCTCTTGTATGTGTAGGTTAAGAATGGCTTCGTCCACTTCATTTTGAAGGACTTTATTGGTGAAACGGAAGTTGATCACTTTTAGACCTTTGAAGTGATTGTGTCGTCTTGTATCTGGAATTTTAAGATATATTTGTTAAATTTTTGTAAAAAATTAAATTATATTTGTATGTATTATGTACTATTATATTTTATAGAAAAGAGCCAAGTTCGTCCCTAACTTAAACTATACAATATTAATACAGTCTATTATAAAAACAAATATACAACACTTTTAACGCAGTTTCCTTTTTTCACAACACCACAAACTCTTTCAAAGTCCATACAAACGAATGAATGTAGTTAAAGAGCCGCCACTCTAAAACTACACGCATATTCTAGTTTCCATCACCTTTCATATTTTTGCGAATGTTACAAAAAAACTAAACTACATCTTTTTGTGCTTATAATTTTTCTATCTTATAAAAATAATTTAAATTCTAAATTTAGATAACGATAACGCTTCTTGTAGTGCTGGTCCCACGAAGTTTCTACGAATCTGAAACAAAAAACATTTTTCCTTACCACACTATATTGTAATTAAATATATAAAATTGTGTTTAATTTATTCTACATTTTATTAAAAAGATAAATTAATAACAATTACAGAAGTAGATTAAACACAATCAAAATCTAAACACGAAAATGTCTTACTAATATCAGCGGAATGTGCCTGCGCGTGCGCAACGCAACGTAAGTTCAGATTATTTGCAAGAGATCAGCTGTCCCAATCCCACAATCCTATCCTATCCTAATAATGAAATGTAACAGTTCGCGATCCGGGCAGGTGTTAAACATTTAAAAATATCGAGTTCGTTCATCTAGTATAGAGTATGGAAGGCCACCACCCACTTACCTTTGCCGCAATTTACACATATTCAAAAATAAAAATTATTCTCAGAGGCAAATATTTACCCGTTTTCAACAGATTTGTATATAAATCCGTCATCGGTTGTTTAGGATTAAGTTCGGTATGTTTGTTCGTACAATATCTCACTGTCAGCTCTGCTTAGCGTTTGTGTAAGTTATTCTAGGTATTTTTTTTGTTTTTCCACGAAGTTCTGATCTAGATGAAGATCGAGAAATAAAATCTAGATTATAAAAACGTAAGGTATATTTTTATATATTCTGCTAAATAACTGGTTAAAAATAGGAAGACACTTTCTTCTATTTTCTGATAAGAAATTTTCGTAGTTTAGGAAGATCTCTTCTGCGGAAAAATATATGCCGTCACAGGCACAGCGTCTGACTGTATCTACGGTTGTGAGTTCGATTCCCAATAAAATGATCTAATTATTTCCATATTCGCGCTTTGACAAGAAGATAAATAGCAGCGTTAATTTCCACCGCTCAACAAACAATACCTCGAAAATTGGAATGTGTCTTAGCAATGGGTTCCCTTTGCCTACCCTATTAAAGGTAATGAACGATACAGAGTAAAGCTTAAAGTAGGAAAATAACATTATTTTTTTATCTATTTGTGTAATAACTATAAAAAGCCTAGCTTTTCAATTTTTTACTTGTAATCTGAATTCAAACAAATAAAAACTTGTAATGTTGGCATGATGAATCAATTTTCAAATATGTTATTATCTAGTATATTTTTTTATTATAGTAAAAAAACTATGAAAACGTACATCTTATTTAAATTATTTGAATTTAATGCATAATAATGAGCAGTTGGAGAATATCTCATTTTGCATGAATCGAAAAGACTATAGAAGAATCTACTTATATTAATTTAAATTTAACTACTAATACAAGAAAGCTGTGGGATATGTTTGGTTGAACCCGCTAATCTCAGGAACTACTGGTGCTAACTGAAAGATTATTTTTGTAAATTTATCGTGCGATTAATCCAGTTAAAGAGCTTCATTTAAAATTTGAAATGGAAATAATCAATCCCCCTTGGGAGAATCGAATCCACGACCGCCGCGTCCATCCACAACTTAGTCGAATAAGTATGTAATATTTACAAATATGTACATGACCTACGTAGTCGTGGATTGGGCAGAACTATCATTATTGTGAGTAATCGGGTGACATCATGACGTATGACTTAAACATTTATTTTACTTGTTGTGCCTTTCAGACTTGAATAAGTGAACTGATAACAGCTACTCCATAGTACTCCATAGTAAGTTATTTTACTTTAACTTTAAAAGAAAATCCTTAAAAAAACTCTCTCGTAAAAACTACTGAACGAATTTAGATGAAACTTTATAGTAATACAATCACACGGCCGTGCAGCCATGCATAAGTCGCTAGTGGATAATAAGAAAAAATATATATAAATGAACCTGCTACCACCATAGAATTATGTAAACCCAGTTGTATATTATATAAATAGACACAGTCACTGTCTATTGTTAAGAATTCAAAACACAAAGTGACTTTCTATATTTACTTTCTTTCGATTATATGAATGTGAGTTAATTAATAATTATTACATATATTTGTTCCAAATTGTTACTTATATTATTCCTGCTTCTCGTCCATTTTAAAATAAGTATTCTACAGCAATAAATAGTAAATATTATAAAGTGAGATGTTTTTGCAAGAAACGGATTAGAACCTCAGATATATGTAAAAATACCTAGATATGTTTATCTAGTTTTTTTTAGCTTGCCGCTATATTATCTAATCACAATTTGCAAGGTAGGCAAATAGAACCTGCTCCTAGTGTTAAGACACTCTGTTTACAGTCGCATGCACCCGCGCCATGATTGCCCTCAAAAATAATATATATTTTATAAACACAAATATTATCGTCATAAAAAAATTACTAATACTTGATATATTAATTGTAAAATAAATTATCAATTTTAAAAAAATATCAAACATTCTATCGTACTTTTAAGCCCTACCAAAGACCTTCCAAAGTCAACAGCTACTTGTCCGGTCAGATGTGAGGGCTACTCGAGTATAGAGAGTTCTGCATCGAAGTTTCTTCCGCATAAAAAAAATAAAAAAGACACTGCTTATGCAGAATAAATCTTTACGTTATCCCGTATATATAAAATAGATAGAGTAAAGACAGGTGTCACATACTTCGCTATCCGAGATATATTGAGTGACGGAACTTAACGCCGTCTTTCCACAACGGAGACGTGTATATAATTTATTTTCCCGATTGAATATCCAGAACTAAATGCGACGGTTGTAGGTTCCATTCGGGAATGAAATATTTTATATACGAGTATTCCCGCTCGGCTTCGGTGGAAAGTGGATACCTAATGGAAATGTTCTAATGAGATCGGAGTGTCTTAACACTAGGTTCCCAGGTTCCTTCAGTCTACCATGCTACGTGCGGAAAAAAGCTAAAAAAATATAGCAGTATCATTACATTTATTTCCAATATTGACAACAGTCACGTAAATAGATACCGTAAGATCGATTTTAATAAAAAAACTTCGTTTCGTTCCTAGTGACTGTCGAAAAAAAATATTTGCAATTTTCTTCTTATCATCTTCAAGCTTATTACTTGTGAAAAAATAGATAAAAAGTATTTTAAATAAATATTTTTTGTATGTAAACCAGGTTAGAGTATTTATTGGACGTTGAGCGTGGCACCTGCTTTTGCGTCTTTCATTAAAGAAATAAGAGATTTTTTAAATTTCATTGTTACGGTAATGAGAAGAAACTTCTTAGCATGTTATGGTTTCTCCGCGTCATACTCCTCGAGATGCAAGGCGAGCTGCTCAGAGCAGTGCCTGGTATCTTCCAAAAGACACCTTTGAAACGTTACCACCGGCGCAGGGGACAGTATCACTAAGAAAAGCCGACAGGACACTCAACAGTTGCTCTTTTAATAGATTATTTACGATAAATGTTACTAAGTTTCGTTTATGACAACGTGCGGAGTTGAGTTCCGCAACGCAATGTCTCGAAAATTTCGAAACAACTAGAATAGAAGAATGGAAGAGAAATAGGAAGCATTTAATTGTAATAAAATAAAGTAAGTAATTATTGCAATTTTTCTACAAAAAAGCATTATTTCAGTATCAGTGGGCGTGACAGGCACACGTATGTATCAGCGCGGTAAAGATGTCACTACACGCGGTAGTGACAAGTGTTTCCGTCAAATAAATCTCCGGCGACCTTGCCGAAAAATGTACTGATAAAAATGTTTAGCTAATTTCTTACAATCTTTAAATAACATAGCTAATATTTTATAGTAAAATACGTTCAGTTTTTTTTTCAGCTTCACGCTGTATATCGCAGATATCAGAGTAAGCAGAGGGAACCTAGTGTTAAGATACTCCGTTCCTCAATTTCCGTCGAGTTCTGGAGAGATTGCGTGTTGAGTGGCGGAACTCAACGACTGAAATTAAAAAAAAAATTAAGTGCTATACCTATAATACTATACCTAAAATACTAGAACTATAAATTATATGTCCCTAAATTCGAGTAGTTTTGTAGTAACCTCTAAAGAGTTTCACTATTCAAGTCCTGGCTCCATCATCAGACCAGCTCGATGATACCATATTATTATGCTGGCAGATATGTATAAGTGCCAAGTTTCATAATGATACAATTTTTATAAATGGGTCAAATTCAGTTTCTTTATTTTTATTGCTTAGTTACAAGTCGACCTAATAAAAGCGTATTAAAAAACTATTATTTATTTTTTTAGCCTCACAATATATCTCGCACATAGCAGGCTAGGAGGGAACCTGGGAACCTAGTTTTGCAATAAAGACACTTCTGTTCCCAACATATCAAAGAATTTTGGACCGCAATGCGTCCAAAATTCTTTTTTAACTGAACGCCGCGCTTTGCCACGTTACCAGAGCAAGGAAATGAAAATATTTGATTTCCACGCGTCGTTTGCATTCGCATTGTCTTCGTAAAAGTTGAAATAGCTCTAGTTCTTAAAGTGAAGTAAATAGTTTTTTTATAGTCATCTTTCGTACAAAATTAAAACATAATTTAAATAATCTATGAGCTTTTGCACTCAATGTAAGTGCAAAAGCTTCATGCAAAGATTTCGGCAAATCACAACTGACAAGTTTATATGTACATTTGCTTATTATTCTAGAAGTAATAATAATTCTTTATACTAACCTTGACCTTATTAATATAATGATTCTATACGATAACTAAATATCTGTCAATAAAAATATGTAAATAACTCACTTTAATACACAGCACTCAAACTGTGGGCCGAGAAAGTAAATAGATTAGTTCCTAATTCGTTGGGCTTCTGTATACGAGTAAACACTAATAAATAATAAGATTTATTTTTTATTAATAAAACTTACTTTTATATTGCTATTGCAATTTGCTGTTTAAAATACGTGATATATATTCATTGGTATAAAGTAGAAAAAAGGGTGGTCCGTGTAAAAACAAAACCTCTACAAAAACAGTCTGAATTTGACTCATTTATCATAATTATACAAGCGGGGAATCAAGAGTCTAAACACTGGGAACCTAGTTGTCTACCTATTCTGCTGAAGCTGATGTCATAATTATATCATCAATTTGGCAGTTATACATTAGATGACAATATGGTATCATCGAGCTGGTCTGATGATGGATCCAGTACAGAATAGTGGAATGTAATATGTTACTCTGATAACATCTTAGATAGCACTTAGCACATTGCATGATAAGAGAGTGTTCTTTAGTTTTTTTAAGCATATTAATATAATAATAGCATAATAAATTTAAATAGAATCTCTGGTAAAAAAATGTCTATTGAATTATGGATAAACCTTCGTAAGTTCTAAAATAGTGCAAATATCTATGCGTTTCCATTGTTTCCAAGTTCTAAAATAGTTATTTATAAATGTACTGAAAATGTATTATACATACATCACACATAAAAGGATTTAATGTCTGTCCGATAACAGCTATAAATAAACAACTATTTATAGAGAATACGGATAAGATAGAGAAAGTTGTACTTTTTTTATTTTTAATATAGTTTTGACGCGGAGATAATTTAAAAATGATAATATACGTTGTTAAAGACCAAAGGATCAATTGGGGTATGTCAGTTCAAATGCCCTGGTTAACATTATACAGCGTTGGGTTCTGCCTTCTAACGGCGTTTTGTGGGGTCTTTTATAGGTAGGTATATGTGTTCATTGTAAACAGCAAAATATGTTATTTCTATTATAATGCTTCTATATTTTTTTATGAATTTAGCTAAGATAAGCACCACGATATGTTCTGCCTCTCAACACGCAATCTCAAAAGTTGAGAAGAAAGTGGGGAACAGTGCTAACCGTGCCTTATGTGATATATCACAATTCTATAGAATAAGTAGAAAGATGGACGGATAATGGAATAAAATGGAAGTTGTTCACTTCCTCAACTGGAAATTGAACCCACAACCATCACGCTTAAACTAAGACGCTGTGCCGCTGCAACTCGACCGATCGATTGTAAAAAGGAATGAAACACCACTAAATATTGTTTGTCCCTCCTACAAAATATGCAAAACCCAAAAATGCTTGAGAATAAAGAATCAGACAAAAATCAATTATGATTGATTTTAACTATGGTTAATAATATTTATATTTTAATAAAAATATGATAAAATTTTTAATAATATAGTTTAATGTATTTATTATTCAAAACATAAAATAGTCTAATTTTTATTTATACTCTTTTGTTTGTATACCAGTATAGTATTATACACAATTGTACATATAGGGTAAGTATCTGAGAAATTATTAGGTTTTTTATTTTTTGTGATATATTGGTAGACATTTTTTCTATATACTATTTTTTTTCCAATATTTTGCTGTAACCGTGTAAAAATAATTATGTAAGACTCTTTGTGTTAGATTTTGGTTATTTTTAATCATTGTGTACATAACAATAGGAAATATAAATAAACATATCTGTAAATATGATTAGAAAGTAAAACAAAAAAAAACTAAAATCTTAAAAAAAACAATAATACATTACCCCAAAATAAAACAAACTAAAACTCACTCAAAAATCACTTTTTCAACCGTATTTTTTTTAAATTATCGTATTTTTTAAATAGCTTCGTCATATTCGAACCCGTTATCGCCGAGAGGCGCGCGCGCGGTGTAACCTCCACTGATACACTGGATGGATTTAGTCTGCGAAGTAAAAGGCGTGGGATAGGCATGCGTTTCCATTGTGGAATGGCGATTTTTTTTTTCAATATATTTTAGCTTTTATGTATGTTGTGTATGTCTGTATGGAGATTTGTTTTGTATTCTGAACTATTTTTATATATGTATATTTTATATTATCTACTCTAATCTAGGAGACTCTAGGAGAAATTTTTAATATTTATTTCTAATCTTGTCACAACCGTTAATTATACATATAGGTACATATCTATTACTAACTTGCATTTTGGATTTTGAAATAATATATTTAAGATTTTTAATTTATTAATAATCTTTTATATATTTGATTTATTTTCTGCATGTGGCAGTGTAGGTGAAGGAAATCAAGTTTTAAAACATTCCCATTCTCCGCTCATTTTTCGAGACACCGGGTGTTGAATGACGGGATTCAACGTCGTAACTTATTTTAATGTCAGAACAACGAAATGTAAATAATTCAATCCCTCAAACGAAAATCGAAACACAACCATTTAAAGACGACAAACTGTCTGCCTGGCGATATAGAATTGCACGATGATTCTGAATTCGAATTCCTTTCAAAACATAGTTCTATGGCCAAAAAAGGAATTTATCACTATTTTTACCGTAAAACCATAAAAATAAACAAGACTGGCTGTTAGAGACGAAGACAGTGTCAATCTATTAATTTCTGTCTCTATCACTAATATTATGTAATGATATATTAATAGACACTCGCCTACAACCGGTGAGTTGTTACTATTTGCATGTACAATGATATCGTTCAACATGTATGTAGACAGTAGTACGTTAGTTTATCTTAATGTTTGGTAAACAATGATTTTTGTTGGAATTAAGGCTATTTTGTGATATGTTTTCTTAATTTAATGATATTTTAGTTTTTTTTCTTCTTGTTGTAATATTTACATTTGAAGTTAATAAAAGATGGAATAAGCGATTGATTTTCTTCTTAAATGTTGTTCCACACTTAGGAAACAAAAATAGTTATTTAGAAGACATATAAAAAAAAGAACGTAGTGGGACTCGAACCGACGTTCAGGCGTTAAAATTTTAAAACTTAAAGTAAATTCACACTCAAATTTGAAAATAAAACAATTCCAAACATCGTGCAGAGCGTCACTCGTTCTAAAAGAGAAGATAAGAAAAGATCCTTGCATCATAACTAATAGATGATTATTAAATCTATTTAATTGTTATTAACATTTAATACGTTTTACGTAATATCTTCTATTTATAGAATAGAATAGAATAGAATATACTTTATTGCACACATAAAAGAAATATATACAAAGAACAATACAAATAAAATTGAAAGAAAAACACGTATGCAAAGGCGGTCTTATTGCTTTAAGCAATCTCTACCAGACAACCTTTGAAACATTACGGATAAATTGTAATGAGGAGAAAGGGGACAACGTCTCAGTGCAAATTTTATGCAAATAATATATAATAAAATAAGTCAATAATATAAAAAATAAACTTACATAAAAAGTGTTTAATGTTTATATACTTTACACATACATACATACATACATACATATATAGAAAAAACAATCCATTTATATTTTCTATCTATAAAAATTTGTTGCAGTTAATATTAAAATCTATGAAAATTGTAAATAGTCCACAAGGGGCAAGGAAAATCTTTACAAAGTCTATAGAAAGTGCTCGGAGCTATAAATTATATGAGGCTTAACTGGTGGTTAAGCGTATGGTAAGTGGTTTACTAGTAATGAGTAGCATCTGAAAATTTCCTCTATTCAAGTCCTGGTTTCGTCATCAGACCAGCTCGTTGTAATTATAAACATACATATATGTAATTATAAACTTAAGCTACGTAACCCCCAAATTTCATAATGTTACAATTATTTTAAGTGGGCCAAATTTAGTTTCTTAGATTTTATTGCAAAGTTAGAGTTACATAATTATAAATAACCCAATAAAATGTACAAAAATTATTTTCTATTTTCACGCTGTATCCCGCATAGCAAGATAGGCATAGAGAACTTGGAAATATAGAGTATCTTACTCCATTCTCATTAAGACACTTCCGTTCCCCACTTTCTGCTAATTTCTGGAGGTATTGCGTGTTGAGTAGCGTAACTCAATACCGCATTTTTTTTTTATTAAAAACAAATATAACATAATTTTGCTTATACCACGTCTTTTTTATATTGCAAAAATATCGTGGTAGGACAATGCGAAAAAACTCATGCGTTAGCCCACAAGGAGATTCAATCATCGTACACGCGCTTCGAGCGTAATACAAAATGGACTCTCGATATTTTATATTTAAGTGTCATTTTTTTATGACAATAGTAGAGTTAAGTTTGATAAGTCGAATTAATTATTTTTATAATATGTTTTATCTTTTATAAAGATATATACACATTCACTGGCTTAATTTATAAGCTAACTTTGCTATCAGTGTAACCATGTCAAAGTTGCAGCTATATTTAAAAAGTTACTCGATTTGTCTATACGTTGTTTTTATTGAGGAATCTCTCTCTCTCTCTCTCTCTGCTATTAAAATGTATATAGTGAAACACCGTGCACCTAAATATACCTTATATATTCAGATTTTTTATTGTCTCTATCTTTCAGATATACCTATCTAATACACCTTACCATTAACAGCTTTGGATGAAAAGTCAAAAACAAACCTAATACCAGGTTTGTTTACATAAAACTTTTATAATTTTTTCTTGCATTTTGTTCAGCTTATAATAAAATACAATTTAAAACAAAATATTTTTTTCATATATTCGTAGCTCGCTCTACATAGACTCTGTGACGCCATAGCACACTACGTTAAATAACACTCATACACGAAAAAAATATTATATACATATAACGTATATGTGTATATACATACTTGCACTTACGCACTTGTAGCTAAGTTGGAATAGATTTAAACCTCACTTAGAAAGAACCTTTATTTAAACTTCCTATTCTATATTTTTCGTTTCGACTTAGTTATACAGACTGCAGCGTTAACCTCCGCTACTCAACACATATTATCCTTAGAATGTTCGGATAGTAGAGAAAAAGAAGAGAAAAAGTAGAGAAAAGTGTCTTGACAATAGCTTTTTAAATTGCGAAATGCGGGCGATGCTTGTAGCTAAAAATAAAAAAAAATCATATATATGTATATAACTTTTTGTACACGTAATCTCTTTGTGTTCACTAAGGTCATTCATACAGGAATCCTAACAGGAACGCCAATGACCTGGGCCGTATATTTTTTTGATTCTCCCCTATTTAATATTTGTTTTTGTGTAGGCTTAGCTCTTAATTTCTTTATAATAAAGACCATTTTAGTATTACATCAGAAAATTGGTGCTCGTACTCAAATAATAATTATTGTAACAAAAACCCAAAATTGGCAGAAGAAATCTAGAGAACGGAGTGACCTAGTATTAGGGTGCTCCGTTCTCTACTTTCCGCCCAATTTTCACGACGTGTTGAGTGGTGGAACTCAAAGCCGCGTTAAGTCTTACCATGGCGAGAACGTGAAAACAATTACCCCCGATTGGAAATCGAACCCACAAGACCGTATTGAAATTCAAAAACTTCAAGGTTCAAGTACATCTCAATGTAAAATAAACATATGATTTATCGTACGCCTTGGTTAGTATACTCGTACAGTAGAGATGTTTCGTCTCTGTCGGAACAAGTCTCAGGAACGTAGTATGGTAGATGACTAATGAATGGATGTATGGGGTAGGGTAAAGACAGTTGAAAGTGATCTCTTTCTCCTCTAGTAGTTTGTCTAGCTGTTTCACTTAAATGTAACTCACAAATCACTGTTTATTCATTTTAATGCAATCGAATCCACGGTCCATGGCAATAAAATTTTGTGATCGAACATAACAAGAGAACCAGCTATCAGTTACGTTATCAGTCTAAAACAAGTACCTATAATTGTTTACATAATACGTTAAAATAAAAATGCAGATGTAATTAATTGTAATCTCATATTAAATACTCGTGTTTACATAATGATTGTTCAGTACAATGCCTATAATTTTGTTTACAATTCGCTTTTATATCAAGTGATATTATTTTTAAGATTCCGCGCTCAAAGGGTAAAAGGGAACCCTATTACACAAATGTCGCTGTCCGTCCGTCCGTTTTGTCTGTCTGTCTGTAACCAGATTGGATCTCGTGAACCAAGATAGTTAGACGGTATGACGTGACGGATGAAGTACTGAGAACGGATGTATTTCTATTTACAAATGCTAAAAAACAGAATATAATAAATATTTAAGGGCGGTTTCATAAAAATAAATGAAACTTAAACTTAAGGTTCACTTAAAAATAAATGAAAATAAAACAAATATTTATCTAAATAATAGCTCCCATACAGCAGATATGATTTTTTGTAGATAATGATACTGAACCCTTAGTGCTCGAGTCCGACTCATATTTGGTCGGTTTTTTTCTATGATTTCGTATCTCTCACTCTTTGCAGAGTGGAATTCGGAGGCATTGCTTGTTGAGTAGCGGAACATAATCCGGGGCTCGACACCAAAGCGAAGAAAATGGAAATATTAAATATTTCATTTCTCCGAGTAGAAATCGAACCTACAACCTATTTGGAGTGCACTGGCTTAACACTAGGCTCGCTCTGCCTATCCTGCTATTTGCGGCATACAGCGTGAAGCTGAATATTTATTACTAAAACAAGGAATCAAGGAACACATTCAAGAATTGAATAAATCACGTTGACACATACACGCGTAGTGTTGGTTCATTCTCACGATTCATCTGCAGAAATGTTAGTAACGTCCTGTCAATCTTTTATAAATTGGCCAAGAGTCAGATTTCGGCAGAAAGGTCGCGGACCTCGGATGACACAAGCGGGACGTTGTCCCCCTAACTGGCCGCTAAGTATCATTGGAACTGATTTGTTTACAAGATACCTTTCGAGATGTTTGTAGATGTTACAAGAATTTGGTAACTTTTAGAGGTGTTCGGGCGTTGAGGATCGTAAATGTATCGAATCGATTTCACTTAACATGAGTTAAGGAGGATTCTTACGTGAGGCTATCAGTGTTATCCAAGGGATGCGAGATCAAATCTAATATTTCAGTAACGATTTATTATAGAAAATTCAAAATAAACTTGTACCTTATCAAAACATCAGGCTAATTAATCTTTCATTCATCCTACCCTGACCTGTCACCGAAAAACGAATGTCCACCAGCAGAATTACTGCCAATATTGTAACCACATGTGGATTATCCATCAAATTCTTCATGAAATATTTGCTTATACCAATTTGAACCTTATTGTTTTGTAATAGAATTTAAAATAATTCTTTTCTTAAATACGTAGCCAGAGTTCGAGTGCCTAAAGTTCAAAGTCACCGCTGACGAGTGACGATATCATAGTAGTGAACAGATAATTTGCTATTCTAAGAATCTTTACAATTTTTTTCTTTAGTACAAGGATTCTCTTATATAAATAATATTTCATGATATATATACTTCATATATTACTATGTATTTACTACTAACAAAAATGTCTCATTGTATTCTCTGGTACAACTACGCCTGCCCTTTTTTCTTATGTCTAACCAATATTGACGTAACATATTCTGTTCCCCACAGACCGCCTAATTTTTATGATTTATTAGACTATTACCTGTAGAATAGGGTAATTCAACGCTGCACCGTGTATTGTCAATGGAGTAAGGATATAGAAATCGTTCTTTTCATTTCCTCGCGCTGCCATTGCTGCCAAAAACCGTTAAGAAATATATATAATATAGAGTTTCTCTGATTAGCTATATATGAAACCTACACTCTGAACATATATTAGAGGCCCCAAACTAACTTTGAACTCACAACCATCAACAAATCCAATGGTCATTCACTTCATAAAGAGCATTGGTCAAAACAATCGTTGGTTACATCCAGCTCGTATGTAGAATGATTGAAGGGATGCGATTTCATTCCCACGACGAAGGAACGGATGTTCGCGGTCACTACCAGAGATGCTTGGTGTAGTGATGTCCGATCACTGTGTGGGATATCGATGAATTACCATTATATATTAAGTATTTGAGTATTATGTTACTTTAGAATTTGGCCAGAAATCGATTCGATTTTTTGTTTTCCAGAACAGAGATACTCCTGTTTTAACTAAGTAAGTCTAAGTGCCTGCCCTATGTATATTGTCACCACAAAGCTCGTTCCGCCAGTCTAAACACCGTTAGACGGAAATTGGGGAACGAAGTGTCTCAGTCTCATTACCACAACAAGGAAATGAAAATATTTAATTTTTAATATTTAATCCTTATATTTAAGCAAACCATTTAAATCATAATTAGCTTAAATATAACCTTGGGCCAACACTAAAATAAAATAATTTTATTCTGTCCAAATGACGTTTATAATCGGTAAACTGATAACCGTAAATCTGAGGTTAACGTTAGTTCACAGACGCCGGTCTGTCTGGATAGTCTATTGTATAGTGGATGGTCTACGTCGCTATGACAATTTTATTTTCATGTTATTTGTATTTTAATTTAATAGATTGCTTATTTAATAAAAATAACAAAAATATATGTGTAATAAGAAATGTTTGAAGGACACATTATTTTTTTTATCACTTATATCAGTGTGTCTTCGGTTATTGACTGGCCGAAATACAGTACTTAGGATCCTTGGGGAGAATAAGGGGGCACTTTGAGATTTTTTTTATAAATTCCCATAAAAACAGGTGTTATTTCACATTTTAGGCATCAGCAAATGTAGAATTTACGTGTACTTTCACTTACAATTATATTTTCGCTAAACGTTCAATATAAAACTGACATCAACAAAAGTCCTGATACAATTTCAGCTTCATTCCAAGAACGGCGATGTTTCTTCCAACACTAATAAAGAATAGGGTCATTCGCCCTCAACAAATCATTTTTAATTATGTACATACATTCATACATCATTTCACATACCGGTCTCTGAACTTCGCGGGAGGATGAGACCCATTTGAGAAATAGGTCAAAAGAAATTTCTGTTCGCACACTTTTGCTTGGGATTTGGGTCAAGATGATTTTCAATTCTTTTATATACATACTTGTGTATATATTTTATGTGCAATTTTATATGCGATAAAATTGTTAATATTCTAATATTACTTTGTTATATTTAATATTAATAAACAAAGAAAAATAACTACCTAATTACCAACTACCAGGTAGAAAGTACAACTATAGGGAATTTGAGATAAATTTTATACTGTACTAAACCTAGTGGTTGTAAAATTATAACTATATTAAGTAAATTTGTTTACGTCTGCCAAGCAACGCCAGGTGTATTGGTTATAGGGACTGTCAAGATGTGCTCGCTACATCCCTGATTGAAGCAATCACAGCTATAAACGAGCCAAGGCTAGCGAAGGACAATGTTCACATCCGGTGCGCCACACTGAGATAACCATATTAGAGGTCTTTCCCAGTAAATTTCTTATGAAAATTAATTTAAAGTATCATTTTTTTGATTCACGCCTTATCTCACGTATAGTGTTAAGACACTCCGTTCCCATTAAGCCCATTCAGTTTCCACTTTCCGCCGAATTCTGAGACATTGAGGCATTCAGCACAATTTTATGTAATTGCTGGTTTTTGTATTAAAATTTTAGGCAGAAGCAAAAGAAGGCAAAATGTAGGCAGAGAAAAATTCTGAACCTAATATTAAGATAATCCGTTAACATTAAGATACTTTCCGCCGAAGTGAAAAATAACAAATAAATAATAGTTAGTGATGTGACTTCTAAATAACCCGTTCTAAAATTTCATTCATTCCCTCTAATCAATGTCCCAAAAAAAACAATCTCACGCCTAAATAATAAAAACATATGATCTTTAACATGTATCATCTTATTTATTTAAATATGTCTCATTTATCTAAATTGATAAATTCATTAATAAAAATATAACGAGACGGACATAACATTCTATTATTCCGAGATACGCCAGCCAAAGTAAAACAAATATGTTTTCTGTTTCGTATTTGCGTGGCGGATACGCAGAAAAGGAATATCTGTTGAATCAGGTGGTGAGAAATTGTATCCTAGACTATACTTTGTCGACAATCAAGAGGAATTTACAACTATAGCTATCAAAAAAAAAAAAATTCCATCAAATGTATTAAGGAATTTACCTTCTATTCATTCTATAAGTATATTTCTTTTATTAGTTTTTTTATTAATCTTTTATTAGACAAAAACTTGTAACGTGAAATACGAAAATATTTAATTCCTTTCTTTTAAACATGCATTGGTAATTATATGAAAATACAATTTAAAATGACTATACAAACCCAAATAAAACAGAAAATATATAATTTCCATAAAATGACCACATCATGGGCACCCTCGTTCCAACATACCTAATTCCCGTACAATGCCAATGCCATGAGAGAGAAAGGGGACTAATCAAGCCCTAATGCGACAGTTGTGAGTAACTGTCGTAACGTAATATTTGCACTGTTTTAACCAACTCTCAGATATAGGGATTTGTATTTGAATTAGCTTAGGTATTTTAAATGAGCGTCACGATTTTTACGAAACCTTTCTCCAATATCACCGACGCTGTGTTTTTGAAGATCAACCGAGGTCTCCCCACACTTTTCCTCCCCTTTCTTTCTCTCCCCCTTTTCTTTGAAATTAATATGATTAGGTAATCTTTTTTAAATCCATATATATTATATACTATAGTAACCTATTACATAGCATAGGTACATATATTGTGCGATAGAGGGAGAAGTTAATAAACAAATAAAAACTCTAGAAGTGGCAATTTTTTTTTTCAATTTATTAATCAGAGGTAAAATAGAAAATAAATAAAAATAAAAAAATCCACATTGCTAAACTAATAACATGTCATTCAATTTCACCGTCAGCTAAATATAACGGAAGCGACGCGTGCGGCCGCCCGCATCCACATCTATAGAGATGCATGGGGGTGGGATGGACCCCACACGATTTGCACTAACGGTTCCTTCATATGAGCTTTGTAATTAAGATTAGAATAGAGAAGATAGATAGAATAGAGAGATAATTGTTTTATGTTTGCAGAAACCCAAAATGCTGGGTTGAGGATGTCGTGGTGGTTGTGCGTTCGATACCCAATTGGGGATATTAATTACTTTCGTTTGGTTGCACTAGTAAAAAGGCGAAGCGTGCAATATCACAAAAAATTGATCGAAAGAGGAGAATGGGATGTTTTATTACTAGGTTCCTTTTCAGTTAACAAGTTACCTAAATAATCTCTATTCCGTATGAAGCAGGGTGCCTACCCTGCTAACCTTAGTGGGAACCAAGTTCTAAGATACTCGGTCCCCCACTAAAAAAAGTATAACATTCCACCATAACCATATACCACCAATAAAATATGCGTTAGAATACTATTGTCCCAATAAGTCAATGGAACAGCGTCGTCAGCGACATTAAACACAGTAGAATTAATTTATTTTTTTAGTTTTTTTTATTTCCCCGCTCTGATTAGACGCCACTCTCTTCCTCTCTCTCTCTCTCCACTAACATATGTATATAAATCTAATTAAAATAAATCACAAAAGCATATTGTGATAATCTCATATTTCTATATACAGTAACTATTGAAGTAAAATAAAAAGCTGATCAATATAAGGATTTGTTCATTTCAAATTCACATTGTAAGGGTTTCGCAAAACCGTTGCATATTTTCGGAGCGTCTTTGGTGAACTGCAGCGGGCACATAAAAGTACCGTTTTCGATTTTAAATATTAGGATGTGGATACATGTTTTATGTTGTCATTATAATTATATTAAAAGCTTTTGTTTTGTTTTTAATTGAAAACTATGAATAAATTGTTTCTATGCCCTTGCTCTTTTTGTGCTGTTATGTAACTTAAGGATATCCTATAATATTAGGGATACTTCCCCAAATTGAGACTGGATCAAGTAATGTGGGACTAGTGAATTAGTAGATGCAGGCCATTTCAATAGTTCTTAAAAAATTGTAGCATTTATAAATGTTATACGACCATACGTATATATTTTTTTATTAAACGTATAAATATTTGAACGTGGCAGGACTCAAACCTGGGTTTCTTGAAAACCGTCCAAGTGTGTAAACTCTGCCCGCCGTACAATACTGCTACATAACGGTAATGCTACGTGCATATATGAGATCCCTGATAACAGAGTTTTCGGAAAACTTAATGCAGGATTCATGAAATTATATAGAGGATTGGTGGCATTTAAATAAAAACATTATAATATCAAAATAAAAAGAAATATTTTCATTATTATTTCATATTTTCGCAAAGAAACAGTTCTCTAAGTAAATACCTAAATAGTGCGTCTCGTGTATACCAGCTTATACCAGGTTCTATTTTTAGTTTCATTCTGTAAGCTGTCGTTGAGATTTACGACTGTTTCTCTTGCTTCATATCTTTTTTGTCGCTTCGCCTTTTTAAGTGTACGCTAGTTGATTGTACTTGACTTTGTTTGTGTAGTATATTTACATATATTTTGGAATTTCATTTCACAGAAAAGCTTACTTATTGTAGAAAAAAATCAGCTTCACGTTCTATCCCGCACACAGAAGGGTAGACAGAGGGAACCTAGAGTTAAGACACTCTGTTCCCATTAAGACACTTCCTTTCCACACTTTTCGCCGTATTTTTCGTTACCAGAGCAAAGAAATGAAGGTATTATTGAAATATTTTCATTTCCACGAATCGGAATCCTTGAGCCGCGTCCTTGAGTCACCAGACCCAAATACCACTAAAATACCCAAGCTTTTTTAATATAGAAAGAAATGCAGTCATATCTCATTTTAAACTATCTATACACTTAATATGGGATCACCCAACAATCTTAGACAAACCAATTAATTTCTATACAATAACAAAATACATTAATCACCGTTATCAGTCCGCGTCTGTCCGTCTGTCAATATGAAATTTATGCGTATCTCCTGACATTACGTTATTTATAATCATCATAATAGAATCTTTGTTGAATTTATAAATAACCACTTGCATACGAGATAAATGTAGATCGTTAAATATATGTTGACCTAGTGTTTATTATGTGTTTTTTCGTTATTTTTGATAGATTTTTTTACAAATAAAATGAAACTACGGCGTTAAGTTCCACTACTTAACACGCAATGCCTCGAATACGGCGGAAATGCTCCCTCTTCTTACCTATCTCTGCAAAAAAAATAATTAAATTTCTTTTACTATTTTTCTCTTAAATATAAGAAGTAATTATTCGTTCCTTCGTTTACTTTTTTAGATATTTCAATTATATTCTGTAAAAATTTATATTCTGTTGTTATTACTAAAATACTGTTAAAATTAACTTTTAAAATTTATTCACTGTTACAATTACTTTTGTAAGCGTCATAAATGAAATTAAAAGACGGACAAACGTATTTATTTCCTTGTATACAGTCGTAAAACTTATTTGCAGCTTTATGAGAACTGACATTCACCTAAAAGTTTACAAGTTTATTGCCTTTGAAGGGAATAAGCAGTAAAGTAAGTAATTTATAAATGGTACCTCTTAGTAAAATTTACGTTCTTAGTATACGATTATAACGTTGGTCTATGGAGCTGTCCATCAGTCGTCCTGAATTAGGGAGGTCCCAATTTTGAGCCCAAGAAGATCTTTACGTGTATTATTCCAGGCACTATAAGAAATCTTTTCTAACTGCTTTACTTACTAATATGAATTATTTTATTTTTTCATAAGTTCCTAACTATTTTAGAGAGACTCTGAAGATTTAACTAAGCTAATTAAATTATATATAACATTAAAATCACTGACATCATTAGTAATATGAAAGAGTAAATCCATTCGAAGCAAATTTGACTTATACTATGTAAAGATTTACAGTTACATTGAAGACTCCATACGTAGTAGGTGGTCCACGGTTCAATGATTTTTTGATGTCAGTTTTTGTTAACATATATGTAAATCATATGAAATGATTGTAATCTGGCCTCATATTATAACTATATGTATAATTGAATAATATGGAATTGAAAAGTTGCGAAATCAACACTGAGCTATTGTCTTGGTATCAAAGCGAAGAAATGAAAATATTAAATATTTGATTTCCTCGACCAGGAATCGAACCCACAAATTGCAGCAATTACAGTCACAGGCCTGTGCTCTTGCGCCACGACTGGCCCCAGTCTGTCTGGATTTGTTAATCATATCTTATAGGCCATTGCGACCACATCCGCCCGTAAAGGCCCTGGTTCCACTAACACCTCTGTACACCCTACTATATGAGGGTTTGGGGGTTGAGGGGTACCAGTGTTTCATCTTGAACATATATTTTACATATATCTATATATACTTTTGTATATGTTTATATAGATATTAACAAAAATTCGAAGTGCATCCGTGCAGGTGTTCCGTCAGTCAGTCCACGTACTGTCTAGACGGTCGCTTGTATGCAAATGTATACAATTGTCCGATTTTCGGCTACCTAGCCATTTCGTATTCGGCGGTGGTGTGGATTAAGGCTAGATATTTATATGAATATTTTGATTATTTTTCATAATATTTAATACGCTTTCAATTATCTTGCCCTTGAATATTCAGATCACTTCAGTAAAAATCAAAGTGGCGAAGGTCACCGCCGCGCTTTGCCTCGAGACCAGAGCGAAGAAATGAAAATATCGACGCAATGCCTCCAGAATTTGGCGGACAGTGGTGAACGGAAATGTCTTAACACTAGGTTTCCAGGTTCCCTCTGCCTGCACTGCTGTGTCGGGGGTACAGCGGGAAACTAAAAAAATATTAATTTTTGTTAGCCAAACAAACTTTTCAACTTTTCAACTTGCTGTATTTATTAATATTTTTCCTATATACAAATATGTATGTGCAAATTAGGGATAGGGTTATTAGGGATAGGGTGTTTCCGCAAATTAGGGATAGTCAGTAAGTCAGTAGATGGTAGAGATGAGGGATGATTTAATATTTAGTGTCGTAAGTAATTCGTCCCATCTCCAACCAGAGAGTGGTTACAGTTCAATTGTTTTCATTTCCGCATTCTAAAAAAACAAGACACGGTGTTGAGCTCCGTTGTTCAACATGAAAAATAAACACTAGCAAAAAAATATATTTTTAAAACAACACTTCTCCTTAACGCATAATCAAAGTCTAGACTTCAAATATCAATATATTCAGACGCATGCCTAATTTTAGTGTCCAATATCAGCTTCTAGCGTATCTATTGATTATACAAGCAGTCTGTTGCTTCATGTAACTGCTTAATATTCAATTTTTATTACGTTTGTATGTACATATATAATTTTACTAGAGACATTAATGGAAATCTTCTATATATGTGTAAAAAATTCATATTATTATTATAATATTATACAGGTAAATAATGGATTCCATAGAACATGTTATCTCAGAAAGTACTAATTTGAATTGAAAAAATATTCTGTGTTGGAAAAGGATCGCTAAGGATCGCTATGGCATAGAAAAAAATGTTGCAAAAACGGGAAAGCTTTAACACTTACTGCTACTACTGCTACAACGTGCAACCAAAAAATAAATATAATTGTTAACACATTATTAAACAACTTGGATTTGACATTAGCCCTGTAAAAGAAAATAATTAAAACAAAAATGATAACCATTAAATTTCTAAATTTAATTAATATTAAACAAAGTGATTCACAAGAACGTAGACCAATAGACAACATTTAGTATGAAGAAGGAGAATGGGAAGAAGAAGCGGGAAAATCTGTCAATGTAGACGGCTGTCTCTCTACCGTTGCAGAACGTGTCGTATTGTGGTAGAGACGCTGAAGTGCTGGCGCGAGGGTCCACAGAGTTTGGGAATATGTGCTGGAAATGAGAATGTTAATAAAGTAAAAATAGAAGTGAGTTACTTTACTAAGTAAGTTCTAGGTTCTCCTTATGCTGCACGATATAAAAAAATATGGCGTGGACCAGGGGCACAAGGGTGTGACTGTAACGTGACGGTTGTAGGTTCAATCCCCACTCGAGTGAATGAATTATTATTTCTTCATATTTCTTCGCTCTAGCACCAAGGCAAAAGCCCTGCATTAAGTTCCGCCACTCAACACGCAGAGCCTTCAGAATTCAGCGGGAAACGGGGAACGGAGTGTCTTAACACTAGGTTCCCTCTGCCTACGCTGCTATGTGCGGTATATTGCGTGACTCTGAAAAAAATCACAAATAAACTCACCTTATAAGCATCTAGCTCTCTACTCAAATCTTCATCAGAATATCCTTTCATGGCTTTAGTCGCGACCGGCCCCATGTAGTTGTTGACCACGGCGAACTCGAATAGCGAGAGGAAGACGAACACGGAGCACGAGGACATCCACACGTCTATGGCCTTCACATACGACACTGGTGGTAGACTCTGTTGGGACTGGGTGTTTTGTGTGGCTGGGAACCAAAAATTATATATTGGGAAGTTTAGGTGAAGTGGTTGAAATAATTTTGTATAGTATTTAGGGATTGATACAGTATAAATAGTTGTTATAGGGAGAGTATAGAGTTCAGTCGTGGCGTAGCGGCACAAGCGTGTGACTGTAACACGACTAGTTGTGGATTTGATTCCCACTCGAGGAAATGGAATATTAAATATTTTCATTTCTTCATCCTACTGTCGCGGCCCGGAATTCCGCCATTCAACGCGCAATGCCTCTTGAATTCAGCGCAAAATGTGGAACGGAATCTCTTAACACTAGGTCCTCTGCAATCCCCTGTTGTGTGCGAGATACAGCATGAAGCTAAAAACAAGGTAGAACCTCTCCTTATAATATGAATACCTTTAATTACCATTTTTACTTAAAAATTTAAAATATGTGAATATTTTAAATTTTTAAGTAAAAATGGCAATCATTACAAAAATAACAGAATTGTATAAAAATATTAAAGACAGAGGTCAGACAATGTCAATGCTAACAATAACAATTACATCGTGAATTCGTGAATGACCCAAATTAATCGACAATTATTATTAATTGTAGAAACATATTTATTAGGAAGCAAATTTCAGGGCTCTAACGATGCTTAATGAAGTTCAAAATATACCAAAATATAATTAAATGGCTGGCTCAGACCAGTTATGGGGCAGGAGCATACGTTATGTGTTCGATTTCCACTCAAGGAGATAAAATATTTAATTCTGGGTCGTTAAGTGTCTCGAGTCTCGAAATTCAACGCCGCGCTTTGCCTCGTTACTACAATATTTAATTTCCTCGAATTGGAATCGAAGCCACAACCTGTTGTGTTTACAGTCGCACTTATGCGCCTGCGACTATGATTATGTATATCTATTACTAATATTAATGTATTTCTTCTGTTCTGCGACTTCTATTTCTACAATATTATCTATTTCTACATACCTAAAGTCAAGAGCGACGTCACACCCAAGGTGACCCTCGCAGGTATAGCTTCCGGTTTGATCCAAAAGGAGATCCAAGACATCACCACGATTAGAGCTGACGGTATGTAAGTGTGGAACAGATGGTAGCCTAAACGTCGACGCAGGTTGAACACTACAGCGAGACATGTGAAGTTACCTGGAGAAAATTGTTAAAAAAATTATGATATATATTTATTTTAATATTATTAATAGAAGTACAGACAAAAAATAAAGTATTTTCTAATAAGTCTTTGGAAAATATTGAACTGTTTTATTTAAGGGCGGGTTATGAAAATTTTGTTTACACATATCTTACAGAAGCAGTAATATAAGCAATTGTTAGTTTATTCTCCCTTTTTATCATTAAAATCTTTGCACTTTTAAATTGTCATGGAAATTTAAAAATAATTTAGCAGACATCTTATCTTAATACACTATTTTTAAAAAAATGATAATTTCCACTAGACGCTGGTTTGAGTTCTGCTACGTTAAAATTTTTATAAGTCTTCTAAAATATTTTAGTTACGTAATTAATTATAGATAACGTTAAATATATAAATATTTTCATAACATTATTTTTTATTCTCACCTGTAGAATATTCGATGGTGCAGTCACTAGTGTAATTGTTGGATATATCGAGCTGGGGCAGTTCTATATCCGGGTTCACCACTAAGGGATCTGTCAAATTCCAAATGAAGACCAAGTCGTGGACCGTGTGTGATACTGAAAATATACAATATTATTATAATAATTATGAAAATATTTTCCACAGTAAACGAGAATTTGGTTAAATGAAATTTTTAGGTTTACGACGATATGACATTTTCCAATACAGTACACAGGTAGCTTATTAACAACCATATTACAATTTTTCCATGTTTAAATACGACGAAATTTCCAATATTATTAATTAGTTAATTTTTTAGGTAAACGTAACTAGGTATGGTAACTTACAGCTTTCAATCATCATAGAGCAGCTCTGGGTGTCGTGAGGATACGACTCGAACTTCATTGCACACGACAATACTAGAGTTAATCTGGAATATTTGAGAAATATTATAAAACTTAAAGAATAAAAACGTTATTTAGTCTCTGGATGTAATCGATATGGAATAAATATGCTTAACTCTACGGCGAATTGCGAGTGTTTGCTCCTGTTTCAGATTAACTGGACAGTGGAGTAATAGTGCTTAATGAAAGCTATTTTATAATGGTTTTAATTTATCATTCACCTTAAATATACTTTTAAAAACAAATCAAATAAAAACAAAACAATCAAATGTCTTAAACACATTAAATTACAAAACAAACTAACTTAACTTACAAATTAAACTTGTATTTGTATAAAAGATCGAAGAGAAAGTAAAATTACGCGTGACACATTTTTATTAGAATTCCAACTTAACTGTAGCTACAGATAGTAATTTAAAAAAAAGTTATCAAATGAGCGACTGATATATTTCAAGATAAAAATTATCTGTTTTTTCTTTTAATTCTATTTACAATTTAAATACCGACTCACTTAGACATATAAAGCAGAGTTTTGTCATGATACAACCACAGGTAATGGTTAGGAATGCTCATCTCATGGAAGGTAACTTTCTTCGCGTTTTTGAAGAAGCAGTCAGGTCTCCAGATCTTGTTCAGCCAGTCCACATCCAGGATCCGGTACTCCTCGTGCATGTTCTCTGGTAAACGGAGGCGAGGATCCCTCCATGATTGAGCTAGGAATATATCTGCTACGTATGTCTGAAATTTAAAGTTGGTTAACTTTAAGTCAACTTAAATAAATTTATTTGCAAGAACGAAAGTTGTTAGTTTATTAGCGTTGACTTTTTGTTTTAGCATTCAAAAGAATAGCCAATTCTTGATAACGTGTGTTCTTTAAACGTACATTTTTTGTTTTGTATTTTGGATTTCAACGCATTTATCTAGTTCCTGTAGGAACACACTAGTTGTACACAATTATGAAAAAAAAAGTTTACATCTAATAACATTTCATTTCTCCTATCTAGTTCAAAGAAATGTATTTTTAAGTTCCTTCATCCAGCACATGCTATTTCATAAATGTCTTTGGAAAGAAAATTAAGAGGTGAATAAAGCGAAGGAAGATTTTTCTTAGACATTTTTAAAGGCAGAAATAAAAGAATATAGGTAACTAACCATACTCTCTTCATTTATTGAATCCAATGACAGTACTGTAACATGAAAGTACACTATAGTAGGTTGGCCGGCCAGCTTCGGCGCTCTGTTCTTATCGTAATACTTCGCCTTCACTGGCAATATGTCCCTCAGAGATAGACTAGACTCTGATTTCAGTTCCACTTCCTGGAGTGTAGCGTTAGACCTGAAGTAAAACATAGAAATATATTTATACAAATCGGCGGCGATGAGTTCAGCCACTCAACATGCCTTGCAATGCCTTCAAAATTTGGCGGAAAATGAGAAACGGCGTGTCTTAACACTAGGTTCCCTAAAATTCTAGATTTTTTTATACAAATCGAAAAAATAATTTTTTGTTTTACTACTTTTTTCTTTTATTAGATTTTTCTTTTAAGTGTTAAACAGTTGTTCACAAAAATAAATTCTGATAAAACGTAATATACTATAACTAGAAAAAGATAAACGATTGGACATTTGAAAATATTTATGCCTATTTATGTTTTAAAATTTTATAAACGCTTTATAGTAGGTAGTTTTCCGAAAACGTTCGTCGTTCTAAAATAACAGGACCATACACAGACAATTAAAAATAAAAAAAATATTTCCATTATAAAAAGTCAGAAGAAAAAAAACTATGAAAACTTTAAAGCTACTTACAGAAAAGTAACAGCGTGAACACGACTAGCATTCACCATCCGGAACAACAGTGGTATCAAAGGCAGCATGTGCATGCAAGTGACCTCCCACTTCATTTTGACCAAAATATCACTTCACTTATCACTATCACCGCTTAGGCATTTCCATAGATTTACTTTATTTATTTTCTATAATCTTTTTTTCTATAAGCGCATCTTGTGAAGTCAAGTGAAGACTATACGACGTTAGCTGTAATCTTTTTAGAAGGAGTTACCTAACGCATATATAAATGCATTAACACGTGTACTTGGACATGCAGAAAAGATTGTATTAAAAATGGTAAATCTTGTAAAATATTCTTTTATATATTCTTTTGTTACGACGTAAATGCTACAATGGACACTATGGACACTAATGAATTATTGTCAAAGTGGTAAAATTTTAAAGTATTCAGTGCTTAGGTGGGGTAGATATGGTAAATTTTAAATGGTACTTCGAATATATCCTATATTCCTAGACTAAGTCTTTGGTCAAGATTTTCGCTGGTATATTTATATTTGAAAAGAAAATAAGATTCTATGTCGGGTTTTAATATCCTAAATTTCTAAAGCATTACATCCTCTGTTTTTTTTAAGTCAAAAGTTTAGACTCTACGAGTGTTTGTATGTTAGGCTATTGGGTGAAAGTAAATTGTTTCATAATATACGAGAAAGAAAATTACATTGCAAAAAATATTTGTAATATAAGGAAAAGTCAAGATTTGACTTGAATTTTTTTACGTATCTGCAGCCTATGTTATATTCACACAAGTTTGTGTCTTTTATATAAAATAGTGTTTGTACTGGATTTCTACTATTAGGGTGACAAGCTTCGTTTGGTGGTAAATCAAAAATTTTCATGCTTAAAGGATAACAAATAACATTGTTCTATTGTACTTTATGGAACTTATACTGAATTCATAAAAAGTAGAAATCATTTTTTAAGGATTTCATATATATTATTATACGATAAAGTAATTCTAGAAACTGAAAAATAATGACTTTTCTTCCTTATTTTCGCTGAGGAGTGGTGGAGCTCGTTACCAGAACTAGGAAACGAGGAAACTTGCACACAACCCTTATACCCAGGGCTAGGACTGCCTAAATATATTTTATAATTATTGAAAATACGTCGTATATATAAAAAAAAGATAATATTTCAGTATTCTTTAATAGTAAAGTAAGACTGCATCAAAACTGGTTGTACTTAGTCGATCAGTTATACGGTTTCTTAGCCTAGACACATTAATGCGGACTACGGTAATGTCACTGTGTAACACTAGTGGAACGTTCCGGGCTTTGCTCATCTGTTTTTTTATTTTTGAATTTATAATAGTTTATTTTATGCTAACTATATATATATTATGGGTGGAGGTTACATTTTAAGGAACATGTAACTTTATTTTCAGCTCTCTTTCTCTACGTGCAATAGTTTCAGTTAGTCACTTCTTTATATATATAGAGAGATTAGATTTGTTTTTTTTAAATTATATTTACGGAAAAAAAAGAAAATACTAACAGTTTTATAATGCAAATTTGATCTGTATTTGACTATTAATATAAATTCAACATACCTTTATCCGCATTAATTTTACTGTGTTAATAATATTACACTACAAAATTAAAAATTATTTTCTGAATTTTAATATACCAATTTATAACTGTCAATTTGTTAAGAAAAACTAAACGTAAAAGTGATGATATTGGGCGCAATGTGTCGAAAGTGGGGAATGGGGAACATGGAAAGCGGACTGTCTTAACACATTAGGTTCTCTCTGCCTTCCCAATGCATATAGCAATGCAAGATGGAGCGTGAAGCTAAAAGAAAACTATACACGAAATGCTATAACAAAACTTCATCTTCTTTCTTAATTTTAACACTCACTTATCACTTCAAATTCTAAATAGTAATCTATTTTAATTAATAAATAAAAAAAATGTAATCATGTACATCGACTTTATAAGGGTTCCCTATTAAGGCCACGTTATAATCACCCTCGATTAGCACTGATATCAATTAACACTATCTACTCGAAATACTGAAAATTTTATAATATAGAGTGGTCATATTGACTTCTGACCAGCGACTGAAGGAAAACACTGTAAAGTTTTTAGTTTGGTACAAGTTAAGAGTTCAGGCGAAGCGGCTAGCGATTTATTATCTGTATATTATGAGATAATGTACTATTACTATTAATATTTAAAGGCAGTCGTAGGAGTATAATTGTACGATAGTAAACATGACAGACTGGGAGTAAAACGTAAAATTAAATTCTGCCACAGAATTGGGCATAATACGGGGAAAGAAGTATGTATAATGAGAAAGGAATGTTTTAACACCAGGTATTCATATTCCCGCTGCCTATATTGCTATGTGCGCGATACAATGTACAGATAAAAAACTAATATGGTATAGTCTTAGTGTTAAGATACTCCGATCTCATCAAAACACTTCTGATCCCCACTTTCCGGCGAATTCTGGAGGCATTGCGTGTTGAATGGAGTAAGTCAACTGCACGATTTACCACGCTTCCAAAATGTAGAAATTAAAATATGAAATAGGGAATCGAACCTACGACCCGTCGCGTTTGCACGCTTGTGCCCCGGCGCCACGACTGGACTAATATAGTATATAAATTAGATAGTATATAAATTTTAACATAAATATTGTGTGTTCATTTGGAAAAATTTATAGCGCTAGTGTCAGAGGTTTAATTATTTTCACATGCTAACGCTATTGATAGTCGTAATGGGATTAACTGATAGGTCGGAACCTTGGCCCAACCAACGAAGTGACAAAGAAGTGATGTCTCACGGTGTTAACCTACGATTGGTCTAAAGATTATACATATTTAAATATAAATTGTGGGTAAATAAGTTCTTATATAGTTGACGCGACCGTGTCCTAGGAAAACTCAGTATATTACGTGGTACCGAGCAGGACGGTAAAACCTAAATTATTAGGTATTCTAAGACACCCAGCAAATACTAAAGGTAATATATACATATTAAAGGTATAACACATACTGGAAGCCTCAAGTACCTAGTAAGCTCTTATACTTTTGGGCACATGTAACATGCTCGAAGTACCAAATCTTTAGAAGGAAAAATTCCTTCAAAATATAGATTGAAATCGAACCTAATAACGGTATACGGTCTACTATTCATATTAATATCACCTATAGCAGTGCGGTAATAAGATTATCAGGCCGAGACCTTGGGCTGTTTCTACAGTATTGAAAACGGTATTACTTTGAGGGTTGAGGGTGAACTTTACTGAGCATACTTGAAGGTACTACTGTGCCCTTTCTATATCTCGTGTTTAAGGTCATATTTAGTTTAGTTATATGTTAAATCTAGATATGATAAATTAAATCTAGATAGAATTGCTTTTGTAGATATTTATATAACTTGATGTCTAATTGTGGACTAAGCTCGTATAGGAACTTATATTTCCACCCGTCAAAATATTATTATAACTTGATGCTCTATCCTGAAAAAGAGAGCGGAAGTCTAGTGTCAATTTACTCCGTTTCCCAATTTCCGGCCAATTTTTAAGACGTTGTGTGTTGCGTAGCGAACCTCAATGCCCCAATTATCTGATTACCAGAAATAATTAACGAAAGGAAGGAAATGAAAATAATTAACTTTGCCAAGTGTAGTGGGAATCGAAACCACGACCGTCACGTTTGCTTTTTTAAAAAGATTGATTGACAAGCACAAACTAATAAGAAGTGATATCTATAGATTGTCATTTATGGATGGATCTTAAACTAACTGAATATAAAATTTGTTTATTTCCTTTAAAAATCACATGTACTCTACCAACATGTACTTATTGTATACACAAAAAAAAAGGGTTATTAACCTAATAAATAGTAAGTTTTAAATATTTTTATGGATTTTAATTATTGTAAGGACAATAAATTAAAATATTTATTTATATAGATATAATGATAATCAGAAAATATGGAAAAATCAATTTAAAAAATATATATGTTATTACTTAAAATTTTAGCTCAAGCAAGATTATCTTGTTTGGTTATATTATTAAAACCGTATTTCTAATACAGGGTGGAATTGTCAGCACCACTTTAAATGAAACCACAGTTTTAACTACTCTATAAAAGCCTAATATAATTCGGAAAAAAAATAATTCCCAAAAATGAAAAAGTTATTTTTTCAAACCAAATAAATAATAAAATTATCGTTTTAAAATAAAACGCCATTTGTAAAGTATAACATAGGCACGCACACACTTACCTGTCAAAGCGGCAACGTCGCATACGTATGTGTGCGTGACACGAAATACAGGTATGGATAAAAATCGTGAAATGAAAAAAAAATCCTACGTCCAAACCGTTGAGGTGCCTTGATTATTTTTTTTAATTCTGGGTTTGAAATATTTTACCCTATATGCAGTTTCAGTTAAAGAAGCGCTGCCTCTTCCACCCTGTATAATGGGAACGTAATAAAAAAAATACAATATGAAATGGATCTGACTGTAAACGTGACGTTTGTGTATTAAAACATTTTATTATTGCATATTTTATTAGTGGTTGTCCTATTGAATGAAAAAAATGATATCTATTGTCATTATTCTCAACTGAGAAAGAATTTCACAAATATCAAACACTGAATAAAAAATGCGTATATTTTTATATATAAAAAAAATGTTCCTTTTATAAGAAAATATAATAGTGTACTCGTATTAGTATAGTCTTTTACATTTATTGTATAGAAATCAGCATAATATGCTAACACCGTAAGACGATTTCTTAGTATTTTTGATACGACACCAACAGTTAAGTTGTTTTAGTCTTTATTCAAAGTTAACTAATACAGCCGTAATATTAACAAAAACAAATTAAATACCAAATGGACTAAAGCAGAAGGATTTTGACGCTTTAGCTTTAGTTTATTGTATCAAGTAACGCTATATAGAGTTTATACATTATTTTTAAAAATCATTAAATTAAATCTTAAACCAAATTAACAATTAAAGTTCAAGCAATACTATTCTTCTTTCCCGTCCCATAAATTCTTTGACACAGATTATAAAACTTCCAATTGTTCAATTCTTCTGGATTCTCCTTAACCATTGTTCTATATTCAGATCTTATTTCTAACATTTTTTTGGAACAAACTAAAGCACTTTTTTTCAAAATGTCGGACGCCTCCATCCATAAATAACTTCTAACGAATTTAGGATTTTTGAATTTATCCAAATGAGCTAAATACCACGTTAATAATCTTTCTATTTCAACGTCGGACCAATTTTCGTTCTCATTTTCTAATAAAGGCTCGTCTTTTTGTATCGAATCCTTTAATATAGTTTCTTTTGTCAATATTTCTGATAAAATATTTTTATATGGACTTGAGGAGTCCATATTAAATGTTTGTTTTAGATAATTAATTTTACTATATATTTTGTTTACTGGTTCACAAATAAACTTAGCTAATTCTGTCCAAAGATATTTCTGCTCGAATTTAGGACTTAGGAAATCTTCTAAATTTTGTAAATAATATCTTAGAGCTTTATCGACTTTATCATCTGACATTAGTACATCTTCGTAAATATCTCCTAAACTATCATCTTTGATAGTTTTAACCAATTTAGGCTTAAATTTGAGGATTTTTTCAATCAAATTTGAATATGGCGTTTTATTTTTATTAAGCCTGTATTGATTTTTTAATTTTAAATATATTTTTTTGCATGACAGTGGTGTTTTCTCGTCTAATTTTGAAGCTATTTCTGTCCACATATCTCTCAAGTTAATTTCTGTATCTGTGTGTGTTTTTAGGTATTTAAGATATTGTATTAACAATTGTTTTTTACTTCGTCTATTCCATTTAGTTATAACTGTTTGTTTTTCCATGATTTCTTGTACGGGACTTTCTTCTTGTTCTTGGATAATAATTTGTGCGTTATTTATATCTTCGTCTTCTGGTATGACTATTATACATTGGAAGTCATCATCTGAAAAATATATATATGTATTTAATTTTATTTATATATAAATTTATATATTCTCTAATTATTATTATTTTTTGGATGTTATCTAATAGCTATCTCAATATGATATTTTATTAAGTGGTATTAACATACTACGTTAGTACATATGTATAATCTAATGTCTAAGGTAGAAGGAACCTAGTTTTATGACACTCCAATCCCCACTTTACAATTTTCTAAACAATTTGATGCTGAGTGGCGAAGTTCGACAGAAGCCACAATTTGACAACTTGAGAGGGAAAATGAAATGAAAGTGATTTAAAAACAATCATTCATCCACGTGGGTCCGAACTCACAACCATCACATTTACAGTCAGACGCTGTGCTAACTTCAGTATGGTTAACAAAAATCATCATCATGACAGCCC
The DNA here is from genome assembly GCA_016802625.1 of Heliconius numata. Classification (NCBI taxonomy): domain Eukaryota; kingdom Metazoa; phylum Arthropoda; class Insecta; order Lepidoptera; family Nymphalidae; genus Heliconius; species Heliconius numata. Next base: position 2,406,673 of record JAEBDU010000010.1, on the reverse strand, counting down.
TAAAGTTGGTTGCAGATGGCTGCACATTTGATTTTAGAATTTTTATTACTTTTAATTATTTTCTGAGGCCAGTTGTGGCGCAGGGGCAGAATAAGTGTCGGTAAACCGACTGGTTGTGGATTCCACTCAAGTAAGTGAATTATTTATTTAAATATTTATATTCCCATTTCTTCGCTCTGGTGTCGTGGCAAAGGGTGGCGTTGCTTGCCGCCACTCAACACGCAATGCTTCCAGAAGTGGGGAACACTAGGTTCCCTCTGCCTAAACTGCCGTGTGCGGGATACAGCGTGGAGTCGAGCAAGCAAGGGGCAAAAATTCATAAAGCTTACTTCAGGGCGACCATATTATACTTCTACTGAAACTTACCTTCCTGTACTTCACTCTTCACAGCACTATCATAATCACTATTGTTATCGACTTCCATTGTTTCAAGCACTTCTGTATTTTCAATCAATTCATTACTTCTATAAATATCATCTATCATATTAAAATATTTCCATGACACTTTAACATCTGGGTTTCTAGACTTCATGGTTTTTAATTTGCGATAAGATTTTCTAAGTTCTAGAAATTTCTCACAACAACTGTTCTCAGTTCTTCCCAAATCATGTGCTAATTTTGTCCATTTGCCTTTTCTCTCTACATCATCACACAATTCGTAATAATTTTGGTTGAAATAATTAATTAAATGCTTAATTTCTTTCGCTGCCCAATCTTCTGGATCGTCAGAGTCCATTTTACCGTTTTTTAATTTCGACTTTATAGCTCTGTAACCGAAAACTTTTTTACATATACTGTAATATGGCCATAAAATGGGCATTTCCGGTTTATTTATCTCCCTTTGGACGTAACTTGTGTAAACTTGTTTGAAATTTCTGAACCTATGGGCACATTCTGTAGCCGAAATGCCTATTTGCCGCGATAATATTTCCCAGAGAGCTAATTTCTTTTGTTGGGACGATGCGAATTTATCTTTATTTTTTAGATAATATTCTAAAATTTTAAAAGCTTTGGTATCGCCGCTACGTTTTTTTGAACGTTTCGCGAATCCTCGCTCGTCGTAAGAGTCTTCGTCGTCGGTTCCGTCGATGAGTTTTTCGTCCGTGTCACGGATGGTTATTTTTTTTACTGAAATTGATAACAAATTTATATTAATATAGATATATGTATAAATGATTGATTACTTCTAAAATTTTTATGTAACAAATGATAACTATCTAATCTTTAGTAAGATATTGTGTTATCATATTCTTTTTTATAATTTAAAATTAAAATTTTAAGTAAGCACTTTGTGGAAAAGTTATATTTTAAAATAATACTTTCTCGAGTCTTATAGAGCTGAATAACTTAAATTTCGCAAAGTTAACAGTATGTATTTAAAAAAAAAAACAAAGTACTTATTATGCTATTGTCTATGTTTGCTGTAAATTAATAGAAATAAGAAAAATACCTCCAATTTTACTAGACTTGTTAACTTGACTCAGGCCTTTCAATCTCTCATAGCCATCCAGTAAATTAGTATCCATGCCATAATCAAATATACGATCAAACAAATCTATATAGCGCCAGTCTATTTGCATGTCTGGGTCTTCTTTTTTATCATCTAAAATAGTTTTATACAGAGAAGTTAAATCATTCCATTGTTTCTTACATGAGTCAACACTTCTATGCAGTTTCTTTGCTAAAGCAGCCCAACATACATAATAACATACTGAATCTTTCAACATATCTATATTCTCATATAAATATTGCACTAATTCATCAATTTGCTCTGTTTTCCAAATATCTGTGTCACGTTTTGTGGGATTTTCTACTTCATTCTCAACTTCTTTGGCTATTATATTGTCAAAAAGAATGGCCAGAGGCACTCTTTCAACTAAATTGTAATCACCTTCAATTAACTGATCAAAATGAGCTCTCTTAAGCTCTTCAAACTTTTTTCTACAAATTTCAGGTTTTTTATTTAATAATCTACCAACTTCTTGCCATAGAAACTTATTTGGAACAGAAGGGTCTTGAAAGTCATGTAAACAGTCAAAATAATATTTAACAAGAAATGTTTTTTCTGTAACATTCCAAGCATTCTCATCATGTATTGTTGGTAGAGTATCTTCATTGTTTTCTACGAATCTACGTTGAAACTCTTCATCTTCACCAAAAATTTTATCAAAATATTTAATGTACGGCCAATTAACACTTTCAGGGCCTGTTTCTTTTCTTTTATATACCATTCTTATATAATGCTGTTTGAAATTTAGGAAACGCTTATGCCAATAATCTATGTCTGCCTCTCCCAGATCCATAGCAATGGCCTCCCATAAACCTTTTTGTGAGTTACTGTGTTTTTGGAAAAAATTCTTATGTTTTATGTATAAATTTAGCATAGTTTCTACTTTTTCATCTTTGTTTTGGCTGGAATTAACCTTTTTTATAACTAAAATGCCATCTTTACTTACAACATTCTGTGTAGGCATACTTAAAGTGACAGATTCCTCAGCTGGTTTGTTTAAGCACATTTGAACAAAAGTATCATTGTGAAATGCTTGATGACACAAATCATACATTGACCAATTGATAAAAGTTCCATTTTGACTATCTACACACAACTGTGCATACTTTCTCTTTAGAGTTCTAAGCTTTACTTCACATGATAATGGTTGTCTATCTGTTAACATAGTTTTACATGCAACTGCCCATAAATGTACTTTTTTAGTAGTGCCACTTAAAAATGTTTCTTTATTGTCAAGGTAAAAAATTATAAGACGTCTTATTTCCTCATCATCCCATACTTCATTGACAATGTCTTCGGAAGCTTGAGTGATATCTAGTTCTTCAGTGGAATCACCTTCTCCAATATCTTCTTCTACAATATATTTTTCAGGAAGTACCTCTATGTTGTTCATCTCTGTGGTTTCCAAAACACTAGCATCTAAGCCTTGATGTTCTGTAATAAATAATAAGTTCTTGTTATATAAAAATATATATTATAATTATAATATTTTATATAGTATTTTATTTAAAGAATCAAAAACATGAAAATAATAGTGAATAAGATATTATATTTTTATAAATACATTATTTTTTATTTAACTTTTTCTTACCATCAACATAAAATAACAGTATATCTCCATTAGGCTGCACTTCAGTTTTAACAACAATTTGGTTTTCCATATTGAAAGCTTTATTTCTCTCACCTCGTAAAAAAAATGTGTAACACTGAACCAAAACCGATTTAATTTTACAGTAAGCTTCAATTAGAATATTTTCCTCCTTTTTATATAAACTAGCGAATATATGTCATTTTGATTACAATGAAATAATATTAATAATTTCCGTACATATCTTAATTTAAGGAATTTTCATTGTTTTCCCAAAAAGTTAACGCGTAATTGCGTAAATAAACGTAATTATTAGTAAATAACAAATTTGAATTAAAGTTTTGATGTTTTGACATTCCCGGTTAAAACTCGGAAATTTCGAAAACACTGTAAAAGCGCAGCAATGCTTTATTTTTATCACGAGTCACTAGTGTTCGTCCGCCATTTTGTGAAACAAAACATATTGTACATAGATAAAAAATGTTTATTATATGTGACATCTAATGTCAAGTTGCATATTTTATAAGCGGCAATTTTAAACAAAAGTTTTTTAAATAACAGGTTTCTATAAGATTCACCTTTTATTATGTCTATCAAAGAAAGAATATTTTGTAATGCTATTTTAACCTACGTTTTGATTTTAATACGATATTTTTATATCATATTAAGAAATTTTTTTTTATGAAATTTATACCAAACAAACTAAATGTAAATCTAATGAGCGACACATGAATCGTGTACCCATATTATTTTTTTGCCAATACTACAGTACGGTCACAGAGTCGTGGCCGTCGTGATGTTAGCAGTACATTGCTACGCAGATTTGACTTTTCGATCCTTCTTAGTTCTTACATCTGATTATTATTTTACTAAGTAAACAATGCGCAAAAGTTCAGAAATACTAACTTCAGGGCGGACACGACGGGCGGTAATTAAATTTTGCTGTTATGTGATTTTATTATTTTTTCTTTTTGCTGAATGCAAAAGGCTTAGTATTTATTGTTACAGATTGAATAAATCGAAAAAAAAAAACGTATATAAAGTATACAGGGTGGAAGAGGCAGCGCTTCTTTTATTGAAACTGCATATAGGGTAATATATTTCCAATCCACACCTAAGAAATTAATCAAGGTACCTCAACAGTTTGGACGTAGGATTTTTTTTTCATTTCACGATTTTTATCCATACCTGTATTTCGTGTGACGCACACATACGTGTGCGACGTTTCCGATTTGACAGGTAAGTGTGTGCGTGCTTATGTTATACTTTACAAATGGCGTTTTATTTTAAAACGATAATTTTATTATTTATTTTGTTTGAAAAAATAACTTTTTCATTTTTGGGAATTATTTTTTTTCCGAATTATATTAGGCTTTTATAGAGTAGTTAAAACTGTGGTTTCATTTAAAGTGGCGCTGACAATTCCACCCTGTATATATTTTGGTAGTTTTTTGGATTTTCTAAACTTAGTAAGCTACCTTTTTAAGAAGGTATAATTTGTAAAAATAATAAATATAGTTTTTTTTTTTCACTAAACTGAAAATGGAAATTGAAATATAAATAATGTAAGGGTAATAAAACAGCTTCACTGTTTACTTAAAAACACAAATTTAATGAACTAACATTGAATTTACACAATCAGTCAGAAATAAATAGTATAACATAATTTTTGATCGAAAATTACAAAAACCGTACAGTAGGTTCTTTTCCAAACAAAAAACGTTACAATAAATTTGTGGAACCAATAGGGAAACAAAACTTACAAGTATATACCTTAAAACAACCATTATTTGGACTTTTGATATAATGAATTTGAATTGTTTGATAAAGTGAAAGTAGTTTGGAATAGTAATAAAACCTTCGAAATTATTGTTTTCAAATGTAATTGTTCAAATAAACTTAGATTCTCCTAGAATAATTTAATTTCTTTTTAAAAAGCACAGTAAAGTGCTTATTTTTCCCTTATTCAATTATTTAAAAGTAATATTAATGTTGACAATGACCGGTAAATCGTGTCCCCATTACATTAGATTTCTCCAGTTTTTTTATACCCAGGACGTTTAGTTCACATGCTTTTGTAAATTTTCTTTGTATTTTAACTCTTAATAATATTTCTAAATAACAGTGTTTACGTTAATATGAAACAGACATACAAATAAGTTTTGCAAAATTAAAATCAGTATACAAATACATAATATATGTTACACAATTCTTAATTACTTTTGATTAAATATATGACTAGCTCTATGTTATTATAAAGAGTTATTTTTATATTAAAAATCATAAATAATAAAAAGTCTCACAGGATTTGAACCTACATTTTCTACCAAACACAATATGATTTTTTAACTTTTAACTTTTGTGGAGAAGGAAAGTTATTAAATTGTCGATATAATTTTATTTTTTTTTTATTATTTATAACCCTTAGTTATTTATATATTTATAGCGATCGCAAATATATATTTTGCTTAATTATCTAAATGTACGAATTGCTAATACTGTTAAAAATTTGTAATTTGAAATGTATGACAAGAATTAAAGATATGTATGGATAAACTTTTTTTTCAATGCATATGTACATATATATAAACATAATAAGCCATATATAAACTTCTAAGTATGCCACCGCCCGTAGGTTTGATCCTCACTAGGCGGAAAGCTCATTTTCAGCCCCGCTCTACCATTCAAAGCGCGGCGTTAAGTTCCGCCACATAATATACAATGTCTCAAAAAATTGGGTGTTCGTGGGAAATGGTGTCTTAACTCTATGTTAATTATGGCACAGCTTTGCGTTATACGAAAAGCGAAAACGGAGCTCTATTATTTGTTAAAGTACTAGAAAATTATATATTGCTTTCCTCAAAGACTATATTTAAAGGTAATTCAATTAGGTATATACGACTTATTATACATATAATTTAAACATGTATGTATATGTTTGTGAACGGTACTAGCTACTAAATGCTTTAAAACATAGGATGAACATTCGTGTCTTTAATTAACCTATTACTAACTTGCACACTATTTAGAATATGATTTAGGTTTGTATATTTCTTATCATTATATAAATACATCACATTTAATATTTTAATTAGGATATAAAAAAATATAATTAAAATGTAAGTAACAACTAAAAAGCATAACTAACATTTAAATAATAGCTCTAAAATTGTATTATAAAATTGTTGCCATTTTGAAAAATAATTGTCTGCAACTATATATTATAAAACTTTTGTTAAAAATATTTTAAATACTTACTGATAATTATTTTATTGTGTCAAATATATTAGAATAAAAGTTGATTTTTATTGTCAACCTCTTTCGAATCGCAACTACTTTGATGAGAAAACCCTATCTATGAGATTCAATATATGTATGTATAAAAGCCAAATATTAGTATATATTTGGATATGATACTTTCTGTAATATTTAGCTCTAATATATATCCAACTGCTTATTTAAATATACAAAATGTCAAATCAATATTATAAGTAACTCCAATATAGCCTGCATTTGAATTTTATCGTGGGATGTTACGGATGCTTTGCATCGGGATATGGTACATCCACTGGATATACTATTACGATTCCCGTTACAGATTTTAAATTATTTCGGATTATGGATGTTTTTTGATAGGTATTTGTTATATATTTTTTGAGTAACCAAAGTTGTTTTTATGGGTACTTTGTGCCAAGTAAAGAAATCTATCACAACTAGTAATATTTAGGCTCCGCCCATATCTAAAACTACCCGAAATATTCGAATCAGATACGGTTCCGGTTACGAAACTCCGTAACATCCCTCAAAGTCGTGCAAAGCTTTTTTTCCATATACAATGAAAATATTTAATAATACACAATATATCACATAAAACTATAGTATAATCTACATCTAAACTGTATAATACTATGTATAAATTATTTTAACGCATAAGTTTAATAATATATTATTAATACATTTAATAGTAATATATTATAAACTTTTATTTGTGGAAGGCAAATTAGTGTTAATATAGTGTGGTTGGTCCTTTTAAAATGAACTCTTATTAAATTTAAATTATTGAGAAAAATGTTTTAAATATTTATAGGAAGCTTAATAGACACTTAAGGGTTATAAATTAAATAATAAGTACACCTAACATTGAAGTAGATAAAAATCTTATAGCATAAAAAATGCGTAAACAACTTGCACAACAAGCAATTTGTTTGCATCATAAAAGAAATTTAATAATTATTTTAATGTAATTTATAAATTTGAGGCCGTTATGACGCAACGGAATAGCGTCTGAATGTAAACGTGACCGTTGTAGGGTCAATTCACACTCAGAAAAAAAATATGATAACAAGACAGACCGCTGCATTGAGTTCCGCCATTCAACACGCAATGTCTCGAAAAAAGAGTGGGACATGGGGAACAGAGTGCTAAGATTAGGTTTCCCGTGACTATTATGGGATACAGCATTTAGATTAGGAAAAATATTTTTTTGTGTTTATTCACTTATTTGTCAATTACATAGGATATTCCTTTTACTTTGTCAAGTTTTTCACGCCCAGTAAAAAAGCTTTAGTCTGTAATATATAATTTATTCTTACATATAATAAATTACTTTTATCAATTCAATATAACAAAGGATGATTTTGATTGAATTTAGATTGTTCATATATCTTTACAACCTTTCTATGCTTTTTATTTCAACAACTATAATCGTCTATTTATTGTTTTTAAGCATTAAGTAAAATTGTTCTTTTTGTTTGTTATCTTTTTAACATAGATATTTTAGATGAAGATCTTTGAAATAAAATAAAATTATGATTAATTAAATCGGTAAAGACAAAGGGTTTATCATTTACCCTAATTAGCTAATAATTAAAAATGGTACATATATTTAAATTTAGAAATATACTACAAATTCATATAAAAAATCATTCATTAATAATATGAACTTTTAGTATATACTAATAATATATAATATATATGTACAGTACGACCAATGCGTTGGGGCCGCCTAGAAATTAAATCTGATTCTGAGCATTGTAAAATAGTCAAAAACAAAAAAATCGTAAAATTATATCTGCGCAGCCATCAACAGACAACTTCGGCCAGCCGTCTGTGGTCACAACTCGTTGACCGTGCTATACGTATTGTTTTTATTATTATTTGCATGCATATGGTTTATTGTTTTGTTTTTAGTATAAAATTACAAACTATTATATACCCGTTTTGAACATCGCTAAGCTCTTAAAATTTAACATTAAAATTTTATATAATTGAAACATAGATCAGTAACCTTTGGCACTTATTGTACTTTTCTAAAAAAAAAGTTAAAAAAATAAAGTGGTTGTAAATTCAATCCCTACACGGCGAACAAACACAGCGTTAAGTTCTGCCACCCAACATGCTTTACCCCTAAACTTCGTGAAACTTGATATTGAGTGTCTTAACACTCCATTTTCTTATAATTATAAAAAAATAACTAAAACCAAAGTCTATGTTATCAATTCGTAAAAATGTTGTCCAATTATGATAAACATAGCTTAGCCGAAGCGTTATTTACAATTTCTTAAAATAAATACACCTACAAAATAATACTTGCTTAAGTCTCAAAATTTTATAATTTTTGCTTAACAGGTTTTAATAGAACTTTCTACATTGTTAATTTTGACTTGATGTTGTGTTCATTGTGTTATTTGTTGGTTATAATGCCTTTAAATGGCTTTTATCCAAGGTAAATACTTTTGTACTTTCATTAATTAATGATTTATAAAATAATTATTGTTTTATAAAATAAATAACAATTATTGTTAATTTTATTTCACATGTGTATTAATAATTTTTAACTTATGTATTATTTTTAATACTTTTATTATGCGTTTTATTCTAGACTTAAGCAAGTTTCTATAGTATAATATTTCTGCAATTAAAACATTCTTCAAAAATGCCTTTTTTTTATATATTTCAAAGCAATTTCTTGGGACTTTATATCGTCTTAGAATAAAAGTGTCTTAACTTAGATTTCCCATTAAAATTTTATGTTTATTACTTTGTCGTAACCTTAAATAGGATTTTTTTGAGTTTAAGTCATATTGTGTATATTTTTTTTAAAAAATGATATCCAGTAACTAGCGATTTGTGAGTTCAGCCACTTTCATACTAAGATATACAATATTATACATACAAATATAAGCTTTATAATAGTAAAAATTACCAAATAACACATTTATCAATAGGATTCATTTTAGTTCCGGATTTACAGTTGAATTCTTGTGAAAAATCAGGTAAATTTGAAATAGGTCCGATCACTCTGTATTTAGCTACTGTGTGATCGTCTTTCTCTATTTGCATTTTAGTTGATTCCTTTGTCATCGCTGAACACCATACCTGAAGGAATAAATTAAATTAATAATAAAAATGTTCAAATATTGAACAGTGGGACCATTTCTCGACGGAATACCGATATATAAGATTATTTTATGAATATATTATAATATTTTATTCTTCTAGAAATAGAAAAACATTCTTTTCTGATCAAATTTCTTTAAATTAAAAAATAATAGTCTTTTTTATTACAGCTTAAATAGGTTTAAAAAAAATTACTTTATATTTAAAAAATGTAGCTTTTTTAATTTAAAGCTTCATAGGTAAAACGAATGTTTAAGGATCAATTTAAATAAACTCGATTAGATGTAAACCAAAAAAAATGTGATCAAATGAAAATAAAAAACAATTACCTGAGCAAAAGATATGAAAAACAATTGACGGTGGTTATATTTAAGTCCGGGCAGTGTATAGTTTATTCTTGCACCTTTACTATATTCGAGATACGCGTGGAAAGCTGCTTTTAAACCACCATTGTCCGCTATGTTTTCACCTGAACAAATAAAAAAAATCATATTAGAAATGCATAATTTTAATTTTAATAAGGCATACATTTCTTATTTAACACTGAGAACCTAGTGTAAATACCCCCGTTTTCTGTCCAGCGGTAGACTTAGAGATACTGCGTATTATGCCACGGAACACAACGTCGTCGGTAACGGACTTTGTCTCTGGATCGAACTCACAACTATCTCGTTTGTGGTCATATGCTACGCTACTGCGATATGATGGCTTTTGAATTAAATAACTTCATCACATGCCTGTCCTGCTATATGCAGGATAAAGCGTGACACTATATAACTATAAGCGAATAGCACTTAACTTACCTAGTGTTTGTTTCCCATTTAAATGTTGTCCTTCCATCCTGTATTTAGAGTATTGCTTTTGAATGCATTCTGTACGTTTCTTAAATCTCGATATAGTCGCGTTGTTCCACCAACGATTGAGATTTCCGAATCTAAAATCATTATTTTGAAATGTTTATATAAATTAAATATACGTAGAGATTCGGACTCAAGAAGTGCGGCTTCAATACTTGTGCTTATGAAGTTTTATTCGAATTTTGTCAATAGTTTTTTTGTAAACATGTGATATGTTTGAATTGAAGAAAATAACTCTACTGCAGGTACAGTGGGTAATATCAAAACAAATAATATTTCTCTCAATTAGAAACACAAAAAAAAACAATTAGAACCAGTCGTTGCTGAGATTAGCGTGTTAAACCAAATAATCTTTAAGCTTTACAATAGTAGGGAGGTACAGACTTTATAATTTTTTAAAGTGTGTTTAAACTCAAAAGTATAAAAATAATTAAATAATAAATATATAAAAAAAACATTTTTTAATTCTCTATTTCAACATAAAAAAAATACTTCCATATCCAAATTTACCTAAAAAAAATACTTACCTATCATATTCCCTCCCTTGATCGTCAAATGCGTGTGTTAGTTCATGTCCCATAACCACTCCCATAGCGCCATAGTTCACGCTTTTAGGATTGTCGCCGTCGTAAAACGGTAATTGTAGTATGCCGGCGGGAAATACTATTTGATTTTTTGTTGGTGTGTAGTAGGCGTTTACTGTTGATGGGGTCATGCCTGGAATTATATGTATGTATATATTTAATTATAAGTAAAATATGTTTAAAAAATGTATAAGGTAACGAAATTCGAATTTGCCTCTTAGAAACAGTTCAAATGTGGACTCGAATCTCGTACTTAGCAGGGTAGGCAGAGGAAGCCTGGGAACCTGGTGTTAAGATTTGAGATATTCAATTCCTATTGTGCTGAGTGGCGTACTCAAAACCGCATGTTTGCATCATTATCAGAGGGAGGAAATGTAAATATTAAATATTTGTATAATATATTTTATTAAGAGTAGGAATCGAACCCACAACCAGTGCCCCACGATGGGCCTCAAATGTTTTTTTTTTTTCTAAAATAAAATAAAAAAACTAACCCCATTTAGTTTTATTCACAGGTTGATCCAATTTCCTAAGATCGTGTTTTAAACTAAAAACATTAAATGCTATATTATTGTCGAAGTATTCATTCGGTTTCACTTCTAACTCGTCATATTGTTTGTCCAATTCATCTTTATTTAATATATAGTCTGGAAAACCTGTAAATTAGTATTAACATTAAATATATAATATATTGTATACGGCTATAAGATTATTCTAACACTGACTAACTAACTCTTCCCTACCCAACCAGTGTCATTGTAGAGGTAAATAGGGCTAACAGCATTAACCTTAAAAAAAATCGGGAAACGGAGTGTGTTAACACTAGGATAACATACTCTACCCATGCTAGGTATATAATAAATCATTGGACTAGGGATCGTATCTACAACCATTCTGGTTGTACAAATCAAATAAAATTTTAAGAAATTCAAAACTCATCCTAATCTTACTAAAGCAGAACCATGAAAACAAAACAACAATATCAAAATATTTAAAAGTTATTATAGTTATAATAATTAACCTATCATATCAGTTATCGCGTCAGCCTTAGTTTCAGCAGCTTCTCTAGTCTCTGCGTCCATCCAGTCTAGATCTTTGAGATGTTTCTTGAAAGCAGCTCTTATATTGTCTATCATTATCTCTCCTTGGGTTTTAGCTTCGCCGTGGAAAACTTCTCGGACGAACATTGCTCCTACTGCAAAACCTGTGGAAAATATAATAATGTGTGTTTAGGGTCCCGTATCTAAAAAAAACAACCCTTATTCATTTTGTTCGTCTGTCTGTATGTCATGTATTTGTCGTTCATAACATTAATATAATAATTTACCATATATAAAACTATAACTTACCAATCGCATTATTAGTATCAGTGACACAGTAACGCCATGACTCCTCCGTGCCTTCAGAACCGAAGAGAGCTTTTCTTAATATTTTGGTCGCGTCTCGGAATGATTTAGACAAATAGGTTGATAATGATCGAGATACTTGCCACATCATGTAACTTGTTAGTGTTCTGGAATTAAATATAAGTTGTAAATTGTAGTGATATTTGTCCTCATAAAGTTTTATAATTATATAAGTAGGATAGCTAATAAAATATTAAAATGTTAATATAGCAAGGCAATGACTAGTGAAATAATGTAGTAGTAAGAAACATAATTTTCACTTTAGACCGGCCGGCTAATATGTCGTAGCATAAAGTTCCCCTGAGTTGAGATACAACCCATTACCATCGTACTGACTCGCTGCTCTACAGTCGCCTTTATTAAATAATTATAATTGGTATTTAACCGATTCTATTAATTTTATCCATAGGTGTATAAATATACATAAATAAACTTACTTTTGATCTTCCTCCGTTTTACTATATTTCTTTATAACTCTCGTCAAATTTCTAAAATATTCTGGCGCGTAAACAACAATTCTTTCATTGTCAGATATCTGAAAATAAAAAAAAAATAACCAAAATGATTGACATACGAAAAATGATGTAAATTTACGTCAACAATTAAAACATGAAACATAACTTACAGTTCTATTAACAAGTTTGAAAGCATCATTGAAGAACATCGACCAATTCAGGAAAGGTGCTTCTTTTTGCCATTGCTTTATAGTATAAGGGTTATACAGTCCTTCTTCGTCTCTCCTATCCTCCGCCGGTATAGTTATATTAGCTAATTCTGTTTCAAATTGTATAACTTTACTCATTTGTGCCCTAGCTTCAGATTTGTTAGCTCCTAGCAGAATGCATATACGGGTCATGTAGTCTAGATAAGCGTCTAAGACTTTTTTGTGGGCTGTTTTGTTTAGATAGTTATCGCGAGTTGGTAAGTTTAGTCCGCCTTGGTCGAGCTGGAAGAAGAAATTATTTGGAGATTATTTATAGATTAACTTAAATAAAATATTGTATAAAAATAATTCAAAAATAGCAATACTAAACAGATTGATTTTCCGAGGTATTTCTCTAAATACCTGAAAAAATGAAGATGAAAAATATTCCTAATATTTTTGTTTATAATTGCTTCATGAATGGAAGAGTCCTTTTTTTTTTGTAATCTTTAAAGATCAATATCTGGTGTTGATTTGTTTTCACCCTATGATTAATATTCTATTAAAATTTCTCTCTAAATAAAAACTAAGATTCATAAATCTTAGTGGAAGAAGTAGAAATCTTAGTGGATACTCACAACAATAACATGCTTAGATGAGTTTCTGTCATCTTCTGTGACAGCCCAATTGAAGAGTCCTCCTAAATTGTACCTTAAAACCAGAAACTAACATTAGTCACTGCACATTAAATTCAAAATATTACAACTAAGTAAAAATACCTGCGTTCGTTACTATACGTTTCCGCAAATTACAGGATGGATCAAAAGATGGCTTTATATACTACTCAAGAAAATGTTTATATTATTAAAAAAATCGCATAAATTGAATTTCATTCCACTATAACCACAATAAATATTATATTTATAGCGTTAATGAAATTATTTGAAATTAAATAAGAAAGCGAATAATGCTTCTAAGATCCTTACGTATTCTGAATATCCTGTAATAACTTCTGTAAATCCCATTTGTGTTGTTTCACTAATGTATTAGAGAGTATGTGCCAACCGCCAAGTTTCTTTATAATATTTATTAAAGGTTTTTCTCCCAACTTCTCTATAGTTTCGTTCGTGTCTATACAGGCATCGTAATATACACGGGCTTTAGCTTCAGCGTCCCCTGGGTCAGTGGTATTGACTTTCTCTGTTGAAACCAAATTAAGTTTAGTGTTAAGTGATAAGAGAATATTATAAAACGATTAATATTATTATGAAAATACTTATTACAGCATTATAAACAATAGTAAAAATATTGCCAATAAGCTGCTGAAAAATTCTGATTCACATAAATTTTAACAAAGTATAAGTAGGTAAAGTAAGTACAAGTCATTCATGGAAATTTACCATAAAAACCTCAGTAAAATATTTGAGCAATTAATTGTATACACTAATTATCCATACAAATACAGTGTATTCAAAGTAAGAAACTTCATACAAAGCAAGTCATAGGAAAATAAGTTATATTGTATCAGAAAAATAACATCTTTCGCTATACAAGAGTAATCGATACGCCACAATCCATTTCACGCATGTGCAAGTGTATTTGCCGAACTGATAACCATGTTTTTCTCAAATAATCTCAAAATCAACGTTCAAATTGTTATCACACACAAGACACCAATAATCGGTGGTAAACGAATTCACAAAGATCCTCTAATTTGAATAAGGTAAACCGCCACGAGTGGTTTGTGTAAGCAATATTCATTTGAGGATATTTTTACGAGTTCTCGTACGATGGATTATGCTAAATTATTTTATAGATGTTCTAGATTTGTTTTAATGTAAATTTATCAAAATATAAATTTAATTTTAACAACTATATATACGAGTTAGCCTCTCTATTTCAAGCAGTACAATTTAAAACAGGACATATTTTAAAATCTAGGAATTGATACATTTAAAAAAAATAACAAAAATGATTTCCGTAATGTGATTCTGGATATACGAGTATACACTTTAAGTGTGTAAAACTTCTATAATTTGGAAAACTAAGAATTTTTACGCCTAAACAACAAAATTTACAAGTTATACAAACAAATTCTTACCTAAAGCAGATCTAATAATAAGCTGGTTCTGTAGTTCTATCTTACTAAAGATGCCCCAACTAGACTTCCCTTCTGGTATAGGATTATTTCTGATCCATCCCCCACAGGCAAAGTCGTAGAAATCGTCACAGGGGTCCTTTGAGATATCTAACGCTCTGATTACTTCACTGGCTGTGTAAATGCATGAACCTGACAGGCACACGCTGCTCTCTTCTGAAAATGATTTTAATTTCGATAAGACTACCGTCTATAAAGAAATGAAGATAAACGTTTAGAAAAAAATAAATTATTTAAAAATACAGTCTTGAGCAGAGACGGCTAAAAAAGACGACAACAAATTTTGAGTTTGAAATTTTACTATATTGCCAAATTAAAACCAATTACTTTTTAACTAAAGTGAAATAATCTACATTTTAAATGCACAAAGTGACTCTGACTACAGGTACAATGGTTTACATTAAAACGACTTACGTGATACGATAAACAGGAATAGAATATCACGTAAATATTTTTTCAATTCGAACCAATAGTTCCTGAGATTAGTGTGTTCGACTAAACACCAAAACCTTTTCAGTTTTACAATATTTGTAGGTATACAGCAAATATATTAAAATATGAACACGATAAAAATAATAATTAACAATAGACGTGAATAAAAATAACCGAAAAAACAAAAGCAGTTAAAATTTTAATTTCGAGAATTCTGAAAAACGTAAATATAAGGAATTTGTATTAAAACATGTTACTTCAATTATGAAAAACAGGTGGGCGTAGTTAACTAAACTAGTCAATTGTGTCAATTGTTTTTATGTTTGCGAAACGTGAGCTATATAACACTGGGCTCGGCACCGTGGAATGAGATAATCGATACCAGACAGGGGAGTAACATTACTAGAATAAAAATAACTATTTTTAATAGGAGATAATAAAACAATTTTATCATCAAAAATGTTTGTAGCTAAGACCTGTAGGATTAAATCCACATAAACATTTTTATATGTCGTATATAATAAAAATTGATAATTACTTATTAGCTGAATTGTTAGTATCGCTACTTATCAATAACTATAGTACATACAATAATTTCTAATTACATCAACTAAAAATTAACAATTCAGCGGCTAATTGGAAACTAAACAAATATTTTCAACCCCAACAATCCAATTAAAATTACTTTTGATGTAATCCATAATTTTTTATTGTTTAGTTTAATCGACTTTTTTACTTTATTTTCATTTTCTACCAATAAGTGAATTAGGGTACAAATAAGGTTAAGATTTTCTACTATTTTGTATATAATTAAGTAACTAGTTTTAACTAGTCTACAAAAACTTCAATAAACTGACTTTTGTGAAACTTTTAGTTTAGGCGTAGTAAAGTTTCACATTCCCCTGTATAAACATAAAATACGCAAACACAAATAGCTAACACATTTGCTGTAACACGACCTTGTGTACACGAGGGGACGTACTCCGGCACTGACCTTCAGTCTTCGGTGTAACAACCCTGAGACATTACTATATTATGTTACTAAACAAAACTGCGGCGCCACGCCCGTCTGTTCACGATTTGAACGTGGGAACCTGGGAACCTAGTGTTCAGACCCTCAGTCACATTAATACACTTCCGTTCCCCACGTTCACGTAAAAAGCATGAGGACTCTCGAACTCCTCTTGCGGTATGATACAATGCAATAATGTTGAAGATAATTGAAATTTAACTATTATAAATTTATTATTCAAATTTACTTAATTAATTATTTTAACTATACTCTAACTAATCTTGTACGTTACTAAAGCTAAAACATATGCGTGTATGTAATTATGTTAAAAATATCTTTGATCAGCCTTTTTTTCTGGAGCTTTCCAATTTCACTTTGAAGTCTGTGCAATCTAATCTTTAAATAAGAATGGTTCCCATCGAAAAGTACGCTAATTTTCTAGATCTCAATCAACTTCAATAAACACATGCGGGCCTTTAGAACATGGCAGTGACAGACGTTCTTTTCAACATTACAATATTACCTTTAATTTATTAAGGGCAAACAACTATTATAATATAGAATATTTATTTAAATTTATATTTTCATTTCTCCGCTCTGGTGTCGAGCCAAAGCGTGGCGTTGAGAACCGCCGCTCAACAAGGTTCCCGCGGCCTATCCTGCTTTGTGCGGGATAGCGTGAAGCTGATTTGATTTATTTTTTTAACTAAATATTATTACAAAGAAAAATAAGAAAGATAATAAAATACAAACCTCTAGGCTCAGGCTGGTAGCACGGTGGTACGGGTATATTAACAGTGCCACGTACGGTCAACATTATACTAATAGCCAGCAACACTATCACCAACAGTACAGCGCTTACGATGAGCAACACGCGCTCTAGCTTCGTCCTCTGATGCCATCCTATGAAGGAAACGCCCTGAAACAAATGTTTTTTTATTATTACATTTATTATTAATGTTATAGAAGTTCTCGTAATCTAGGCGGAGTGGGTCATTAGACTGTTGCGATGGTTGTACATTTGATTCCTTTTCAGGGTATGAACTTCCCCACTCTGATGGAAAACGAGGCGTTGAATTGTGATGTCTTGAATTCCGGAGGTAAGCAGGGAAATGGATATCAAGATATTCGTATAAAGTCTTTGTATATTAGGTTGAATATTTTATGTATAATGAAGTAGCTACACTTGTAATATTCATTCAAAATGGACTATACTATTATTGCTTTAATTTCGGGGATCTATTAGCAACCTGTAAATCTGCCTAAGATTTATATTTGATCGAGATTAACCATGAACTGGTTGACAATGAATCTTTATTTGATGGGCATGATTCCTTTTATCATTTCAGGTCTTTTTTATTCTCGTTTTTTTTTATATATAAGTATTTTGTTCTTTTAAATAATTGTTATTACTTAATGTAAAAACAGTAATTAATTGAAATCATTTTTAATTTAGATTTTCAAAATATCCTTACAACAAATCGCCTAAAATTTTACCGGGCTACGAGATCAAAGAGCTTTTATGGCGTACATAATAATCTCTAGGTGACTGAGCAAGGTTGAAAACATTTAGAGCAAACTGAATTATCTAAAGCTTAGGCTCTCCATTTTAAACAGAATTATATTTAACTAATATTTTACCCGCGACTTCTCATCTATATTCCATAAAATATATGTATGTAAATGGAGAATCAATTATTAAGATAAAACATATGTATGAAAGTTTAGGAGATTTTTACCACATACTTAAAAGATGTACACTAAGAGCATTCTTAATTTTGCCATCGTCTCTAAAACTTCGCGTTTAAGGTGATGACAATTTGAATTGAACCGATCGGAAAAATTAAATATATTTAAATACAAACATCCAAAAGCCGGCATCAAACTTACAATCAACGTGTTTATAATCAGCCACTGCCTCTCTGTACAGTGACCTTTTTGGACACTTATTTTTTATATCATTCATTAAGTAATTACTCGAGTTGACTCGGTATACTACAGACATCTCTTTATTTAGTTCGGAATGTCACGAAAGTAACATCTGTTACTTCAAAGGGGCATTGAAATATAACCTCATATAAATTCAGCATTATATCAAGTGAAGCAATTTGTTCTACTATAGTTTATCCTTGAGACTATATCAGTATATATTTATATTAACTGAATGTTAGACAAACATACGTATAGAAATAGTTTTTATTTGTGCAGCTATAGGTAATATTTTATTTTTACTTTCCTCCACTCAACACGCAATGCCTCCAGAATTCGGCTGATAATTGGGAACGGAGTGTCTTAACACTAGGTTCCCTCTGGCTACCCTGCTGTGTGCGAAACACAGCGTGAAGCTAATTTAATTTAAATTTAAAATAACATAAATAACTATTATTAATTACATACGGCAGTTATCATCATCGCTCTATCCACACTTATCACTTCATGGTTCAGAGACAACACTCGGCACCTAAATCTGACGATCGAATACATGTTATCCCATTGTAGACCAATAGACTGTTATTATAGCAATGTTATTTTGTAAGTACTTATTTCGGTCACAGGATATATGGAACAGAGGCCAGTAGCAGACGTGTTAACAAGCTATTGAGTTTTTATTTAGATTTTTTCTATTTCAATCAGTTTATAAATAAAAAAGTTATACCATTTTAAAGAATGATGTTTGACAATATTGCTATAGATAATTATTTTATAGAATTGGCTGAAACTTTATTTTTCAATTTAGGTATATATAATGTTTTTAAAATGATATTATTATTAGAAAATTAAAGTAATGTAGATTAGTAACTTATAGTTGTATTTGATCAAGCGAGCGAAACCGCGGGTCGCTAGTTATTTACAAGCATCAGCAGTTTGAAATTAAATTTTATAGAAACGCAATGTTGATATTTGTAAGTAATTGTCGTATTGTTTAAAGATTTAACTGTAGTTTTTTTAATGCACTTAAGCAACATGGAAAACTAGATTAAAAAAACTATTAGATCTGCTGATAAAAGTATTCTGTCACTATAACACGTCACATATCTGTATGCGCAATTTATATTTGAATTTAATGGGTGTATTGTGTTTCTCTATTCTGTTTTAGGAATAGGCGAGGATGTCATATAGTACATACATACATACATCGCCTATGTAAACACCTACTTCTTTATAAAAAAAATCAACTTCGCGCTGTACGCTCCCTCACACATAAGGGTAAGGGTAGTCTAAGGGAACCTAGTGTTAAGACGGTCTGTTTCCCACTTTTCGCCTTTGCGTAAAATTTATTTTTGACGAAAAATTTACATATTTACATATTGAGCGTTGGCTTTCCTTTCTCTCTACGTCCGCCAGTGTGAATTTTTTATTTTTTTAATTACGATATAAGCAGAACATTCATTAAACCTATTTCACAGAACATCAACATCAAGCATTTACCTACAAGACCTGGATATTTTTAAAAGTTGTTTACGAAATTATTTATTTGATTAAACAAATATTTCAAGTGAACTTATTTATACGGTAGTTAGAATACGGGCACTACTGGTGTAATGTTGTTTCTACTTCATTAAAGTTAAGCACTTAAGCTTCTTAGCCACTTTTAAATGTCCTTTAAACGCAGACATTTCACAAGTAAGTTAAGAATAAGTGCGACTGGACTAACATAATAATGTATAAAGTCAACGAATTTTTAGTTAATATTTTTTGTAAAAATAAATATTATGTTTATTATATTTATTTATAATTTTGCTACAGACATGTCTGTTTGTCAGACCAACAGAATGACAACAAAGTGATTCTATTTAATTTTTTATTTTTAGGTACGGAACCCAAAAAATCTAAATATTTTAACACCAAGCTCCAAATTAGAGATTTTCTGTAATTTCGCACTGTACAGGCAGGTTT
The DNA here is from genome assembly GCA_016802625.1 of Heliconius numata. NCBI lineage: Eukaryota > Metazoa > Arthropoda > Insecta > Lepidoptera > Nymphalidae > Heliconius > Heliconius numata. The sequence goes on along the minus strand of JAEBDU010000010.1, from coordinate 2,386,187 downwards.
TATCTAATTACACCATAAGCTTTACAAACTATTTAAAAGTAACTAAGATGATTTCTTTATATTATTATGATACGAATTCAACAGAACGGATACCACACTCGTATTCTACTTATGCTATACGTGAAAGCTTTTCCAAAGTATAGATTTCCAACAAAATATGCTAATAGGATTACATCCAATCTAGTACAAGATAAGGCCATTAAAGGGTCGGCAGAAATACTTGATGGTATTCCTGGTTTCGCTCTTCACTTTCTTTTATAAGGAGACGGGTTAAGATCCCAGCGTGACACACACATATAACATATGCGCATATTTTATTTGTTTTTCATGTTTCTGAAGTAGGGTAAAATTATACTTTAATATTTACCAAAATGGTTGTTGTGTATACGCAAATATAACTTTAGATATAACTTATTCAAGTTTTAATATGTACAGTAAAAGAACTTGGTTTCTTTACTTCGCCCATGTAGACACTGTGAGTGCTTAGTGGTCATGTTTAATTCAGATCTATTCAGGTATTTCTATGCAATTATCAAACATATAAGACTGTATTTAATTTTTTCCATATTCTAGCTAATTTTCTTATTTGCATATCAGAGATTATTTACTAATAACTTTAAAAAATAGCGGAAAAGGCAAGAAGAATAGAAAATAATTAAATTAGCGCTTTATATTAAGCTATATAAAGCAAGATATATACTTCCTATTACAACTTCGTTTAACAATAAATAAATGATAAGACAATGTAATGGTCATTGGCAGTCATCAGGAGCAATGACATAAACAGATAGACATATGACACGCGTCAGTTGATAAGCTAAGTGTATGTGTATATAACTATCTACTATAACTAAAGAAGTCAATGAAGTCACTGATGACTTAAGCTTTAAATATAATTATACCTTAGTTTCTTTATTATCGGATATTAATTCTAAAGTTATTCGGTTAGTTAAGGTCTAGGGTAGCCGGTGATCTTGTCATTGTACGAGTAATTAATTTATCTTTGGATCAATGTTAAAGAGCAAGTATTTTTATAATATTTTTAAGATTTCGTGTTAAAATAACTACGTCAGTTAGGAAACTTCTCAAAATTTTATTGAACACAGTTTAGGCTACTCTCGGTAAGGATTCAAAGTTCAAATTCAAGTTCAGTTCAAGCTATTTTAACGAAATTAAGGTGTAATGCGTAAATTATAAAGTAGATATACAATTAATAATTTCAAATTATAATTTCATGACATATGATTTTCAAATCAATTGCCAATACAAATGTGCATTATTGACGTGTACGGTTTATATTTAACCCACTTTACATTTAGAATTTGGCGTCGGTACAATACTGATAAAGATTTACATGAAATGAAAATTAACTGCTTCTAAATAAGCCTAAATTATTTTGGATAAGGTTTAAATTGTTCCATCAATGTTTTTACAGATTCCTTAATAATTAGAGATAAATTTTCAAATAAGCTGCAAAGGACTTTATGACGTATATTACTTTTATTTATCTAATATATTTATTAAAGAACATAATTAAATATATATAATATACATATATGTATGTAATATATACAAAAACGCCGCATAAGTGTTGTAGTGTTAATGGCACAAAATGAAAATGACCTTGAACTTGTTTGCGTTTTACATCAACATTTCTGTATTATGTTCGGCTGGTTAAATTTTCTTAATATTTTCCTTTTTTTTATTTGTTTACAAATGTTCCAAATATTTTACACAAAATACATAAAAAAGATAAATAATTTAAAATATTAGTTTTTTGTTTTTTTATATAGATTATGACGTGATTTATCAACTTTGGAACGAACCCACAACTATCTATACTCTACAGACAGAGACGACCCGAACACTCCTTGACTAACTAACTCTATCAGTGTTATAAGTTGACTAATAATTCCCATTTCCATTACAAATCAATATTCTCCACTGCGTTACAATAGCGTCAATAAGACGTTGATTCTATACATTCACAAATAATATTATCTGTGAATATAAATTGCAACACTTCTGCAGAATCGAAATGCAGTTCCATTTTCCGCATTAGCTGCAAAATAAAACTACCTACTGCAATTTGGATCGCAACGGTAATTATGTTTACTGCATCCTAGTCGCATGAAAAACTAGTTAGTAACGCCTCGAAGCAGAAAAATACGATTATATATTTTTTTACATTGTTAATTAATTTTTTTTTATCAGCTTCACGCTCCAGGGAAGGCAGAAGGAACTTAGTGTTAAGACACTCCTTTATATTATATAAATATTTCATTACCTCGACTTTAGGATCGAACCCAGAAATAATGAAGATATAAATATATGTATATAGATAGAAAATAAAAAGAGGTTTTGTTATATGCGTATAAATAAATAATAATTCCACTTTTTACAACCTACGTTTAAAGATTTTATAAAACTAAACCTATATCAAAGCATTTTGCGAAGATCTTTAACAACGTATGTATCGCCTCGGTAATAGAGCTATTTGAATAAAATCGATATTGTCGTTCTAGTCTAAATCCCATCCAATGGAGACGTAATAGGACTAACAGCGTTACTTTGTTAAGAGCGCGTGACACAAGTTTGCATTAATTTTCATTTATGAAAATCGATGCTTATCGATTATTATAAATTAATATTTTCTTTATTTGTTTAAAAACTAAATATATCTATAAAACAGTAAAAAATTGTCCGTACATTGAAAATATTCGAAAAAACAATAAAGGGGGAATGTAAAGACACTAATAGAATATAAATTTACCTTTCCAAATCCTTCCGTTGCTTCAGGCTTCGGCGCTGTATCGAATAAGTTCAGCCGAGAATTTTGAAAGAAGTCCGAACTCGAGTTTTCTCTTGAAAACAATTCTGTTGTAGAACTTTCTCTGTTCAAAAACGGACGGGCTTTTACGAAAGGGTTCTTTCTCGCGTTCTTCGCATGTCTTAGAAAATTGAATTTATTTATTACTTCAGGAGATGGTGACACAGTCGGGGTGTCCTCGGGGGTAGCGGTTGATGAAGTCGGAGATTCAGGAGTTGCACTCATTTCTTGTTTTTCTCTTTTCTAATCTTAGATTAATTGTGATTGAAACGCTCTATATTTGTAGAGCTCTAAATAGGTCGTAGGAACGATGCGCGTGAGTGGTACTCGTTTTCAATGTACAATTTTCACTCTTAAGCTGCTGATGTCAATTTCAAAGATCTATCTGGCTTTTTCTTATTTTAGGGAAACATTTTAAAATATGATATATTAAAATAAAACACTTAATTCATTATAATTGCTGCCTTGTTAACTACTGTATCACTAAATTTATTTATATACCTAACTTTCTTAAGATGTTTTTATTAGAAACAAAATTAACAAAAACAGATGAAATATTATAAATATTATTTTTGTTTTTATTGTGTCCAATTTGACACACGTCCGCGCTCGTTTAAAAGCGTCGCGATACTGTACTCTATGTTAAATTAGAGTTTAAGCGTGCGCGTGCGCATTTGGCATTATGCTCATTAACAACTAAAATTTAGATAATTTCGGTCATTAATCATGTTGTTAGATCGTGTAGGTGTATACTTATGTATATATATTATACATATTTGTAATAAATGGAATAGACTTTGGATTTCTCTGATAAACGACTGGAGTAAGGAACCAGCCAAAATATTTATTTTGTATTTACAAATAGAAAACTCTGTGTGTTATGTATGCAGGTTGATTGTTTTATGCAAATATATTTTATGAGTAACTATTAATGTATCATTATATGGCAGATATTGGCGCCGTCGTGGCGCAACTGAAACGTATCTCATTGCACGTGAAACTTGCTGATTCAAATTCCTATAAGATGAATGTTGGTATTTAAAATAAAGGAATTTTATCAGTTTGGCTAATTTTAGCATTTGGGATTCCTTATACAAAATTCTGCTATTAGATAATTTACAGAAAAAAAATCAATATTTTATGATAATTCACAACTTAATTCGTTCCGTATTATCCAGATTTGATATCCAGAACACCAAGAACAAGGACATGTACTATTTTGTTAGGAATACTCTACTTTACAGCTCTATTATGTATATAGCAGAGAAGGGAGAGACAATATAGTGTTAATATACTCCGTTCTTTGCATTTGGCCCAAATTCGAGAAATCAAGCCCTAAGTGGCAGAACTCAATCTCGTCTTATTAAAGCGGAGAAATTAAAATAATTACAACTATTTATTATATTAAATACTTAGTTTGGATCGAACCCAAGACCAACATTTTTACAGTACTTCAGTTTCACCCCCACTGCGCCATGATGGCCTCATAATCTTGATGTACAAGCCAGCGAGGACCTTTTTTTTCATAGTTCCAGTAGCGTCACCCGCATAACTCAACGGAGGTCCTCTACTGTAATGTACGAGTATGTTCATATTATGTGGGCGTTAAAACAATTTAAACTGTATATCGAATATCGATATAGTCGCATACACTATTTTACTCTTTTTATGTTTCAGAAACACGGTTATACATCAGATGAATACGTTAGCTTGACGATATTCATTACATGCCTTTTATAAATGCAGTATATTGTGAGGTCAGTTGTGGCACAGCGGCACAAAGGTGCTACTGTAACGCGGCGGTTGTGGGTTCAATCCCCACTCGAGAAAGTGAAATATTTATTTACGTTTATATTTCTTTCTCATTTCTTCACTCTGGTATCGAGGCAAAGCGCGGCGTTGAGTACTGCCACTCAATACGCAATGCCTTCAGAATTCGGCAGAAGGTGGGTAACGGAGTGTCTTAACACTAGGTTCCCTCTGCCAACCCTGCTGTGTACGGGATGCAGCGTGAAGCTGATACTGCTGATGACTTCATTCTTGGTTTATATGCACTATTAAGTTACTCTGAAGTACAATTTTAAAAATGGGATATTAAAAAAGACGGTCAAGGCAAAAATTTTACCTATATACATGTAATGATTATGATTCGGATAAATAATAATTGGTTTGCAAGTGACCTTTACAAGTTCTTATTCATGTACCATAAAGTTAAGTAAAACATATGGTATCACTTAATTTACCTGTAAATGGAGAGAATGTCACTTATAAATTTAAAGTAAAATTAATTTTGCTTATTATATGTTGCCAATTGCATGTAAAAAATATTTTCAAGATTAAAATCTATTTCTAAATCATTGGTCAAAGTATTCTTAGTAGTACTGGTATATAATAAAATGTTACTGTGAAAGCAATTAATTTTTTCCGTCTCGCTACGTCAGACGTTTAACTTTTAATAATAATATATTAATAGACTATTTTGTGCTAAATTATGTGGTCAGGTGAGCCAGACCTGAACCACCACAATTAAAGAACTATACTTAATGCGACGCAGTGACAGTGTCCTACGGTAGGAATACGAAATTGGTGAGCCATCATCACCCATTTCCAGTCTTCAAACCAACCCCATATTCCCGACGAAAATAAAGTATAAAAAAGACTGGCTAGAAAAACCTTTAACTTTACTTTAAAAAATTAAGAAGCTAGTAAAAAATCACAGCGGAGTTCTCTTTTCGTAGTCTCTTTCTCATTCAGAAAAAATGCAGAAATCACGGAAAGATAAAAAGAAATACTCGATATTGTTTTCCAAGGTAAAATGGAACATAATGAGCGGAACCTACCTGTTGCATTACCCTCACATGTCAATGTCAGGGTCGCTATTAGATTACATGCATGCTACGCGAATTGTTAAAGTGTTTGTATATTTTTTTATATACTTTTTCTTTACTTTTATTTCATTTTTCAGTAATAAAATATTTTTTCTTTATTTTCACGACTTATATTGCTTTTTAAGATAGCTTGATAGACGTTAAGTCTCTTATATTTAAAAAGGTGTTGTATTTCAACATATCCATGCACTTTTTATTAGCTAATGTCTATGTGTACCCATTTATTCGTCTACCTACCTATATATCATTAGTTACTGTACGCGAACGCCATTGTTTATTGTATTTACACTACAATTGTAACGTGTTCACGAGTATATTAACATTGAGTTTACTATAACAATTAGTCCTGAATGACACTTATAGAACAAGTAAAGCAATCCTTTTGTCAGTTACTTACAGTATCGGGACGAAAGAATAGATATAGGTGTGTATATTAACATAAAAATATTGTGATACATTTTTTAGGTTAGTAGTCTAATCTTACTAATTTTTTAGTTCAATAGCAGAAGTGAGACCAGTCATGGGGCATAGGCACAAGCTCTTGTAATGCTAGCAAAGCGCGGCGTTGAGTTCCGCGACTCAACACATGGACTATCCACACAAATAAAATTTTTCAACTGGAACCAGTAGTTCCTGTAATTGGTGTGTTTAACCAAACATGATATTAGATATAAAAGAACAATTACAAAACTTCGACAAAGTTTACCACCACCTTTAAGTCCAAAATAGACAGTCCTGTCAAAAGATCAGTTCACCGGTCCACAATCAGATACTTATTCAGATGCCTTCGAAACCATGTTAGTAAATATTATAATTAGATACCTCCAAGCTTAAACTGGTGGAAGAGTTAACATAACAGACTAATCTTGTTATAAATAAATGTTCTTTAAAACAAAATATAAACATACGAGTACGTCTCACCTTCTTCACGTAAACCATCTGCCGTGGACTGACGTAGATTTACGTCATATTGTGGCTATGTGCGTGCAAGATCACGTGACTCGAGTTAAATTCAATGCCAAAACAGACTAAATTATAATATCAACAATAACAAAAAAGTATATATGTACATATGTTACGCATTTTATTTTTTAAGCCTTACGCATATGGTAAGTAAAGTATCAAGACTCGAGACCCGAAGACCCTCTTACATGTTAAGTAGGGAGCGGAACTCAGAATCGCAATTTGTCTTGGTACCAGGGCGAGGAAATGATAAATGATGCCTCCAGGTAGGACTTAATTGAATCCACACTCGTCGAATTAGTCTCTTCTCTTTCTTGTCCCTTAAAGATAAAGAAAATACAATATACTTTGTTCTTCTTCTTCTTCGTGTCAATGCTTGGAGAATTCATATCATATTTTGCCAGTATTTAGCCACGTCGATTGCCGCATCTGTTGCCTCCATCAGATCATCATGTGAGCAGGTGAATGGACATTTCGGGCAGGAGAGTAAGTGTGCCTTCGTTTGTGGATTGGCGCCACAGTCACAGGATGACTTATCCCTCAGTTCGTACCCCCATCTCACGAGAAGCTCTTTGCATCGGCTCATATACTTTGTTGAGATTCCCACATAAAAAAAAATGCTCATGTTTATATATAACTTTTCAGTTTTCAGTAAAGTAATAGCTTCTTCAGAACTATGAACTCAGTAACGGGCAGGAACAAAAATTTTATTTACTGTATAAGTTTATTTGTTAGATTATTTATAAGAGATATCGCGCTAATAGGAAGATTTCCTTCCTTCTTGAGAAGGTCTTATCAATAAAGTGTATCTGTTCAATATTTTCCTTATATTTTTTATGTTTACGCTTATGCTATGATTTGTATGGTCGGCTGCGTATACTTGATTTGGAGTCAATCTATCGTACCTTTACGTATTAAGCTTCACTCTATCCCTAGAATTTAGCAGTGTAAATATTCACACTTTACTCACATCTGGACCACTTTTCGAGACGTTTTGAGTGTCGGAACTCTGCGTCGCGCTTTATCTTGTTATCGGAGCGAGAAAATTAATATAGGAAGTTAGTAAAATGAATTTTCCCCCGAATGGGAATTGAACGGATGTAGGTCACGTTTACCGTTAGAAGCTGTGCCGCTACGCTAGGACGGTTTCAAATGTTAAATGAATTATCTCTGAAAATAGGTATTTCAAGCCAATTTTAAGACACTGCCTTGTTGGGTGACAAAACCTATCGTCGAACTTAGACTTCTCAGAGTAGGCAATATAAATTTTATAACATTATACTATAGCCAATTCATAATAGCCAATTTTTATTGCTCATATAATAATTAATTGTAGGTACTTGTAGTATAATTATTAACTAATATAATAATAAAGCACCTTACATCACTTTGTTTACATCATGGAAATATACCGAAGAACAATAACGTTTCATACGGACACTAAATATAAAATAAATAATTTTATGCTAATAAGTCGAGGTGTCTGCTCCCTGAATGGAAACGGCAAACATATAGTGCGAATTAAATATTTTTGTGCAAATAATTGTTATTTTATTATTATTTTAACAAGTTGGCTGGCGCCACGATCTGGTACAAAATTGGAATATGAAATCCCCATCGATTCTTAAAGAATCTATACAAAATCAGTCAAGCGCAAGTCTCAAGATTCCGCCGCGATGAATTCTTTTATCAGAGCGATGAAATGAAAATAATAAATAATTCCTTTAAGAAGGAATCGAACACAGAACCGCTTGAAGTCAGAGCTTATGCTATGTCAGAGCCGCTGTACTACGACGGCCTCACAATACTATTTAATAAAAATATTCTTTGGACGCATTCTTACACAGAATTAATAATTTATTAGTAAATGATTTTATATTATACCTAGTTTTATAGAATAGTTCAAAAGCTTTCAATCATCCGCACTCGTACTCTTGACGTTACTACGAAATAATAATTTTGTAAGCACCAATAATTTCACTACGGATAAGTAATTTAATTTAGAACAAAGGAACAATAAACATAAACAAGACGATGTTTTGGAGCATTTGTACGTAAACATTTTGACTCGTGCACACGAGCTGCTATGAAAGTTAGCGTATAAAATGTCAAACAAACATAATATTGTTTAGAGCTCTAATATAACATTCTCTATTTGATAGACTGTATTAATTGGTACCATTAAGATGGAGCTATAAATTTTATTTTTTTGGAAGTGAATCTTCTTTATCGACTTATGGAAGGGATCTTACAGCAATGTTAAAAACAAATCGTCATACTTTTCGGCGCCATCTTGTAAAAATTCTTCACATTTTCTATCACTATGAACCGTCACGGCGCCGGTATTTACTAAATTGAGATGTGACTTATAAAAGAAAAATTGGAAAAATAAAAGTAATATATTAAATGGATTTATTGAAATATCGCACATAGAGGCAAACTTCGAACCTAATTTTAAGACACTCCGTACCCATTAAAACATTTCCGTTCTCCACTTTCCGCCGATTTCTGAGGGTTTAACATGTTGAATAGCGGAATTCAACACTTTGCTTTGTTTCATTACCAGAGCGATGAAATGAAAATATTTCGTTTCACCGAGAGGAAATCGAATCCACAACTTGTTGCTGGACGCAATTGTACACTTGTCTCCTACGCCACGACTGGCGTCCACCAATTTTATAGATTCCTATATTTTAGCTGTCAAGTTTTATTTCATCTTAAGACACAATTAAATAGCAAGATTTATTTTACGAAACAATACAAATTTCTGTATATAAAATTCCGTCTGTAAAAGCTACCATTAAAAGATAAAAAGCTCTTAAAACTTTTGATTGTTTGAAATTTACGTCTTTATTGCACAGCGCAGCGTAGTTGGACGCGATTGTTGTGGCTTTAAATCTTATTTTATAAATCTCTATTTAATGTTTGTTCATAGCAGAGATTATCTACCAGAGCGGAGAAATTAAAATTATTTAAATATATTTCATAAAAATAATATAATATATTTATGATTTTCTTATATGATTCCCCTGAGTGGAAATGGACAAGCGTCGTCGTTGTCACGTTTTCAGCAAGACCCTGTCCCGCTGGTTTATGGTTTTAAATTTAATTACCAACTCATGTCCAATTACAAATTGTGGCGTTGTGCTCCGCAAACCCACATCTCTGAATATTTGTAACTTGGAGAAAGGATATGATATTTGCGTGTTTAACCTTATCAAGGGGAACTGAACCCCAACCCACCACCCAATACCGGTAGGTGTTATTAGGGAACATGGATCTTGAGTGGTAGTTATTTTGGCAGTTATTAGATAAACAATATACAAAAAATATATTAAAAATCTTGTCATCCATTGCTATATACTTAGCATGGTTTTAATCCTTTGCCAAGCACCGCTGAGCCCTAATAAATGCAAGCGCCTACGAATATAATATAGCAAACTTACAAGGAGACCAAATTATTAATTACTGTTGTTTATTAATTATTTATTTATTTTTAATAACTTATGAGAAAAAAATCTGATATTTGCTCCTAATGTTTTCGTATGAGCTTATTGCTTTTTAGGAATTATAAGAGGTGATAGTGTTTTGGAATTATACTATCAATTAGGTAGTAACTACACCATTACATTTTTTTCTTTATTTTTGAGTAAAATTAAAGAACTTTTCACTCTGAAGTATTTTCAATATAAAATTTCAAGTAGAAATGCTAATAGGTTTCGCAAGAACCCAGTTCCTGAATAAAGTTAAAGAGCAATTTCACCACTTGGTCTTTGATGTATTTTCTTTGAACGTTTTCCAGGCGCTAAAAATATTTTAAATTGGTTTTATATATTCATAGCACATTTTTTAAAGCTTTATTTTTGTAATATATAAAATAGTGTTTATACTCTATTTATTTATACCTATATATATTATAAAATAAAAATATATGTAAATATAAATATCATACTAAAACTGTAACGGCGCAGTGCGCGCAACTGCACGTACCTATCTAATGATAACGAGTTCAAATATATAGAAATTAATTTACCATATGATATCGAATATGAGTGCCACCGGAACGAACACCTTCATTCAGCTGTATGGAGCTCACGCTGCCCGCATCGTCATCCATGAAACCAGTTTTCTTGTATCGAGCCATCTGTAACAATTAAATTTTATTTTATTAGGAAAATCGAGGTTATGGAACTTCTCTAGCAATGTTTCACAGATGCCAGTACTATTATGCCAGTACCTTTGTAAAACTAGTGCCAGGGTAGGCAGAGGGGATCCTAGTGTTAAGACACTCTGTTCCCCACTGTCCGCCAAATTTTCGAGGCATTGCTTGTTGAGTGCTTTTGTCTTGGTAGCACAGAGAAGAAATTCTTAGGAATTCAATATGTATTGATAATTATGTAGTTCTAAGTCTAGTTAAGACGCATAATAAAAAAATAAATAAATTTATAGTTAAAAATTTTTTACAACTTGGAAAAAAAGTATTGATCACGTGTCTGCAGTGTTTAGTTAAAATTTAAAAAAAAACCCTAGCAAGAAAAAATATTTTTATAACTTTGTTAGGGGATAAGTTCAGGCGCGCAAGTTCACTGAAATACTTTTCCTTTAAGCTCGCATAATGTAAATTTGGTTGTAGTTTGTTGACAAAAATTTTGGCGAAATTTTCCCCAAGCCGCACAAAAATATACTTTTACGAGTTTTTTTATTTATGTCCCGCAAAATATGGTGTATACTCTTCTCTTAATTTGTCCATTTCTTATACAGTTCTGGAAAAACTGCATATTAAATGGCGGAATAATGATGAAATCTCAGACGGGAAACGTTAAGTATTTTATAGAACAAGTGGCAAGTTGAACTCATTACAATCGCGCTTACAAGTCCTTTACTCAACCACGGTACCATGGTTTTATGTTTCTAAAGTTTTTTTTTTAAATAACGTAATTTTATGTTTACATATAAAAATAAACATAATATACAAAAGTAAAGCACTTGAAGGAACCCGACAATGCACTTCTGCAGTCGACGACGGACTTTAGCCTTTTAGCTTACACATAAGCGGATTACAGCTTTAACTTTAAAGCGTTTCTAAATCTATTGCAGTTTAAATTGAAAATTACACTTTGCATGAGCTTAAGTGTTTTATTATGGTATTTTAGCTATATGTAAAAATATCGTTGAGTTTAGAAAGGTGTGTGATTGTGAGTTCGATATCTACTTGGAAGAATTAATTTTATTAATAAAATATCTAGAATTATTTTTTTATTATACGTCAAAATCTATATCTCTCTATGTTCACATATAAATAAAAAAATTTAATACAATTTAATCAATCAATTTAATACAATTTAATTAATATATCTATTTATACAATCCACATATAAATAGATCAAACATTCCTTTTTAGTTAAAATTACCGGAAAAAAGTATGAAATTTGATACTGTTAAATCTTAGATATATTTCAGTTATTTGAATAATGTAATAACAACTTCACAAAACTAATTAAAAGCTGTTTATAAATGAGGGCGTTGTAACGGATAGCGACAATTATGAATTAGGACGGAAAGAAATAATTGAGTTATTATGTTATTTTTGGAGTAGCTTATACCAACTCCAAAATATATCTAAATATTTTTTAAAAAAATGTGATAACAATTTGAAGTTATTAATATTAATTAATAATTAGGGTACCTGTGGTTTCATTTAAATTTAAATCTGTTGTTAGCTTTGCAAAAACAAACACCATATGGAATGTAGATATTATACACACACTATAAATGTTAAATATTATTGTACTATTTAAAACAATATGTAAAAAATATTTACAGTATTCCTAAAATACATGACCGAGCAAAAATAACTGACTGAAATACCATACTCCTACGTACTCAAATATTTAGGTACTATAACGTAAAGAATCTTAATAGCTAGATAGATATAGAAACGTGGAGTTTCAAATGTAGAGAGGTATTTGTGAGGTGGTTTTATACAGGGTGGAATTGTCAGCGCCACTTTAAATGAAACCACAGTTTTAACTACTCTATAAAAGCCTAATATAATTCGGAAAAAAAATAATTCCCAAAAATAAAAAAGTTATTTTTTCAAACAAAATAAATAATAAAATTATCGTTTTAAAACAAAACGCCATTTGTAAAGTATAACATAGGCACGCACACACTTACCTGTCAAATCGGAAACGTCGCTCACGTATGTGTGCGTCACACGAAATACAGGTATGGATAAAAATCGTGAAATGAAAAAAAAATCCTACGTCCAAACTGTTGAGGTACCTTGATTAATTTCTTAGGTGTGGGTTTGAAATATATTACCCTATATGCAGTTTCAATTAAAGAAGCGCTGCCTCTTCCACCCTGTATTAAGAAAATTAAAACAATGTCAGTCCATAAGCATGCTTCTCTAAACGTGACAGGTTGGTTGTTCCTTCCCACTCGAGGAAATGTAGTATTTAAAATTTTCATTCCCTCGCTCTAACAATTAGATAAAGTGCGGCGTTGAGTTCTGCCACTCAACACACGATACATCCAGAATTCGGTGAAAATCGTGGAAAGCAAATGTCTTAATCGGAATGTCTTACCTACCAAGTGTAAGTTACCAGGTTCCCTCTGGCAACCCTGCTTAGAAAACTCGCCTCTTGGAAAACGTTCAAAACGATCTTCTCGTTCTTAGACATTATATTGGAAAATATATAAATTATAGCCAGTACTTCGTAAGATTTAGCATTTCCTTGACCATTCAACCTAACAAACTTTTCAGCTTATAAGTATCATAATTTACGTAATATAAAAGCTGTTTAAACAATAAAAACAAATTTCTGTTACTGAAAGAGCTTTTACAAAAACATTTCATAAATTCGAACACCATTTATAAAAATTACGGCTTTATCTGGTTATGAAAAGTCGTTTCCACATTTCCAATACACATTTCCCTGTAAACCGTCAATATCCTGTAGCGGATGTGGAATTGTGCCAGTGAAGGCTATGTTATGATTAAACTACGGTTTTTCATTATTTTTCCTTTCCATTTTTTTATAATGTATATTTACATAAAAACGATACGATTTACATAAAAAAAATCTTTTTACAATTTCAGCTTCTATAAAATTTATTACATAGTATTTTATTGTGTAATTTAATATTATTGTTCAATGCCTCTGTGAGAAAATAAAATCATCGTCTGGTCAAAACAAAGCCTGACATAGAGTTCTGTCAATTAGAAATTAAAATAGTAATAATAAAATATTAATTAAAAGTTTTTTTGAACTAAGCTTTTTTTATGTTTTTTTCACGGTGTATTGTATTTATAAATCAATCCCTTTCACTTGATACCCCTATGATTAGGTAGGTTGTGCAAAAAATTGTAATGCTCCATTTTGTTGCGGCGGCCATCTTGTATTAATAACATATTGATTGTATGTAATTTCATTGTCATCAGAACTGATGTCGTCATTCAAAAATTCGAGCCTAATCGGATACTGGGAAAGGTGTCAAATTGAGCTTTCACACAGCAACTGGCAAGTTAAATACAAGCTTATAAAAACATATCTCTTTCTCTCTCTCTCTCTCTCTGTATCTCTCTGGCAACATATCACGATTACGATGTGTCAAAAACAGTTTATCACATTATTTACTGAGCAACATTTAACAACGCTTGTTAGTCATTTTTAAGAGTAAGTAGAAGGTCGCCGAATCAGTAACTACAATACAAAAATATTACGTATAATGTAAATAAGTAATGATTTCTTTTTACTACGGCTACCATAACGAAAACACTCGCTACTTTTCTTTAGATAAACAATTTAATTTCTTTATAAAATTACGCAGATAAACCATAAAACAGCAATCATTCCAGTTTACCCAGAATTCTTGCTAAATGTACAATTTAGAAACAAATTGCTTTTGCTTTGTTATACAAGCAGATGGCCCCAGCAATAAAATTAGAGCCGGTGACCTCGTGCCGAGGAACTGACGGCAGATAAAGAAAGTAAGTGGATTAGGAGGAGACAAGGACAATGTGATTTTGTAAACATCGTGCCCATGAATATTGTCGAATAAAATTTCCATGGCCCTATATATTCTTTTTCTATTATATTAAACTATAACGGGACCAGAAATTAGGGGATAACCAAAACAACAGAATTTTTAAAATCTTTAACATTTAGCAGTTTCTTTGTAGAACTCAAGTAGTCATGATTTTACTTTTTTTTTTCAGTTTCACGCTCTCACAAATAGCAGAGTGGGCAGAACCTAGTTTTCTGACAATCCATTCCCCACTTTCTGGCAAAATTTCAAAGCACTGCACTGGGCGGAACTCAACGCCGCGCTCTGCTTTAAACGAAGAAATGAAAATATTAAGACATAATAATTCATTCCCTCGAGTGGGGATCGAACCCACAACCGTCGCGTTACAGTCACACCCTTGCGCCCTTGCGCCACGACGGCCTCTATGATTTATAATTATAAATTTATTATTATTTATCATAGAACAAAAGCTATTTTAATTAAAAGTATATTAAAAAGACAGCCGCAGCTTATCGAATTTGCGATGGTCAATAACTCAATGAAATACGTGATATCGAGCCTGACAATGGCGGCTGGATATCTAAAGTGAAAATCAATATACCTGCCTATATCTTCTTGTGTTTAGGTATCGATTCTATCTGGGTAGAGTATCTGAGTGAGTCAAGTGCAGCTTTGGAGGTAACAATCGAGGTACCTTCTAAGGTTTTCTATTTATAATCTTGGGAAGACTATAATTTCTTAATTTCATATCTAAAATTAATTGCTTGGAACCAGGTATCAATTTAACTAAAAATTTTGTTACAAAAAATTAGTACTATTTTATGTTGTATAATTATTCTCAAAATTTTCAAATTCCAATACCTAGTGATAAGCAAACTGTCGTTTCTAAGAACGGGAGGACGAATCCTATTTTTTCGTGTACTAATGAAAGTACATGTTACATTTTGTTTAGTTCTTTAGAAAATAATAAAATAAATTTGAACCTGCAATCATCGCAGTCAATAAATGAATTGCAACAGAATTTTTTCCTCTATAGCGCTACTACAAATTAGTGAATTTATGTAAAAACTAATTAAAATCTAGCATTTAAATGATCTTTCCATTGAAATGTATCATATGTGACAATAGCCGTGCCGCTCCATAAAACATACGATGAATGTCCACAATGCAATAGATTATACAAGCATTTAACAATGGACTATAATTTAAAATACATACAAAAACTTTTATGTCAAAAAACCATTTTTAATCAAGTTTCTTTTAGATCTATCTATTCATTTCATCATCAGGTTGTTCTCGTCCACTGCTGGACATAGGCCTCTCCAATGGCACGCCACTGAGCTCGATCTTCAGCTCTTCGCATCCAGCCGCTGCCCGCTACTTCGCGAATATCGTTGCGATCTATCTATATGTAGAGTTTATTTTCTTTATTTATGCCAAAAAGGAAAAAATAATGAGAATAATGAAGATGGTAGAATGACATGAAGAAACGGATAATTGAACGAGTATAGTGTGTTAAAATGTTTGAAGGATTATAATCAAAATTACTGTTTAAAAATTGTTGAAAATCTACTATAATTTCGCATTTAGACAAAAAAATGTGTATAATTTATTTAAACTATATATAATCGTCACCAGTCGTGGCGCAGGGTCAGTGTGATTGTAAAATAGACTGGTTGTGGGTTCGCTCCCCACTCGAGAAAATGATGTATTCACATTTATATTTTCATTTCTTCGATTTGGTATCGAGGCAAAGCGCGGTGTTGAGTTCCGCCACTTTTCGGATTTTGGCAGAAATTGGGGAACGGAGTGTCTTATTACTAGGTTCCCTATGCCTACCCTGCTGTGAGCGGGATACAGCGTAAAGTTGTAAATTGAAATACGTTATAGTCTTTTTAATTACATAGTAGTTGATGTTTCCATATCCTACAAATCTTTTCAGATTACGTCACTTTTATAATAATACCCATAAGAAGTCACGGTACATGATTTCAATGACTACATTTTTTGCTGTAAGTTTCTGTTTTGGGTTTGCGTTATGTAAGTAATTTTACTGCTAAGTAATTTTTATTGAGTTGGTTATATATAATGTTAGAGATATAGACGTCCCGTTTATCACTTGTGTGCCCCAGTGTCCTTAGAAATGACACCGGGACGTAAATAATCCCGTTTTTCGAAATGGTATAAAAATTTGGTTGGTCGAATTACATTGTCAATCAAAAAATAACCAAATGCAATCGTTCACTAAAAAACCGAAAACGCCAAAATTTTTTAATATTATTTCAACAAAAGGAATACAATAATAATTTGCCTAGTCTAAAAAATCTAGTTTTAAAAGCATTTATTTTATCGTATAATAAAGTAAAACAAATAATATTAATCGAATATTGAAGCGACTATATATTTGACAGATTCCAAAAACCTTTCCCCATCCCATGTCAAACCACACACTATCGCTATTACATTATCTTTTAATGGTAAATGCCTGCTATTGACAGATAAGCCATAGACCACAGATGAGACATGCCTTATGCCCTCTGCAAGTACATTTAGAGGGTTTAATGTTATTAAAGAGATATTATTAAATTGATTTTTAATAATATCTCTTTAGTTACATTTAAAGGCGCTCGTGGTGGAGCGGCACAAGGGCGTGCCTGTAACGAGACGAATGTGGGTTCGATCCTCACTCGAGGAAGTGAAATATTTATTTACGTTTATATTTCCTTCGCTCTGGTGTCGAGGCAGAGCGCGGCGTTGAGTTCTGCCACTCAATATGCAATGCCTCCAGAATTTGACGGAAAACGAGGAACGAAAGTGTCTCAATGGGAACGGAGTACCGTAACACTTTGTTATTAGGTTCCCTTTGCCTACACAACTATGTCTGGGATACAATGTGAAGCTAAAACTACTTGTTCGTAATTTAGTCAATATAAAAGTGTTTTATAAATTAACATATCTAGAGCTATGGGGGACCTATCCCCTGAGATGCGATGTCCGATAGAGGCGAGATGACCTCCAAATCTACAATCAATGGACACGATTAGAATCAAAACTCGTATTTGTACAATGAATTGTGGACCGTCATACCAATACAAATCGAAAACCACCAAGTATATATTATATGGTTTTTAATGATCATAGATGCGTGTCGAACAGCAAGTTTCCTGTACTATAGTAATTTAAATTTCTTATTTATTTTTAAGGTAACTACTTCAAAATATCGTATATATAATATTTAAATGAATGGCATGGGTTATTTTTGGTGACATTGTCAAAAAATTACTTAATTTTGCAGAATGACATAAAAATAGACATACCCTAGTGTAATTGCGGCACTAACGTTTAATCTTTATGGATTACAAAGGTCAGACGGCAATCGCCTCGTTTTTAAATTAGTCCGAGGCAATCCATTTAATTGTACTCCAAAAAACAATTAATAAAGTTACGTATTTAGTATAATACAGACTAAAATCTTACTTAGGCCCGTATTTATATATCGCTCTCAAGTCTGAGATCGATTTTGAGATGCCGTTTTCATTTTATATATGTAATATAATTTATGAATGAAATATGTACTGTTTGCATTAGTGTACATACTTAACTGAATATATACCTTAAAGAATATGAATTGAGTTATTGGGTTTTATATATGTATTAGAGTGTAATAAAAAATAAGTGGTTTTAGATACAAATACCAATATAAAAGATATTTTTTTATGTTTTACATTTTTCCGATGTTTCTAGGCAATATTGGATAAACGATATGAATGATAGTCTAAGTTGTACTTTTCGTTTACAAATAACTTCAATTATACACGATACTATAGTTTATAGTCAATAAAGAAATAGATGTAATTTTAGACAGGCAGAGAAATAATTTTGTTACAATTTAAATATATTGTAATATATAGACAAACGATCCTCTTTATAATATTATAACAGGGTTCAGTTAACACACGAATATAATAATACCCTCGAAAATTTGACAGATGAATGACGGGTCAGAATTTTGAACAGCAAATTGAATTGGATTTCATACATTAAATCTTTAGTTTCTATAGACTTGTATATAGTTAAGGTTAAATATATGAAATAAGGTTAAAAGAACATATGAAACATTAATATTTTATTAATAATGGCAATTATATGAGCAATTTAGAAAAAGCAAAAGTTTTTAGTTAGAAACTTAGAAGCTACCCGAGCTTTTAATAATATTTTTGAATTCCGATTATTACATTATATAAAAATATTTCCTTTATAAATTAAAGGCTATTTTGTATATAGACATAATTGTTGTTTGTAAAAAGATTGTAAGTTAGAAAGATATTTAAAAAAATAATAATTGTAGAGCAGATGTGTACATGTAAAGATGACTTGCGGTTTGTCTGGTTCGCTACACAGTCTATATATACAGAATTGCAATTCCCAATGCAAATCTAATATTTGCGACATTCGATATCTGTAATTTTAGTCAAAATAGTGTACTATAGTATTTATTTAAAAACGTACATGCCGTTTTATGTTTTTATCATTCTTAGAATATTCTGTCATATTGATGATAAAGAATATCTTATTATTATCTATATTTCTAAACTATTAAATTATAAAGCTAAAGAGTGTAGTTAAATGCGCTCATCTAAAGAACTAGTGGTTCATATTAGGGATATCGGAAGTTATCTGATAGTCCATTTACCAAGGAAGGCCATATAACATTACTTACGTTACCTCGGGCACTTAGAATGTGTGTCATACGCAACTACTACTTATTTTAACTTGACCACGGGAACGAAACCACAAGGAATACTTAGCTAGTGTTATACATACAGGCATAATTTTATATTCATAGAAACCCAAGGTAACAGGTAAAAACCACAAGAATCAAGAGATGAAATAAAACTAACTTTATTATATTATAGGCGCTAGACGAAGAAGATATTTTAATAACTAAAGGGTTTTAAAAATAGATATTCTGTTGGAACATAGTATTTTGAAACACTTACGCAGATGTAATTTGACATATTCCGATAATACAAATATTTAAATGTAAATTTTCATGTGTTTTTTATTGTTTCACGCCATATCTCATATAAAACAAACATGGTAGGCAGAAGGTATGTAGTGTTAAGACACTACGCCACTCAGCCACTCACTTTGAGTTCAACCATTTTTCGAGACAGCGCGTGTTGAGTGGCAATTGGCGGTACTTAAGTCTGCGTTTTGTCTACTAGAGGTGGAAATAAATTAAATATAATCAGTTATTAGGAACTCATTAACTTCTCTATATTAATATTATTAAATATTTAACATTTACAGTAATTATTTAAGCATAAACGAAATTTTACAACTATTTCATATCATAATTTTTGTATTTTATAATATGTTCTAGTGAATTTATACGTTACATTGTATTCACGGTAAGCACCATAAGGCTTTGTCGACGACTCATACATTATGTAAATATGTGATAGTTTATCAGCAAGGGCCAAGGTTTCCAATGTCACTATAATCCTTAGATGCTACCTGATATTTATGATTTAATGTTTATAAATATATCGTCTTGGTTTGTTACACTTATTTATGTTAATTGTGT
The DNA here is from genome assembly GCA_016802625.1 of Heliconius numata. Lineage (NCBI taxonomy): Eukaryota > Metazoa > Arthropoda > Insecta > Lepidoptera > Nymphalidae > Heliconius > Heliconius numata. Next base: position 2,365,882 of record JAEBDU010000010.1, on the reverse strand, counting down.
TATTAAAAAAATAAGTGATTTACAAAAATGTCTTCAAAATTATAATTAATTAAATAGAAAAAAAATTTATCGAAACTTATAGATATTGAAATTAATTAAATTAAATTAAATTTAAATTAATAAATAGATTAAATTATTTAAAAATAAATACATATTGATATAGTTCGTGATATAATCGTGATAGTTTTTACATTGAATTTCATAAATAATTTAAATTGTTCAATAATTAATTTTGAGAAATTTTAGGAATTTTATTGAAATATAATATACTATAGGGGAAAAAATTTAAATTTATATAATCCGTGAGCGCTCATCTTGATTTTTCGATAGCCATAAATTATTCGGTCATGAAAAAAGGAGTAATAAATTTTGTGATGATTTAAACTGCACTTAATATTCTCATCGTAAACACATTGCCGTAAAAGAATTTGTCTATTTCGGTAACAAAGCCAAAAATATATATGAAATATCAATATAAAAATATTTTACCGTTAATCCGGGCTTAAGATGTAGTGTGGGCATGGGTGCTAAAAGAATTTATTAACCACTTCACTATGCATTTACAAAATATAAAAACAAATGTCTTTTTCATTAAAATCTTACAGAAAAACGGGCGCGAAAAATCGGTATCATCCGACGCATGTTCCGATTGAATGTTTTGGTCGGGGAGAGTCGGCTATGTCCCAGAGTATCGACTTTTAAATTTTGTCACCAGCGCCATCTTGTACTATAATATATAACAACTTCGCAAACATTTTTTAGTGTTGCTGCTATAAAAAATGTTTGCTTATAATTTATATATTTTAGTAATCATATATGTTTTATTATTTAATAATAACAATAAAATATACTTCATTAAAAACAATAAAACGCTTACCATTATTTTATATTCATAAAAAATACTGCCATCTAGTTGAAAACGAACACACTAAAATATATTTTAACTTGCAACAGTATCAAACGGACTGACCAATCAGCAGAGACAATTTTTTACGCATGCGTATTGGAGGGAAGTGTTTTGAATGAAAATATAACAATCAGTAGGTTGGTAAACGTTCATACTGTTGCTACGTACAACTTCATTTCTTCTTAAACAGATTTGCGAAAATCTTATCTGTTAGCCACCTACACGGGTTATAAATAAACTTTCGTGTTAAGTGCATACCGTGGTTGGATTTTCAGGAAAATGACTAACGCACCTGTTAAAAAAGTCCCCATCCATTTACAGGTACGTAACGGTTTCGCACTACTTGTTGTTTTTGCGTTAGTTTTATATTTTTTCGCCCTTACAATTTTCGTAGGTATATAATATTGTATTTGAAAATATACTTTTAATTATATTTGCTTTATTATGTAGAAGCTCTGTGTGAACAATACGTCCGGCTTAAATTATTAGTGTCGGGAGAATAGTGACCCAATTTCATATGAAATTAGGTTGCCCGCCGGGGTGTTGGCACGCGCCATTTAAATTTTATTTTAATTAAGTCTTATTCTTTACTTTTAGTTAATAAAAACAAAATGTATATTAGGCAACGATGTTAAAATATTTACACGAACGTTTTCTTATCAGCAGTTTATTTCATTTCACTTATCGCGTTTACGTTATTATAATATCACAAAATAACAATTCACAGTTATAAATTACTAAATAAAGATAATAAGTTTTATTAGTAACGCTAAATGTAGGTATTTTAAAAATAATATGACACAAATTGAGTAATTTTTTCGTGTGGCCACACGGTCTGTTGGTTTTGGTAACAACTAACGATGTTATAATTATTTTTATCTTGCCATTTTAATTTACGTTGTTATTAAAACAACGTGTTGAATAAATTAGTCAAAGTAAATAATTTTTCATTCATTAATCTTAAATTTGCATTATATTTTTTATAACATATAAAAAGAAAACTCAAGAGATAAGATAATTAAGTAATATTTGACCTATTCTATTCTATAGAATTAAATATAAAAACAAAAAATGAACACTTGAAATGTCCAGGGTGTGGGTGAACGACCCCACAACTCACCCAAGGGTCTAGGTTGGCAACAGAACGTGACATGCGCAATGAACCTACGCTTAGAGTAGATCGTACAAATGTGAGATAAAACAGGATTAGCTTTCATTGGAGGCTGTTTGCTTTGCTACTATAGTACTAAAATCACATTTCTTATAATATAAATGGTATTTTAAATATCATATAATATATAGAAAATTGTTTTTGTAAGAAATTTATACTGCAGTGTAGTTATTTTCTATAATATTATAGTAAATCTAAATATATAATGTTAGGCAAACAAGATAAGAAGGTGCCGTGCATAATGGTAAGTCGATATTACTATTTATAAGCTTTACTTACTTAAGCTTCTAAAACTGTACACGTTTATGAAAGCTCGCGTGAAAGGGAGATAATACGGGACGAATATTTTGCAGCACGGACTTACACCAGAATTGTTTTTTATTTTGAGAATTTCATATATTTATAAAATAATTTTAGTACATATTACTTATAAGTTAATTCAAGCATCATCAATGCAACTTCTTTTGCGTACGCCGTAAAATCGCACTCCCTTTTCCCTTCCTGTGACAATTTTCGGAAATCGTCTCTTAGGTCTCCGTCATATTCCCCAAGTTACGGACTTGCATACCAAATTTCAGCTTTCTACGTCGTCTAGTAATTTCGTCCGTTTGTTTTTTTCACTCAGTCAAAAAGAAAATAAAAATTTAAGATAATCGTTCAAGAATAAAATAATCTCTTCAATCTAAATACGTATGTCGATGATGCTTAAAAAATAGTACGTTGTAGGTTTTTTTTTTGGAACCTGTTATGCGGCGACATTTTATTATTACATACAACTATTACCTTACTTCCTCCGAAAGATTCATAGTAATTGGTTAATAACGTTTTAATTTGTTTATATTGCTTATTATTGCTTAAAAATGTCAAATATACATTATAATTATAGTCTCGTTAATTCATAATTGATTATAGATATTAATATTATAAATATTCTTTAAAAAATGTTAGCAAAATTATAATAGCATCTATCTATCTAAATTTTTAAACTGATTTATCTTTTGTTGTTTTTTTAACTTATCAGAATATCCTCGTTCTCGACATGAGGGTAATAAAAATGAAAATAGCGACTGTTACTGCATTGGTTATGGGTTTCCCGGTTTGGTTAGTCACGACGCTATTCCGGTCCACCTGTCCCCCAAATTATTATGTTCCCTAAATTAACAGTCGTCGCCGCCCTAAAGGTAGGTTTTTGCGCATTAGGCACTCGGGAAAATCTAGTAAAATTACGTCTGCGCATCCGTCTTCAGCTAACTGCAGGACAGCCATGACACTCATGGCCGTTCTTTACCGATAGTGAGAAGATCAAAGTGACATAGTGACTAGGTTCTCCCTTCCTACCACGTGATAGCTATCAAATTGTCGCCCGCAATTAAAGAGAAAGAAGAGCGTGCATTTTATGACTTTTGTCAATACATATTTCCATTTCTATCGTATTCGTAGTTTCGACCATTAAGAAAACAGGGGCAGTTTTTTCGTGCGCCTGTCGGAATTTTGAAAAATCTTCCACCTCAAGGATCAACGTTCCACATTTCTTTAATTTTACTCGTAAAATGTTAAAAATCGATAGATGCTTGAACAAATATTATTTAATTGTATTCAGTTTTACGCATCGCGTAACAAGAGACAGGTTCCCGACGATAACTTACGCTTTCCTTGGAAAGTTTCCCAGGTGAAATGCTTTATGATAACCATCTGTGAGGGGAATAATAATGTAATAGTTAAAGTTCTTTAATTAATTTATGAAGTCAAGTTTAATTGGCGGCGCTTTTTGTGACTAACGGTAAAATTTATTATAGAGAAAAAGATTGTTTATCAGATAAAAATTATTATAAGGTTTAAGTATAGTGGCGTAACATAAGCGTAAGGAACATAAAAAGTAGTGTTGCGTCTTTTCGTTTTACTCGGAAGCGTGGAGAAATGGTGGTGATCAATGAGAAGTTAACATTGTTTAGTGGTAGCCACCCGCTACTTCGTTTGAACTTTGAAATGTAAAATCTATTTTTTTTCTGGTGTAGAAATTGAAAAAAAACCCTTCCATAGTGCTCCTCCATACGGGGAGTGTAAGAAGGTTCCCTACCTTCCTCCATGCAGCCTTTAAGCGATCTGCACCGTAGTTTCGACGCTATTAACGATGATAGTAACGGAACAGTTTTACGTAATTATATAAATTAACTTAACATGTTGAATGCTAATTGGTTTAAGTCATATTTTTCATAGTTGTTGCATTAGTTAGAATTAGAAATTATATAATAATATTTTAAAAGTTTTTTTTAAAATCTTATCACGAGGCCAGTCGTGGCGCAGGCGCACAAGTCTGTGACTGTAAATGCGACAGGTTGCAGGTTCACCACTCGAAGAAATTCAATATTTAAATTTATATTTTAATTTCTTTGTCCGATGTCGAGGTTAAGCGTGGCGTTATTTTCCGCTACTCAGCACGCAATACCTCCAAAATTCAGCAAAAAATGAAGAACAGAGTGTCTTACCACTAGGTTCCCTCTGCCCACCCGGCTCTTTTATTTATTATCTTTAATATCATAGCTGATTTTATTTAATATCACACATGGCAAACTAAACTTCACACATTATCAATAAAAAAGACAAAAGCTCTTAACATTTTACCCAAGTACTAAATATGTATAGGGACTGGGGTGAGGACGGTCTCGTGCAAAAATATTTTGCCTCAAGCTATCAAACACTTCCGTTTTAGCAGAAGGGGATTCGAAGGTCGTATGACACACTCAGCTGACAATTTTCATTAACTAATAGTAGGTATCTATTTTATAACTATAGATTAGACTATTCTGCTGCTATTAAACTATTGACTTTTGTTAGTGTGATAGACAGATATTAACTAGAAATACTTGTTTAAAGTAAACTAGTAAATCTTTAGCTGAACGTAAGATTTTCTTTTTTCTTTTTCTACTTAGACATTTTGTGAATATATTCTATTTTTAACTATCTCTAAAGATAGATATATCCCCAAGTGAGATTTTAACTCGCAAATTACGCGCTCACACAGACAAAATGCCACTGTGCTACGAGTGTCATAAAAAAAATGTATATTTTTTTAACTTCACATTGTATCTCGCAGCTAAAATTTATTCTTACTTATTATGCTTCCCTTCTTTCCATAATATATGAACCTTCATACATTATTTTAAATCTGTTATTTGGGAGCCAGTGCCAACAAACTTAGTAAATTTCTTATAAAATAAATTATTTTTATTAGTTTTATTCGGCTTAACTTTAGGTAATTTCAATTTGATAACCTCCTTTTCAAAATCAGTTAAAAACAAAAGACCACCAGCAAGATTAAAAACTTTGCACATTTTTAATAACCAAAGAAACGAAAGCGACTTTCAAAGTAACCCTAAATCTATTTTAACCGCGGAGGGCCTCTCCCTCACAAAGGGCCGTAACAATGATTTATGTTAAAATGTTAAACCCAATCTTCACTCGCATCAATATTAACCGCTTCCATGAAATGGTTAAAGTCTGGCTGTGGAAGGAAGTTTTTAAACAGTATTAACTAGAACAACTAGATGTATCCTAATACAATTTTGTATGCTCAATTACTGGGAAAACGGGTGATGCGTATGGCAGAGTCGGTGCACTTAAATAATTTTATGTGTCCATCTTTGAAAAATAATATTTTAGTTAGATAAAAGCTAGATTAGTTGGTAGTATAGTAGGTTAGGGATTACGGAAGTTCTTTTTTTATATCTTCACGCTTTTTCACGCATATGGCGGAAGCGACGTGGCTTTGATGTTTTTTTATGGAAAGAGACACGGCAAACGAGCGTACGGTTCACCTGACGGTAAGTGATCACCGCCACCCACGAACCTATGTAACACCAGAGGAGCTACAGGTGCGCTGCCGGCTTTAAAAAAAAACACTAATTGAACCCACAACTAACGCGATTGCAATTGGACTAAGCCACTGCACATCTACCGCCTTTTATATTTATTTTTCATGAATATTTTAGTATTCTATTTTCATTGTTCATTTTATTTCGAAGGTGAAGAGTTTCGTATAGCCATCAGCAAAGTATAAAAGCACACAAAGTAGTACTTGTAATGTTTAAACTGTACTAAAACATATGTGTAAAAATCCTACGCACAATATATCTGAAGGAACCCAAGTGGCAATCTCAGTATAAGTGAGATTGCGGGAAAGGGGTAGAAAATAGTAATGTTAGACCTCTTGCGGTGTATCGATTTTGTTTGTAACCGCATTGTTATTTAATATTTATTTTATTGTTGATTGAAGTTTTCTAATTTCTTCATTATATATGAAGTAAATTACTTTCTTATTTTTAATAATATTATATGATTGGAATAAAAAGCAAAGTAAAGAAATACCTGTACATAATTGTACAATTATGTACAGGTATTTTTTTGCTGTAAAGTAAAATATTCGACTAAAAGTTTAATAAATTATAATTAAAGTATTGTTGGACGAACCAACGAATCAGACACAAAATCCAGCTTTTACAATGACTTTATTTATACTTGTTCTTCACAATTCAATTCACCGGTTCGGAAGACAGTTCTGCTGAGAAGAACCGGCAAGAAACTCAACAGTTGCTCTTTTCAAAATATATACACTCGTAGTTACAATATTTAAATACTAATTCTAACAACAAGTTGCCTTGACAAAATCTTAGAACGTAATGGCCCCGGGTGCCGCGTCGCTTGTCCCTTTATTGGAAACCCATCGGAACAGACGCAGCACACTAGCGCCACCCAATACAATCGGTAATGGAAACAATATCAAATGACGTCCCCGCAATGACAGCGACATCTATTATGGAAATTATGCTAACAGTATTGAGAAATTCGTATTATACAGGGTGGAATTGTCAGCGCCACTTTAATTTAAACCACAGTTTTAACTACTCTATAAAAGCCTAATATAATTCGGAAAAAAAATAATTCTCAAAAATGAAAAAGTTTTTTTTTCAAACAAAATAAATAATAAAATTATCGTTTTAAAATGAAACACCATTTATAAAGTATAACATACACACACGCAGGCAGGCACGCACACACTTACCTGTCAAAGCGGCAACGTCGCATACGTATGTGTGCGTGACACGAAATACAGGTATGGATAAAAATCGTGAAATGAAAAAAAAATCCTACGTCCAAACCGTTGAGGTACCTTGATTTTTTTTTTTAATTCTGGGTTTGAAATATTTTAGCCTATATGCAGTTTCAGTAAAAGAAGCGCTGCCTCTTCCACCCTGTATATCTTAGCAACGTATATGTTTTTTAAATTTTTTAACTTATTTTCTAATGCTTGGTTTGCTTAATATTCCCGGATTCCTAGTGTTAAATAATTCAAGAATTCAAAAGAATTCAAGAATAAGAAAATGCTTATTTTTAATTTTATTAAGCGTTTTTATTCTACTTAGATAGGTATATGTATCTATTACAAACTCCACTTTGCGTAACAATTATTAATGAGCATGTATAATGCAAAAATAAAAGGGATTTGTTTACCACAAGTAGGTAACTATAGAAACTGCATTAAACTTATCACACTAGAGACAACATGTAAAGAACATCTGGGGCTTCTGGTGTGAAATAATATAAGTAACCCAGCCTTGACCTTAAAAGATAAAGAACTCGTTATAAGAAATAGATTAAATAATATTCTGTATTTTATACTGTATAAATATTCATGCAAATATTTGGATACATAATTCAATTTAAGAAATCTTAACCGTCTTTAAATACCTCACAAACTAGATCTGTAAAGAATTTTAAAGAAACATCACAAAGTTTGTTGTTAGAAAACGTCACCCAAAATGAGCTTGCTTAACGCCTCTCTCTATTGAAAACTGAAAATAATTTCATAAATATATTTAATAAATATTCGTATAGTTCAAGCGGGCGTAGCCGCGGGTCCACTAGTATTTATATATATTAATTTTATTAACTTTTCTGCATAAGCTTAACATCATTTTAAATTGGTATTCTATTCATGAGATGATGAATTTCGCTTGTATAGCATAGACACCGCCTATGGGCTATGGGGAAGGGGGGGCTTCAATAAGAGCAGTGCAATGTGCTTTTGCGTTTTATTGATTTTTTCCCATGCCACTACTGCTGTGATGTTTAATGTGTTGTTGGATGAAGATGATATTTCTGTGCGTACTGTATTTTTTATTAAATGAAAAGGAATATCTGAGTTAGGGTTTCATATGAGAGTTTAGGGATGGATATATGTTCTCGTAGATATATAAGTATGACTTAGAAATGTATAGAGAAACTGTCTTTTGGAACGGTTGTAAATTCCTGTAGGAAATACATTACTGACATTTTTGTATACCTACCGCTTGACAGTTCGAAAATTATATACAAAATTCACATTATACAATAATTATATTTTAAGAATCAAGTAGATTAATTCTTTTAAAATATTATTTCGTTATATAAACATAACCAACTGAAAAGTAGTTACAAGAATGCATTTTATATTCAAGCGATATTTGTAGATAAAATAATAATAAAATATCAATACATATTTACTATTAATATTTGCTTAGACGGCTGTCGTGGGCAAATTGCTTGCCTAAGGTTGTAGTGTGCCACATAAATATTTGTCTATTTATTTAATTTAATCGTTGAATGTAAATTTCTTCAAATAATATTTATTTTTAGAATATTATAACATTCTTAAGATTTTCCATCATGTCGACTATGCACGGTCTATAACACTTTCTTTACAAAGTAAAAAGCTGGAGGCTGCAGTCTTTAGAGTAAAACTTTCTTTTGTCATCTCGGTTTGTAATTTTCCTACGCCATCGTTAATGGTGTGTTACTTGTAAAAACCGTTTTGCGAGTCCATTATTAATTTATTAGAAAACTTATAATATCTTTATAGACAGACTAACTGATTGATACAGTCAGTATCTTAGTAAGAAAGCAGTCAATATTAATGAATTATCAAATTCTATTATATAAGATTTGTTGATTTTGTCTTCTGCATCCCGCGAGATATAAGGACGTTTCAGATGCGTTCTTTAATTTTTTAGAACTTTATATTAAAAAATCCAAATGTAATCTATTGAAAATTATTTTTAATTCGCCGTTTTACGCCCTCACCGTTCAACACATGGTATGGAATTCGGATGGGAAACGAAGAACGAATACTGACGTTAGGCTCTTTCTGTCTAACCTAATAATGTATGACATTAAGAGAAAATATTTAGAAACTGAAAATTACAATCTAATTCATATCTTATTTTAAACAAATTTCATACAAGTTTACAGATATGTTATCAGTTCTAGTAACAAGTTTATCTCACGTTCATCCCGACTACACGATGACTCAAGATTTGATATTCTGTCGATAACCTTTGGATGCAAGCCGCGAAATCGATTACAATATGATATGCAATGTATTAGACTAAATAGTCTTCTTTGCGACAAAAAGATACAGATATAGAATCTTCTTTACGACAAAAAAAATACAGATTATAAAAAAGGTGGTTAATACAAACTTCAATTATTAGTTAGTTATATTAGTTTTTGATTGGTTTGAGCACGCTAATCTCAGGAACTGCTAGTTTGTATTGAAAAACATATTTTTGTGTTGGTTATTTAAAAATTCATAATATTTCGTTAATAGTTTTAGTGCACTAATGTACTTGCAGTTTAAGTTACTTCAGACACTTTGAATTGATGGTTTTTCAGACTCTTTTAGTACTAACAAAAGTTATTTATTAATTGAAAAGATATTTTAATTTAATCATAATATTGTTCTAGATCTATATCCAGTAGTATGCCGACACGCATATATGTTACGTCCTATTCCTGCCATTCACCTTTAGTCCCCTCCTATCGTTTTATCACTTAAATCAATTAATAAATTCAATTCCCATATGTAAAAACGGAGATACCGTTTATTCAGGCTGTTTATTAAACTTAACCTATTTTTTATTAATTTAAATTAATTTTATTGTTAGAATTGTACCATAAAATCTATACTTTTATTGACAATAATTTTAAACATTATTTATTCCTACTAAAGATTTTAGTTTTCATCTTATAGTACACAAGTTTTTAGTATTCGCAATATGTTTTAAAAATATTGCCAAGCCGCTAAACAAATATTTTCTCTTCTTTTTCTGGTGCAAGCAAATAACAAATTGTATTATCTCCTCCTCTCCTCTTCTTTCTCCATATTTTACCATTATAACTGGAAAATCAGTGGCCATTTTTATTTTACTAGACGTACATAACTCCTATCTATTATGGTTATTAAAACAATGCCATAAATTTTATTAACACACTACAATATACTTATTAAAAATAAATCTTGCATGACTCGTGTAAACATAATTTTATTCTTTATCAACCTAAACTACAAATATGTAATTAAGACGTAAAATAATAATTATTTTATAATAACACGTTATACTCCTTTAGAAGTCTAGTAAAAATAATTCAAAACGCAGACGACACGACAGCGCGGAACTATTGTTACAGAAAATCTCCCAAACAATGAATGCTATATTTTTTTACATATTGTGCAAGTCTTATGCACACACTTTCTCTCTTACTTTTTATCTATCTTTCCTGTATCTATACAACAGATTTACTTACTGTGATGTAAGATGTGTGAGACGTAGGAGTAGAGAAAGCGAGCATCAAAAATCAATAGCGGCTCCACTTCTCATCTAAACATGCTCTATCAGTTATCTGGTAAACTGGATTACTATACGAGTATGTAGATTAGTGACGGAATAATGGTGTATTATGTTATTTATTATGTTTTAGTGCCATTAGTTTAAATAAATAAAAAGTAAAAAATATATATATTTCACTATGTATGTTTTATCCTAAAAACCCGGCGATGAGTTCTGCCATTCAACATGCAATGTCTAGATTAAAGTGGTGAATGGAGTATTTTATGGCTAGGTTCCAGAGGGAACCCTGTTGTGTGCAGAACACTGCGTGCAGCTGATTTTATTATATTTAATTTCACGCATTGCCGACAGTATATACAAGAGAACTCTTAGTATTTTAACATTTTCACAATCATAAGCTCGACTTTCATATTGTAACTAGACCCACCGAGTTCGCTGCCAGACACTTCTTCATTGCGGCGCAGCGACTCGATGGCACCTAAATTATTATTTTACTTAATACAAGAAATTGTGAAAGTTCACAGATATTTAAATTTAAATTTTTTTTTTGTGACTTTACATTTCTTGACGTTTGTTAATCACGTAAAAATTACGTTGCGTTAAAATGAAACTCAACCAAAGATATAGAAATAGTTTAAAATGACTTGGTTCAACTAATCAATTTTATATATGGCCAGAGACGAGTGTCTTAGAATTATTTTATTTCTAAAATAATGATTATAATTTAAACGATTATTTCGCACTATAATATCGATTTAAGGCCAATCGTGGCGCAGGGGTAAACGCAATACCTCAATTTTCGGCGGAAAAATGGTAGACGGAGTGTCTTAACACTATGATCATTCTGCCTACCCTGCTGCGTAGGATACAGCGCAAAGCAGAAAAAAATATTGATATTGCATTTCACATTAACCGTATCCTATTCAAAATGAATTTGCACCCCCTCTAGGATCTATGGCTATGACAAATGTCAACATGACGTCATTATCCTGTACTTCAGGGGTATCCTATATAAAACTTGTCTTTCAGTAGGTACTAGAATTTTTAAATGATTAAAGCTTCTATTAAGTTACACGTTACTTAATGGATTGAAGGGTGTCTGCGGAGATAACAAGACGAGACGTGGGGACGGTTTATATGGAACTTTAATATAATTTGATACAATGAAATTGTTGGAGGCCAGTCCTGGTTCAGAGGCAGCGTGTGAATGTAAATGCGGTAGGTTGTGGGTTCGGTTCCCACTCGAGTAGAAATATTTAATATTTTCATTTCTTCGTTCTGGTGTGGAGGTAAAGCGCGGCGTTGAGTTGCGTCACTCAACACGATCACACTTTTCTTTACTTATTTCTTCTTAAACGATTTCGGTTGTGGCTTTTGTCTTTTTAGTACGATAGTTTTATAGAACGATTTACTTATAAACATGTAGTGGTTACGTTCAGTCTTTTATATAAACTGCGTTAAATTAAATAGACCATATTTACATACAATGCATAACAGTAATTAATTATTGTTTATATTCCAAAAATACATTTTAATATTCGTAAACGCGTAATTTCAGTTAAGCGGCTGTCATGGCGCAGTGATCGGCGCAGTCGCGGGTTCTATTCCCACTCAGTGGAAGTAATTATTTTCATATCGCTCTGGTAAGAAGACAAAGCGTGACGTTGAGTTCCGCCACTAACCTAACACAAAAATTAGACGGAAAGGGGAACCTTTATTAATGGTTAATACAAAATAAAGCTCTTTTTTATACAAATATTTTATAATTCAAAAACTCAAAATTAATCTACTCTTATATATTTATACATACTCAATTATAAGAGCTATCATCCACAGCATCAATTAATCAGCAATGCTATGTATATTTATATAACGCATAGAAACCACTCAACACACAAAGCTATAATAGTTTAGTAGAATAAACAAATATTGGACAACCGACAAACATTACGACACCGCTAACCCACTTCTCAGTATTTGCACCTCTTCACTTCAGATAAGATTGGCTGTAGTCATCTTTAATCTCATAACGTTTTCAATACATATGGGTTAATGCTTTTTGCTGAAAAGATAAATATATAATATAATAATATATAAATATAAAAAATATGTATTATAGGTATTTAGAAATGGTAAAATGATATTTTTGTTCATATTATTGATATTTTAAATACACATTTTCATACAAAACAAAATGGATTTGGGGTAATCGCGAACACTTTCAAGCAAGCAAAAGTTCATTTGATATATATAGCTTATGGTACCGAAAAAAATTATATATGGTTTTCGAAATCAACCAAAATTGTTACAATTACATTGAATTGGTATTATTTAAGTTCAATTGAAAAATAAACTATGAAGAGCAATATCCAAAAGGATATAGGTTCGAATTTATTACGCTAAATGCTAACTAAAATATTGATACGTCATCAAGATAAGAAAAGCTGACTCACCAGGGGTGAATACTAACAACCATTGCGGATATAGTGTTCTTATACATTACCTAAATGACTGCAATACTGAGGGTTGGATCGTTGCCAGGCAGTAAGGAAGTATAACAGCATTACGAATTTTGTTTATGGTATAGAAGGAAATGTGTTGAGATAGGAGAAAATTATATAATCGATCGTATTATTAATACAGATAACATTTTTATAATTATTGGTGATACTTAAAAATGTTATCTTACACCATTTGTTTTAGTTTCACGCTGTATCCTGCACATAGCAGGGGAACCTAGTGTCAAGACTCTCTGTTCCCATTAAGACATTTCCGTTCCCTACTTTCCACCGAATTCTGGATGCATTGCGTGTTGAATGGCGGAACACAAGGCCATGTTTTACCTCGTTACCAGAGCGAGGAAATGGAAACATTAAATGTTTCATTTTCTTGAGTGGGATTCGAACCCACAGCATTTACAGTCACTTAGTGCCCTTGCGCCACTACTGGCCTCCAATCCTTTTACCATATCCATGTATTTATATTTGTATTCGCGTACAAAGCTATGCACATGAATACAAACGCAACGACCAGTGTACCACATTGTAACCTGACCTTGCAATTCATTACTTTAATAGGCTAATCTTTATCCCAGTTGAATTATTTTGTGTCTATTGTACAATACAAACATCCATGTATATGGTAAAATACTTTTTTTTATTTACTTTCTTGTTTGTTTGTTTGTTTAGTTTTACGCTGTAACCCGCATATAGCTAGAGGGAACTTTGGAACCTATTGTTTAGATAGTTCGTTCATTTAGACACTTTTGGTCCCCAATTTGCGCCGATCTTTTGAGGCATTGTGTGTTAAGTTGAGTGGGATTCAACGCCGCGCTTCGTCTCGTTCCCAAAGCAAATTGAAAATAGTAAATATTTTTTTTCTTCGAGTGGGAATCGAACCCACAACCAGTCCCGGCCTTTTATTTAGCTTCTTTTAATTTAGGAAATTTTGAATTTTGTGAAAACATGCAAAAATATAACTACAAAGGAAGTTTTGTAAGAAATATAGTATTTTAGTGTGAAACGAAAAATTATAGCTCAATACAAATACAATTATAGATTTTTTATAGTTATTTATTACATCTTTAGTGTTAGCTCTTAGGTAGTAAACTATAGGACATTATATTCCTGCGAAGGTTACAGTTTATATGTTACTCTAAAGAAAACGTATGTTTAGGTATGTTAAATATACCGATTTTAAAATTAACCAAACGGAATATAATTTCCAGACGCGATGGAGGCATTGAGTAATTACTGACTGTATATCTACTTACATAGATAGTTGTAGGTCTGATTCCCACTAGGAGAATGCTTGTGTTTAAAAAAATTGTAAACGCGACCGTTGTGGGTTCGATTCACACCCAGGGAATTAAATATTTAATATTTTCATTTCCTCGCTTTGGTAATTAGGCAAAGTACGGCGTTCAGGCGTTCAGTGCCTCAAGAACCCTGTGAAAAGTGGGAAATGGAAGTATTAACACTATATTCCTTCTGCCTACCCTGCTAGCAGGATACACCATGAAGCTTAAAAAATGAATAAGAACTCTTTTTTTGTGTTGTTTTATTGTTTCTTAATATCATCAATATTGTATAGGCTCTCTGACATAAACTGATCTCTGATGATATTAAAATTCACACAGGTCCTGTTAAAAATGAGAAATAAGAATTTTCCATTAGGTACTCTGGTCTTAATGAGAGTTTTTACCAAAAGAAAAATCAATAAGCAAACCTTCACATGAATTAATTCTAACTGATTTCTTTTACATCACATCAGCATAGATGAGTAGTCGGCCTCTTTTCCAACTAATCGGTTAGTCGGCCAAAGTCATCATCGGAACATCTCTATTTTATATACCTATAGATTTTTCAAATATTTCTAAACTCTTAATATTAGTGACATAACTTTCTTTCCTCCTTTTATCGATGAATTCGAAGAGAAATTCATTCTTGATTCTACTAAGTGAAATTCCAATTATATATGTTGGTCCAGCATTTTATTCTGATATTCAGCTAAACCAGCTTATATACACCCACCCTTACAGAAACGTAACTCTACCACAGCTTTTAGCAATATAAACAGCAAAACTCTGCAAGCTCGCCCGGTCGCCCGGTCGAGAGTCACTGGAATGAAAATGCTTCATTTTAATTAGAAACCTCGCCGCGAATACGATTCAATTTTGTAAAGAAATATACTTTATTGTTTTACTAATAAGCGTTTAATTGTTTTACTTTATAATTATTTATGAAATGGTTATTTATTGAAATAAAAGGTGGTTAATATTATAAAATTTTTGATGTGAAATACCTCATGATAAACCTTTATCGCGGATATAGTTGGGTAGTCAGAAGGTATTTAACTAAATTACTTCTAATGACACTCGGTTTCTCAGTTTTCACCCGATTCAAATTAAAATAACCCATTCACTGGAGTGACACCACACAAGTGTCGTTTTTACAATCAGACACTTCCACGATGGCGTCGGTTTTTTTTTATTATTGCCGTTATAAGAAATACACTGAAGTTTATGTTACATTAGGTACGATTCGTACATACATGGGCCAAATTCAATTAGAAATTTAAAATGGTTTACCTTCTATTGTGATTATGTAAAGAATTAAACTTATTCTAAGTAATATATAGTCAAGATTTACCAGTACAAACAACTACAGACGAATCTCATTGTACTCTAGAGCTTTATTATCGAAGAATATGAAATTAAAAACAAAATTTTCAAAGTATTGCTAATAAGCTACATTTCGCATGTTAATACTAATACAAAAAGTAATTAAATGTTGCGTGGGAATCAGTCATAATTTGCAAGATGCGGTGTCACAAGTATATACGGTGACGTAATCATGTACATTTACATGTAACACTTGAAACTTGAAAATTACAGTGGTATTCGAAATTTCAAGTTAAAAAAAAAACTAAAAATATATTGAATATTTTCTTTACTTGAACTGATGATCTCATTAATTTATGAAAAATATTTTTGCGGTGTTGATTTCCGCCAATGCCTCCAAAATTCGGCAAAAAGTAAGGAACGGAGGACTTAACACTAGGTTCCCTCTGCCTACAAAGCTACGTGCGGGATACAGCGTGAAGCTGAAAAAACTCTATTAATGAACCAATTAAATTAAAATGAATGTTTATAGTATTATTAAAATTTTCTTCATTCTTTTAAATCTAGTAATATACTACTTTAGTGGTATTAAACCCCTACTTTTTTAAAAGAACTAACCCGTAAAAATTACATGTTACATATTGTCTAAACGATCTACACATGCTCTATACGAAGCAGATGTTTGTTAACATAATAACAATTTAAAGTTCACCACGCTATTAGTTCTCAAACGATTCTTACAAAAAAGATCCACATTATACCTAATTAATATACAGCCAGTTTTTCTATAGATCATTGTAAACGCCATAGATCAAAGACCTCAGCGTGTCAGTGAAATGGGTTCATAGTGATGGGAAATAAACATTTCCTTACTAGATACGTCAATTGTATTGCTAATATTGTGTGAATATTTGTCTAGTAATTATTAGTCGTAATTATTAGTGGCGCAGAAGGAAAGTGTCTTTTTGCAATTGTGGGTGTGAGTTCGATCTCTAGAAAATTGAATTATCGTTTTCTGTTTGGTAAATAACAAAATTGTAGCAAGTTCTGCCACTCAACACGCTATTTCAAATTCTGACGGAGAGTGTAGAGCCGAGTGTATTGACACTAAGTATTATATTTATTCTACCACTAGACTTCTAGTTCAAAAGCCGAGAGTTTATTTGACACATTCCTTCATTTCCTTAAGTAAATTTAACTTAACTTTCTACTCATTAAAATACAAATTAAAACAGATAGCGGAACCCAACGCCGCACACATTTAATCTACATCACGACTGCATCAACGGCAAGAACAACTACAGACAGCGTAATATGCAATTACAATTATGCCGTAATTACTTGTTTTCTCTGCCATTGTCACAGTTTCATTCTTACGTGTCTAATGTTTTTGACGTGCTATGATTAATGTTTTTATTCTCTTTTTCCGATATAGAAAGCTAACTATTAACTATTATATGTTTTCTTTGATTTTACTTGATACAATATTGATGTGTGAATTATATATAGACAGTGTAGTGCAATTTTTAACCGACTTCTGTAAGAAAAGGAGGTTATCAATTCGAATGTATTTTTTTAGTGATGTGATGTGGGTTCAATTATCATTAGAAGAAATTAAGTTTTTTTTAGTGACGCTTGGTCCGTACAGTTTTTTATTTTATTATTATTTTGTCTTCATTAATAAGGAATATTCCTAAGGAATTGAATTTAAGAATATCGATGTTGCTGAGAAGAGTAGGCAGAGAGAAACACTAAATCCTCCAATTTCCTCGTGAATTCGAGACATTGCTTTTTTGCAGAGCGAAACTAGATAACGTTTCTTCAAATCTATCATATCAACAAACCAAACCTAATGATATTAACCAATATACAAACGAATTCAAAAATATAATATTAAATAAGTTTTGTATTAGTTAAAATATTATAAAAATAACTCTGAAACATTATTATTTCATAAATAATATTTCCCTAAAGTTTAAAATATAATCAAATGGAAGCCGTATCGAGAGGGAAAGCAGTTTTCATTTCTTTCCTGTTCAAGACTGGCTTACCATGTTTTTATGCTATTTTGGATTCAATGAACTAATGCAAACCAAAGTTAGATGTACTTTCTAACTGGTATACAAACATGCGGGTTTAATTATCACGTCGGTATGTTAGATTACGTTGTTTCATTTTTCAAATACCATATTTGCTAATATAAAAAAATACGCGGCCTTTCTGTTTATATGAAACGTGGAGAATTGAGAGAAAAACAAGTATAATTGATGACTGATTATGGAAAAAAACAAAGAAATCCAAATTGTAACTAGCATTGAATGAAAAATAATATAGCCACTGCAAACTAAAGTAGTTTGCTTTCTAATGAATATACAAACAAACATACGGCCTTATTAGCACTTATGCTAGTTCATGATGTTTCATTTTTCAAATGTCATATCTGCTGGTGTTATGAAAACAATATTTTTTTTGTTTCACGTGTTTCCCGCTTATAGCAGGGCTAGTGTTAAGATATTCCGTTCTCCACTCTCCTCACTCTCACTCCTCTTTAGTTCCTATTAGAAATATTTCGCTTAGTCTAATTCATTTGGGTAAACCAAAGTTACTAAAGGGTTTTAAATAAAAACCTTAGTTTTCTTAATAAAAATCTTTAGTTTTTAAGAAGTTTCAAGAATGGTTTCTTTTCTCATCTCAGAGGTTCGAACCCATAACCATGTATTATACAGTCTGACCTTTTTCAGCTGCTCTATATGGCTGTTGATAATAGAGAAATACATATTTTATACAGGGTGGAATTGTCAGCGCCACTTTAAATGAAACCACAGTTTTAACTACTCTATAAAAGCCTAAAATAATTCGGAAAAAAAATAATTCTGAAAAATGAAAAAGTTTTTTTTTCAAACAAAATAAATAATAAAATTATCGTTTTAAAATAAAACGCCATTTGTAAAGTATAACATAGGCACGCACACACCTGTCAAAGCGGCAACGTCGCATACGTATGTGTGCGTGACACGAAATACAGGTATGGATAAAAATCGTGAAATGAAAAAAAAATCCTACGTCCAAACCGTTGAGGTGTCTTGATTATTTTTTTTAATTCTGGGTTTGAAATATTTTACCCTATATGCAGTTTCAGTTAAAGAAGCGCTGCCTCTTCCACCCTGTATATAAAATATAATCAATTAGTCGACAGGCATCACTTCATGTGGTTGCTCGCTTATTAAGTGTTTATAGTACTTAACGTGGTGAAAACAAAGTACTGACAAGGATAAGTGACTTTTGGTGGAGTATAAAAGAGATAGTCTCAAGTGTATAAGGGCAGTTTCACATTTATTTTTACAAATGCATTTCTGAAATTTTCTTGCACAGCAGAGTAAGCACAAGAGACATGAAGTCAAGTCCATGTTCTTCACTTTCCGTTTAAATTGGAGACACTGTTTGTTGAAATTAGATGTCGAGCTAAGTCCCATCAATCCATCAATCTCAATCATTTCCTTGAGTTCGCACCGAACCCACATCTATTGTGTTTACAATCCATATTAAGCCTAATAAAATTTAAACTTGGCAGCTCTCAGTCAGACATGTTGTTGTTTTTTTCTCCTTTTTTTTCAGCTTCACGCTGTATCCCGCATATCCTATCCCGTAGAGGGTATCTAGTGTTAAAACGCTATATTCATTGATCATAATTATCATAGATGGAATGTGTATACAAAGATTCTATTTTAAGCATTGTTGGCGACAAAAAACTAGCCTATGATATTTTTAATAGAAAATAAAAATTAATTAAACACTATACCTACATAGAATCGTTTAGATATAAACAAACATTTACATAAAAACCAAGTAATTAAGGAAATGCTAGTATAAAGCCCAACATTGTCGCTAGTACCGCGTCGACTTTCTATTAAGTTAGTGCGTGAGGGAGTGCACCTTCTATTTTCGGCGTCACATTTTCAGTTTCAGCCGTCGCACCGCGCTCGACGCGTCTGTCTGTATACGCTGAAATTTTACATATTTCAAGGTTTTCTACTATATTTTACTATGGTAGGAATTACTACGTTTTCGGGAATTAATATTAAAGTAAGGATTCCTTTTTTTTGTTATATAAATAAGTTATTAATTTTCTTTTGTAGGAAAAGTGCTATTATAACTTATAAGTGACTAACTTCAGTGTACCATATCTGGAATGTTTCGCGAAAGCGACAAGTGATTCATGCAAATCTTTGGCTCGTTGTGATTTTAGATTTATATTTATCGTTTATGGATATATATTTTTAGAAATATTTATACATATAATCTTATTTATGTTTTAAAATATTAATAATATTGAATGTCATATATAAATATGTATTTTTTCTTAAGTGGTTTTGTGTATTTCATTTTGGAGAATATGAATATTTTGTTAATAGTAAAGAATCACTGCATTTGAACTGACTACCATTACGAGTTTATTGCTCAAGTAAATAAACAACTAGTTAATACGACTAACTTTAGTAGCATTAGAATTTAATGAGTGTTATAAATTCTATGAAAACATTAAAAACGTCTTTTACTTATATTGATTGCTTCCTGGTAACATGATTTTTATACTCTCTAAAGTGTCACGAATGTACTTTTTAAATATATTTAATAATTATATTAGTAAGTACCTAGTCGTTTAACAGTTCCATTAAAATAATAAAAAAATAATCTAGAAGTAAAAGTTAATTACATTTTTTATTATTTTAATAAAATACAATATAATTTATGCTACAATATCAAAGCCAAAATTGCGAGTTATTAATTTTAAAAATTTGTATGTTACAAAACTGATTTTAAATAGACAAAAATGTCACTAAAGCCATGTACCTACATAATAGTCGATTCACATTATGTACCTTCAAAACAGTTGCATGCTTTTCGGCTACACCCTATATCCCGCATATAAAAGGACAGGCAAAGGGAACTTAATGTTAAGACACTCCTTTCTCCATTTTCCACTCAATTTCCGAGATATTGCGTATGGAGTGGCGAAGCTCAACGCCGCGCCGCGCCTCTGACCAGAACGAATAATTGGAAATAACTCATTCCCCCTAGTGATAATGGAATCCTCTACGTTATTTTATTCATATAATGTTCTATATAATATAATTTCACTTCCAGAGTTCCCAGAACCGTCTCCTCATCAAGAATGGGCGAGTGGTCAACGATGACGGCATGGAGGACGCTGACGTCTTCATCGAGGATGGCGTTATCAAGTAAGTGCTGATAGTAGATATATCTATAGATGTTGTCACTTTTATAGCAGCACTTGAAAGTGATATTGATAACAACTTTACTTTATTTAACGAACATTAACAATATTATGATACAAGGCCATGATGAGGCCAGTCGTGGTTCTAGTGGACGACCGTGAGGGAAAGGTTGTTGGTTCGATTTCCAATCGAGGAAAAGAAGTATTTAATATTTTCTTTTCCTCGCTCTGGTAACGAACAGCAAAGGGCGGCCTTGTTTTACGCCACTCAACAAGCAGGACGGCGAAAAATGCCTTAACGGGAACGCAGTGTCTTAACACTGTATTTCCAGGTTCCCGAAAAAATTGTTAATATTAATAATAAAAGTTTTACTACAAAAAATATATATTATTAAATTAAATTGCCATTAAACAATATTTAGCTAAGTATATACTTTAAAAACTTAATGCCATCTTGATATTTTTAACATCTGCCACATTATACAGCCTTGGTGCGCATTAAAGTGTAATTAATACGTAACTTAATCTTATTCAAGTTATACTAAATGACTTAATGGAAACCACAAACATGCTTAACAACTTTAGATTTATTGGCAGGTAAGAATTTTGTCTAGACTTTTGTCGCTTATACCTATAGAAATATTTACTTTGAAAATAATTACATTATTCCCGACTAATGTTAGAATTCTAAGTTTAATATGCCTATGACAGTCCGGTACAGTATGATCAACGAGTCGTGGCCTCCCTGAAGTTAGCTATAGATACGCGGACTTGATTTTAGGATTTTTTCCTATTTTTGTTTATTTTCATCCTAAGTGCCCAATACGCAAAAGTTCAGAAAGTATAATTACATAACGACCATGATTCGTCAACTGTACTATATATATTTTTTTTATACAAGTAAAAAAATACTATTACTGTTAATCTACTAATCTTTGCAAATAACAAACAATCAGTTCATTAAACCATATTGTTTATATAAAATGTATGATGTATATTCTATTGGAAGTAGTTCCTCATATGGTCAGCTCCATTTAAAGTAAGCTTTTCCAAGTATTATCTTAATGCAAACCGTGGTTAGAAACAATGGATAACTAAACCTATATCTTTACATACATATGTACAGTGAAGAACAGAATACAATTTGTTCACATATGCCTAGTGTGTTTTTCTTATTCTTCGTATTATTATGAATTTATTATGAATTTATTATGTGTTTTTGAAGTACACCCATAATTGGATAAAGAAACTCAGCAACACTGAACGAAGAAGAAAGAGTGATTCGAACTCACAAACTTGCTCATTCCTTTAATTATGTATATAATTTTAACTTTAACTTTATAATTTATTACAACCTCCTGTCTAAAGAGAAAATAGGTTAGAACCTAATGAAATATTAGCCGGTAATATCTGAGAAATTGCGTGCTAACGGTGCACATTATTTAATTTGAATCTATCACCTGTGCTTTTAGAGAGTTATTAATTATAGCTGAAATTATTAAAGATTTTATATAGTAATTTTGTTGTATTAATAATATTGGGTATTTTGTTATTAAGACTTGAGAAGCGGAACCTAACCACGCGTTTTATCTTATCACTAGCTTTCCTGTGGTTTTGCTCCCAAGTCAAATGGAAATAGCTTGAGTTGTGTATGTCACATGTGTCATGACACAGCCAGAAGTAACATACCATAAGTAGGTTATATGGCCTGTTTCGATAGCCTGTTATTTTTCAATCTAAACTAGAAGTTCTTGAGTTAATTGCATTTAACCAAACAAACTCACCAGCTTTATAAGATTAGTATAGAACAAAATTTAAATCAATGTTGTGTAAAGGGATCGAACTAAAAACCATCTCAGAAATATTCCGAGTCACAGTTCCACTGCGCTAAAATGGCGTGGAAAATAATAAATCATATATTCTAAAGAATATATAAATATGACTAAAAAATCTTCTTATACCAAATCATTAGATATTATTAGAATTTAACTTTGTTGTTATATTTGTTCTATAAATATAAATACACGAAGTTATTTTTGTTTGCGTTTCGTGAGTCCGTCAACCTATCACCGCCCTAAATATTTGGAGATGGACGCTTTTCATAATAAACGATCTATAATGGTGCTCTCCATTATGAAGTTATATAAACATGTAATTATTAAAGTAATAGAATTTCTAATTAAAAACTAATTAAATTGACGAACCGTTTATAATCACGTTATTGGATTCCACAGTACAATTGTACAATACATAAAAACATTATATTTTAGTACATAGATGTATTGTATATGTTTATTAATACTTTAAAACACCACAAAGGGTAAAAAATACAGTTCCTTATGAATATGTAAAAAAAAACACTCTAAAATACATTCACCCTGTTCCAAAGACAATGGTGCCTGGTAAAAGTAACCGCAGACGTTTCCTCGGAGAGCTTCACTTTCATTGTTTTTCACGATTACCTTTATTGTATCTTCACACGCGATACAACTGTTGTATTTTAATATGAATGGTAATATATTATGTAATGGCTTATAATGACATGGAAGTGATTTAAAATGCTTATATATATCTTTTTAGCTGAGCAGATGGAGCCTAGTGTTAAGACACTCCGCTTCCCACTTTCCGCCGAATTCTGGTGGCATTGCGTGTTGAGTAGTGGAACTAACGCTGTACATTTCCTTATGTGGGAATCGAACTCACAGCCTGCGCTACGACAGGCACGGCTTATTATTCTTTAATATATATTGGCCCTTGGGCACAAATATATTTTGAATTATTTTTCAATTTGGTAAAAATATTAAATTAGTTTCTTTTTCATGAATACCTCATTTTAGTTATTTAATTTTTTTATTAATATAATATTTTATAATATGTATTTATAAATTAAAAGCTAGAACTAATATATTTAAACTACAGTCTATAGTCTACACAGAGACCACCCTAGAATGACTCAGTCGTTTCGACCCGGCCTTCTTTTCTACACTAGAAAAGTTAATTAATCTCACCTTTAGTTCAGCATACAAATTGTAATTTTGCTAACAATACGTTAAGGTGTGTACAATGTCATATTAAGTTAGGCCTAATTAGTTATATGTTTATGTATGTTATATATGTCTATTTATGTACTTATCTATGTTATTAATACGATTTTCTGTGTCCTACCTATATACTCACATTACTGACCCAAATGTAGTTTCGTCCGCTTAAAGTCATTGTTATACATTAGCCTAATTATATTTATGTAAATTGTAGCCTGTGTTACTTTGATATGTAAGCTATATTACTGTAAACTTCATCTAAATCTGCTTAGTAGTTTTTAGGGTAAATTTCGAATTGGAGGAAAAATATTCTAAAACTAAAAATTGAGTTTCGAAATGTAACATCTATTATATAATTTTTTATATAATAAGAAATCTTCTATTGCAATATTTGGGCCTATAATTTTCGTTAGAATACAATTTTTGACGTAGGTAGACTCTGGTATAACAATTTCTTTTATCACGCTATATCCTTTGCTGGCGTCGTTTTACAAGATTTCGTATTGACTTTGGAACTCGTAGCGTGTGTTGAGTACGTATAGCTGATTATTCGTTTACTGATTACATGCTTTGCATACGGTATGTAAATTAGCAACGGTAATTGACCAAATACAACATATTGGCCATTTAACATATTTGATTTGCAAAAAATATATGCGTCAATATTATTGTAAGTAACTGTTCAAATATTACTTTAAATTGACTTCAAATATCTAAATATATATTTACATTTTACGTATTTTTCGGTGTAAGTAATTATAATCATAAATTGCTTTGTTCCGACTCGCGTTTCTGTTTATCATTTTGTATTGGGTTATTCAAAATAGTTTTTTTTAACTAACAAGTTTGTGAAAACTCCTATTTTATAATAGACATCCTTTCTTTTAAGTACACGTAATAACTATTATTATTATAGTTTTTCCTTATATGTACAGAAATACATATTATATTTTCTCATTACCTTAGAATTCAGCAGGTTTTACGTAACTATGTTATTTCTTGGTGTTAATTCTGGAGGCATTGCGTGTTGAGTGGCGGAACTCAACGCCGCGGTTGGCCTCGACACCAGAACGAAGAAAATGGAAATATTAACTATGTCCTCTCATTTCCAGAGAATTTCATATGTAACTCTCGAATTATACTCTATAGCACAAAGTAACTAAAAATGTAACAATGCGTGACCATTCGTCTAACAATTAATTGTTCATGTTCAAGTACGTTTCATGTTATTCCCCATAAGGTATTCGTATAGCAAGTCGCCGTGACAGCGTTGCGTGATGAGGTCTTACGTCAGTCGACAACGTGAAATATTGGAAGTAGGTAATACTAGCCTACTAGGTACGTTTTGCAAGGTTAACCAATGGTTAGGTTGATTTTGGCGACTTAGAAATATATGTTTTGGAAGAAATTATTGTTTTTACCTTTGAATAATAAATAAATTTAAAAAAAATAATTTTCGTTTAATTTTAATATCAAAGTATAGTACTTTATCAAATTTAAAAAGACTTGTATGAAAATTAAGATTTTCTAATAGTGGCATGTGTCTCCTGATACTATGTTACAGGCTCCATCTAGTGTGCTTACTAGGAAGGTATATATTAAAAACTTCTATGACGTATCTCCTACGTTCTAGAGGAAATGCAAAGAAAACACTCGCTGTTTAGTTCTTTACTGTTCACCTAAATATTTCTTACCTTAATATTATACGTAATCCAATGAAACCAACAAAGCCATATTAAAATTAAGACATCGAATTAAATTTACAGCGGTCTCACATGGTCAAACGCATCTCAACTGTGCCAACATGAAGATTTTTATAAATATATTAAATATAAATAGATTTTTATAAGTAAATATGTATATTCGTAAAATATCGAATTTATCATTAAATATTCGGATGCAGTCATCATCGCTGCATATTCCACAAAGTACTTATTTATAGAAGTGACATTAGGTACCTAGGTACTATATAAATCTAGGGTATTGTAGGTAAATCCTATTAATGTACTACACTTGTGTGGTTTCATCGTGTATCGGATAAAAAGAGTTCATATTGGCATTTGTAACTAAAGTAATTATGGGTTTTAAATCTCAAATTCATACTTTTCATCATCATCATCACCATCAACAGCCATCTTTTGTCCACTACTGTATGTCCAGCAGTGGACAAAAGATGACCTTTCCCAATTCTCATACTTTTACCGAATCAAAATCTAATTTTTACATTTTGAAGTCATTGTCATAAATAAAATTATGAATCCAGAATTTGAAGTTGACAAAATATGAATTTTATGTGTAAAAAGATATGACGAAGATATATATTTTAATGTAACTAGATGAGTGTAGATACAATCTATGTATTGGCACATCACTTAGTTTTCACCTAATTCACTAATGCTCCATTAATACGTAGTGACTCGATTCTCTCTTGTTAGTAACAAGATTGTGATTTGTGAGAGGGATTAAATTTAGAAATATGTTTTTATTTTCTCATATTCGTTAACTGTTAGATTAAAAGTTTTATAATATTATTTCTGATTTATAGTGATTTTGGAAAATGACACCGTTGGTGTAGGCCAGGTAGAGCCACTAGGCCCTGTCTGAGAAAGTGAAAATAAAAAAACACTCTTCAAACATCATTGTTTGCATAAACATAATTTTGGGTTCAAATCTCATTTGAGGCATTATTTACGCTGATAATCTAGATATTTCCTCAGTCTAGTTAATAAACAGCGATGAAGCAAAAGATTTAAACTGGCTAAACATAGAGAATAGAACTACTTATCGAAATAGTATATGAAACAAAGTTACAAGCAACATTATAACGACATTCGTTATAAAATGATCTAGTTTCGACGAGTGATTATCACGACAGACTAAGGTACTTAGAAACATTTTTTACTTTGTTATACAAAATTCTTAACACTATGTTAACAACTGTATATTTTGCGCCACTTATTAATTTCTAACCATTTAACTTACTACATACTTATTTTACACTAACTAAGGAGACGCGGGTTTGAGTCCCGCTACGTTCAAATTTTCATACGTTTTCTAAATAAGTATTTCTCTTTCCTAAGTGTGGAATAACACTTTAAAAATATTAAAAATGTCAAAATAGATCTGCATTTACAACAGAGAGCTCTAAATCAAATACAAAATTGAATTAGTATGCAAATTTAGTTATATAAGACCTCAGAACTGTTACGCTAGGGAAGTATAGCTATACTTCCCATATAACTTAAAATAATAACCGCTAGGCTTACCACAGTCCCATTCCAGTCACATACGTTGCATTTTACAGTTAGCGTGCAACTTGTTAGTAAACAATGAGCGATATGCGGCCTGCGTTCTGCGCCGATTGTGAATTATGCTAAACAAATGAAATTTTAGAGTTTATGTTAGTTTGTGATGCTTATTTCTTAAGATAATTATTAGCTTTGGGTTTATATTTTGTTAGATGAAAGAACTTACTGATACTACGTTCTTCAATACTGGAAGAACGGAAATAAATATTGGATAAAAATAATATTATGCATATGCATAATTTGTCTAGCTATGACGTCAACTTCTTCGTACTCGCTATGAAGACAGAATGTCTACTAATATTACTACGTAATAATCATTCAGACATAACAATTTATATTGTAGGTAACAACACCTTTACTTTATGCTTACCTTGTTTATAAAACGTAACGTTGTCTATTAAAATACGAGAAAAAGAAAATTTTAATATTTTATTCCCACGAATGGGAAGCAAACCCACAATCGTCACGTAAGGTCGTACAGTCTCACGCTTGTGCCCATGCGCCACGAAGCGTATTTTAATTGATACTGTTATGAAATACCTATTTAATTATTTATGGAAAGTTACTTGAACATTCCTTGAATTACATAAATTTTAACTCGAAATAATCATTCCTAGCGTAATTTGACCTTGAACCTCACAAGGTCAAATCTTGTATATATGAATAACTCTCTCTATAAAACTATTTTTAAATTTTCTAGTGATGTGACGGAATTTTACTTGAGTAGAGCGTAAATTAAATATTTTTCAGGCATGCTTAAAGATCTATTTTTTAGCTGCACGCTGCATTCCGTGCACAGCAGGGTAGGCAGAGGAAACCAGAGAACTTATTGATAACAGTAAGTTCTTGTTACAAAACGCCAACCACCATACGAGTTCCGCCAAACAACATATATGTAATTTTTTTTTCAAAATTGAGTCGTCCGTAGATTATTAGTATTAGTCGTCCATAAATAAAGTTCGAAGATTTTCTTTACCTAAGCTGTTACCTTTTTTTTCTTGTAAATAATTTATGAACGATAACTGCAACTCATTCCTTCCCATATTGGCAACCCGCAGGTACCGGCTCCAACTTTTTTTTTTAAATAAATAATAAAACACTGTTTTTAAACAGGAGTTGCAATCTTACCTAATAATATATGCATTTAATAAAAAATCTTAAACAATCAGTTTACTATACACCAGATAGTAAGCATCTTTCAATAATGTACTATCTAAGTATCAAATGAAAGACTGATTTTACGACCGATCAAAAATACTAGTACTATCAAAGTATCAAATGAAAGACTGATTTTACGACCGATTGTGAGCGCGCATAATGCCTAACTGTTATAGTGAGTACTCAATAGTATTGCATTTCTTTATAATATAGTAAACTAAGAAATAAAATATTAAAACTTCCATTTATACAACTTTCAATAAAAGCACCCAAAGCTTCGTTCGCGTTAACAAGGAAACGTAAAACCATATTGTAATATTTTCAAATTGAGCACATATTATAATGTAAGTCACACAGGAAGCTCTAACTCGACGAGCACTTCCGCAACCATAACCGTCGCTTCCATAACTGGTTGTCAGTTATTATCATAGATTATGCGTACGCGCATCTTAATTTGTTTTTCTTTGGGCTACACACTTGCTATTGAAAAAATATATAGAAAGATCGGTCTTTTTTGAGCGACTTTGATGTTGAAGAAACGTTTTTACTAAATCTTTTTAAATCGTCTCTACACACTGTGTATAAAACATAATTATGTAAATATTTGTTATTTTGTACAATTGACACATTCTGGCACAAAGCAGTGTTTTATGATTCCGTAAAAATGTATATTTAATCTATTTTCATTTCTCCGTTTTTCTATGCAAAACTCATTGCTCTGTCTGCTATATAATTGTCATTATCATAGATTATGTATACGCACTACAGATTATATAGAGAGAGTAAGTTGAGTAAACTCCTTGTATATTGGAGAAAATCGGGCTTATATTATTTTACTGAATCTTTTTTAAATGATCTTCACAAACTGTGTATAAAACATAAATATTCATTATGCATTTAAACAAATTGTAAATTTACTCTATTTGCATTTCTCCAATTTTGCAACTCTTCTTTCATCTCATTATCTTGAAACAGTTGTAACGTGTCGTTACTGCGAACTGTACACAACTCTACATAATACAGCACTTTCGCTCTGTCTGCCCCAGTAAATTACAGACACTAAAAATATAAACATTTCTATGAAATTCATAATATTTATAATTTTTCTATAAATAAGTCTAGTAGGCAGGTAGTAGTCTAGGTTCCGGTCAGGTAAAACAATCACTGATAACACTTAATTTTTTTTCTCCTTTCCTTTTACTCGTATACGCATTATTCGTATCCAGCGAAATGCCTATTCTCCAACGCGGAAAAGTAAAAAAAATATATAATAAGTGAAAAATTTAAACCATTTGTCAATTTCAGCCTACCACATAAAAAATTTAAACCCCGCATTCTCATACAATACGAGTTAAACAGATTTTATTATTTCCATTAAACCCTATTAACACTATAGAAGTAACAATTGAGCAAATTAGATTGTTTTGTATCGTAAATCACCGTCCATGTCTGAGTCAGCAAGATTTTTATAGCTTTTTTTATTTATAATACTGTTTGTTAGAAAGAGTTTCTAGTGTATTTATAGAGGTAATTTATGGAAGTAATAAAAATAGTAGAGTATTAAATATGATAAACGTATTGCTTTGCAGTTATTTTCTTTTGTTGATATCAACATAATTTAAGTTAAATACTATGAATGTTTCAGTTAAAAATCAAAAATATTAATATGTATAGTAAAGTTATTTAGAAATTTTATGTAGGTATGTAATACAAAATTAAACTTTTGTTTTGTATATAAGTAAAATTTTCAAAATATATAATAAATACATATATTAATCATTAAATAAACACATTATTCTAAAAAAATAATAAGTAACATGACAAAACAAAAAAAATAAAGCAGAAATAACTACTAGGCTTTCATTTAGTACCTACGTTCCTTAATAGATGGCATTGAGTGTACTCTGAATCGCGCTATCGTTTGTTTCTCTTTTCAGCGTAAGTATGAATGCAACGGGATTTTTTTTCAGACGTTCTTGTTAGTTGAAACAAGATTTATCGTGAAAGGGCGTAAACCAGTAAAAATCTGGTATACGCCTTCAGAATAAACTTAAACACTTAATTTAGTTAGATCGACTAAGGTTCCCACCTTGTCTCGAATCTCGATCTCATGTTCATGTATGAGATGAGATTGATAATTGTCTTGATCTATGGTCTCTAAAATGTCTTGGTTTCTAGTATTCTAGTAGGTAACTAGGTACGTTTACGTCTCTATACTTAGTATTGAGTATACTCTAGTCTCAATAGCATTTCATTATAGAGACAGATTTTATTAAGGCCCTTATTTATATTTCCTTTTTTAAATTATATATATATCTATGAATGAAAAAGACATCTCAAGATCGATCGCAGACTTGAGAGTGGTTCATACCTTACCGGATACAGGCCTTAGATTTAGGAACTTCATTAAGAATTCTAAGCCGTACATATATTGGCCGTAAAAGGACGAAGCTGTACTTCTATTTCTATTAATCTACTTAGTTTACAAACAAAAATCTTATTTCATTCTGTACGATATTTAAAAACAATAAAATTTTCTTTAATGCTATTTACATCCATAAATATTCTATATCACGATTGTTTTTCTTTCAGACAAGTCGGTCGCAACCTGATTATTCCTGGTGGCACTCGCACCATTGATGCTTCAGGCAAACTGGTAATGCCAGGCGGAATCGATCCCCATACCCACTTCGAGCTTGAGATGATGGGGGCCAAGACTGCTGACGATTTCTATAAGGGAACTAGAGCGGCAGTCGCTGGTGGTACTACTACTGTTAGTGAGTATCAGATCTAAATATCTATTTTGCTATTAATAAAAATAATAATTTATAGGAGCCGTCGGTTTGATTACTGTTTGGAGGAATGACTTATTTTATATATTCGCTCTTTCTTGTAAGACAAAGCGCAGCGTTGAGTTTCTCCTCTCTTTCTAAAACAAAATGGAGAGATGGATTAACTCTAGGCTAACTCTGCCTGAACCTCGCTACGTTAGGAATACGAAGTGAAACTAAAGAGCTTAGTGGCAAAGTATTCGCATTTATGTTTGCCAATTTGCTTTTACAGGTTCAGGAGACAAGTTGTAGGTTCGATTGCCGAGAAATGAAATATTTATTACTTTCATTTTCTCGCCCTAGTACCCTGGCAAAGAGCAGTATTATATTCAGCCACATAATACGCAATGCCTTCAGAATTCGGTGAAAAATGGAGAACGGCAACGTGACATTATAACAGATATTCAAATTTGTAGAAAAAGCAAATATAATACATAATTTAATTTCAATTTCTAGTTGATTTCGTGCTACCAGAGAAAGGACAATCTTTGATGGAAGCATACAACAGTTGGAGGCAAAAGGCTGATGGAAAGGTGAGATTATTACAACCTCTATCGCATATTTAACTCCTAAAGAATTATGATGAATGAAATTACAACTAGGTACTACACAGGTACTAACTAGGTACAACTATTACTAGTTAGTAGTTAGTGAACTTGTAGTACCAAAGAACTAAAAGTAGAAAAAAAAAAATTCAGTACAACTTATATAATATTCAATAAAAGCTATTTTAATTTTTTAAATAAATATTTAAATGACGTGGATAATACGAGAAATAATTTCAGCATTTATATTTAAAAAAAACGAATGAGATTAGCTTATAAAAATCTATTCACTTATCTTAACGCTTTACACGCTTCGTTCAGATGCAAATGACGTTAATTATAGCATAGCGTCTAATGCAGTACGATCTGGTCCAATGTTTACATTTACTATACGTGTGGTAGTTTACTGTTTACGTGCACACGTGTAGTAACGTTTTCCTTACATTAGCTAAGAATTATTTATGCAAATTGGCGAAAGTGCCATTTCCTTAACTATTACCGTTTAGTGTTTGGATTTTCAGTTACTTTCTAATTTTAAAAAGGTATATTGAATTTTTATGGGTAATTGCTTATAGTGATATCGTAATGTAAACAAAAAATGTAAAATATAGAAAATGTATTGTAATTTTAACTTTTATTAACTTGTTATTGGAATTAACAATAAACAAAGGATCAATGCTTGTCCAATATAACTTTCTCTAGCAGCTATTTTAAAGTAATTTCTTTATTTTTGTTATAATTTTAACATTAAAGAAAAATAATTAACAACATTAAAAACAGAATTCAAAGGAAAGTGTGGAACGATGAAAAACTACAAAAACTTCATATATTATATTCTACTTACCCGTAAGGTTTGCTGTGACTACGCACTCCATGTAGGAGTAACATGGTGGTCACCATCAGTTAAGAAGGAAATGCAACAGCTGGTAGAGGAACATGGGGTGAACTCATTTAAGATGTTCATGGCGTACAAAGATGCTTGGATGCTGGGGGATTATGATTTGTGCTTGGCTTTTGAAGCCTGTGCTGAGCTGAAAGCTTTGCCAATGGTAAGTGTGCTTAGTTTTAGTTTACAATATTTTTTTATAACTGATAAGATTGTCTAGAATTTGTGTGTAAGCCAAATTCTTCTTGATGTAAAGGTTTCTTACGGAGATTTAATTTGACTTTAATTTTCTAATTCATCATACTTTAAATGTCATATAACTTTTTATGCTATATTGAGGCAGGAAAAAAAGTTATGTCCTAATTTAATGTAATTAATGTAGATATAATTTTTTGGTGTCCATGGGCCCAAATAACATTAAAAATATATATGTATATAACCATATCTTTCATATTATATTAGAAAATTAAAAAAATCATCTTTGCTAAAATGGTGTAGGTCTGGGAGCCCTGGGATCTTGGGCTAATATTCATATAAAATATAAATAAACACATTTCCATCCAGGTCCACGCAGAAAATGGAAACATAATAGCACGTAACACAGAAAAACTCCTCGCCTCTGGAGTCACTACGCCTGAAGGCCACGAACTGTCGCGAGACGAGGAGGTCGAAGCCGAAGCTGTCAATCGAGCTTGTGTTATCGCTAATCAGGTAAATGTGGATATATCTTATATACTGGGAGGTACTAACAGCGCAGTGAGACGTCCTTCACATTATACATTCAGTATAGGGATTGATTCCACGCGGCGTTGATGTCCGCCCCGAAAATGACGAATTCGGCCGAAAAGTGAAGAAGGCAGTTTTATGCACTTTATTTTTTCTTTGAGCCCTTTATAAGTGATAAAGTAAGAAGTATAAGAAAAAATATATGCCCTCTCTACTATATGCGAAAGATATATTACCATAAGATTTTTTTGAAAATCATATTCACATTTCATAACATAATAATATGCAGCAGCGACTCCGCTATCTGACTGTAAACCTGCGGTAGTGGGTGATGGGTCCGATTCCCACTCCAGGTAATGAATTATTTTGTAAAAATACAGGCGGCATTGAGTTCCGCTATTTAACATGCAACATTTCTCTCGAAACTCAACGAAAAGTGGGGAAAGAAGTATTTTAACACTAACTTCCCTATGCCCGTATTCGGGATAATAGCGTCATGTAAAAAAATATTCTAAAATCAAAAATTAAATCAGCTTCACGCTGTATCCCGCACTCAGCGTGGTAGGCAGAGGGAACCTAGAGTTAAGAAACTCCGTTCCCAACTTTTCGCTGGTATCTGGAACTTTGGCCGCTTCGAGACCAGAGCAAAGAAATAGAAATATAAGTAAACTTGTATAATTATAATGCGTCGTGCGGGGAATATTCCATATTTTTCATTATAATCTCTAACATTACTCCCTCCAGATGAACACCCCCCTCTACATAGTGCACATGATGTCCAAGAGCGCGGTGCAGGCGTTGCGGCTCGCGCGTGACCGGCAGAAGCAGGTTCTATTCGGGGAGACCCTCGCGGCCACCGTGGGCACTGACGGTTGGTTGATTGACCGCAATTGACAAACCATGTGGACTTTTTTGATTGACTCATCGTTGGTTACCTGGCCATTTTAATCTGAAACTGTCCATAATATGGACTATTTTAACTGATGATTTAGCTCATATTCAATCATTATTTGAGCTATTTTTGCTCATATAATGATACAAATTTCTTGTTTATAAAAATGAATTTATTTATTTGGATTATTACCGTATATTTATTATTTATACTGTGGGTTATTAATTCCCCACTCGAGGAAATGAAATATTTATTTACTTTTATATTTCCATTTCTTCGCTCTTGTGTCGAGGCAAAGCGCGGCGTTGACTTCTGCCACTCAACACGCAATACCTTCAGAATTCGGCAGAAAGTGGGGAACGGAGTGTCTTAACACTAGGTTCCATCTGCCTACCTTGCTGTGTGCGGGATACAGTGTGAAGCTGATTTAATTTATACATTTCTGGAAACTCAACGTTTTGTACACTCTTCAGTAGTCTGTGGTCACACGTGGTGGTAGATTGAGGTGGCAATTGTCAGTAGACATAATTATTATATCAAACTACCGTTAAAGATTTCTCAATTGTCTCGCAAAAACAAATATTAAAAGAATTATGTCCTAAATACACAGAAATATAATAAAATATACAATATGAGTATTTAATAGCACACCTGTCCAGGCACTCATTATAAAAACGCTTGCTTCCGCCACGCCGCCGCGCACGTGTTGTCGCCGCCGCTGCGCCCCGCCCCCTACACACCCGAAGCCATCGTCGACGCACTCGCCAAGTGAGACATTTATTACATTAACTAACAGTGCTCTACATAAGTTATATATCCAGCCGTCTTAACATTAGGTTCCCTCTGCTTGCTCTGCTATATGCGAGAGCATGGGAGTATGTGGATATATATTCCAGGACCCTTCCCAGAACTTGGACGTTAGCTTCCAACAGATCTGTTCGTGTCAAGGTCTTTTTGTAAATTTGACAAGGTTATTTTTTGTTAGTACAATTTCTTAGGTTCACAGAAATACTTTGGGCTTAGCCCATCCGGCCCCTCATGCTCTTACGCCCATTTGCACGAGTTGCAGCAGCCAGGAGCTGTACATATGTCTGACGTGTTAACTATACCAATAAAATATTTATTTCTAGCGACGACCTGCAAATAATCGGCAGCGATAACTGCACTTTCCACGAGAAGGACAAGGAGATCGGTAAAAATAACTTCAGCAAAATACCCAATGGGGTGAACGGAGTAGAGGACAGGATGGCCATTTTATGGCAGAAAGCTGTCAATACAGGTAAAAATTTGATATATATATATTTTTGATTTATACAATTTATTTGTATATGTATATTGCTATTTAAGGTTGTCGATATATGTTTTCATCAACATTGATCAGCGACTTTGTTATGTCAATTTATGTCGTAGGTCGGAACTGGTTTTATTTAATTCATGTATTAAGAAAATAATGGTAAGATAATTTAATTCATATATTGTTACAAAATATGTTTAATTTCCAGGTGCAATGGACCCGTGTCGCTTCGTAGCGGTAACAAGTACGAATGCGGCTCGTGCCTTCAATCTGTACCCTCAAAAGGGGCGGGTCTCTGAGGGCGCGGACGCTGACGTGGTGGTGTGGGACCCGCGACTCGAGCGGGTCATATCTGCGGCGACGCATCATCACGCTGTTGACTTTAATATTTTCGAGGTTTGCTATATTTTATGAAAGCATATAAAATAATATATATTACAGCGTGAGCCGAAAAAAAAGATCCTTTAGGTAATAATTCAGAATATTTCTTCAACATTTTTCGTGATGAATACTAGTAATTTACAAATTAATTACTATATAACAACTGTTTCTCTTTCTAGGGTCAACGTGTGATCGGCAGTCCTCAATATGTGATCGTGAATGGTCGTGTGTGTCTCGACGATGGAGACTTGAGGGTCGCTGAAGGTAGTTAAAACTGTTATTTATTAAACTTATAAAGAAAAAGTAATAAAATGTTTTAAAACAATTAAAAACGGATTTAGCATGTTTATCCTTTGAGCCGGACGATACACGGAAAAGTCTAATGCAAAGAAATGGCTTCTTTTGCAGGTTTCGGCAAGTTCATCAAGAGTCCTCCTAATTCCCCATACGTGTATGGAGGCGAGGCCCCCATCACTCCGCAGCCCTCCCCGCTGCCTGACGCAAGGGACTCCTCCTTCAGAGCCACTAATGGAACTCCAAATGGTATGTATATAAATATAGGAATTTTTAAGTAAACATGTGTGTTTGTGTTTTATTTTAACTTTACGCCGTATCCTGCAAGTACGGGAGGCAGAAGGAACCTCGTGTTAAGACATTCCGTTCCCCACGCAACGTCCTATTATTAGTTATGTTGCGTAACACAGCGTCACATTTTATCTTTACCAAAGCTAGGAAAGGAACATAACTCATTCTCCCACGTGTGAGTTGAACCCACTACAGTCGCATTTAGAGTCAGCCTCCTCTTCGTATAAAATTTATTTACATGTAACAAACATATTTTAAGAGAATCATAATTAAATTAAAAGAATAATATTGAGTGTTGTGGAACTTAAGTTATACTATTATTTAAATTTATAAGGCAAATTGTAAATTAACAAAGGCACAATCTTTGACTGTAAACGCAACGGTTCACATGAGAACTTTTATTTTAATTCAAATAATTATTTTAATAGAACTGAACATAGTAAATAAGCAGTTAGAAGCCATGTCCGTATCCGGCTCCGTAGCGGGCTCCGGCTGCAGCACCCCAACGGGACGCAAGATGAGGGAGCCGGGACAACGGGACCTGCAGACGTCCTCGTTCTCTATTAGCAGTGAGTTTGTTTTATACACTCCCTTAGTCTAATAAATGTTTTTTCTTCTTCATGCTTCATGCCCGTATATAGCAGACAGAGACAGCACACAATATTTTGAAAATAGAAGGGACTGTTACTAGGTTCCATCTGCCTACCATGCTATCAACGAGAAACATCGTGAAGCTGAAAGAAAAATCTATTATACAGAGCGGAAGCGACAGCGCTCCTTTTACGGGAACAGCATGTAGGGTTTTTATTTCAAACAAATAAAAAACTTTTTCATTTTTGGGAAAAAAACTGTATAGTGTTCTATATTCTGTATTGCCTTTTATAGAGTAGTTAAAACTGTGGTTCCATTTAAACTGGTGCTGACAAAAACACTGTATAACATTTCATACACAATGTATAATTTTTTTTTCTGAATTACAGAGGAAGTAGAAGGTTTGGACACGAAAACCTCTGTCCGTGTCCGAAACCCTCCCGGTGGAAAATCATCCGGCCTTTGGTAAACTAGATAAGACCGGTTAATAACCAGCTAGAACCGGTTAATACCCAGCTGTAACCGTTGAATAACCAACTAAATCCGGTTAATAACCAGTCAAAACCAGACATCACCCTATAATCAGCGGTTATTCTCAGTCATATCCGGATAAACGGTGTTTGTATTGGGTTGCTTTGCGCTAGTTTTATATTCGTTTGTGAATATTTTTTATTTATCTATGTACGTATGTTTTTATGATATGTGATCTGCAAAACTTGGATGCAATTTTTTTTTAATTATTAGTTATTTTGAATCATTAACAGATCATAAATTGTTATATTCATTTTTTTTTATGTACTTTTTTTTGTAATTAATGTGCAAATATTTTTTCACGAACGATGCATTTAGAAATTTGAAAGGGAAACCAATTTAATTAAATTATTGTTTACTTACTATCTTTATATGATTTATCATATTCCTTATATATTGATTTATTTATTTGAAAATAAAATGTGATACTTTTATTTTGTAAAAGTATCAAAATTATTTCTAATGACTATTTAATTATGAATGAACTATATTTTATTATATTCTTTAATAATTGAGTAACAACAGTTATTTATATGACCATAACCATAATCATTAAATTGGAATAAAAATAATGATTATTTAAAAATAATTGTGACTGACTTCATTGCAAGTTTTATTTGCGAAAATAATTTAATAAAAATCTATATTAAAGTTTTATCAAAAGTAATTTAGGAAATAAGGACAATCGTGAAAAAAAATTAAATCTTTTCATTGTTTCCATACAACAAATTATTAACAATATTTTTTCTCAATGTTAAGGAATATGTAAAATTATAAACATATAATTGTATGTTAGAAGCTTATTATTATATTATTATAATAGTGCATGTTTAGAACTTCTATATTATTAATTAATAATTATTATTTATTCAGTTCTCCACCTATAGACTGATTGACAAACAAACATATGTAGGGCTTTAGACGAAATTTTTACACAAAAAGTAAAAATTTATTAATTATTTATGTTATAATTTAAATATAATTATGATTAATTAATTATTATAATTATAAGAAATAGTAAGTGGATTTTGTTATGTTTCGTTAAGATATCGTTGTTTTTAACGAATTATTTTAGTCAACAGCCGTTTGAATATAAACGGCACAGTTGTGGGTTCGATTCCCATTCTCGGAGTTATGGGTTATTCATTCATTTACTCGCTCTGGTAAGA
Organism: Heliconius numata; assembly: GCA_016802625.1. Classification (NCBI taxonomy): domain Eukaryota; kingdom Metazoa; phylum Arthropoda; class Insecta; order Lepidoptera; family Nymphalidae; genus Heliconius; species Heliconius numata. The sequence goes on along the minus strand of JAEBDU010000010.1, from coordinate 2,326,845 downwards.
AGACACACGATGATTGTTTTTTATTAAAATGATGTAAAAGCTTGATTTATTAATAATGATGATATCTAAGGAAGACTTGGCAATGTATGAAATTTTGTATGATTCTTCCAAATCATAATAATGAAGTATCAAAACAGATAGTTTTCGATTTCTTTTATAACTAAAAATATGTGATCTAAGTGTTAGTTACGTTTAGAAAAGCAGTGTTTTTCAAGTAGTAACTTTTAATAGTACTCCAAATTTTTTAAAAAGATTATTTTCGTTGATTATTAATTGTGATCGTCGTGGCCCAGTGGCATAGGGCGCGATTGGATTGTAAGAGCGACGATTGTGGGTTCGATTCCCACTCAAGGAAAAAACCTACGAACGTAGCCCGAAAGCCCGGCGTTGAATTCCGAATTTCACGTGCAATAGTAATTTTACATATTTGAGTTATATATTTCTATGGTACGATATGAGCGAAGGCCGTGTGGAGTAGCTGTTGGTCCGTTTTAGTTACTTTAAATTTTGAAGGATTTGCAGTATTCTTTTCCTTAATAAACAGTAAGCGAAAACTAGAGACATCTAATAACACGTTCTTTTTCTTACTTCAAGTTTTGAAGATTTTAAAAGAAAAATATTACAATATAAAAAATTTAACTCAAATCAGCTTAACGCTGTATTCCGCGCAGTTTCCGCTGAGTTCTGGAGGCATTACGTGTTGAATGGCAGAACTCAACGCCGCTTGGCTCTGGGGGAGCCAAGAAATGGAAATATTCAAAATATTCGTTTTAACAATTTAAAAATACTATAAAAATACTGCATTTTCTAAATAAAACGCTACTTAATGATAATTGTTTCCAATTTAACATAGTACTTATTTTGAATGTTGTTTTGCGTCTATCTTGCATATATCGTGCTAAATATATATGTATACAATTGAATTAGTTTTATATGTTGTTTAATTATAGCACTTTACTTATAGTAATGTTGTAACTGTAACTCCTAACGCCATCTACCGTAAAGTAGACTAAGTTTTTTGTGGGTACCGTCGTTTTACTATTTTGTTTTTTCTTTATTTTGTCGAATTTGCTTTTAAAAGTATAGAAAATAAATGCCACATAGTGTCAGAAATTGTTTTAGCTAAGATTCAATTTGATTTTATAATAAAATTATGTAATTAATTTTATATAAAATAATAATTCTTTTTATAGAAATTCATAAACACAACATATTTTACTTTACTTTTAAAACAAATCTCAAGACTAAATAAAATATGTTTAAAAATAGTAAAAGGACGATATTATACAAAAAATAATCTATTAATCAATTTGTTTGTTCGTTAATAATGACAGCCCGCATTTCAATATGTAACCAAAGATGTTAAAATGTTAGAAGATTATCGTAGTTAGCGGAATCGGCATCACATTTGTATAGCGTTTTTATAATTTTTCTACTTTCCACACATTGTCACCAATAAACAATGTAATCTCACTAATTTATTGTTTTATTTGCCGTTAATTATATTTTATAGATTTTTTCTCTTTATGACAGGGCGCGGTGGCACAGCGTGTGACTTATACGCGATGATTGTGGATTCGATTCCCACTGAATTATTAAATATTTTCGTTTCCTCACTCTGGCGACAAGAAACAGCGCGACGTTAAGTTCTGCTACTCAATACGTCTCAAAAACTAAAAGTAACCAAAAGTGGTAAACACATTAGGTCAAGGCTAACTTACGCCTACTCAATAAATCTTAATTATTTACAACATGATTATTAGTTCTACATTGACCTTCATTTATTTCACACCTCATTTTAAATGTAACATGGCAATAGACATAATGTCTATGAACATAAAAACTATTAAAACACATAACGACACATACACATAACCACGTTTAATAAAAAACTGATTTTTGTCAAAATTTACAAATAAAGGCCCTCTATCGGTACAAAGAATACAACAGAAAATTGTGGTCTTGTATTTTTTACTTTTAGCTTCTGCACCTGTAAAAGCTTATATTAGTTATTAGTTCAAAAGCAATTCACTAGATGGCGGTAACTTATTAAGTTCTAACACTAAAGAAACTCAAGTATTTGTGAGGTTAGAACAATTTTAATACTTTATTTATTATTATAACTGGTATACAAATGTTTGAGCGTTAAGAGTAGTCAAAGGATTATGGAATAATAAATAAATACAAAAAAATACAATTTTATGCTGTTTATTAAAATAATATTCGTCCAACTGAACACAAGAAATGGGTCCAGACCTAATAATTGAGTCTTCTAATTTGACAATTCTTTTTCCTACAAAAAAATAATAACCGGCTCATCGCAGGAGCTTTGTCTTGACCATCTTAACAATAAAAACAACCTATAAAATCTATCAACATAAAAGACCTTTCAGAGGTATTACAAATATACCAGTTTACAGTTAAATTTGGCACAGATTATATATATAATAGAAAGTATTTTTTACTGTCCGTTCGTAAATCCCTGGTTCTAAGATGGTTTTGGCACCTCGGCAGATACAATTTCAAATGAAAAATAATAAAATAAAAAAAGATCTTCAGAACACAACATATCAAAATTCCATATAAATTCAATAATCCTTAAAACAAAATTTACGGAAAAATCTAATTTAATTATATTTAGAAATCTATACAGTACCCATAGTGTTCCAGTATTGCACAAGTTTCATGCAAAATCGCAATCATGATTTCGTCACATTACAACATAAAGCGATCGCTGTCGTCATCATTATCATCATAATCATCGTAATCATATCATGTGATCATCATTAAAACAACAAGTAATTGAGAATTTAAGATTTTCTTCTTAGTCATGGGGTAGATATTGCATTCAACAACGTTAAAATTCTTAATAATAACAATAAAACAACAAAAAGTACCGTTGACAACACAAACCGCCTGAGAACGCGTGGGTCGTTACAATAATAAATGCAAAAAATCTAATGGCGAATACAAATTTATTTACATTGATGTCACTCTGAGTTCGAATAAGTTACTATCGGGTGTCCACTGAGTCATTCAACTAATATTTTAAAACATCTTTTAATAGTAATATGTATGTATGTATATATATGTAAGTAGATTATACACTTACCAACTAATATGACACAGTTAAGTTAGCCTATTTATATATTATATTACAATATAGATATACAGATGGCGGTCTACCGAGGGTTGAGGAGACGTTAACTTTTAAATGGTATTTTTGGTTATATTTCAATATTACAATTAGAAACTGATAAGGTGGAAGCGGGTTCGAGTTCGGAAAACGAGTTTCTAACATTATTTATGTCTAATTTAAGATTAGTGAAGTATATGTTCTCGGTACACCGCCGTATAATCACTCGTACAATGTCTAGTTCTAGTCTACGACAGTCTAATGAGTTCCGCACAACGGAAAAACAGGGTCACCCTTCGCCGGACCTTATACCTTTACTTTATACACGCGGACGAAGGGACGTTTTATATATATTTTTATTTATAAACTAAAAACTTCTAATGCTACATGGAACCTTGGTGCAGGCCGTCAAGGAAGTCCGCGAGAGAGCAGAGTGAACTGAAGCTTCGACAAATGTTATTTTTAAAGAGAAATCCATTGAAAATTACATTCAAATTCATACAGTTATAATAATTATTTGATATATTTGATAGTTTCGTATTAAAATTAGTGTATCCAAAGCCAATATTAGTGCTTCTTCGTAAATCGATTACATGAAGTTAATTAATAATCACATAAATTAAAACGTTACACAATTTCGTGACCCGAAACTCGTGAACGATAAATTTTCGGAAGAATCGGGAATCGGAGTTCAAAAGGCACAAAGTAGAAGCCACAAGTAGGGTCAGAGCGACCGTCTTGTACGTAGGGCGCGGGTTCGAGCCCGGAACTACGTAGATGGCACAAACGGCGTGACTAGCGGGAATTAGATACATTTGGAGAAGCGTGGAGTATTAAAAATGCAGAAATGACTCGATATGGGCTCACAATTTTGAGATCAATTTGTTTATCGGGACTCAACAAGTCGGCAATCCGCCGCTACGGTAGTACACGACGTCACGGCGCCGCCCGGCGGGACACCGCACGCTCTGTGAGACTAAATAAATGCTTAGGCCATAGAAAATTAAATCTATTGTCGAAAACGAAATAAAAACACGAAACGTACGAGAACGTGGGTGTCCCAACGGACGACGCGACCCATGCGTAGCACCCGACATACTGTCCACCGTCCACTGTCCACTCACTCCGAGTCAATGGTACACAACTGTCCTCCAGTACGACTGCACATCTGGTAAAGTCCTTGTTCGCGAGCAGCAGATGTGCAGTGGTGCTAGAGGGCGTTGTGGCGCGTCACTACGAGACAGAGATGGCCTCGTGAGGGGGGTGCGGGGGGCGCGGAGCAGCGCGAGGCCACGACTGCGAGGTCAGCTGCCCCACGGACAGCGGGTTGTTGGCGTCGCGCGGGTTGGTGCCCACGGGGTGGCGAGCGGGCGGGGGCGGGTCCGATGCTGGCGAGGCTAACGAAGACAACGCGCTGAGGCCGCCGGGGCTAGAGGCCGTGGGCGTGTCGTCGTCACTGGACGCGTCCGACAGCTCCTCGAGCTTCACGTCGTCATCAGAGCAGGACTGTGGCGTCGGCACGCTGCCCCCGCCCAGGCCCGGGCCCGCCAGGCCCGCGGCCCCCGCCGCCTCCAGGGCTTCCATGTAGCGCACGCATTTCTTCTTCCGCCTGTAATATACCATTTAGTACTTTAAAACATGATTCAGTAATTAGAAGACACCTAGTTTTATATTTAAATTGATAGTTAAACCATTTTAAATACAAAACTAGGAACGATTAACTAAAAAAATATTATTTAACACAAAATATATAAGCTACGTTACAAATGTCACGCATTTTGAACCTACACACAAATGAAGGAAAACAAAACCTATAAAAAAAGAAAAAAAGGTTAACTCAAAAATTCACATGCTTGAAAATGTTAAAAAAAAAATCGTAAACAAAACGAAGTACACTAAATCACTCATGCTGCGTTATCAGACGGTTAAATATAAAAAAAAACGGTCGAAACAGCTACGACAACAAAAATATCTACTCGAGAACGAAAAATCCAAGCCACGACATTCAGAAATACGTAAAAAACCAATAAGAACGCTATTCGTATTATTGATTCGTGCTTGAGACGATGGCATTTGTTTAATAAAATGTCTAAAAAGTCTGCCTAGATTTGTATCTAAGAATGATCTAGGTTTTTTCCAGCAGAGAATACTACATGCTTCACTTCAAGCTCACAACACAAATCATACGCAAACCACATCTTCCAGTGATTTTTTTAAAATTCAATGTTCAAAAAAAACATTGACTAATAAGACTTTAAAATATTTCGGTTTTAGTAGGAAAAAAGTGAATTTAATGATTATTACGTCCAAACTCGATGTGATCTACGTAGGAGAGCCAAAATGCCAAAGTCTCCTTCCGTACCGTGTGTCGTCGGGCGGCGGCGCGCCGGCACTAGAGGTTCACGTAAGTGGGCTCCTGCGGGCTGCCGAGCGTGGCGGGCAGCGGTGTCGCCGCGTCCGGCCGCAGGAGCCCGAGCCCGGATACCATCACGCTACTTGATTCCGGACTGGTGGTCAACCAGAAGGAGCGAGGACACCGTGAAGGATGTGCAAGGACAGCCAAGGAGATGAAGGAGGAGGCATGTTATCATGATACGTTATGGATGATATTCAATATGTATATAACAGTTAATATAAAGCATATGTGAAAAAAATGTATTAAAGTTATTATAGGTTTTATGAAGGTATTGTAAAAATTTTAGACAAATAAACAAAATACATAAAAAATATAAATGTTGGAGCAATATGCAAGATAAAGCAGAAAGGAATGGTAATATGAAAGGTAAAACGATAGGAAGAAAGTAAGTAAGAACAGCATAAATGAATCGGCGCCGGCGTCAAGTAGCGTTTGGCAGCGAAACAATAAAGAGCGTAACAGAACATAGTCACCGCCAGCGTAGTGGGGGTGGGGGCCGGCGCAATCCAGGATCGATCCGTGAGAAGCGGCAATCATGAGTGGAAAAAACATTTCAATGAGTACAAATATCACGAGTCTTAACTTAACTATTTGTCTTGTTTTGGTCCTTCATTTGGTAAAGCGAGCGTCATTCAGAAAATGTGTCAAGATTTTTTTGAAAGCTTTCTTCGACAAATGATTGCCCTCTCTCCGTCGAGATCCGTGGGAACTATTCTAGGCCTATGTAGCACTACGACTTCCACACTTTGTCTACTTTCAAAAAAATCTATTCCGTGTGTTTCTACGTCAAACTTTATTTCTTTGTGAAAAGACACATTTTCTGAACAGTTTGCTGCTTCGCTTTTGATTAACGCCCTTGTTCCGTAGAATAAGAGCACAGCGTTACAGTGGACCGAATGTAATTATACTATGTATGTTCAAAACAAACACAACATCTACTACGGACTTTGTCGAATAAACAACTAATGAAACTAAAACGTTACGACTAGGCTCCTCTTGGAATTGCCGTGAAATAATACGAAAAGATAAGCCAAGTCTTTCCACATAGAAACAATATAATATGAAAAAATAATGACCTAGCATTTAAAAATGCTTGTTCTTTTGTTCATTATTATTGATTAAGCAAAACGAAATGCAAAACTAATATAACATAACACCCACCTGCAAGGTTTGCACCACTGGTTCTGTTGGTCGAGGCCGTACCTCGCTCTACATTTTTTCAAACTATTTCCTGAAAATTTTAAATATTTCGATTAGAGAACGCTTTGGTGATTTTTTAGTGACATGAGAAAATCAATAGATATGGACTCGTTAAATTTTGCGAATTGCGAATTATGACAGCAAACTAAATATATTTATGCAAATTAAGATACTAAATGTATTGCAAATTGACAAATATTAGGAGACGTCACTAATATTGTATACTTAAAAAGGGTCCTAGAGTGACGTCACGGTGATAGCACAAAATAATTTACCAAAAATTATATTAAAGCATTCAAAATAAATATGGCTAAAGATCTACTCTACATAAAGCGACATGCACAAACATACCCATTTAACTTGTTAGTGAACATGCAGGAATAGGGGCGGGGGAAATAAAAAATGACAACGGAAAAAACATTGGTTTAAAAAAATAGCGCTCTACTCAGAAACTTCGACAAAATAAACTAACTACGCAGTCTATCCAAAATAAAAGTAAAAACAATCACAAATAAACATGACGCTCATAAGCAAATTCAAGCAGAATAGGTTCTCCGGAATCAAAATAAATGTATGTTCATTTGGCCAGTATCATTATAAATAATAGAGAAGCATCGGCAGCTTTGGTTGGAAGATAAAATGATCTAGTCGAGTCCTCGGGATCTCCTCATATGTATGTACGTTCTCGTTAAAGTAGGGCGTCCTCATGCACACTGCTGTCGGAACTCCTCAACGGAAGCAATCGGAAGGCTGTCCCAGCCTTTACACCGAGCATGTATATACAGTCCCTGCAAAGCAATTACTGAAGTATTCAAATATTGACTGTTGAATAAAACATGCACGTTCGAATATACGGAGGCGCAAATCGGAGCAGGAAAGCCAAAAACCGGGACAACCTTCGAAGGAGTGCCACTTACATATTTCCTTAGCGTTGATTATAAAAACAAAATAAATAAATGCGATAAATATTAAATAAAAAATGCTGTAATATGACTACAACCTGTACCCCTTCAACCAACATTCGGCAATATTTCTACGTCTCGTTTGGTTCGGACGGAGTTCAAAGCAATTGAACTCGCAATAGGACGTGGGCGGGATGGGGGGAAGTGGAGGCGGGGAGAGGGGAACGTTGGGTGACGGACGGGGTGGAGGGGGCATCGGACGTCTCTAGCTAATCCTTTATTAATTGACCTCATTTTTAATGAGCTGGAGCGGTTATCGCGTTACGTCGAGACGCCCGACGCAGGCCGTGTAGATGTGGATGTGGTGTGGACAGTGGGACACTGTGACCGATATACAAGCGAGTGAATGCTCGTTCTTCCTACATTGTTTATATCGTTTTATTTTAAAACTTTTATCGAGTGTTCGGCGTCGTTGGTCACGCTGAAGTAGTTATAGAGGATAGAACAATTAGTATTCATTTCATTTGTCTCTAATCTAATCAATAATAATTATAATCTACTTATTGAATGTTATAAGCATATTGTATACGACTTGTCGTGTATAGTTGAATAGTCGCGCAGTCACGTTTAAGGAGAGGAGGTCCAAATCGGAGGGACAGAGAGATAGGGCGTAGGGTTGGCAGTGGTCGTTGCAAGGCAGTACCTCCATCGGTTGTCTCCTGTTTTCGTTTCCTCTTCTTGCCCCTTTGCGTATTAGCCCTAGACGACCAATCGGGATAGAGCTGCATGTGCAGCTGGCGCTCGCGCCGCGCCAACTCGTAATATTTCGCTTGCTCCTCGCGTCCGAGCGCATGCCACTGTACCGAACATGGAAACAAAAGAGAAATGCACTTCGACGGTGGTTCGCGACCGCGACCTAGCTCGGTGCTAGAAAAACAGCCCGCAGTGAGCGCACCCCTCGACAATTTTGAACCTAAGCCCCAAATGAGAATGGCCAATTGTGGTGTTCCTCTCAGAACCTATTCTGCGGTCAGTATCGTCGCGCCTCGCCTAGACATAGATCAAACCAATGTTTCCGGTCGGGTCACTCACGACTACACACAGAACACAGAGGCGGGCGGCGCGGGGCGGGCCGGCCTGGCGGGTGCGAGCGCGCCCGACGCCGCTCGCCTCGCGGGCGACGGTCCCAGCCGCTTTTCTAGCACAGGCACCACCGGCCGTACTAACACACGGAGTAAACACACACACTCATACAAGGATCGGGTTTCGGGTGCTCGACGGACAAGCCGGTTAGTTCGTGTTAGGAGCCCTGGACGCAAGCAAGTCGGATTAGTGGGGGTCGGGAGGGGGAAGCGAGTGTACAAGCCGACGCGACAGTCCGTCCCCTCGTCGCCTCTCCTAGGGTCCCAGGTCCCATACCTCCCAGCTCAGCGGGACCGCGGTCCTTTTTCCGCTTTTTCTTTTTGGAACCGTAACCGTAGTTGTCGCGCGCGCTCCAGCCGGGGTACAGCTGCATATGTAGCTGTCTCTCTTGTCTCGCTTTCTCATAGTACTTTGCTTGCTCCTCGCGACTCAACGAATGCCACTGCGTATTTATGAGCATTGCATTACGAATGTTTCGCTGCGACGGAGCGTGTGGGAGAGCGCTTGCTACTCTTGTTAGGGGTCGCGTTCCGAGAAGCGCACCGGTCGGTCATGTTTGTTATTCAGCGCGCTCAGCGCAGATCTTAGATACGGACACGACATTGTCTTCTGGCACACACGCCGACTGTTTACGCGTCGCGAATCGCTTTCCTAACAAGATTAACAATGAGCACATCGTCACATAAAAATAATTCAATCAAGACGTTGAACGTAAACGATCACGTTGTCAAACAATATTGTGACCTTGGTATATATAGATGACAGAAACCAAGTGACGTTAAAGTTCTACGAATCTGTTCAGTAGCTTTTGATATTTGTAATTTAATTTGAAGCTTGTTTAAAAATTATAAAAAAGAAATAATATAACTTAAAGTAATCTTAAACAATGGTCAAATTGGACAAGCACTTACCCGTCTGCCGAGGATCTGGTTGATCGCGGCTGACTCTTTCAGGGTGCACTCGGCGACCACCTTCGCCCTCATCTCTTTCATATAGAGCATGAAGGCGTTGAGGGGTTTCTTGATATGTGGCTTCTTGTTCTGATCTTTGTTATTACTGGCGGAGCTCTCTGAAGGCTTGTCAGAGCTGCTCGAACCTTTCTCCTGAGACCTGGAATTTTGTATGCAACAGATTGAACAAAAAGTTTTCATAAAATAAACAAAAAAGATAAATGGACAGATTTCTTTTTAAGTAAACCAATTTATACGTATTTTTTTTGGCAGAATACTTGTAATTATAATGAATATTTATTACGACCTAATATTAATTGTTATTTATGTAGTAACAAGGAACATATAAAATGTTCCCTGTTACTACATAAACACTTACAACTACAACTATCTAAGGTAATAAATAGTATTTTTGTATTTTCTTTAAATTGTTAAAATATTTTAAAAAACTATATAATGTAGTTAATGCACAAAAAAACTAATTATCGACACATTTAAACGAACAAGAATTCACCAATTATATCATTATAAGCTTATAACTCAATTAACATATCAAAAAAGTTGGGAAGACCCATTAAAGAACGTCACATATCTGTCCAGCTGGTGTCGTTATCATTATCTTTCATAGTGATTCGATCTATCATAGTTATCTTTGAATCAATGAATGTGAATCTTAATATGAGTTTAGGTGTTAACACTGCATACAATAAACAAGCGTCGCGTCCGGTTCGAAATAGACGCGGCTTCCGGCGAATGCATTGACACCGGGATAGCGGACATGTGGAATATATTATCGATTTTTATATAGAAAATGTAACGATTTAGTACATTTGTAGTATTTTTTTCATATGAGACAGGTTTTTTATTTATTTTAATTTTAAGGAGAAATAAAAAGTTAAGTAAAATTATTAAATTTTAAAATTTGTAAACTGACTATAAACTTACCTATTATTAATACTAATATTAATGCTGAATAGTTTGTTTGGTTTAACGTCCTTATCTCAAGACCTACAGATTCCAATTACATCACGTTAATAGTTTCTATGAAAGCCACTGTATCTGCGCTCGGAGTTGCCTACCGGACACTTAGTATATCATAATACTTTTAGTTATTCCCTTTTGTTTATGGAGCGATTAATTTGCAGAAAAAACCTATTATAAATCTAAACGTGATTAAAATTCACAAATATTAGGTTTATTTAAGTATCAAAAGCGCTAGTGTCGATATTATTATAACATATTTAAAATATTATAACACATAAAAAAACACGTTATTGGTATCAAAATTTAAAATAGTCGATCGCGCGTGTTTCACATCCCATTTCACGTTACCCAATTAACGCGGCCATACATTAGGACAAAAGTTTTAAAACAAAAAAAAAACGAAACGTGTCCACCCATCGAGCCAATTTATTCGTATCGCTGACAATATTAATAATCGAGTGGAATCCTTCTAAAACTAATGACTTCCTGCGACGTTGCTTTTAAAATAGACTGACTGGCAGTGGTTAGTTCGATACGTCAAGAATGGTTTTTATTTGGTAAATTAGTTCGTAGAAACGACACGAATGGACTTCCTTTATGGCAAGTGAAATGGGAGAAAGAATTAGAAATGGGCGTTGGGATGTTGTTTGGTAAAATTAAATGTTTAAAAGATAAATGTATTGAGACGAGTCGTTGCAGCGTGGTGGCTTATTTATGGACATGTAATTTAGTATGTTAAAGTTGATTAGTAATTCATTGTATTAATCTATAAGAAGTCTTTACAATTTAATGTGCTTATTCGTATGTTCAATGAAATAAAGCTAGCATTAAAGTTATTATTGAATTCGGCGAAAAGTGAGGAACGGAAGTGTCTTAATGGAAACGTGTCCTATACACTAGGTTCCTAGGTTCCCTGTTCTATGTGCGGGATACAGTTTACAGCATGAAGATACAATAATATAGGAAAAATTGATTTTCTAAGAGATTTCTTTTAAAAAACTCATGTTCCAACAAAACAAACAAATAATTCTGCCTCTATTGTAACAAAAATTTAAGTTTAAACCACATCCCAACAACTATTTAAAAATCTTACTAAAACATTTCGAAATTGTAAAAACGTCTAATAAATTACATTAGACCGACCGTACCACGTTCAATTCCACTAAAACGGTTCTTAAAGGCGCCATAGTGCTGCGGAACAGCTATGTAGTGCGTATAGAGAGTTAAGCAGCTCAGTTTTATACTCGCATTCAAATATGAAAGAAGTAGAAAAAAACAATGCGTGTGCACTCGAAACGAGGTATTCACGAGGTAATTATTGTGTAGGCTTCGTCGAGCCAAGTTACACGCGAATAAACCGGCCTTTTACGAAACTACGGTAAGACGACGCTACCCTTTTATATCCGACAGTTTTCAATGTGTTAAGATTTTCTATAGTATTTCCTTAGTAATTAGCTAGTTTTTTGGTTTCGCTTGGTGTAGAATTGGGTTGAGCGAGCTTTTCGAGGTTTAAAATGTGTTAAACGTAATATATTTCACTAAAGTATAAAAAATACGAGATTTTAGGTAATTTCTAATTTAGGCTTTATACAAATTACCCAAATACTTATGAAAAAAAGACTAAACCTTCCATAAGAGCAATATAGTAATAAAATTTCAAAAGCAACTGTCACATACAGTTTGTCGCCAGCAGTGCGAAGGGTAGCGGAGACGAGCTCGCCCGAGCAGCCGTTAGCCGTCTCATATATCATCTTAATTAAATTTCTCCGCCAGGAGCTTATTTACATGATTGTGCCTGGCCTTTTATATATTGAATGTGGTCGAGTGCGAGGGAAAGCTGTATTACTAATTTTATAATAAGCAGGAATGAATGGGTTTTGCAATTTAACGTGTGCGATGTTTTATTCTAAATGAGACTGATGACTTTTTTCCCCTTTTTTTACAGATTCACGCTGTATCCCGCACATAGCATGTTAGGCAGCGGACATTAGGCTCCTTCTGACAACTAAGACATTTTGTTCTCCACTTTCCGCCAAATTTTTCGAGGCATTGCTTGCTGAGTGACGGAACTCAACGGGGCTTTGCCCTTTTTCTAGAGCAAAGAAATAAAAAATATTGATAAATAATAATGCATTCCCTCGAATGGGGATCGAATCCACAACCGACGCGCCATAGTCACGCCTTATGCCCCTGCGCCACGACAGATAATAATAAAACAGAAAAATGTACCTTTTAATAAAAACCGTCATTTCGATTCAAAGATGGAAGATATAAATAATTTGGTAATTAAACGAGTCACTTAGTATTTAATTCGTTAACTAATAATACTTACTATTTTCGCCTTTACGCATTAAATTATATATAAAAATTAAATTATTACGTCTAACCAAACTACATTTTTCCAAATTATCATAAAGTAGTATCTCCAAATGACTATATTTAATGTATAAGATCGCTATAAAGATTAATTTTTATGGACAGACCTGACCCCACTAACGCTAATATATTAAAATATTCTTAGCACCAGTTATTTTTGAAACGGCCTTAATTTTAGCATTCATAAGTTCGATTTGTTAAAGCATTTAATTTATTTACAATCTTCCTTTATCTTTATTCGAGTTAATAACGATTTCAGCCGAAACTGTAACCGTATATATTTTGTATTAAATAACATTGTTTAAATATCAACAATACCCCGAATGGGCATTGAACCTACTATTAGTACGTAGAGATAGATAGATTTGAAAATATATAAATATATTGACTCAATAATCATTCGAATGGAATCGAACCTACACATACTGGGTTAACAGTCACACGCTTTTGCCAATATTACGTTCAAGTGACAAATCTCTCTATAGGTCACATATCTCATATATAAACACATTTATTGATTTCTTTTGAAAAAATCCTTTTAAATCACTTTTTCCTTTTCCCTTGTACCAAGTTACTTCGATGATTACACATACTTATGTGATGGCGTGTATCAACGGTGAGTGTCACTTGTTGAAAGGTTTAAAATTACAGCTTCTTAAACTCGTTGTTTCTTTTTTGTTTTTGTTTTGTAACCGTTTTTTAATTTGACAGGCCTTGCGTTTGTGGTTAACACAAAATATGTATTGCATATTGTACTGTGTTCAAATCCAATATAAAATTAAATATGAAATGTCTGAGTGTTTAGTGTTTTTGTCAATATTTTCTTTTAGAATAATTTTATTTTAACAATACTATAGAGTTGTTACACACTGATTAAATAAAAAAAAAAATAGAAAATATATTAAAAAAAAACAATCGTATCAAGATTTGAACCTTGAATTTTTTGTTATTGTTCTATCAATTTTAAACTTTCAGATAAGACAAAAAAATTGATATTCGTTTTTAATTTTTCGCAAATCTAATGATAAAATATAATCATAAAATGATTTGATCGTGTCTAGACTGTTTCTCGGTACATAGGTACCGACCTACCATTCTATTTATAGAATTCCACCCTTATCCTACATATCACGTCTTGCAATGCACGTTAGGTGACCGACCGTAAACTTGCTGTTTTTCTTGCGAGTAACTTGGAAGATGAGATATAAATATGTTTTTATAAATAAAGTTGTGTTTGCACATAGCAGGGTATAGACTCTATTCTTTGCTTTTCTCCGTCTTCTTGTCATTGCATGTTGAGTTGTCCAGAGAGATGAGACAATAATTAATCGTTGTCCCACTTCGCAACAAAGCATCGTATCAGACGTTGATATCTCATATTAAAATCATTCTACTTCCTAAGGAATAACAAAACTTTATTTAACAGGGAATCCAGTATTAATAGTTAAAACTCTCCGTTATCCAATCTCAATTCTCCAGATATTGCGTGTTGAATAGCGGAACTATAACGCCTTGCCTTGTTTTATTACTAGAACGAGAAAATTAAAATAATCCACTCCTTTCGGTGAGAATCAAACCCACAACCGTTGCGTTTTGACATATAAAACTATTTAATAAAAGTGTCATACACATACATACAACTACTTGAAAAGATGTACAACATTTGATAAAGTAATAACCCCTCGATTACAGTACAAAACGGCATTTGAAACAATTAGCCCCCGCGCGATTCGCTACATCTGTCCAGCTTATCAGGTCCAGGGATCTGATAGTTCATATCGCGATATGGTAGGGGTGTGACGTCAAATGACATCGTGTATTTTGTATTGAAAGTTAGTATTTATAAATAATATATGTATTCCTATGAAATACAAAAACTTTAGTGATAAGATACTCGTTTAAGTTTCTTTTTGTTTTTATTAAGACACTAATTCGTTAATTATGTTTTTAGCAATACAGTAATAAAAGTTTTATTATAGAAGATTAAAAATATTATTTCTCACATACAAACGTATTTTATTTTGTCACATCAATTCAGAAAATCGTCTCTATTTTATATTTGCACTTTGAAAAAAAAACAAAAAAATACAATTCTATACAAATAAAAATACTATTCTA
This sequence comes from Heliconius numata, assembly GCA_016802625.1. Taxonomy (NCBI): domain Eukaryota; kingdom Metazoa; phylum Arthropoda; class Insecta; order Lepidoptera; family Nymphalidae; genus Heliconius; species Heliconius numata. The sequence goes on along the minus strand of JAEBDU010000010.1, from coordinate 2,311,620 downwards.
TAAAAAAAACATAGTTTTATATCTAAAACTAAAACGTTACAGCATATCAACTAATCTACTATAGACGTTATATTTAAGGGCGTCGCCCACTGCGTTATCGCTTCATCGCCAACCGTTTAGTTTGACATTATAATTTGCGCGTAACAACGCTAGTCTTTATTACGGGCACGTGGCTAATGCATTCTTTTATAGCTGTGTTGGAATAATTGTTATGTTTATAATATGATATCGTATTGGATTTTGTGTTTGTTTTTATTGTTTTTTTTTTAAGAGTACGAAATGAATTATTTTATATTAAAAAAAATATTGTTATAATTTTGTAATTAAACTGATTATTACATTATTACTTGACACAGTTATCAGGTAAATTAAGTTATATAATTATTTTTAATTTTGTAGTTTGTAATTTTGACATTATTTATAATTCATATGAAATAGCAACAATAGTTATTTTTATTTATTTCATATATTTATGTTTAAGTACATATATAAAAAAATTATTTCATCTAGTTTAAAAAAATAAAATTTAAAGAACAACGATAAAATAAAAATAAAAAGATTCCGTTCATAGAACCTTACCTCGAATGATGCGTGAAGAGGTCGGATTTGGAAGGTGGCGGAGGTACAAGCGCGGGGCCTAAGCCCAGGCCTAGACCGCCACCCAGCGTTGGGGAAAACCGGTATAATTCACTATAACAATAAATTCTACATTAGTACAAAAAACAGATAAGCAGACAGACATTGCAAGTTGAGTGGAGGAACTCAATGCCACGCTTTTTTACTTAAGCGAGAAAATGAAAATGATTCAATCTAGTCCGTGAGAATAACAGGAAATTTAGAATATATAGAATATATATCTATTAATACCCACTTCATATGTAGTACTATGAGTCACAAAAAATGGAAATATATATAGAAAAATAATTGCAATAAAAAATATATATTAATATACGAGTATGTAAGTATAAATCTTATCGATATCTCATTGACGTGACGATAAAAATCGACTGTTAAGAAGTGTTGTTATTACTGTAATTTAGCTTTACTTTTTTTGTTTTTTTAGATATAAAGATGTGAAAGATAGAGCAATTTATGTTGTACGTCTGATATGAATTTAAAATAAAATACCTCATTTATTTCTATATCTAAAAATTACAGAAATGCATATAAGAAAGAAAATTTATAAAAAAACAGAGACAAAATTAGTAATAATATAAAATTAAGTATCTGTTAATTTAAGAAATTAAACCTTCAGATTTTAATAGAAGTAATTAAGCAATGTTAAGTAAGTAAATAGTATCTAATCCAAGTCGTTAAAATTAAGTATTTATAGAAAGAAATATGGTATTTCCTAATTTCTCCTTTTTAACTTAAATTTCATAAAATATAGTATTTGTTACAAATAGTTTTCTATTTGTCTAAGTTTTTAATAATGTGTTATTTAAAACAATCTGTCTTACCTTGATAGACTAGAACTGCTGATGGGCAGCGAGGTTGGGTAAGGACTCCGGAAGCCACTCGCCGCCGAAGATATGGGGTACATGCTCGGGGTGTGCCTGAACCATTAATAAGAATTACAAAAATTTTCTGAGTTTTCCAAAATTTATACTTTTTATTATAAATGAGAAGGTTAAACGTTGTGGTCACAACGTTACATTGCAAATACATATTACACTCAATCCAAAAAAAAATAAGTTTAAATTAAAAGTAATTAAAGTTTAAAAATATTTAAGTTATTCATGTATAAATAACTTACCATGAGGCCGCTACTTGCGACATCTCAGGGCTGAGCATGGGGTAAGGATACGTACCCCCTGGGAAGGGGTACATTGGCGTCCTTGCGAGACCCGCAGCTGTAATAACATGTATATGTTACTTTCAATAACTGCCATATAAGTAAGAAAAACCTTTTTAAGTAGAAAAATAATATTATATTATAATGAAAAATATTTTTTATTAAAAATAAAAACCAAATCCTAGCACTAAATAAAACTAAAAAAATGCTAGTAGTATTCAACACGTCATATTTAACAAAATAAAATAAAATAAGAAAAGTCTATAGAAAAATATACATGCTAAAAAGCATATATAAATAACCATTTAATATTAAACTCTTCCAAAGTATTAAAAAAATATATATAAATAGTATTGAAATATTTCAAGACATTAATATCTTACCTAACTTAGAGTCTAGCTGATAGGGGGGAGGTATGCCCATGTGCGCGGGCGGGGGCTGCCCCAGGTCACCGCCGGGGCAGAACAGCGAGAGACTGCCACCCGCCGGTAAGCCCATCTTGCCGGCCTGGAATACAATATGTTATGTTAAAAATATTGCATTCGATAATGCAAGTATGCATAATGTACTTATTAATTATTTGTAGATATGGCATGCAGCTGCAGACGGTGCTACAAAAGTTCAAAACTCATCTGTAATGTATTTTAAGTTTGTATTTTCATTGGATCTGGTCAAAGTTGAGCTTTAAGATTTTGTTGTGATTCAAAATGATTTCTCATTACGTTTTTATTAGATGAACATAAAATCAGCTTCAAGCTGTATACCTCACACAGCAGAGTATGCCAAAGGAACCGAGTGTTAAGACACTCCGTTCCCCACTTTCCGAAGCGCGGCGTTTAGTAAAATATTTATTTTCTTCGAGTGGGGATCGAACCCACAACCAGTCGATTATATTACCTCACGATATTTATTTTGGTACAGTAAAGTTAGTAAGTAATAACGAATTCACCAAATAATACTTTAAAAACGAATCCATAGAAAACACTCTAAAATGAAGTGACAAACAATTTCGAACACTTTTTTATCCTGTTTGAATCAAATATCAATGTTGCATCAATATGTTTAGTGGTTTTTAATTCAGGTATATGTACATATGGGTAGTTAATTGTTAATAAAGAAGATAATTAATTAGTCAAAATAAACTTCCAAATAAATATAAATAAATTTCTAAAATTACAAAAGTTTATTTTTGAAGAGTTGGCTTGATCTGTAATACAACGAGTACTACACGTTGCATTAAAGAGACGTTTCAAAAAAAAATGTCTCCATACTACTGTCATCAATTGTCACCGACTGACATTAGACAATAACCGCCACTAATAAAACCAGAGTGAGAGAAACCTACTACAATTTTACGTACCTAAGCGCAGCATCCAGAACAAAATGAACAAAATAAAAGCCGTTTAAAATCCATCGAAACACACGAACAAAACCGAGGGAGTGCGCAAGACGCGTCATTAGCAAGTAAATTGGCGGCGGTGCCGTATAAATTTCGACCTACCCTCCCGCCCAATTATGCAAAATGGCGCCCGACGAGGGCCATTCAACCGCGCCGTACTTCCGAGTGTCTCACCTCTAATTAAACTGGATCTTCTTTTCAGCACTTTATTATGCGAAATAAACGACAGGATCGCTGGTGACACGTAGGCGTAAATTAATTATGGTGTTTTCACGAGGAACCCTGAATGGTAGTGTTTTGTGTGATTCCATTCGCTTTTGAATATCAACTTCTATTTATGTTGCATAAAAGGAACAGTCCGAACACTTCAGTTTGTATAAAATTTTTAAAATGCTGGAGTACTGACGTTTACTTGTGTCGTTGTAATTAATCCGCTTATTTCTGTAGCCTGTATTATTTTATATGACCAGTTCAAATAAAAAGTGAAAAAGTCTTTCATAAAAATAAATCTACACGTGAAAAAGGGTATTTTTTTTTAAGACAGGAACTATTCACTTCATAACTTGAGGTATCATCATTCTAATGCTAAGTCTTTGAAAACGAGTTTAAAATACTCTCATGTCGCTTTAACTCATCTAAAGCGAGTTTGTTGACAATTCCTTCGCCGCTCCTTCGTATTGGAGCAGGAACTACTTATTAAGACAATAATTACCACGAACAAAGAGTCCCCACTAATTAATAATAAAACACGCACAAACAAAGACCTCCATTCACGCTGGGGACAGCGGATAAAAAAAACAAAAAGAGAAAAAATAACCAAAACGGTGGTCGAAAAGCCTCAACATGCGAGGAGGAACAAAAAAACCATAGACAATGATGACAGTCGAGATGCATAATGCGGGAGCAGAGCGCGTTCTTAATTTGAAAATATTTCCATAATAAGATTTGTCTATGGCGCGACCGGTAACAAAAGATGCCCGACCTTTGTTCAGCTGACAGCTCGTAATAATTTGAAAAAATTAAATAACACCGTACGGTCGGCAGTACTGTGGCAGGCCGGAGTTTGCTAGTTATTGGCTAAACAACTTTTCTCGTTAAAACTTACAATTTTGAAATTAGTAGGTTCGCGTCGCCTTTTCAGCTCTTCGCGTGTATTGAGAAGGTTCCTAATGAAGACCAGGTGGAGTGGTCGGCTATAGAAGGTACGTCGAGAGGGTAGTTATTGAAAGCATGAAAGCATCGCGTGACGTCACCGCCACTCAAGCGACAAGCTCCAGTCGCTAATTGGAACTCGTGGCGATAGGACGCGAGAAATGTTGCCTCAATCGACTAATACTTCAAAATTGAATAGGTTTGTTAACGAGCGGCCGGCTGAATGTTGCGAATGGAGTCGAGTACTTGGTTAGCGTTCGTTAACTACCTTATACGTACGTCTATTTTTATTTCTTTTGTAAATAGAAGCCTTCAAGTTTTATGATTATAATGCAGAGGCAATAAGCCTAGGTGGCCGTCGATGTCACGAGATTTCAGCACAAAATGGAATTTGACGAGATCGCAGCGGACTCTAAACGGACGCACACTAGCGCGCGCTACACCCCTTTAGTTCACCAATGCGGACGAAGTAGGGCGTAATATCTTGAGAGTTCGCCCCCGGGGTAGTGGGCGTGGAAATAGGATGCTGCGTTGCCATGGCGACCATGTGTAGGGGTAGCGTTCACGTGCTCGAGGCGGCGGTGCGGGTGTGGGTGTGGGGGCGCCGTGTTAGTGTGCGTTTAGACTGCCAGCCAGCCGACCTTGGAAGTTTCGGCCGAGTTATAGTTGCATTTCTCTTTTTATGCAGGACAAAGTCAGCAAAGCGTTAACCTTGACAAACAAAACTATTTCATTACAGTCCGATGGCCTTTAACACGTATAAACTTTTATGACCTCTCTAAGCACATCCATTCATTGAGTGTAATATTGAAAAATGTCACATTTTTAACTAAGTTAAATTTAAAAAATAAAAGTACCCTCATTGGTTATTCCGCATCATTTCTTATACATTTCCTCCATCGGTCCTCCGAACCGGATGTGAGCGCAGCCGGAACCTTATAACGAGAAAACGCCGAATATATATTTCATACGCTCTTTGTAGAAAGAAGCCTTTTGTATTGCAGGGGTTACTATATAGAATATATATTCGCTTTAAATTTTGTAAGAATCTTTAAGGAATAGATACTATAAGTATACAGTACCTATACTTCGAATTTTAGTAAAAACTTCATTTGAATATTTTCATTGATTTTTCAATACAATACAATTGTAGTATGTATACAATTGTAGTAGTATGTATGTATGCAAGTACATTTTTTAAATTTTTACATATTATGAGGAAATAAAAAGAAAAGTGTAATAATTTTTTTCCAATTTTTACACTCTTGAAGGGTAATAAAAATCTAAAACTTCAATTTTGGAGGGTAAAATATTCAAATCTACGAATCGGGGTGGTACTTAGGGCAGGGGTTAGTGACCTTTTTCCGGAGGCTGGTATGCTGAGATCAACATAGATGTATATAATTACAGGATATAAAGTGAACAGATAAGATTTGATGAATAAAAGGAATAAATTATTAAAAATATTATATCTTATTCTTATTTTTTTATTAAAGCTCTCACCGATTTCTATTATTATTGTTAAATGATAATAAATAAATAAAATATTAAATTAATGTAAAATTCTTCTACTTCATCTTAATATGTTTTATAAAGTGTTATGGGATAAAATTCTCTGTTTTCTGTCATTTTCTTTTTCGTCGTGAAAATACCATTGTCTGTCCCATTCATCCTGTCAAGACGCCCTCAGCTGTACTTTCGTATGTCGTCATTAGTTGTAGAAATAACTACACGCAAAGTAAGCTATTTGCGTCAACCTGTAGGGCATTCTCAGCGCCAACTTGGGGTGTGATAGTGCCAATTGCGCTCTTGACCTATTGTTTTGTATTCCACTCTTCTTATCACCTGTTTGAATACGGTTTTTATGATGTTCTTCTGGAATTTATCGTAAAAAGTATCCTTCTATATCGAAATTCTTAATGTATAAGGAATTTCTAATTTATATGGATATGTAACATGTTTATTTTTCTTTAATTGCAGTTTTTATGCTTGAAATTGAGTATTCATTACATAGGCATAGAAATAACTATATATAGCAAAAATACCAACGAGCTGATTATTTATTCTATTCTCGAATCAACAAAATAAAAAAGACAACTTGAGTTTTTTCCCCGTATGGCAGGGTAGTCAATCGTTTTTAACATTGTGGCGAAAATAATTAAAATAAGGAATGATTCCTCCAAGTGGAAATCGAACTTAAAACCACCACTTACAGCAGACACTGCCCACTACGCCACAATGGCGTAATAATTAAAATCGTTCTTCTTGTTAACAAGTAAAATCGTATAACACAGACAGGCTGGAGCTTAAAGGAACGTCAAAAATGGCTAATCAATACATAGCTCTTGGCGTTTCCAGTCTGCTATATCCAGGAGCGGAGGGTATGCCAATTATGTTTTTGACGGCACTGCCTCGGAATTGGAAGGGGTTTCGGTTATGTACGAGGGCTTGGATTTACCTAAAGGGTTATTTTATGACATTTTTTATTATATAACAGGATTTATCTTTTGGTGGAGAGCAATGTTGTAGATCGGTGGGGAATTGTAATTTTTGTAGTTTTTATATACAGTAAGTTAGTTGTAATTAATATTTTTCACTTTTCTTATAAATAACGGATACGAATCTATTTATTCCTGAAATTCAATAAGCAAGAATGTCCAGGAAAAAAAACAAAACTACGCAACGTAAGTACCTACTTCAGTTTAATACCCATCTATAACATTCTATCGAATAAAAAGACAACACTACCTTTAATTCTTTCATTTTGTCCTCATCGCTACTAAATTACAAATAGCCCACATACCTCCTTGGTACGAACACTCAGAAATGTCACCAGGAATCCTTAATTAAACGGATGTGGCCAAAACGAAAGTGATCAAAACATTTGCCTTGACACACCTAACCACACATTAATCTCAATAACCCGACCAGCCAACCACTGAGTCACTCCATGTAAATCGTGGAGCTTGTTCAAACGTGGATATTATAATATTTCAATACAATTGTTTCGTTGGCAAGGATTGAGTCACTCGTGAACCAAAATAGGTCCAATTAATAATGTAAAAGTTCTTGATAGCTTGTACAGTACGTGAGGTGGTGCTTGGATTTTTACATTACTTGTAAAAATATGTTTTTTTTTAATAATTTATATATTTTTTTAAGTTGGTAGAGAGAAATTGTGTTAAGATACACTGTTCCTCACTTTCTATCAATTCAAAATGATGCAAGTTGAGTGGCAAAACTCAACGCTGCCCTTATTTTTCTCCGTGAAGAGGAAATGAGAATCATTTATACAATAATCATTTTTTGGCACTGCCTGGAAATTTGTCAATTGATGTCGGAACGATCTAAAGGAAAGTTTATATTTAAGTATATTAACTCATATTATGCAGGGAAGCAGAGGCAATTTATTGATCTCTCATTTTATTTCAGTATTTCATTTCCGCTTTCATATCCACTTAATTTCCTTCTTTAGAGATAGTGGCGGAACCCAGCCCTTTTGACTAAACGGACCAACGAAGTAGGATTTTTTTATAATATATTGTCCTGACATTTGCACTCATTACTATTTGCGGGACTCGTCCTTTTCTATTAAAAAAAGCTTGATATGAATGTATAGCTTATTGAACAACCTCTCTTAGACGGTTTCCGAAAGGTGCAGATTCGAATCCAGTTCGTTTTTTAGAAAGATTTCAAATATTGAACCTGCAACTATCTTCACCACTAGAATCACATTAGGATAGAGTGTTTAAAACTTGAAGCAACAAACAGTAGCATATACGAGCCAGTATAACTTCAATTAATAATTGGCGAGTCGGTTTTAAATTACAACTCTCATAGTACGGATAGCTTCACAATTGTAATCTAGGTCTTAATTAAATATACTATCAAGTGCGTGCATCATAAGTAGGACATTTTAAAGCTCAGATAGCGTCCATATAGATTTTTCAAATATTTATTCGTAGCACAAACAGGATCAAGTAACTGATTTATGTGTTTTTTTTTCTTTTTTTTCTTCTGTCTTTTGGAGAAAATCCTCTTCTGGTCGTATTCACACATTACCTTACGATAAAATCATTTGAGCGTATCCCTACTGTAATATAATAAAAATAATACCCTTCCGTTACTTAGAGAAGGTGCGGGTTAGAATCTCATAGTTTTTTTTTTTTTAGTTTTATAAAATTTATAGCGATATCTTAAGTTTTATCTTAAGTTTAATCAACGTAAACAAAATAGCTACCTACGACATGTCAACTAATTCAAGTAAAGTGTGGTCACTCGTTTTCTTCGCAGGAATTTCCCATCAACATTAACATTACAAAGTGTCACGTACATTATTTCTTAATCTTTTATTATTGAGTTTTCGTCATCCAAAGCATTTTAGATGCGCGCGCGCCGAATCCTCACCATATCTTTCGCTCCCGACAGATTATAAGAATCTTCCAGAATAATTGTTATGTTATACAAAATTAAACCTTAAGACATATGCAGAAGATAAGTTTTAGAAGAGCAAGATAGTGTTTAAAATTAAATACGTCTGAATGATTGTCTCTACAGCTAACCGTAAAAATTCTTCATCAACGGATTGCATTACATCGCGATGATACTGTTTAACGGCTTTATAGTTCTGGAGAATGTACCTACTTTTTTTTTCAACTTCATGCTGTTTTCCGCATAAAGCAAAGTAAGCAGGTGGAATCTAGTGTTTAGACACTCCGTTTTCCACCTTCCAGCGAATTTTCGAGTCGAGACACTGCGTCTTGAGTGGCACAACTCAACGCCGCGCCTTAACGTTGCAGATAGAAGTAGTTTTTTTTATTCAAGAAGAAGACAAATCTTTTGTCACATAATATTTTGTTTTAAATAGAGTAAGGTTCAGTATTTATTTTACGATTTATAATGCTTTTTTTTTGGAAAATAAATTGACACGTGGGATTTGAATCTACTACCATCAAGTGTTGTAGACTACACAAACAACTACAAGTGATGTCTATTTTCCCAATAATTATAATTAACTCCATATAATTTTTCTTTATACATACATTATAAAACGAAATAATTGTCGACAGCCATCGCCGTACACGATAGATCAAACGCGATTACAGCGAGTGGTTAAAACAAAATACCCCCCGGTACTTAATGGCACCAGCTAATGTGACACTAATCATACCGTGCTGTTAGAAAGCGTCTTCATATTTGAAGACATACCTATTCTGTGAGAAAGAAAATATAGTCAGGTAATTTTATATAATTTATATTTTTATTAAGTGTTAAGACACTTCGTTCCCATTACACAAAGCATTGTTTGACGAGTGTCGGAACTCAACGCCGCGATTTGCGTCGTTACCAGTTCCACCACGCAATGTCTCGAAACAAAACGAGTGTCTTTACACTAGATTCCCTCTGCCTAACTTATACGGGAAAAAGCGTGAAGCGTAAAGTTTAATAAATCAAAGTTTATTTTTAACTTTCAAAGTTTTAAATTTTTCTTCAGAATAGTTCTGTGGGAACCTTTAGCTAATGTGCGGGGACACGTTTAATAAACAAGCGGCAATTAAAGCACACGACACGTCAAAGGGTTAATATCAGGTTGTCCGTTTACAAGCGTTTATCATTCGAGGGATGGATTTTTTAATTAAATATGGGAAATATACACCTTGGGGACAGTTGAGTTCTTATTAATGATTGCTTATAATTTACAATTCAATTATCTTATTAATTTTATCTACATTTCATTTTAGTTTTTATTATTATTAAGATACAGGGCAGAGACACTACGTGTTAAGTAACGCAATCAAAACCTGCGCATAGTCTACCAGGGCAGGAAAATGAAAATAATTAAAAGATAGTCATCTCTCTGAGTAGAAATCAAACTCGCAACCATCGTATTTACAACTAGACGCACTATCAGTGCGCCACGACTTCTCTTTACTCCAATTTAAAATATCACTACCTACTCGAACCTATAACCAACAGACTTAAGAACAAAGCCAACTATAAACCCAAAGCGTCAATAAACACTTCAACAAGTTACTTGTAAAACATCTCCAGTAGCAAAACATTTTCGTTCACCAAAAATATCAAAGTTAAAAATCATCGTGCAAAATTAATACACAAAATGTTGACAGGCTGAAAATTACTTAATCCTTTAAAGTCTGGTACAAAATTCGATCATTTTTTGCAATACTCTACTCAATTTCCAGCGCTATAAACAGGTGGGGGGGGGGGCTGTGTGCAGTTGACGGCGCCCTGAGCGCCACTTCAAAGGATACAAATGTATGAATTGTTTAGCGAAACTCACCCGCGGGCTACGGGCCGGCCCTTCCGACCCGCGATTATGGAAAATTCGGATGTTATTTCGTATATTGGAAGGAATATGTATGTCTAGTTAAGCGATGTGGAGAATTTACGTTTTAAAATGTTGTAATAATTGTTATATTTTATTAAAAGTATGTTTACCATAAGGATCGTCAAATTTACCTTAATAACTAAATATTCATATTTTTGTACACTTGAATTTATAATACAATATTTTATTAAGAATTCTTCTATGATTTTAATTAAGATTATTAATATGTCCCTAATTACTAATAACACTATACTTATAAAGATTAATAATTCTTAAGTATAAGTTAATTGTAAGAAGGATAAAGGAAAAACTAATGAGCGTATCGCGACATAAGGAGTAAAATATTAACAAGGGTCGATGTCAACCCCAGCGGGTAATACACAGGTTAACTGCTATTTTCTTCATACTAAAGTATGAAGAAAATAGCACTAGTACTAGAAAATATCTAGCACTGTAGAATAGTAATCCATTTACATAGACTTTACAATATGTTTTTAAGTAGAAGAAAAATCTTCTAAATAATGTACTAATTATTTTAAAACGTTACTCCTTTTCTTATATTAATAAATATTGAACCAAATACAGAGACTATTGCAAAAATAACAGTTACTTTTATTATAATAAAAGTTCGTTATTTGTTTGTTTTCTTCTACATGCCTATATAGACAGACCACTTTTTACTTTCACAGTCCATTTCTAGCAAATGGCAAATGACACCACAAAAACAATGGCCAACGTTAATATATTGAATTACAAAACCGTAATGCTCATATAAAATGCACAGTATGTACACCATCAATTACCGCAAACGATAGGTACATGACGGTATTACCTATAATTATAGTAAATACTATACAGGGTGGAAGAGGCCGCGCTTCTTTTACTGAAACTGCATATAGGGTATAATATTTCAAACCCAGAATTAAAAAAAATAATCAAGGTACCTCAACGGTTTGGACGTAGGATTTTTTTTTCATTTCATGATTTTTATCCATACCTGTATTTCGTGTGACGCACACATACGTATGCGACGTTGCCGCTCTGACACGTAAGTGTGTGCGTGCCTATGTTATACTTTACAAATGGCGTTTTATTTTAAAAGGTTAATTTTATTATTTATTTTGTTTGAAAAAAAAACTTTTTCATTTTTGAGAATTATTTTTTTTCCGAATTATATTAGGCTTTTATAGAGTAGTTAAAACTGTGGTTTCATTTAAAGTGGCGCTGACAATTCCACCCTGTAGAAACTTACAAAAAAATCTACCCTTTAAAGTTCTAATGAACATTTAGTAAGACATCAGGTACGATTAATATGTGTGTATGGATTTTCCAAGAAAAATGTATGTAACCCATAAAATGTATGAGATTTTAATTCAAACTCATAAAAAGCTATTTTCTTTGCTATGATGTTTTGCACTTATCTAGGGTTGTCGCTTAATAATAAATTCATAATATTACATTTTTTCTTTTAAATATAAAATAAACAATAAATTATGATTATTTACTGAATCCTACTAAAATAATTCTCGATCTAAATAAAAAAAAATACAACTTTTAATTGAAAAAAAAAAACGCCATACACAACATATTCCTTTTAAAAGCTACACTCTAATTAGTAGAAAGCGAGCAATGAGTAAGGCATCTAAATATACGCGTTAGGTATTTCATGCCTTATCTGTACAGACTGGCCTGAGACCATAAAGTTCGTATACGAGACGCAATAAGTCTATTTTAATTACTGGCCGATATCGGCAGATTCCTGTCTTACCTAGTCGGGAGCTGTGCTCTACTATGTTCGGAGAGGGACGGTTATTTATCGATTTTTATTATGGTTTTTTTTTTATTTCGGAGTTTTCAGGAGGTAGAGTAGTGTTGAAATATTTTATATAACTGAGAACAGAGAAACGAAAATATTAAGTTTGTTTTTATTTTATTTTATCCACAAATACTAAATCGTTATGAACGTATAATAGCATTGATTATATGACGTATTTGAAAATAATGATTTAATTATAAGTAACATTTATCCTGCAATTTAAATCACAAATACTTTAATTAGAATACGGTCATACTCAGCTTACTAATTGAGTAGAACGGATAGCGTATGTCACAATTAATTACGTGTTATAATTATTAAGTATAGCAAGACACCTGTACATAATCATTTTATACATAATCGAATAACATCTTACATCAATCGATTGAATCGATTCATATCATACGACAATAAAAAATCATTAGTATTCAAGTGAACCTAAAAAATATATATAATTAATGACACAACACCAAATATATCTAACTAATTCGCATCGATATCGATATCGATAAATTAATTCAATCATCGTTCTAACACTACCTAACACAAACAAGACTCGATAACGAGGTGAAATATTCACATTGGGAGCTATACAATCGTGTGTATGTTCGTCTCGCTCGCACTTGCAAGTTTAGACGGTTGTAGAGAGGGATAAGAGAAAGACGGCACGCGACGGCGGCAAGTACAAAGGGGTCGGTTCTCTTTGATCTCGACGCGCGTGCGTAGTGTACGCGCGTGTGTGCGTTTATGCAGATGAGATGAGCCCCAGAATTTGATAATTGCAAAGATTTATAAGATTCTGTAAGGTCGTATGTTGGGGGTTCGATTTTTGATATGTACATAGTTAATGACGTTAGTTTTAGGTATTGCTATGTATTTTAGCGATTGTTTTGTTTTATAGTGTATTATATAAAAAGCAAACATTTAAATGTATGGTGTGTTTTAAATACAAATTGAAATTTAATAAATGTTTATATTTGATTAAAATTAAACATTAGGTTATTGACACATTTGTTTATTAAAATTGTTTCCATTTTTTAAATAAAATAAATCAACTCTAATCAAATTTATAATACCTAATAACCTAACATTTAAATTGACATGACATGATTATATGACATTATTTTTGCAATTAATTAAGTATATTTTCCTTATAACTTATTCTCTTTTTTATATATTACCAATTTCCCTTCCTTCCAGGCCAGCAAGGTGGAACGGAACGTCCACGAGGTTACGTAACGTAACGTAACCTTGTTAACTGACGGCTTAATTGATAACGAGATAACGCATTAATCCCCGTAATGGCGCTCCGACACTTATCGGGTATTGTATTTTGACGGTGCAAGATAATATAATCTACGACTGTCGACATTCTTATGCATTTAGCAAGGAAAAATAATAAATTAAAAGAAATTGTTTATTATTATTTTATGATTTTTACTTTTTTTAGTTTTACTATAGCAGGAGAAGCTAATGCCATTAATATAATAGAAACATTGCATTTCTCTTTCTTCACAATTTCGAGTGGTGGAACCCAACGCCGCGTTTTTTTAAAAATATTTTGTAAAGAATGAATACTATTCGCCCGAGTGGAAATAATCGCGTGAGCACTTACCACAACTGCTTCAGTAAATTTCTATACATAATCATAAAACAAATACGAAGGTTAAAAAGTCAATATAAATATTTATCTGAGGCGGAAATCAAATTCACGACTTCCGGCTAGCGGTATCCACCCCATGTCGCACCGGACCCTTATGAGTTAATGTTGTTATAATGTTATGATTTACATGCTTAGTTGCTTCAAGAACAATGTGAATAACTAAGAAACATGTTGTTGAATTTTTATCTGGTCTTATAATAATTCATAAAATAATGTTTTTTAAAAGCTTCAGGCTGTATCCTGCATTTAGTAAGATAGAGGAAGCTTAATTCTTTAAAGCTTAAGACATTCCGTTTGCCATTTTCCATCTAAATTTCGAGACAGTGTGTAAAGGAGCAAGGAAATGAAAATAAATAATTCCTTTGAATAGAAATCGAACCCCCAAATATGGCGTTTACAGGCAGACCTCAAAACTCTCAAATATAAAATAAATAGACTTCTTCTACGTATAAATCCAAATAATTTTTCATTTTACCTAATTACAAAGCTAACCTAACCTACAAAAGCATCGAACCCACAACCCACATAACATACATAACAACTAAAACCCATCGTGTCATAATTCCTTTACCTTCCTAGATCAGAAATCACAGGCAGTATGCAACGCATCATTAGTGACGTATAGGATAACCTCGTTGAGTGCTTAATTGGTAACGAGATAGCGAATAACACTCGATATACATAGAGCCTGATTCATATTTTCAAAGAGTTTTCGCAAAATTATTTAGGGCGTAGGTATAATTTAATTATAATGTTGTTTTAATATATTTTATTTTTTAACCCGGACACAGTAGGGTAAATAGAGAGAACCTAGTGTTAAGTCCGTTCCTCATTTTCCGCCGAATTCTGGAGACATTACGTGTTGGGTTGGCGCTATATACCAGAGCGAAGAAAATGCAAATATTTAATTTCCTCCAGTGGGAATCGAATTCACAAACTGTTGAGTTTACAGCCATACTTTGAGCCCCTGCGCCACGATTGGCTTCAATTATATTTATTATCAGTAAAATTGATAAATGATGAAATTAATCTTAATCGATAAATAATTTGCTTTCGTGGCGTAATGGGACAGTGTCTGACTCAACTAGATGTTTGTGGGTTTTACTCTTACTCGATGTTGTGAATTGCTTTAATTTCTTGACTCTGTCAAGGAGAGTCGAAAATTGAGCGGAAAATGAGGACGGAGTGTCTTAACACTAGGTTTCCTCTGGCTACCCTGATGTATGTATTAAGTTGTAAATTAAATTTGATAAATAATTTAAAATTCATTTGCAAATACGATATTAAAGCTTCCACACTTACAAAAAAACTCCACAAAACTCTCAATAATCTCTCAAAAACAGGTAAAACATCAATAAACAACTTATACCAAATCAAACATTTAGTACACATATACAACATACAAATATAAGTAATTTTCACGCGAAAAACTCACGAGAAAATAGCAAAGTCCCGATTTCCCAGGCCATTGTCGTTTATGTATGTATTTTTTTCATCTTATTTAGCGCTTTGTCGGCGTGCCCTTTGAAGTCCTCCCCCCTACAGGGTGTTACAAATTGCGTCACGCTCGCATTTTGAAGCGTAAACATAGCCCGCTACCATATTTTCGTATGTCGGAAGAAGTAATGTTATGTTTGTTATAATATTACAATCGTTGTACGCTTAGTTTAACAAGCAAGGTTAAAGGAGCTTAGTGGTAAGACACTCCGTCCCCGACTTTCCCAATTTGAGACATTACGTATGGAATGATCGAGTTGTTTATCAGAGTGGGAAAATGAAAACCTCCTTTCCTCCCGAATGACAATCGTACAACCGTTATAGTCGTCTTCAAGTTTACAGTCTGTGCCATTGAGCTACGTAGTCCTCCTTAGTTTTAACAATGGCTATAATAGTATTATAGAGATGAATCTTCTTTAATATTTAGATTATGCTAAGTACATAGATAAGTACACGCTTAGATTAAATACTTAGATTAAGATATATACTCTCAGTTTGATGTTTTTCCTGCTTTTGTTCATTTTGGGAAATTTTTTTTTCGTTGATTGGTGAAAGACTTTCTCTAAAATATATATTTTAAATGTGAATATTCTTCATTTTGTATTTGAAATCACTAACCAATCCATGTACCCGCGGAGCAACTATGTCGTCACTTATTTTATGTTACTGATATTGCTCAAATTAAAGCCAGTAGGTAATTATTATTAGTAATTAAAAATAGTAAATTTTCTAATTGGTACTACCTATATGAGTAAGACAATATATTACCGATAAACACGAGATGTCCATGTCGGTTCGGCCGTCGAGGCGCAGAGGCAAAAGTGAGCAACTGTAAACGCGACGGTAGTGGGTTCGGTTCCCAGTTGGAGGAATGAAATATTTGACATTCCCTCGCTATGGTAACGAGGCAAAGTGCGGCATTGAGTGTCATGTGATTTAAACCCACAATTAGCAACGGTACATAAAATCTGGTAAATACATACAAATATACTATATAACTGCATTAAAAAAAAATATGGTCTCATACTAAAAATAAAGAAAAACAATAGTTAATTTTTATTTAAAATAAAAAAAATGAAGTGTAGAGCAAATAGTAGCGTTTGTGTAATCTACGCGAATTTAGAGTAAGCTGGGCGGGCGGCGGCGGCGGGCGGCGGGGAGCGGCGGGGGCGGGGGATTTGACAAGTTGGGATGTCAACAGTTGGTGACACGACAGTGGAGTGACCAAGTTAAAAAATATATTTCACATTTTATTGTTATGTATTATTTATATGAGAAAATTTATATTTCCTGATCTTATGTTAGAGTAAACTAAAATTGATTTTTATTTTGACTATTCTTTTATAAGATTTAACCATGCTGTGTTCTTCATTACTTTTTTATTGATAATTATTAATAAAAGCAATAATTAATATTGTTAATGTAAAGCGTCTTAAAAAAGACGATGAACAATCAAAGCGCTATAACAAGATATATAGCCAATGAATAAAGGTTAACTTTCAAAAATTTGCAATGACTACTTCTATCATAGAGCCGTATATCAAATGATCATCAAAGAAAAATATAAAAAAAAAACAAAAATAAATTTAAGATAAAATATTTAAAATAAACATAAAATATGGGAAAGCTGTAATAAATCGTTATGACCGCTATCAACAGATCAGTTTAAAGTATCTGGCATAATAAATTAACTAATCCCAGTTTACTTTAATGGTTTTACTATGTACCTATAGTGGGGCAGTATTTAAACTTTAAACATATATATAAAAATTGTTTTGAACTTTAATATTCCATTCTCTGATTTCCGCCCAAATCTGAAATATTCTGTTGAGTGGCGAAACTCTACGAAATTTTATAACGATCAATTTTTTTATTTACTTTTAGTTTTATACAAAACTAAATTCAATAAAAGTTTGACTTTAAGTTGTATAAGTTTTTCATGAATTGCAGAGTTCAACGCCACGCTTTATCTTATTACCAAAGTCAAACAAACAGCTTATATTTATATAATTTATAATTAATATTTTTTAAAATAAAAACTGAAAAACTGAAAAAAATTGTCTCCACATCTATAATAACGGTGGTAATAAATCAACATTGTTCTTAAGTCATGTTGTTCAATTTAAATGAGATTAATAGAATAAACGAAAATATAAATCTAGCCACTCAGCATTGCCAAAATGTGACTTCTTCAAATAAATCATAAATGTATCTACAGAATTTTTGTGAACTACATACACACTTCGACTCCTTTTTTATCATCTTAATTTTAGTAAAGCTTTCGAGTATGGGTTACCGTGGTATTTAAGCGATAGTTGTAGGTTCGAAACCCATTCGAGGGAATTAAGTCATCAAATCAATGAGCTGCGCCACTATGCACGATACACAATCTCTCTAATTCATGCTGAGAATGAAGAACGGAGAGCTTGATAGACTTTTATTTGTTAAAATGCAATTAGTATGTTATTATTTTAAATAATAAAAGCTTCATATGAATTAAAAAGGTGACTTACATACGTACCACCACTATATGAGATATTTTTCGTATTATGGGACTGGCCAGCAGACCGTGTGTCTCAAAGTAATCATAAATCTGGCGTAAAGCTCTTCAAAGCGAAATCTTAAATATGCATAAAAACGTCAAATGTAAGAATTAATAGCACTCTACTATATTCAAATGGATTTTATCGAATGATATACTCGCTACGAAAAAAACTAAACAATTTGTAAATATAAAATGTGAAGACAAAAACTGATTTAGGTACACATACCTAACTTTTCTTCTTCCTTTTTTTAGGTTCATATTTTTATAGTTATAGTTTATCCCGCATAATAGAGAAAACCTAGAGTCAAGTCACTGTTCGGCACTCATCGTGCGAATTTGAGACATTGTATGTAGAATGGTGCAGCTTAACGCCACACTTAGCCTTACCAGAGTTGATAAATACAAAATATAAAAAATATTAAATTTTCAATAATCTACGGTTAAAAATTAACATATTTTTATACTCCCAAGCATATTGAATCAGTTGTTATCTATAACACAGATAAAATCTTTACGACTAGAAAATTATTTACCAATCTAAACGAACTAATAAAATAACTTAAAAAATCGTAAAACCAAAATGGTCTATCAATAGAAAGTTCCATTGACATTTAAATTTATAAATATTAATTCTGATACATGTGACCTATGACTGAAGGCTCAAATATAATGGCAATACTGAGCTATAAGTATATATAAACATAATGCATATTTGAAACGAGGCTAGATTTACTACTATTAAAATTCACAAATAGACCAAACCGCCCCAGTTTCTTTCGAGCTAAAAAGTTAAAAACGAGAACAAAGTGTACCATTCCCGAGACATTATTACCAGCTCTTAGATTTTATGGAAGTATCATAAAAACCGAAACTGGAAGCTTTTTTTAGATTTAGATTAAACGTCCAGTTGATGGGCCACAATAAAGCAATCGTTAAACGCTTAGTTTATATATTAAGATATAATAACCATATGTCAGGCAGTTTGATTGTAACGTGGTGATTGTGAGTTCAATTCCCACTAAGGGGAAATGAAATATTTTTCGTTTCATCACAGTACATACGCACGAATACAGACTATGAAGCTAAAAGCAAATCAAAAGCTATAGAAATATGTAAATGTCCCAAGACTTCATCATATTGGCGACATCTTTGATATTCATTTTTAAAATTAGGTTAAGATAGAAAGTTATACCGGAAATCAAATTACATAATAGGCAATAATCATGTAAATTCTAGTGATTTTTATTATAAAGAGATATGGATTCATGATTTACATATTATCGAAGTAGATTAAATATTTGAACAGTGTTTGAACTCCATTAAAATTTAAATTGTTGCAATCAATGTTCATTAGGTTTATGCTTATTAATCTAATAAAAGAATAAAAGTAATATTGTTTTTGTCAGCTTCACGCTTTAGAGAGTACTTCCCAATTCGAGACAAAATTGTACGAGTGGCAAAATTCAACGGTGCGCTGTCTTTCTACAGTCCACTCCCGCAAATCGAGATTGAATCTACAACTATTGCGTTGACAGTCAGACGTTGTCCAACTCCTACGTCACGACCGCCTCGTATAATTGCCTATATTTAAATTACCATTGAAAATCAGCATAACATAACCACATAAAATTATTCATTATCGTCCAGTGAACGTGATATTTAAAATACATATATAATTAACCTAAGGTATCCCTCAAGGCACTGCTTTGGATCCACTTTTCTACAATATGACTGCAATAAAAAATTGTTACGATGGCAACGTCCCGCCTCGGATGACTCGTTTAATTTACTAATTGGTCATTATTCTTCCACATAACGACCCAATTAGGTTCAATCAATCCCGGTACAGCATTTAATATTGAATATATTGTATTAAGTATATGACAGAGGGAAATTTACAACGTTTCATAATATATAAAACTTGATCAGAAAACTAGTTCGATAGGAAGTTTTATAATGAAGGATGAATTAACATTTGGAATACTTTCTACGCATAATCTATGGGAAATCGAATCTTTTTTGATATTTTAACGACCTTTGGGCTTAATTATTCCATTATCTGTCTATATATTAATATTTGTATAGACAGTTTTGTGTTAATTAGAGACCAATATGAGTTCATTACATCTTTATTATAACTTCAACTTTATTAATATCTAATGGATATAATTTGTTCTTATATTAAAACCATTTTAAGCAACGGAAACATTTAATTGTTTTTTTAAAAAATGCTTTCAAATATGAAGCGTCTTAGACATTACTCGCTTTGCTGATGCCCAATTGGTGATATGATAATAAAACACAGTATGTGCACACGTCGACACAAACATAAATCGTTCTTCCAGCCACTGACCTACGAAGATAGCAGATTGGTACAAAAATATAGTTATTTAAGACTATTATTGTTTATTAATAATAAAGTAAATTAATAAGAAAAGAAGATATAATAATTATTAACGTAGACATATCCAATTCAAGCTAATATTATTTGAGTAATAGCCATACGTTTAAAGTTAATTGTGCAGCAGAGACAAATGATGGTCGATTTCTTTAGTTTCTATCTTTAGTTTAGTTTCCAGCGTTGGATTTCCTTGTTCGTGTACGTAGCTTGTGACATCGCTTATTAATTCTACGTAGCTCTACGCTCTCATAGGTCTGCGGTGCGCGTATTTCGGAACCGTTTGATCTCGCCGCCCGCTTTAATGAGGCGGGCAGTATAGACGGTAACTAGTCCGGATTGTTCTGCCTACTGTCTGATTTGTTGACTTTTGGGAGGTGCTGTGTTGAATTTCGAATGGTTTTTGATTCTAGGTGCTAGGTGTACGGGAGAATAATAAATTTAGATACAGTTGATTTCTTATAATTTTTATGTTATTAATAGCTTTATTTATTTTCTTCAAAAGTTCAAAAGAAGCGTGTAATTATTGGAATAAACATTGAAACTAATCTATGTATCGATTATATGATTGATTTTCAAGTGTTCTCTCATAAAAACTTTATCTTATCTAACTTTATTTTATATCTATGTCAATATCTGCAGTAAAATAAAAAAAATATTTATTAACTGACCATAAATTAAAATCGTGAAATTGGGGAAGTCCTTAGGTATTACAAAAACCAAAGATCCGACTGAAAAGATTGAATATGTTTCTTAATAAAGAATGTCATTTACACCCACACGCTGACGCACGAGCTGAATAAATATCCTAATATTATAATATGTCGCATTTCTTGAATCTAACCATGAGAAGTTTTTGTATTATATTGAATTCCTCAAAGATAATGAGGAGTAATAATTTAAAATTATAAAAAGTATAAAGTAATATAGTTAACTAGAGCAACTGTTCATTTTGTTAAACATATTGTTAATTGATTTCAATAACATTATCAAATGAGCATTTATATTCGAATTATTCATCCATAAAGCTGATTTTTTAAATTTAAATATTATGTTTAAAAAGAGTTCTATATAATATACACGACAACTACCTCAAATAATAAAAGTATCTATTGTGTAATATAAAAGTACTTATGACACAAATATGTCAGCACTTGTACTAGCTACCACATTTTCACGCTCAAGTATTTCTGTGGCTGTAACTTGAAATAGAATTTCGCATTTCTTTCATCCAATAGTCGTTCCTAAATTTTGACTCGTTAAACAATCGTAATGGAGTACCCATGAACCGACTGACATTCAAAAAATTCGACAGTGAGAAATGAACAGCCGCAGCACAAAACAATCTGCAATACAGCGGCTGAGCCGTAACATTTACCGAAAAAAGAAATAAATAAATAGAAATAGCGCGACTTTTCATTTTGTTGGGGAAAAGCGAACAATGGGCGGGAAAAAAGCGGGAAAATTGCGCGTCACTCTGCCGTACCAATTTGTCAAACGGTCGCCGCAAGATGGCGGCGGCGGATGCGCGGCAACATGGCGGCTTCCGGCGGGGTTTAATTAAAAATGCGTCTCATTTTAGTGCCGCGTTTAGGGAGAACCGCGCTACGCGAATTGTTTAACTAGTTTTTTAATTGTATAGCTATTACCGCAAACGCTGAGAGTCACTTAAAGTATATTTCAGCAGGTGGAGAATGTTGCCCATGAGTGTATGTTGTTAAGGATCCAAACAAACTCATTAAATTACTCAATTAACTATATGTATTACGCTGTAGGCATACAAAATGAGAAAACTTAGTGATAAACCACCCTGTTCTCCATTTTCAGCCCTTTCATACGCACAGCGTTGTTTGTGGTAGAACTTAGTACTATTGTTCAAAAATAATTGGTAAATATAAATATTCCATCGAATAAAAGATATACCCAAGTCAATTGCGTTGATTCAAGCATATATTGCGTGCTAATTTTCGCGAAGCTCTATATAAAAATAAAAAAAAAAAACAAATACACTCATTGAACATTTAATCCTGAAGTATAGACAAAGTTCTACATCTGTATTCATGTAAAAGAAGCAATCATTACTATAAAAACGAAAATACTTCTGAATCGAGCCAATATGAACGGTCTCGCTACCGACATCGACAAGTAAAATAAGTATCCAGAGGAAACAATTAAAAAAACAATAAGTGATATCTCATTTACAGCTAATAGCTCTATTGTTCCACTCGCTTTACGCCCGCTGCCTGATGGCTCACGGAGTCGTGGCTGATCCTACGAGAGCACAAATTATTACTTTTCGTATATTACGAGTATAGGAATTGCTACTTCATAATAAAAAATGGCAGTTACCCTCCAATCGTGCGGAACGTTTGATGGATGTGATATTAATTACTCACTGTACTTAACCATTGTCTGGTCTCTCCTACTTTGCTTTTATGTTGGAATGAGCTTAGTTTTACTGTTAAATGTTTTTTTTTATTATTTAAAGACTATATATAATGTTCTTGTGTATAAGAAATTAAGTTTTTATTTGAAGGTTTCAAAATTTTTATATATTAAAAATTAGTACACATATTCATCGTTATATTTCAATTATCTTTGTTCATTGATCAAATTTTTGTAATTCTATCTAGCACATTTTATTAGATGTTTATTAAATATGCAATATTATAATTCATTTTGTTGCTGAGAATTAACTTATAAATTATCTTCATGATGTTTTTATATTATAGATATTATAATATAATGTAACAAATCTAAATATATAAATAAATAATTAACAAATAATCAATTGCTATCAATTCTCATTGCAAACAAAACCATAAACCAAATAAGGGGCAAATAAAAGTGATAGTATATTTTCAAAAATCACTTGACCTCCCACGAGTGACGAGATCATTAACGCACCGAAATGTCTCCCATGCCCGCAGCAACCCCACCGCAAAGGGAATGCATGTCAACGTACTAAAACAGCGCCATTTATATGACGAATAATAGAAAATACCCTCTATTAAAAAACAAGTGGGAATCACAATGGGGATCGAACCTTGGCCCTTGCATCCACTCCAACTTAGGGTTGAACGTGACTTGAATTTTTAATAGATTTTTAAACATATTTATTTTGTCGTAGAGACTCCTCTATGGACGTAGGTGTTTTTCGTTTGTGTGTTGAATATAAATTTTCTAATGTTATTCTATTGGGCTATCTGATTGAAATTATCTTGAATTGAAGAAAGTAAGACGTGGATTGGTCAATTTAGTATACGCATTGAATTATCAAATATTTCCTTTTAAAATGATTATGAAGTCGTTTAACTAAGCTTAACAAATCGACAAAACTGGACAAAGAACAGAGAATAATCCTATTAAAATAAACAGAAATGCATTTTGGATAAAATATAGGTTAAGCAATAATTAATTAGTAAGAAAATACATAGCAAATTAAACAAAACACACATTCTAAACATCCCCATTGACAACCCTACACAAACGAACCCTGCATCCCTCGTGAAGTATTGAGTGTATCAACGGTATCGGTAGTTGGATTTGTTTGAATTTGGTCTTATTAATTAACCAAATAAAACACTAGAATACGCCTCTTCGGTTCACCCTACATCATTTGCCATAGTAACTACATTTGTTGCTGCAGCTCTTGATTAAATAGACGAATGAATATCCACGCTGATAACTCTTACGAATATTTTTTATTAAGAACTATAGTTGTATGTTACTAGCCAATTAGACGGAACTAAGCCTCGAAAAATATATCTTGCTATTGTCAATTTGAACTAAGTCAGATATTTTTTGATTCATTAATTTCCAGTGTGTATTGTACGAGTACAGATCAAATCTATAAGATAAATGGCTGAGATAAGCTGATGATGTAATGATCATTTTATAAGGCCTCTATCACTGAATCGATCTCCCGTAACTCTCAATGTTGAACTCAGCAAAAATATAGTTATATATCCTGGCAGACAATGCTTATTATAGATACAAGAGACTATTTACATTTCTATTCTATTATAGGATCATCCATTGTAGTGTAGTTTTAATACGATTGTGTAATTTTATTCTAAAAAATAAACAATTTAATAAAAAATAGGAAATTTGGAATTTCCTAAATACCCTATTCCTATACATTGAAAAGTTTTAACTAGCGAAAATTCCTTAATAAATCACGTACGTAACCCACCGCATAATTTAATCGTAACACCGCGGGCCACGGAGCTAAACCGATATTAATGTCTTCACAACTAGCGGCCCGAGGCGTGCGTTCTTTGCGAGCGCGTCCAATTACACGTAACCGCCAATTAGGAATGTGGCGCCCGACGTGGGACCGTGACTCTGAATGTATTGTTCGAATTATAGTATAACGAGCGACGCTATCAAACTATTCTTAGATATTTAGATAGTAATTACATTTTGGTTTTATTATTTTTTTAGCTTCAGGGTAGGGTAGAGGGAACCTAGTGTTAATATACTCCGTTTCCTATCAATTCTCGTATTGAGTTGCGGATCTTAACGCTGCGTTTTGTCTTGCTATTGGAGCAAGGAAATAAACATATCAAATAATTAATTCACAAGAGTAAGATGTATTGAAAACTGGTCAGCATAGTATTCAATTATTTTAAATATTTTATAGTTATAATTATAGCGGATGTTATAAATCTAATTACATAAACAACGTAATAGCATCCGATTTGTAATTACTTAAATTAAGATATTTTTGAGCATGTTTTTAATTACTTGAAAATAATTAATAATATCAAAAGATAAGTATATCAATATGTATCTATGACGTCATAGACACATGGACAGCTTACGTAAGTAATGCATGATATTTAGATGTAATTAATTGATTTAGCTATCTATGCATTTATATCACGTTTCATTAGTTTTTCAATAATGTATCAAAACTTTTAAGGTCGTCGATGCATAGTACACCAATTGACGGACTGTAAAAAATGCGGTTGTGGGTTCTTTCGGCGGGTTTTATTCGAAAAATTGAATTGTATTTTTGTTTGTTCCTTATGGTGGCTATTATACTTCATCTGTAGATTTTACATCAAATTAGAAAACATTTTTTTAATAAACTTATCAATTAGTAAACAAAGCCACCACGAGGCAGAAATTAGAAAAATTGAGATTTTGGTAATGTTTATTTCTAAGGCGTAATTTTCATGGGTAAAAAGTACGTGAGTTGACATGTTTAGTAAAAAAATCATAAATTTCGAAATTCTTGCACCTGCATCGCATAATCATCATTCTATTTATTCTAAGCAATGCCCACCAACGTCGACGACGTCAAATAAATAGGAAACCTTAGAAAAATGTTTAAAACGACAATATCCGTAGCTTCTAAACAATAAAAGGGAGTGTGCGTTCGAATTTTAATAGGGGACAGGACGCTCGACGAGATTGTTTCGAAATTAAAAAGTATGAGAGAGAGCTTTGGATGTAAATGGGGGTACTGTCCCTGTCTTTCCGGCACGTGGCCATCTCGTCCATGAATATTGATATGTCTCATTATATTTACATCGAATGCTTGAGTTATCGTGGTTTAAGTTTTGAGTAGAAAAAATGTTTTAACTATCAAATTTAACTTAAATATGCAAATCATCTTTAAATACTATAATTAAAATATTTTTCAAATAGCAATACGTATTTATTTCAAAAAGAAAACAAATCTAGTACGTTATATAATATGAAAGTGTTTATCAATTACAATTCAGCACCTGTTAATAACCCAGGGTAAACAAGCCGTTCCTAAATACAATACTGCCTCGGGCGGGGGTGGGGGTGCGGGTGCGGTTCCTTTGATGCCGTCTGCGAACGAAAGCCTGGCTAACCGACGCTTAGCTTTGTTTTCTAGTTAAATGATAGACATTTCGCTGGTATTAGCTGCGGGTGACGTCTTAAGGTCCTGCCGTTGTGGTAATTGATTTAACTTTTTTAATTATGAATATTGGTTGAGTTTGCTATTGTTTTTTTTTGATAATTATAATTTTATAATATGTAGTTTTAATTTTAAACGAAGCGCGGTGTTAAATTTCACTTAACCTCCAATGTTTTGATATAATTGGGAAAATGGAAAACGGAATCAGGGTCCCTATGCGGGAAATAGTTTTTTACGATTTCTTAAAATAAATAATAGATTTAAGTAAAGCTTAATATTTCAGTAGCTAAAGTAACGTATATAAAATCCATAATAACCTACCTACGTATATTAAAACTAAATAAATACTATTCCGAAACTGTCAGTATCGTGTATTTTTAACCGTTTTCCTTGTAAAGTTTTCTGATGCAGCAATACATATTTATTTGAAAAATAACATTTTCCAGTATATATAATGGATGTGTCGCCCTTTGACATGTTAATTCTTGTATATTTTAGGGTTTTTTGTATTAGCGTGTGCTACTTCACGCCGCTTGTTCGTTTTCACAATTCAATTTCAATTTAAAAGATATCGGTTGGCAGTGAACGGATGGTAGTTGTTTTGAAATAAATTGTCCTATATTATATATTTTTTATAAAAGTAAATATTAGATATTTTTTTATTAGTTTGTAAGCATACATTTGACGCACAAAATTATCCCCCTTATTAAGATTTTTTACTTAATTAAAATCGCTAAATTAGTACACCAATGCAAAAAGCAAAAATATCAACCTTTTTAAAACTAAATTTCTACTCAATTTATTAACTAGTAATATTCTTTAAAAAAGCGAAATTAGAAAAACGAGTGCATTAATTCGCCCTTACCCCCGCAACATAAATAAAACATGGTGTCCCCATATACCCCACATACCCCCGTATGATGTGATATTATCAAGCAATTTGCATGCTACTAATCTATTCAAATTAGAGCGTTTTCTTTGATGTCTCCATGAATTACGTTTAACCTTTGTGCCTGTTTTGATATTTTTATTGCTTTGGATACTTTCAAGTATTATGAGTGACGGCTTGGTCAGATATGTCTATTTTCTTACAAGGTAATCGGTCAATTAAGGACAATAAGTTTTTTTTTTCAACTTCGCGATGTATCTCGCATACAACATCAATCCGTTGCTTACTTTTTGCCGAATAGGAGTCAGCCCAAGAGGAGTCAGGTTCGAGTCCCGCTACGTTTTAATTTTTTATACGATTTTCTATATTCTATATAAACTTATATTGACCAGATATAAGGAAAATAAAGAAATAAATATAACCATCTGTTAAAGATGTCATTGTAAATACTTCGTCTTTTAGTGGGCGGTGACGTGAGACAAATAGAAATTTATAAAGCAACTCATTAAACCTACACGAAACAATCTCATCATTTATAGATAGATGTTACAGAGAAAGCTTGAACGTAGGATAAATCCTAAAATAACCATGTATAAATATGAAATTACCTTTAAATGTTAGTTATTTATTAGTTAAGGTACTGATTTAATACCTAACTATTGACATATACATACAGGTATATTTAAGTGTTTGTGGAACGCAGCTTCACGCTTTTCCCGCAAAGTAAGATTAAGATACTCCGCTCTGCACTTTCCGGTCAATATTCTTGTCACTGTGGTAAGTGGCGGAATTCAGCGCCGCTCTTTGACTAGTTAATAAATAGTTAACAATGTAATTATTTAAATATATATAAGAAACAATTGTACTTGATCGCCAAGCATTATATTCAATGCAAATGCTGCATTTGGATGCACTGCGTTGAAATCCGTTCAGTATTTAAAAGCGATGTTTTTTTCTCTATCTCACTTACCTTATATAAAATAAGAGTTAATAATATATTATTATAATAAGAAATTTTAAATGCTTACTTTAAGCAGGCGTTCGTCGAATACCTACCTGAAACAAATAATCAATCATTAACATTATAAAAAATATTTTTAATATATTTAAACTAAATTATACTTATAAGCAGATAAACTTAACATATTCTTGGTGGCTACTTAATCAACATGAACCTTATTGCATGGACCTTAATAGTCCGTGTTAAATAAGAACTTCAAGTTTTATCCCGCAAGCACAATAGGATCAGACACTCCGTTCCCCATTTTCCGCCGAATTCTAGAGGCATTGCGTGCTTAGTGGCGGAACTCTACTAACGTTTACAGTCACATTTTGTACCACTGCGCTACGAATGTCGTCAATAAATTAATAAAATATTAATATTACTGCAGTTTCACTTTTGTTACATAATATTTCTTCATCTGTCCCAGATTATTCTATAATTCATGTTTTTTTTAATAAAAGCCAACAATATTATATAGTATTTTGCATTTATAATCCGCGCCGGTGCAGCCGCAGGGTTCTATTCAAGCGTAATATTCATAACAGCTATCGTTCTCGAGATAAGAAATCTTCATCTCGATTTTACGAGTCACTAAGCTTTGCTCTGGGCTTTGATAAGGAGCTTGGCTTGTTATCTGCTTACAAATGTTACAATTTGCGACAATTTTTTATTTATACAAGGATTAGTTTGAAACGTGCTTACTTAATAAATTGTTTTTCAAATTTAAACAGTGCCATTATTATATCAAGAATATCACCTAAAAAATGCACTAAGCTCTGTAATACAAAAAAATATCGTTATTCGTCTGTGTTTAAGTACATATACCTAGTTCTGTAGAGTTTATCAGTAGAGCAAGTAAGACGAGCGCAGTAAACGGGGAATGACGAGCGAAACGAGTCCGGAGCGAAGCGAAGCTCTAATGTCATACAAAAAAAATAACTCAAAGGTTTAAATTCAACTCAAAAGATTAAGATAAAACAAAAAGTAAGTAAAATTTACGTTTTTATTGCGAATATTTATGTAAATTGCTCCATACAAATACGAAACATTATTCTACATTATTAATTAAATTACACCTACTCTAGCAAAAAGCTGTTATCACGAAGCCCGATCGTTATCAGCGCGGCTTTAAGCGCAGCCATTTATAACCTGCGCATACGACGAATTGTACGACACATATTACTCGGGAACGTGTTCTCCTTTAATTATGTCGTACCTTTACGAGTTTAGTATGATAAATACTTAGTGTGTTTTAACCATTTGACATCTTGTTTTTTTTACCTTTATAAAGACACAACGTTTAAATGTATATAAGTATTATTGTAGATCTAATCTATACTTGACTTTAAGTTTTTCTTCAATACATAATAGACCGTAAAAAAATATTAATAGTTCAACGCTTACAACGTAATAACGCACGCTATTAATTGTTTAAAGAAAACGACAGATACAACCGTCGACGTGCGTCGTAAAAAAACCTTTGAAAACGTGTCTTTATAAAAGAAACTTTTGAAAAGAACTCATTAATTAAGTCTGTACTAAGGAAAGTGACAGAGTGTCCTTAGTGACATCACGGTAATCGCCACAAGCGATTACGGACCATTACCGTTTGGAACTTAGGTTGATATTACTGTTAAGTTAAAGATATATAGATAGATAGACAGATATTACGTGTCGGTTACACCGCTTCGGGTATAATTTTATTCTAATTTCAAAAGTAGGCGTGGTCAACTACCGAGATACGCAAAATGGCTGACTGAATAATGATTGAGGTTATTTGTTGTGGAATTATGTTTATTTATCGGTTGTGAGATATAATAGTGACAGAAACATGTTCAAGTTCTTGAGTTAAGTCTTTAAGATGGTGATTAATGATAGTTTGTTAGAAATATTATTATCTATAATCGCTAAGACTAAATTCAAAACTAGACGCGAACTGGTCACTAGTTCAAAACCTATATGTCACATATACTAAAAAACGCTTTAAAATATTTTACCAATACAAAGAGAAAAGCAATACAACAACTACAACAATATCTTTCCTTTCAACATAAAGACAAATTTAAAATGTCCATAAGCAAGAATGATTCCAAATAGCACTCACGTACCATATTCTCGAGTCCCAACCCTCAATGTTTTATCCCCTTTAAAAGGCACCTCTGTCTAGGCATCAAATATTCAGTGTTTTCGTCTGCCTAGGTCTTAAGCACGGATTTGGGTAAAGCGTCGCAAGGTTCAGCTTGGATCTGGGTGACGTTTTGTGTCAATGTAGGTGACTGGGACTTTATTTTTAAATGACAAATCGAGTGCTTTTTAACACGTTGATGTATTTTGAAGGCAGCTTTTTGTAAGAGGTTTCATTTACTAAAAGTAATATTAAAGTATTAGAAAACAAAAACTCAAAAGCTTCATAATTAGATATCATTTGTATGTAATATTATACGTAGTATAATTTTAGAAATTAATACTTTTAATAAATACTTTACGCGGAAATCAAACTAACTTACTCAAATATGGTTCTTTCTACGAAATATGAATATTTTTCTTACATTTATAATGATTTTCGATTTTTAAGAACAAGAGAAAGATTGTATACGCATCAAATATTCAAAGACGTCTGCCAGCTCTCAAACAAAGCTGAGTTCAGGAGCACAAGGCGTCGCTACGTTTTGTATGGATATAGGTGAGACGGTCTTCAGGTTGTGTCTTCACTATAGAATGGATGAGACTAGGAATTTTTTGTTAATATTCTATTAGAATAATGCATAGCTGCTCAGGTTTATGTAAGTTTACTAATAGGCTAACATACATAATACTGTTTATTATAGTAATTGTATATATAATATTTATGACATATTTCCTTCCTTTTTGTACATTTATTTCCTTTATAAGAATTTAAAATAGGGTAACAGGACACAATATTGACTTCACTTTATTAATTTGAGAATGCACTTATATCTTAACTTTAAATATATAATTTTAATTTTGTAATAATACTTATTACCTATATTAATAAGCATAGCAAAAACTGTTCTTATAGCTTAAAATATAATTAAGCCATATTTACATACATAATCACGTATTGTATTGTTATAATCGTACTGTTATATTAATTGGTAGGAAGTGACTTTCCGACGTCATTCAAGAGGCGACGTCTCGTCTGCTATATAAAGTAAAGCCAGGAACATAATACTTAAGCCCCATTAATATTCTTAGCACTTCTGTGTTGCAAGGATTGCAAACACAAATAAAAATACTTATCGTAATCGTGACGTACGCAATTTTGTTGTATTTTAGTACTTAGTAGGAAGTAAGTGAGTTCTGTTCGACTACATATTTTTAACGTCTTTAATTTTAATAGAAAATGATGTATTTGATTTTTTGATGAACTAATTATGATTTTTTTCCCATATTTTTTTAATTAAATAATTGTAGACTTTTGTTTTGCATTCTTTTGTGTAATATGTTGGCATTGTGGGCACTGCCAATCGTATGAACGAACTAAAAGATCCAAATTACTGACTAGATAAAGTAGATATCTTGTTTTTTATTTACTCTGGTTTGAAGTCTAAAACACTAAATCAAAAAAATATTAACTCCGTAATCTCACATGAGCACTAATCCTAACAGGTGTCTTGGCAACTGGCGGAAGGCATCACTATTCAGACACCGTGCGAGGTTTTCGTCTACCGGACATCGTGGGTTAACGCACTTAGTATTTTTAGACCTAGGTGCAGTGTTTCCGGGATTACGCGTTGAGAGGGTAACTACTTGATGCAATATAATATAGAAATATATTTACTTATTTTTTTAGCTTCACGCTATATTCTAGATGTAGCAGGGTAAGCAAAAAAGGGTACCTAACACTCTGTTCTTAAAAATCGAGACAATGCGTGTTGGGTGATATATCTCAACAAAAAAGTACTTATATGTAATTCTTCCAGCAGATAATCATTTAAAATATGTAATATATTTAAAATTTTCGATTCCAAATTTGAACCTGTATCCAAATAATGACGATTATAAAATAAACAACACTAACATAAATTAACAACATTATTATATCATAAATAATCAAAGCCCAATTTTCTCATCGCACATCACACACGCTTAAACGACACTTGCAGACTTGCCTCGTTTTTATTTCAATACAAAATAAAATAATCAGATATATATAAATGTAGGTACTCGTAATTACAGGCGATGTGCGAACGCTCGTTGCACCCGTCCAGCGCAACGCTGCGCTAAACTTTACGCAATGAGATGAAATCACACGCATTGCTTAGTTTAAATACGTTTTTTTTATTTTATTATTTTACAGCGATATTACAGTAGTTTAATATGTAAAACAGAAGTTAGTTATTGTTATGTAGGTTTGGTTCGCTTAGCTCTATTGTTTTTTATTAATTAGCCGTATGAGGATCAGGATGATTGAAGCTATTATTAAAATCCAATTAACGTAACTCCAAATTTTTCTTCGACTCTAAAGTCAATTCGAAAAAATATTAATTTCCTCTCTGATACGGTCACAAGTTTATTTTTATATTTTATATAATGTTTATTAATTTTTTTATTATATTATTGAAATTTATATAAAATAATTTATGTATTAACAAAATTTTACTTATAAATTCTTCATATAATTGTCAATTACAATACCTAATCATAAAATTCGTTAATAATTAAATTAAACATGACATGACATTTAACAATAATTACTTTCAAGTTATGCACATAAAAATTAAAAACAGGACTCAGATAAAAAACGCACAAACACAATACAGGGTAAAAAACCCAACGGCTGTCACCTGAAGATGCGCGCGTGTCTGCATTGAGACGTATAATACATTTTTTATTACCGAACCCGCTACCCCTCTGCAAATGACATGAGAACTGTGAACAACACGTCGAAAAGGGCAATTTGTCGACGAATTCACGTGAATTATTGTTGCAATATTGGGGTGTTATTGACATAGGGTTAACTTTATGAATGTTAATCACTTGCGGATATCGTAATAGTTCGTGTTAATTTATATTTCAATCGGGGCGAATTGGTGTAAAGGTGTGTTCAGATAATATTAAATGTATATATTTTTACATATTTTGGTTGTAGTCCACATAACATTAAGATTACTATAATTATTACTATATTTTTATTTTTAACATTTTTAAAGCGTTATTCCACACTTCTAAATAATATATACCTACTAGATTTTTATTCAATTATTTGAAATGAAAATTTACGTTTATTATATACTCATAAACGCAACTATAAAAATATTTTTCAATTAATGTACTTCATATATATTATTGGTTTTGTTTTTAATCATAGGCGTGCCCATTGGACGTCACTCTAGCATCTCTAATAGCAGCAAATCGAGTTGCGTAGTATGACAGATGGGCCAGCGCTCGCCGGAGCGATGACAAATTTGCGATATTACATGCGGATTAATGTCCGTGCACCATTTTTTAGGGTTAAATTGTCTTTTCAGAATCACCCTCAACATTCTTAGATTAAATCAACGAATAAACGCTCTAGCTGTTGCTGTTTGAGTTGAAATTTGCTTGCGTTTTCGCCACAGTTGTTTTCTATTGTTTCGACGTAGATGCTGAGATCGCAAAGGGTGATTCCCCAGGCTAGATCCGCACGATGGTTATCATAATCCCTCCATTGACGTGATGTGATGACACATGTCGTGCAGTCGTGTTCTAAAATTTCGCTTTGAAAAAAATCCGCGAGCATGTTTTGAGCCGTAATAGGCGCGTATACCCTATTCCTGTAGGTGTACGGTTGAAATTATACTTTAGAGCGGTATTAAATTTTGTCGCTCCTGGGAAGATATAGCGTGGACAGTTCACAATAGAATATGTTGTTTGTACATGAAGATCACTATTTGTATTTAGTCTTACAGAGTTCTGATCTGTTTGCATAACTCATCTCAAGAGCATGTTGGATTTATTTGAGCAATCTAATTGTTGTGACTATTGAAACGAATCTATGAAATACAATTGATGTTGCAATTTTAAAGTTTGTTTTAATTCAAATATACATAGCTTATTTGTATTTTAATGTCTCTCCATTAGATGTATAAACAAATATAAGACACTTTATTAACGTATATCATAAGTAATTAGGTAAAAAAAAAATATCTCTCACTCTACTTAACTGAAAAGACTATATGTACGTTTTATTATTATTATCAATGGCTTTTACGATTGACAAATATTAGTGCAGATTAAAAATCGCCAACAAAGGACCTAAAAGTAATTCAGAATTAATATCGGCCCTTCGCAATTACGATCCGAAAAAACGGGGCAAACTGCAGATTCATAGAAAATTACAGGATTCCAAACATCGCACAAAGGGACCCTCTTGCCGGGGAAATACTCTATGCGCCACTAATGGGTACAAATTTTTAATATAGGGTGCATTGCTTTTAAACAATTACGCAAAAGTATGTAAAGATATACATATATTATTTTGCAATCAATATAAATTTAAAGTTACAGAAGAGGATAATGACATAAATGGGTAGTATGGTATGTGGATATATATAAAAATACAAGAGAAACCCGAGGGCTTTTATGGCTAATAAAAAATTCCTAACCCTATGCAACGGGTGAAAGGCTCTCGAATCTGGAATACTTTTCTTTTGTACGAAAATTATAAGAAAAGCTACTCGATCGTGAAAAGCTAACCATTCACAGTGCTCCAATCGCTTGCTACATGGACGAAAAAATACGAAAATAATCGTACGCAAAAACCCTCGCGACAAATGAACATCGGGGCTCGAGAGGTCATTAAAACGAGGCTCGATCTAAAAATGAGGGGGAGGCCCAGAGGGGGGACTTTAGAGAACTCAGTAATTGGACCAGGGAGGGTCTCAAATCACATTCGAACCAGTGGAGGCGGAAAGGCGGCTCAACCGACTATAATTAACAACAAATATGGGTGAATCGATTTTTACTACATTCAAAGTACCCATTAGGTTATTTCGCGAGCCGGCCGATTACTCAAACAATAACCTCTTAAATATTAACGTTAAAGCCACGTTTTTGTGGGAAAACTTTGCTTGTTCCGCAACTGCGCAGGTAATGGTGTGTTGTGTTTTCTTTCGCATTTACAATGTTGTCGGGTTGAGCGTGCGTTTTTTTTTTCATTATTTTTCTTTCCCTTGTTTACGTAATTGAGTATTTTGTGAGTAAACGAAGGGAGTCGGTAAACGCTTCAGTAATTTCAGTTTTAATGTAAAAAATATTGTTCGGTATCGTATTAGCGAGCTTTGTTTGAAAACAAGCTAGTAATTTAGAAACGGAGACCACTTAAATGCCACGTAGCATTACTGGAAGAATGATTTCATGTTTATTCTAACGTGACCTAATACTTGCTGTACGTAGTGCTAAAAAGACTGACCGCAAGTCATCGATTCTTAGAAAAAACCTGTATACAATGTGACTATAGATTAAATAGGTACCTACTATAGACCACACAATGAGGTGGAAGTGTTAAAAAGTGGAAGAAAAAAAATATGAAACACGAAATTCAAGTCACCACATAACGTTAATAGTTTGGTGATGTGACAACACTGACATAATCCGCTTTGTCCAGAGATGGTCACATTAAACCTCTGCCCGTCCGCTGGGAATGGCTCCTTTGATTTTCGATTCGATGAAAATTAATATACGATACGGGGTACATATTAGATGTATCTGGGAGGATTAGGAATAGCGCTTATTTTTTATATAGACAGCAGGTAGACAGTATAAATTGGAAATAACGTTATGAATAATAATATAAAAGATAAAAGATATAAGAAAAAGAAAAAAAGAAGCCGTAATTTTTACATTCTGTTCTAATATTACGAATACTGTTCTAAATTTGGCACTGTAAACACATCATTAACTTATTCATACCGAAAAGCAGTGAAAGACAATGCATGTTATTAACTAGTAGCAGCCAGCAACTTTGTTAATGTGAACTATACAAGATAAAAGCCCATTTTTCTCCGTTTCTGGATTCTAGGTCCAAAATTTTTAAGTCTTGGTTCCCGGAGATCTTCCACTAAAAATTTCAGCGCATAGTTTCGTCTGTCAGTCACTTAGTAAAACAAGTAGAGTTTTATTTATAAAATGTTAAGCTTCAATTATATAAACTAAAGACAGTGGAATTATGGATATTATTTATTTGAAACCAGAAAACAACCCAAATACTTATTATTAAAATGAAATTACATACACAAAAAAAACACAATCGTCAACATCGTAACAAGTGTTTAATTTAAAAATAACACAGTAACCACACACATTATATAACACGTCATTCACCACAGCCATTACAAGTAACCTGTCAAGCGAACAAACATTGAAAAAAAAAAACTCGAAGCGCCGAGATGGATCATAATTAGGGGTTATCAACGGTTCCTGCGAACCGCACGCGATTCAGAACGTGTCAAATAGCTCGTTATGCCCCTCGCAAATAGAAATATTATTCATAACTTAATCCCCGATTATAATGGATTTAACCTGCCATAAAATCATATTCTTTTTTTTCGACCACCAAAAGCAGGGTGGGCCCACTGTGTATTTATAACGAATTGGCGATTACCACCACACAAAAGCTTTAAGAGGTTATAATAGTCATAATTCATGTTTTTCGAGATGATAATCGAGGGGTAATATGAGGGGTAAGTTTGTAAATTGGATTTAATATTTTCGTTTATGGCAACACTTGTGTGAAATTGAACGCCCGGTTAAGGGCTTGTATCGGATAGGGTTAATCCGCGCCACTTCGCCAACAATTGGGGATTTCGTATTCGATTATTTAATCGTCGACAGTCAGTGCATAATTATTCAATTTGTTTAATTGCTACTGAAAATAGTTTGTATTTATTCCGCTGTACAATGATTAACACCATCGACTAAATAATATTGAGTGTTTGGTTTAATTTGTAAATTGTATTTTGTATTCCTCGCGATACCTCGTTTGTGGATACTTTCTTTTTTTTAAAAAAAAGCATATTTATAAGTTAAAGTACGTAGAAGTCCTCCTGAATTCCTCCTCCTCTTTATTTGAATTTGTACTATATGTTACGCGTTTATAACAAGAAAGACATTTAATTCGGTAACTTTCGAATGCGAAACTGCACTACAGCTGTGGTAACAACGATTTCTGCGGAACTGAGTACACTCGTCATGCTTTCCCGTAACTCTTACGAGTTACATCTTAAAGGTTATTTTGCGGTACCACACTCATCATACATGTTGCGTTAAGTATGTTGGGCTACATGGGAAGTATTCTCAAACTGTTACAAGCCTTATATCAGATGCTGTGAAGTTTATTTTGCCTATAACAGCGTGTAGGGGGGTCCCAGGTGGAAGGAAGGTGGCGGGCGGTTTGAAAATAGGACTTTCTAGGCAATTACCAGGCAGGGATGGACTCGCATGATCTTATTCAAAACGGGAACTGTACCAGCTTGAAATTATGACGAAGTTTTGTTCGTAACGCATTTATGAAGTACGTTGCCATCAACTATGCGTATCGGAATATTATTTCCTCTAGACTTTATTCAGTTATATACTTCATCGTGTGCCGGTATTTCAAAGATGTTTTGTAAATGAGAGGTGTATTTTTGTAGAAAAGATCTTCTATATCAATATAACCTATTTGTTTGTAAATAGAGGTTTGAAGATTCCAAATATCTTTTAAAAATACTCTCAGAAACAAATTACTATAGGTGCAAAGCATATTGAAGTTTTTCTTAAAACTAGATTTTTGATAATTTCTTATTTCAATTGATTGATTATTGAAACAAAAAATAAACGGTTGTTATTGATAAAAAAAATTAAACTTCCTGAATATGCTAAATAAAAAGATTAAAAAAACATTTATAGATCTATATCTAGATCTAAATCTATATCAATATACATAACAAAACACAAGTCTAGCCTAGCTCAGTCGTAGTAAGTACAACGTGAAATAAAGTGTAGAGAACTTGTTAATTTCGAACGACTTTTCCCGTCGGCGTGCACAATGGGATGTAGCACAAAGCTGGGGCGCTTTTAAAAGTATTACCACCCCCGGGACCCTTCAGTCGGTGATACGATTTTAAATTATGCGTTTTATAAGTGAAATGTGACATCGGCGCAAGGAATGTTTATCTTTTGTATGGGAGGTGGAGGTTTCTGATATATTATTTGATGTACTGTATCGTGTTGTTGATCGTTCGAAATTAAGATATAAAATAGATTCACGTTTTATCCCACACACAACAGGGTAGCCAGAGGACACCTAGTGTTAAGACACTCCGTTCTCCATTTAAAATTAATTAGTTTCAAACTGTGATAAATATGAGCGGTAAGCGGTAGAAATGTAGTTAAAGCGCACTTAACTTAACACAATAGTTGCGAGCGCAAATTATACTTAGATAGGCTATTTATAATATTAGTAGATTTTATCTCCGTTTTCCTCCACGCGGTGAAATTGACTGAAATGATTTAAAAAAAACAATATATCCTATATATAATATTCTATCAAATAGTTCCTAGTATTAGCGCGCTCAACTAAACAAACTGTTTAACTTTAGGTATAATATTAGACACGCCTCGATCTTTGCCAATCATGAAAGAATGTGTTCTCTAAGCAAAAAATGCTAAATTAAGAAACATAATATGACCTCTCCTTTTTCATCTTTTAAATAGTCTTTTAATTTATTAAATTGTCTAAGTATAATTACTTGTATAATTTTTATCTTGATATATCTCAGTCCTATATCATGTAGTATGAACGGAGAGGAAACAGTGACAAATCACCATCTTATCTGAGCGGTGGTGAGTTCCCGCCGGACTAAGAAATATCTATTTATTGAATAATTAATCAATGTTATAAAAGTTCCTGTAAAATTATTTCTTTGAATTTACATTGTTTCACGCATATTTATAGCATATCCCGCAAACTCCACATCCCGCTGTATCCCGCATTCTTCGTTTAAATATCAAGACATTATGTGTTAAATAGCGGAACTCAACGCCGCGCAAAGGATAATAGAGTGAAGAATACACTTCTGTCTACGCAATTCGTGATAATGCGACGTGTTTAAAATCACAAAAATAAATACTCAATAAACAATTAGGTATCATTACGAGACACTTGCGGCACGCGCAAAGGATCCTAAAAAGCCGACAAAGCAAATTAATAATTAAATTTATACTTCCGATCTGATGACTCAAGACATAGTATGATTAAGTTAGGAGATGAAGCGATATTGATATTTACTGTCGTAAGTATAGTTCCTAAGCTGGAACGAGGATTTTTTTTATTTACCTATCCTAGATATACACTATAAACAGTTTTTTAGCTTCACGCTCTACCGCGTACATATCAAGCGGGCAGAGGCGTGGCGTGATGCAGAAGCACTAGCGTACGACTGTAAACGCGACTTGTGGGTCTGATGTCGGTCAGTCAGGGATTTTAAATATTTAATATTTTCTTTTTTTCTCTCTGTTGTCGAGGAAAGCACGGTGTTGAGTTCCGCCACTCAACACTTAACATTAGGCTCCGTCTGCCTACCTTGCTATATGCTGAATTCAGCGTAAACCAATAAAAATATCATTAGGTTCCGCTATTGTTGTTGTTTTAAAACATTACGCTCTATCCCGCACACAGCTTGATATTATTGTTATAAGAAACGCTTATTAAAAACATAAAGTACATTACAAACACAAAATCGCTAACTCTTTTGACTCGTATCACACGTCGATGCTATTGTTATAATAAAGGTTCAAGGACAGGCGGAGACGGGGAATGTGGCCTAGCTTCCGGTCATTTTGGTAGGCGGAATACTTATTACCCGTTGATAGGCTGGATTAGTGACGTGCGGCGAACGTGAACCAAATTATAAAGAAACAAAGAGGATACGGGTTTTAGATACTTAATTTATAGTGTTAGCGGTCATATTTACATATGCCTTCCTTCGTAACCTATACTTTGCAATTATATATAATTTATACGCGATATAATATAAAGTATCATCATTTCTTATAATAAGGTTTATTCATCTTTCCTAGGAAAGTTAAGTCATCTAATTATTATCATTTTATAGCATCTAGTAGGCAGGTAGGTATTTAGACAAAACCACAATTTGAATTATAGCGGTAAACATCAAGGAGCTAAACAATACACAAGAAAAACTTATTAAAAAGGACCGCGCTCCAGCACAATATATTTACGGGGAGGGCCAAGAACAATGGAAGAAAACGCTTTATTAAACCAAACAAAGACGGTGGGCCTTATTAGTCTTAGCTACGGTAAAGAATTAGAATTTCAACATTAAAAATGTAACAATGCTATTTCAGCTACAATTGTTTCAGCCAGCAAGTTGATTTAGGTTAGAAAATGGAACTATACGAGTATAAAGAACAAAACCCGACTTAATTGTAGCTTTTTAATTAATTTACGTACCTACCAACATTTTATTAAAAGAATAACACACGAGCGTACAATAGAGCCGTCCGGGAAGCTACAATTTTCCAGTGGAGCAGAAAAAATATCTTTGATTACACACCCTCGACAAAACGGCAACGGAATAAAAAGATATCTCCTAAAACGTCATTACGGACATAACTCCGCAGTCCCGGGATATAGCTTCCATACAAAATACTTTAAGCGGAAACCCCATACGCATCAAGACTCCCAACAATGGAGTATCTCGCAATCGCGAGTAATAAAGGCTGCGAGCGCCCACATTAAAATCTTATCCCTTTCTTAAATAAAAAATTCACGAAAAAATAAAGAGAGAGGATGCCTCCCCTCTATTATTCAGCCTCACCCCAGTCCACCCCGGTTGTTACAGTTGGGATTCGGTCGCTCGATAGCAAAGAAAGCTCAAAGAAATTCTAACTTTAGCATGTAGGGCAGAGAGATACGATTGGCGTAGCCGAAGGTTCCGGTCCGGAGGAGGCCGTGGACCTCATGTTCTGAGGTATAGAGTTCATATTCGGCGAGGATGCAGGCGCAGGGGTTAGAGGAAACGCGGCTTAGTCGCCGGCGTGGTATTTGAAAATGAGATGCAGTGTATAGGGTGGGTCGGCGAGGGCCTCTCGAAATCCGAATTACCGGGGCGTGTGTAATGATTTTCCCGGGCGGAATTATGCCCGGTATCGGAGACGAATTGGAGACTGGAATTGAACGTTCTTTTTAAGAGCGCAGCGATGAGGGAAATCGATAGTCTGAATATAACCTGGATAATTTTATTAGTTCCAAATGTATTTGGTCGGTTAAGCCCG
Organism: Heliconius numata; assembly: GCA_016802625.1. NCBI lineage: Eukaryota > Metazoa > Arthropoda > Insecta > Lepidoptera > Nymphalidae > Heliconius > Heliconius numata. The sequence goes on along the minus strand of JAEBDU010000010.1, from coordinate 2,269,934 downwards.
TAGCAGAGTTGGGATGGGAATGAATATTCGCAAATAGAAATAGGTTCAACGGTTTTAGTTTTTTTTTTTTCAATTTATGCTGGTAAAGATGAGTAAAGCTAATGGACTAAATTATTTGAGTCGAATATAGCAATGTAGCGACAGTATAATATGATTGATATTTTTATGTATTTTTAACAATAAAGTAGAGTTAGCATAACATTCAATATTTTTATGAAAACTTGCATTTTATATAAGAATATACTAATATGTACTACAATGTACTATCTACATATAAAAAAACTATTGAACAAAAGGTTTTTTTTTATTATAAGAAATAATTATTAAAACAAACTAGGATGTCCAAGACAAGACAACGCAAATAAGGCTTTAAGAATTATAAAAGCAGTTATTTTTATCAAAACACCACACATCTCTATGGGGCACGACTCTGATCCCATCTCGGGGTGATCTCTCACGACGCTACGTGGCTACGATACGGCGGGTGATATGTTATGGTATAATTGGGGTCTCGGTAACCCAAGACATAGCAATATTTAAAAAACTATGTAACGTAACTGTTGTATACATTTTTAAATGTTGCCATGCCCACTTCATATGAGCATTTTTATATACTATAAAAAAAACTTAAAATACTGGTGTAATCCTGACGTAACTGAGTAGTGTAAACATATATGTGATAGAGGTACATACGATAATTTTCGTTATTCCTTCTTAAAAATCTACAGAAAATTAAGAATTTAATGTAAAGATATAAACATAATATAAAGAAGTGGTTTACAATATAGTTGATTTAGATATTATGTTATTTACCTATAACAATAAGAATTAATTTTTTTAAAGGAACAGTTAAGAAAAATATTATATATATTTTTTAGAAAAAGTATAAAAAAAAATCAATTTTATATACGTTTTCTAAATAAGTATAAAGAATTAGTTGTTTAGCCAACCGTACATTTAGCATGTGGGTGGCTGTTCGATAGAAATAGCAACTATATAGTTATTTACAAACGTGGTTATGATTATATTAAAAATCTATTACTATTATAATATAAAACTAAGTATAGATGTAATCTATTTCTAGCACAATATATGTATCCACCTACTAAATGATAAACCACTCGTAAGTGACCGGACAATAACAATGTGTAATTAATACTCTATAATTAATTTGTTATCGCACTGTATACAATTGGTTTACGGAAAATTACAATTGACACGATAAAATTTATGTACGTTTTATATGAAAAATTATTTATTTATGTAATGTATAAGAATGTGGCGCTTATGAGTGACTGGTTCAAGTGTTTGTCTGAGGTTCCGATTTTAAATATAAATACAGTTATAGGCTTTACCTGAATAGTAGGTTAAGCTGAGGGAACCTAGTGTCAAGACATTTTTTTTAACATTGGCGCTTACTAAATATATCTATATTTCGCAAGTATTAAATGAAAATAATTTCAAAATATTTTCATTTATTTTCATCATTATTTATTTAATTCCTAATTCAATAAGAATAAAATTATTTTAAATTTATCTACAATATTTATTTATCTAACTCGTGCCAGCATCCTCTTTGTATCATCGATTAAATTAAGTGAGTGCCAATCGATTATTTTTTGAGTGTTCGTTCTTTCATTGTTAAATAAATTGGGGGGTTGAATAACTGTTTGTTTAGTTGTACGATAAAGTTGAACTAAATTATAAAGAAAATAATTGACTATTATAGAATCTCTTATACATTACTTTTAGAAGCTTGTGTCTTCATAATTATATAAATGATAATTATCATCCTATTATTATAACTATCCAATAATTCAAAATCAATAAATATACATCTAACAAAGATAACAAGTTCAAATTTGAAATATCCATTTCGTTTCGAAGGCAAGCGACCCCGAATCGCTGTCCGCATTCACCCAGACAAAAGCCGTAAAAGTAAAAAGAAAATTCATCCCCTCTTCATTTCCCGCCCTACGGAGGCGGCGACTGGGGGCGGTTAAAAGAATGAGACGAGAATATGTCCACCTGTTGCGTTTTGTACTTACTTTTAATATTTTTAGTTATCGTTTTTCTTAGATATGTTAGTACTTTTTTTTAGATATCGATATGATATCGATTTTTGTTTTTTTTGTCGAATTGTAATTGTGAAATGATGTAGCTAAGTAATTAAGTATTTGCTTTGTTACTAGCTAACTTTTTTAAAAAATCTTAAAGTATACTTCTAGCTATAAGTCGTTTTAAATATAAATAAGTTTCTATAGAATGGACTATAACATATCAAAATTTAATGTATAGAAACTTAAATTTAGAATAGTCTTTCAAGCATTTGAGATGCGGGTTCGAATCCTTATACTGATAAGTGTTAGAAATTTTCAAGCATCTAATTACAAAGCAAAAATCCCACTTAGCCCGTTCGTTCGTGTAATGCAGGCGAGAGGAACAAAAATGCAACAATCAATATGAATTTAATTTAACACATTCTACGTGACGTCGCCCGCTCGTTATTGAAATTGTTTCACAAAGTGACACGCACCAAATATGCACGGTGCACTTTTTTAGCATAAGGTTGTCGAATAAGATTTGTTTTATCAATGATGTTGTAATCTTTGAGCTAGTTACGTTGCTTATTACATTGAATAATGAACTAACACCTAATTTATTTTATTTATTTCCATATAAATGTATAATTAAAAATATTAAATAACAGCATAGAGCAAGATAGATATGAAAAAAAATATTTCGACTCAATCAAGAGACAACCCTATTTATTAATGTTTCGTTACTTTACTCTTATTACTTTACACGTAAAGATGAAAATATAAAATGAAGATGGCTCATCGCGGTTAGAAGACAGAAATAAAAATGTTTGTGTTAACCGTTTCCGGTGGGTCTAGGATTCAAATCCGTACACGTGGCAGTTATTACGGGGAATAATTTATTAAAAATAGCCGCATTTTGATTATTACCGCGTGGAGTTTTTATTATTGTGAATAATAAACATTTTGTAGCTGTAGTTAGTTTATTTTAATATAACCATATGATAATTTTGGTATTTAAATTTAGGTAATTGAGTTATAGCTTCCGTTAAGCTTATCTAGCTTTAAAACAATAGGTACTAAAAAAAATTCCTAAATACATTGTAGTTGAATGAACATTTTGCTTAAATATCTGCACCTACTTAAAAATTATGTATTTAAAAAACCTATGAAAAAATCGAAAAGAATTAACAACTGAGCCCTTTGTCTTGCCAGAGCCGGGAAATTACAATGAATAATTTCTTAGAGTAGAAATCGAACTCACAACCGTCACATTTACAGTTAGCTCACTGTGCCACTATGTGGCCTCCTACACTATGAGCTATATTTTAAACGAACTTCTTATATCCGACATACTAACTAGATTATGCCAATGAGGCATACTTTGCATAACTGCTGTTACTGCTAAAAACATTGTTTCATACAAAATTGATTACAAAATTGTTTGAGGAAACAAGTTACCCTAATGGAAGGTCACAGCAGTCAACTGACTTATGTACTCGTATAAGATAAGTGTTTATCATACTCATACATTATCTGGTAATGTATGTCATTATTCAACTGTACGACATATTCACCTTCAACCAACCAGGTATAGAACCTGTGACCTAGAGGTCATTTTGTCTGTGAGATTTTATGAAAATTTGGATGTAAAATTAACTTAAATGAACTTTTAATTTAAATATTTAATACAATTTTTTAATAAATAATAAAATTTAATGTTAAATAATTTTTCAAAAATATTATAGCATGAAAATATTATCGCGTTTATGTGATAAATAAAAAGTAAAGCTACGACGAAGTGATTGATCACTACATTTTTTCTTTTCTTTGATGGTGAAAATGAAGAAGACAAACACTAAGTACTGTACCTATGTTCAAGTGGGCATAAAGCTAGAACGTAATGTTGGTTGTTTCAAACAAGTTCTCATGTTCAAGATAGTGAGAGATAAACGGATTTGTACGTTCAACAAATCTTAGATTAGGGTGCGTTTGGAACGAGTCTCTGTGTTACTATGTTTGTGTATATTATGCAATATATAATTTCATATAGTATGCTGATTTAAAAAAACCTATATTATATATAAAAAAAATAGGAAACAATTTTTTTGAATTTTAAGACATCTCTTGGAATTTTTAGCAAACAGAAAGAATCTATCTACATTACTTTGTTTCTATTTATTGATTGTTAAGAAGTATTCCAGGAATCCATGGCCGTATTTTATCAAAACCTTCGAAACAAGTCTGTCACATACTACCGTATTAAAATTAGAACTTATAACCATCATTGTAATTGAGTTATAATCGCTATATCCAAAATGAACAGAATAGCAGTATAGAAGCAGCATTACCTTACACCGTTAAAACACGTTAATTTAAAGATACGACACGAGTCGATATCGATAACGCTGCACTGATAAGATTACTTGTAAACGACAGAAGATTTCATGTTGTTATTGAACAACAAATATTACAGTTTTCACCTACTTATTGATATCTTGTGTAACACAAAATAAATAAATCAAATACACACACACAGCGGGCAGAGGGAACCTATTGTTAAGACATTTCGTTCCCCACTTTGCACCAAGTTCTGGGGGTATTGTTTGTTGATCAGTGGAACTCAACGCCGCGCTTTGCTTCAATACCAGAGCGAAAGAATGAAAATATAAATTTCGATAAATATTTCACTTCCTTGAGCCCTTGCGCCACGCCTAGCCTCAATATTATGTGTGTGTAAGTGTAACATAAATAACAATATATCCGTATATACTAATACGGTATAAATTGTCAAAATACATTTAAAATATCAATAAAAAGCCTAAAAATGTAGAGAATATGATGAAAATTAAAGTTTAAGTTTTACTAACTCTAACAATTCTTAACTAAAAATATATGAACTCGCTACTGACCATAGGAACGGGGAGTGGATGCGCTCCGCCATTGGGGTAAGGGTATGGCGCCATAAGATAACCCATGTTGAAACCTGCGGCTGGGTGCGGCTCGAATTTACCTGCAAAAACACACAATTTAGTTAAACTTTACATGTAATTACCGTAAAAATGAACGTTAATGCTATTATATTGTAAGGGAAGTTGCAAAAAGTTCTTTGTATAACTAGAAGAAAAAAATAATTTTGCAGTCTTTATTTTTTATTTCTTCTATTCATTTGCTATAATTTATGGATTCTAACCAATATTCCTTGATTTTTTTACATATATTTGCAAATCCACCGCTTATAGATAGCGTTAAGGAACATTTTTTCACTTTAATTTCAAGTTTTACGTGGCAGTGTCCAGATCGGAAAAAATAAAATTTTTGAAACTTTAGTGGAAATCGAATCTATATCTTCCACCATTATATTTACAATTTACATCATTATTGGCATTAATAATGAATACAAGAGAACTAAAAGAAGAAAACACAGAAAAAAAATCTAAAACACCATAGACACAGATACAGCAATTTATGTATATAATAGTTCACTCTCTAGCTCCGGATACTTTGGCGTAAAATGTAAAAGGCTTACTGAGAATAGGGCGCGAGATAGTTCCTGTCTGCTTTGCGACTGTCTTTTTGTTGTATTTTTATTGAATGACTGACCGACTGACAGATAAAAAGAGTGAGTTTAAAAGAAAAGCATTTTCACGCATTTTTCTATATAAGAGGATAGATACAAGGAGCCCATATAAAGAGTATTAGTTAAAGAAAGTGCTAAAACACTCCGTTCACCATTCCGTTTTTATTTCCATTTTCCCTCTAATAATACTAAACTAATTGACGTCTATAAGGTCGATAGTAATGCCATATGCCTAATGGAACATTATAAATGTCAATATATTTTTTTAATATGTAGGTTATTTATAATTTAGAAAAGTTTAAAAAAACTTAATTGTGATATATTAATCATTTTATAGATAAAAAAATAGTTTACCATAGAATAGCTTAATTACGTGAAGTATGCGTAATTTTATTTGACATATATATAAAACAATAATTGCCACTGATTACTGACAAGCCTGTAATTTAGTTTTAAAAAGTAAATTTAAATGTCAGCTTAAAATTTATGTGGTACAGGAAATTAACTTTTAAGCAGGTGTTTAAAAAATAATTCTAATAGTGATTTATATAACATGTTTTAATTTTATTATAAAGTTAGAATGTTTTTGGAGCATTTAAAATTTGAGGGCAGTAGTGGCGCAGGGGCGACTGTAAATGCCACAGGTTGTGGGCTCGACTCCCGTTCGAGGAAATTATTTGTTTTTATATATTTATTTTCCTCGTTCTGGTAATGAGGTAAATGAAAGTTAATAATATGTAATGTGTAAAACAATATCAGTATTGACCATAATCCATTCTCCACTTTCTATCTGAATTCAAGACTATTGTGTCTAGTGACGGAACTCAACACCGTGCTTGATAAAGCGAGTATAGAAAAACAATTCATTCCTCCGATAAGGGACACAACCCACAACTATCGAACTCAATAGAATTCAACTACTTGACTTTTAACAGACACGACGTAACACTTCTATAAATAAAATAGTTCACTGTAAGTATTAATTAATGTAATGCAAACTAAGAATTAAAAACCTGAGTAAACACTAAAAGAAATGAATAAAAAAAGTGCATTATATAAATTATAATAATTTTTGCAAGTAATCCATATTTGGCGAAGTATTTAACATTAACTATATGTTAATTTTTAATTATTCATATCCAATATCCATCTTAAAAATAGTCTGTAGGTACTGTATAGAAATTGACATAATTTACGAGTTATTAAATAAAAAACATTGTTATACAACTTAATTTATTTATAGTAAACCGATAAGTCTAATGTAATATTACATATGTTTATTTACTTTTGAATTCTAGAATAAATATGGGAATCTATAGAACTTTTTTTAATTCATGCATGCCTTATAAGATAATTTGACAATTAGTTGTTGGTCATGTTTGAAAGAAATTCAATTTTTAAAAAATGTTTATCACTTTTAATGCATCTACATTTAAAGACAAAACGTCTGAAGCTAACAACTATAAAACTCTCTGAGCAACGATACAATGACTAAGAGTTAGCCTGTTACTACAGCAATGATACTAAAATATATTCCCCCTAGTGGGGATCGAACCCACAAGTGCCGGTGCGCCAGAACGGTCTCTTATAACGAAGATAAACTGTTTTTTTTAACCGGGAAATGAACTCAAGGCCGCCTGTTAAAAAGATATCACACAGCGACTGTTCCAAACGGTCATCATTTATTCATATCATCTAACAATAAGATTAAAACAAATACCAATAACAAATCCTATTTAATTTGATATGATATCTAGTGATAATATGATAATAACGAGATACCTTTTTAAAATTAGGTAAACAATGTTTTATTATACATAATTATGGAAGAACAATAGTTTTTGTATGGTTTTATTATGAAAGCATTTGATAATATAATTATTATGTATTTATGTGGATATAAGTAACTAGCTTTTACTATGACTTCGCCCCCTTTTTTACTTTGGTCAAATGAAAAATAAGTAAGAATCATTTGTCTTAGACATTTCATTTATCATGAAATATCTAAGATAAAAATATTTTTTCAATTTTAATCATTAGGTACTTCCTGGGATTAGTTAATTCAACGAAACAAACTCATTCATCTTTGCAATATTAGCATATATTGAAATTATACCGTAGATACTAATATCAGTGTATATTTCTCGCGATAAGCTATGTAGGCAGAGCAGACTTAAAGATGTGTAATTCCTTTTGCTACTGTCCAGCCATTTAAAGGTAAATATTAAAGTAATCATTTCTTATTTCAACATTAACATGTGACGAGACTCGAACCGACAACCACCTAGTAATTAAATACAACTCGACTACACCACACCTACATAACAAAGAACGTTAGATCATTGATACTATAATAATGCAATTAATGAATCAAAATCGTATTATAAATAACTCTTTTGTTAACTAGTTATATTATTATTATGATTAGGTACTCCATGGTTAGTTTCAATTACTAATTATTAACCGAAGTAACGCAAGTGGCTGGTTTGTGTCGAAATCTGGTTTATTTTCATTTCATTATATTGTCATATAACATTGTGTAAAATGTAAATAAACGTAACATAATTTTCATATATTATATGTGTGTAAATACTTGAAATGGTTTTTGATTATTTATGTATTCAAATTTGAGTGGTGTAGGCTTGTTGTGTGAGACTGAAAGAGGTGGTGGTGGGTTGGAATTCTACTCGTGATTATGTCTTTTTAAGCTTTATCACGCTGCAACTTCAATTTAGCAAGGTTGATGGAGGGAACCTATTGTTGAGACTCTCTTACTCATTTTTGCTCAAAATCTTTGAGAAAATGTGTAATGGGTGGAGAAATGGAAATCGAATAGAAACAGCTCGTTTACAGTCAGACGTTGCGACGCTACGCAACGATAGTTTTTTGAGGTACTACTTACTTTTATAATAAAAATGTTTCCTCGATCTGGTTATAAATTTATATATGTTTGCAATCTTATTAATTTTACAATATAGAAGATACTTAATAAACTAAAATCTATTTCGAATCTAACTATTCGAAACGAACTCAACATAGCGTTTTGTTTTACCATAGACGAGACTGAAAAAACAATATCCCAAATCAGCATCGAACCTATAACCACATTAACACAATGCACTATAACATCTCCAAATAACATAAAAAACATAACCCCTTTTATACAAATCGGTTAATATCTCATAGCCATAACCGAACGTTCTCGGAACCACCACGGTGGGTCCTGCCTAAACAAATATTGACCAGACGTGTAATGTGAGGTAACGACATATGTACACACGAAACTTACACCGCACTGGCGGGCGATGCTACTGATTCATATTAATTTATTGTATGCTTTTTTAGCTTCACGCTGTATAGCAGGGTAGACAGAGGGAACCCAGGAACCTAGTGTTAAGACACTCCGTTCCCATGGAAACACTTCCGTTTTTCACTGTCCACCGAATTCTGGAGGCATTGTGTGTTGAGTGGTGGAACTCAACGCCGCGGTTTGCCTTGTTACCTGAGCCAAGAGATGAAAAAAAATTCATTCCTCCGAGTAGTTAGGTACATAACAGTGTTCAAACAAACATGCAATGTGCAAAGCTTGAATGAAAACGTCAGTGTCTCTATATAATATATGTCAAAGCCGTTTCACAGAAATGTACGCGCAGATCTATTAAGTACCTAGTAACGGATTTTAATGAGGTTTTCCCTAATAGATAGAGATTTTACAGGGCAATTTGTATGAGTGACAAATATTATAACTCAACACTAGTTCAGTAATATATTAGCTATTTAATCTTATTGTGAAATAATTTTCTTCCTTTTTTTTATATCCCGCACACAGCAGGGTAGACAGAGGGAACCTAGTGTTAAGACGCTCCATTCCCCATTTTCCGCCGAATTCTGGATATTGCGCGTTGAGTGGCGGTGGAGAACGCCGCTCTTTACTTTGACACCAGAGCGAACCAAATGGAAATATTATTAAATATGTAATTTCCTCGAGTGGGAATCGAACCCACAATCTGTAACGTTGACAATTACACTTTGTGCCCCTGCGCCACAACTGGCCTCAATATTGCAAGTAAAGTAATGGCTACATAATTCTAATATCAGTTTTCTATAAAAATTAATTAAAACAAAAAGAAAAAATCAAATATTTAGCTAAAACACTAAAACTGACTTTGACCCGATTAAGCAACGTATCGAGTGACATATAAAATAATATAATACAATAATGTAACAGATAACATAAATTAAATAAACCATAAATTTAGTATTATTGTCCACTAAAAATACAATTTATTACTATTCAATAATAATGAATATTAAAAAAAATCGACCGAGAACGAGTTTTGCTCCCACGCGGAGGATTCCGTACGCCATCATTATATCACAATGTCAATATTTTAAACGCAATGGACATTTTTAGGGCGTCGTAGCGCAGGGGATAAGCTAAGCTAAGGGTTCGATTCCCACTCGAGGATTTCTTTAATTCGCTCTCATAACAAGGCAAAGCGCGGCGTTAAGTCCCGCCATTCTACACTCAATGCCTCTAGAATTCTGCGGAAAGTTGGGAATGGAGTGACTTAATACTAGGTCCTCAGGCTCCCTCTGCCTATCCTGCTATGTGCGGGTAAAACGTGAAATATTTCATTATGAGGTAATTGTAGTGCAACGCTAATAATAAAATTTGAAAATATGCCTTTAGCTTTGTCAGTAGCTAAAAAAGAAACAAAAAACTAAAGGCAAAATGCACACAACAGATTATTGAGATTATCTGAGGATCATTCTTATTGTTATAAAAATAAAATAAAATAAATATAAATAAATAATGTCAAAACGATTTTATAACATTTTTATTTTAAAAGTGACCCAAAAAACATTCTTAGGTATAAGCCAAAAAAATAGTTGACAAAAATCAAAAGCATTACGTGATCTTTCATAAATTTGAATATTTAATATGATTCACCTTCAACGATGGTGGAACTAATTTGGTATTAATAATATCCCACTTTAAGATAGGTTAATGAAGTGCATGTAAGGTTTTTAATATATTAGAATAGACTTTATTAACCACTTTTCTGTTTTTTCCTTTAATCAAACATATAACTATGTAGGCGTAAAGAACCATGGAACCTAATGTTAAGACACTTCCGTTTCCCACTTTCCGCTGAATTCTTGAGGCATGTTGAGTTCCACCACTCAACGCTGACATTGCCTCGGTACCAGATCGAGGAAAAGAATATATTAAGCAAGGAAATTAAATTTTTCCTCGAGTTGGAATGGAACCCATACACGTTTGAACGGTCACACGCTTGAACCCTTGTGCCACGGGGACTATTACAAAAGACACACAAAAATCTTTATTACATCTACAATGATAATAAAATCTACAAAATCGCGTGAGACAAAGCTACCTGCCACTTCTGGACCGGACACTGGTTCATTTCCACCATAATTTTGCGGTTAACAGATTGCGGGGTCCCATATTTGTTTAGGCCAGATCCACTCTAACCTTAGATAAATAATCCTAGCCATCGATACTTATCGAGGTACCTTCCAATCCGGTCACATGGTTTTGATGTGCCTTATCGCGTTGTAAACTTAACTTAAATCCCTTGTGATTTGAAAATCACTTCAAAAAATTTATAGACTATTTTTATAGATCCGTTATCAGGAGGTAAATAAAGTGTTTTTGTATAAATCTTGAATATAAGAAATGTTATTTTTAAAAAAAATTGCTGTACATTAAAAATTTTATTATTCATTTATAAAATTGTTGATTTAAAAATGTATAGTGGCGCAATAAAGAAATAGTGGTTGATTGACGTAAAGATTTGGGGGTTCGATTCTCACTCGAGGGAATGATTTAATTATTTCCATTTTTCCGCTCCAGTTGACAAAACGGGCGTTGAGTTTCGCCGTATAACATGCAATTTCTCAAAAATCGCGCGGAAAGTGGGTAACGACGTGTTTTATTCTATCTTGCTATTCACGGAAAGAATTGTGAACTAGATCGGAGCACTCGAAGAAATGAATTATTATTTATTAATATTTTCATTTTTTAACTCTGGTAACAATGCGAAGTGCGGTGTTGAGATCCGCTACTCAACACGCACTGTCATGAAAATTCGGCGGAAAGAGGGGAACGGAATATCTTAACACTAGATCTACCTATCCTGCTAAATTCGGGTTACAGCGTGAAGCTGAAAAAATATATTTAATGTAAAATTTATAATATATTCATAGAAAAACAGTATACCTACTATAAAATAAACACATGTAAATAATAAGTATACATAGGTGGCATTCTGATCATATATAAGAGATGTGACAGGCATGAAGTCTCCCATAGTAATCTAACACTGGTCTACTATACAATTGTAGTACTATAGTCTATAATCATACCTTAGTTTAGATAAAAAGACCATTTCTTGTGGACAAGAATGATTGATGTTTATATGAGAAGAGGACATACTTTGTGCACTTATTAGTGTAGCTGCAGGTTGACTGCTATAATGGGTATGTTTTCCTCTCGTTATGTGAATATCGCTCGAATATAATTTAAATGTGAGTAAAAACTGTTTGTTAAGGGTTTTTTAATGGCATTATTAATATTTTACATTATTGCAGTGCGGCAGGAGTACATAAGCGCAGCAGGTTGTGAGTTCGATTCCCACTAATATTTTCCTTTCCTCGCTCTGTTAAAGAGGCAAAGCACGGCATTGAGCTCTGTCACACAATACGCAATGCCGCCGGAATTTGGGAACGGTTTGTCTTAACACAAATTTTCCAGGTTTCCTCTGTCTACCCTGCTAAGTACAGGATAGGGGGTGAAGCTATAAAATACATTACATAAGATTTCATAAAATGATTCTGTTGTTTATGTTCTATAGCGTTCAGTATTTAAAAAATATATATACATACATTCACTTGAATACTATTCGACCTACAAAGAAGCTATCATAAACATAATTCCAATTTAAAAGACAATATAAAAATACATTGTCAGCTGAAACTTACCAATGCAATTTATCTATTAAACAACTTTACAGTTGTCACATGTAATAGCACAAAAAAACTATACTAAACGTACATAAACTATTAAAAACCCACTATAGTTAATTTTAAATTAACAGATGCTCAACGTTTGAAATTTAACTGAACGCGCAAAAAAAGTTCTCCTTTTGAGGAACAACTGACATTAAACACTCGGACCGTAAATGGTCGAGCAAAAAACAATTGAATTTGAATAAGCGTAACGATCGCATGTAATGCTATACGGTAATTACCTCTCATTATAGATAATTATATATACTGACATATAGTTACATATACTTACATATATTATATGTTTATCTATCCGTCCTGTCAGTCGGCTGATAGTAAAAACCTCGTTAATATAACGACGCCAGCTTAATATCAACATCTAATTAGACACTACAAAAAAAAAGCTTCACCATATTTTCTTATTAATTCAGAGACAAGACACTTCATGTCACTGTCCGCAAATTTTTCAAGATAAAACATAGTAAATGGCGGAACTGAACGCCGCACTTGCTTGGCGGAACAGGAAAGAGCAATAGTTAAATATGTGGTGGGAATTGAACCCACAATTACCAGTCCCACGGCGCCTCTTATCACTTCGACATAATGACAAAACAGACAGACAGTAGCAAAAGAGAAGTATTAAAGCGAAATGAAGTGGGATGAATAGCGTGCTACAATTGAACGTGGTATTATGGATCGGATACGCCGTCTGGACTGAACTAATGTTGGTCGTGCTGATGGGTGTGAATCTTGGGCATAACGAGGATTAGTGATAGCCCATCAGCTAAGTATTATGTAGATACAGTTTATTGTGTTGATATTCAGTGTATCTATTTATATTTGGTATAATATATTACATTAGTTTGTCGCTATGTCCTACATATAAAAAGGGCCGCTGTGTTTGTTGCACCGGTTCTTCCCAAGTATGAGAAGCATTCCCTTAAGTTAACTGGTGGTAAATTATTTGACGTTCAAAAAATTAAAAATTCAAAAAGTAAAATTTCTTATTCTGAATAAAAAATATTTGGCTATAGCAAGATAGACAGAAACATCCTAGAGTTAGGACACTCCGTCCCCGCGTACTGTCTAACTTTTGATATATAGTGTGTTAAGTTGAGTTGGAGTGGAGTGGAATTCAACGCTGCGCTTTATCTTGTTCAGTCTTCCAAGTAGGACCGCACATTGTAACACTGACACTGTAACGCTGGGTCACGACGGCTTCGGGCCACAAATGCATACCTGAACTCTCAAAAAAACTCATCTAAAATTGAACTGACACCTACAGATAAATATATAAATTAACAAACACAATAATAAAAAAAAGACGAAATGAAATTTAAAACGGGCAAAAAATCTAACAAAGATTGACAACATTTCACAATATGAGATAGTGGACTTCATAGTTCAAAGAAAAAAATGTCACTAATCCGTGGAGTGTGACGAATTAACATAGATTATATAGATAGATAGATAAGTGAGGTGTTTAGACGCCAGTGTAAATTTCATTTTATATAACTATTATTTGAACATAATAATTTTAATATTAAATTAAGTTTATTAAACTTTTTTAGAAACGTATTAAACTAGCGCAGTTAGTGTCGGATTCGTCATGACTACAGGTTTAAATCCCTCACGATGATTTATGAACATTCATAATTTTATAAGTCTAATTAGACAAAGTGAGACGTTAAGCTACACTATTTCTTTATTTTGGTAATGGACGAACAATTTTGAATATAGTGTTGTAACACTAAGCCTTCCTAAATCAACTCAATTAAAAAAATAACTTTCTTGCTTCTTCGAGCAAAACGTGTTTTACTCGTTATGGACTTCACAGATCATTTATTTATCGAAGTATAGAGGGATTTTGATCGATCGTGCTTCTTGATATTTAATATAGTTTATTTTTTGTTATGTTTGGACTACTTTTTATATGTTTGCAGTGTATGATTTATTTCTTTGTGTGGTTTAAAGAAATGAGCTCTTATAAAAACTGTAACATATTCGATAAAAATATATTGGTATTAATAACTTATAATGATATAGTAAGCCATTTTATAGTTACGTTTTTTAGAAATTATCAAACAAATATTTGAAATAAAATTTTACTAGACTTATTATTTAATAATGTATTTTTTCTGTTATTCCTTAACGACCTCGTCGACTGACTGTAAATTTAAATTCCCATTCGATGCAATAATTTATTTTTATTTCCTAGAGAAGGCACTTCCTAGGGGAAAAACAAAACGCAGCTATGGCTGCTGTGTGGGAAACTAGCTGCTTTTTACTGCTATCTATTGGGAACTGCTGTTTTTTAAAGTGGCAAATGTTAGTAACAAAACACTAGGTTCCGAGGTTCTCTCTGCTCACCTTACTATGTTCAGGATACAGCGTAAAACTTAAAATTATATAATCTAACAACATAGTAAAATTTAAAATTTTTCAACGGTCCAGCGTCTAAGTTCCCATAAAATACATCCCAATCCCCAATAGTCTTCGTACATCAGTTCACTTTACTCTTTTTCGTTCGGCCCGAGTCTCGGGCGTGGTGGCGATCTGATCAGATTAGAAAACCGGTCTCTCGAAACATCCCGTGGCATAACAAAAAACGACGCTAATAACAACAAGTAACGAGGTATACCGAGTTAGTGGTGGGTGATGAGAATGTCGATACAAGTGTTTGATGGATTTTTTTTAATAAAAAATATAAAATATCAATATGTTATTATGTTTTTTTCATCATTTGTCTGGATTTTATATTTATTTGTTAATTTGCTGAAAATTTTATTTTTGTATTTTGTATTTTAATAGTAGCATAGTAGCAGTGAGTGGTATTCTTCTAAAAAATATTAATAATTAAAAAAACAGTATAAATTTTACATCATCAATGTTTTTGAAAGAGCGGTGCATTACCATATTATACATAATTCAAAATGCGATTTCATAAAATTTTATACATATCAAAAAAATCTAAAAACAAATATTTAAAATAGATAAAAAAATAACATCGATATAATCAGAATCGAATCACAAAGTCGATATCCCGTAAATCAACGCTAACACTACATATCTAGAGGTGGAGTCAGATGAAATTATACAAAAATATTGTAAGAATAGTGACAGATGATTATAAGCTGGCGATAAAATACACATAATTCTAACATAATGGCCTCCATGGGTCGCATTACTGTGGCGATAATTCCCACCTTCGAATCTATAGAAAACAATTTTATGTACGGTCTACTATTTGATGATTCATCTAAGTTTTTTATTTATCCTTTTGGTTTTGAAGTCGAAATGAAAGTTGTTATTGTAGGGAGTTGTTATTAGGGAAGTATAGGTAAACGAATTTATGTTTGTGCTAAGCTTATATCGATAATCAATATAATAAAGCTTAAAATTGTAATAGATACATAAATATGCATGTAGAAAACTGTATGAAAATATGTTTTAAAAACCAAATGATAAATCTATTTCTCATAATATTTTTAGCTGTAGGAACAATATATTTTCATAGTTCTAGATTTATGCTATTTCGAAAAAATACTTACAAAATACGCTCTAATTTTTCTTACACTTAAACAAAATATTAAATATTATATGAAATATAGACTCAAACAAGCAACGCCAGGACGAGCTGCCAGTTTAAAATAACATTTTATAGTTTAATTACTTTGTAAGTATAAAAGTCGCAATAAAAATCAAAGATACTTTCCATAAAAACAACATTAATATAAGGTGGCTACAATGTAATGTGATCAAGATAGCTTATTACTGAAGTAGCAGACAAAGTTGACTCGATACTTCTCTCATAATGTTCTTATTGCCACCTGCTTCTTAAAGTTTGCAGTTTGTTTTATTTATACACATTTATATTTATTTTCTTCCAACAAATAAAAGCATATTTCGTTTTTTGACCCCACGACCACTCAACAATATCTCAAATTTGGGCAAAAAGTGGAAAACCGAGTTTTTTGACACTAGATTTTCTTTGCCTAGGCGGGAAAAAATGTGAAACTAAGAAGGAAGGAAGATAAATAATATATATTTTTTACTTTCAGACTTACGGAATTCGGTAAAGAGGACCTAGACATTCACCTCCAGTCTCTAGCTATCAAGTTTCCCTTCATATCGAGTGTTGGAAGATGCTGCGGTTTTTCTAACTAGATTAGTAATTGGTGGCCCATTGGTGTCAAAATGTTAGTTATATTAAAAGTAATACAACTACAAGCAATTGTATTTAGCGTACAACCAAATCAAACCCACACCAACCCTAAAAGGAGAGCAACCTGCCAATGCATCAGATAATTTTAATTGATTTATAATGTTTGATAAAGTTACGAAAATTTTTCATCATGCCCTTATAGAGACAGAGACAGATTCAGAAAAATGTGGGTGAAACACAGGCTTTTTATCCTTAGTGCTCCATCACTTTAGGACACTTTCGAAAGTCTTCTTGGTTGAATCGAGTTTGTGATTTAATAAAATTATATAGCATTATACTTCAAATGAATCAGTTTAAATCATAAGTTGTAATGTTAATATGCCTTTTCGAGTTTTTTTATGGGCGACCTATTATTAAAGTTATTAACAACTTTCTTCCACAACAGTCTACTACTTTGTAATTCTCACCTGCCTCTCTTGTAAGGAAGACGAATTTTTAATAATATTAATGTGATTTTGTTTTTTTTTCTCCTGCATTATGCGGACGAGTTAACGATTTAGCCGCGGAGAGAACCTTCAGTTACCAAAGTTCAACAGACATTGCAAGATTTAAAGTGGCGAAACTCTCCTCCTCTTCTTGTTCACTTTAACTACAAAAGCATAAAAACTTTTATGTATTTCGAAACTTTTGTTTTAAAAAAAAAAAACTTTTTAACATTTTTTAAATATTTTAGTAACTCTACATTTAATAATAATTATTAGGCTAAATAGTAACAATACGCTATTATTTAATTCATTCAGCTGCGAACTTGAATTAAACAAGGGCATTGCTTCAAACTGGTTTAGAATTATTTTTATTCACATGTGGAGCCTTATCAAGGATTGTCGCGAATACTAGTCCTATCTATATCTTTATGGCAAAAACTACATATTTTTCCTCCTTATATACAAAATAATTGTTTATGGAACTTACCAAATACAGGACTTAGATCCGATTTCACCGATAGTTTACCGGAATAAGGCTCCCCCGATTTTTCCTGAAAAAATAAGAAAAAATATTAGTTATTATATATTTTTATTATTATAAAAATAATAATAGTATGTTTAATTGATTATTATAATTTTACATCGAGATTATTAAAATTAAATATAGAAGACAGCTATTTATTTCAACCAAAATCAAACTAAAATAGTTAAATCCAGATTTTTGTTCAATACAATTTATTTATAACCTCATTTGCCCTTAAAACCTCTAAAGATATTTAAAAGCTTTTCAAACTAAGCTTATACAGGAACAATAACTTACGAAAGCCTACCGTGATCTACTTGTTAACGTTAACAAGTAGATTTTCAAAAGCTGACCGACTAATTCCACTTGAGGCTTCCCCAAACACAATTATTATAAAGGTAATAAAGTATATAACAAATCGAGATGTTTCCGCTATCATTAATTCGGAACGAATTTCCTCTGGCCAAAGGGCCAATGGAGCGTTGAAATCTCAACACCTTAGTGATTGTTGGGAGAGTATTATTATGTCGTTCGATAATGAAATTAAATAAAATAATTTAATAGTTTCTATTTTAATCTGTTTTATATATTTTATTGTTTATTACATCTTCCAAAGTATAATTAAATATATGTATGTTGAAATCAATTTAAATAACGATAATCCTCAATTAATAATAATGTTTTATTCAATACAAATAGTAAAACGTTATTTGACACTTAGTAAACAAATTATTTTTATATTTACATTTTTGCATAAGGCAATTAATTCTCAAATGTAATGCTTTACAGTGAACAATAAACAAGTATTTTTTTATATCCTAACATAAAAAACAAATCAGCATAACAACATGTATCTAAAAACTAAACAAACATAGTTTCGCATCGTATTTTCGATCAAATCGTGCGTTACACTAATAGTGACCCAATATCTAGTATAGGGCAGTAATTGGATAGAGGGAATCAGTTTACCCCACTCGGACTCGGACTCGGTGTTTACCCCTAGACAAGGGCATGATAGCTTTTTAGATGACCATTTAGTTTAACAGCCTGTTGAGCTACCATTGTTATTACAAAAATGTATTAGCCATTATTAATTATGATAAATTGTTAAGTAATTTTAAAAAGAAAAGACACGTAAATTTTGGTAGTGTTGCGCAAGAGGAACGTATCGGAATTAAAACGATAGTAGTAGCTTCAAATGTCCTTATGGGGAATACATAACATAGTATATTATGTACCAATGTCATTAGAGAAAAAGAAAGAAAAAGAGAAGTGTCTTATGTGTTTTTTAATATCATTAGCCCATTTCATGTTATATCAATATTTCCAAGTAAACAATGTAATTCTAGCACAACATCATTTAAATACCATATATGGACGATGTACTCGTATATGAACGATTGGTCTCTACCACATAACTGTCAATGCTCTATATTAAAAATGCAAATATCCTCACCATTTATCTTCATAGAAGATAACACAAGAAATACAAAAATGTTTAAATGTATTTTTAATTACAGCTAATTGAAAGCTGCAACGTAACAAAGTATAAAGAGTTTTAACATTAAAGTGTTTTTTTGTTATAAAAAAATGTGCGTTCAACATTTACATAACCTTACATATTCATATTGATATATTAATTTGTATAACTTTGTTCGTACAAACGTTTAATTAAGATTTTTTTTTGAGTACAGATGTATTTACCTTGTAAGGCTCGCAGATGCCTAGGCTTCTTTAATACGATTGATAACTAATAAATGTTATTGTGTAAATGGATGTTTTTCTTCTGCTATAGTTATAGAGTGAGCTAGTAATTAGTTAGTTAGTTGCTATATGAATAATTAATTAATATCTTCTAGGTCATAAGATAATAGGTATATTTTTACTGGGTCGGTCGGTTAAAAAATCCATTCCCATTTTCAACACAATTTTAAAAATGAATAGCAGATCTTAACGCCGCACTTTGTCTGGTGGGGATTGAATAACTCGCTCTAAAATTAATCCCATACATCTCAAAATATTTCAGAAAAAAAAAATAATTCAGAAAATAATGAGCTCCTTCCATTTTAAATTACGTTTTTTATCGAAATTAATATCAAATATATTCATATCATAATCGCTCTAGCCAGCATTTAGTGAAATGCAAACCTAATTCGACTTTCCATGGAACGTTTAGATGACAAGATAAAATGTTAAGTGCCCCTCAACTCGTAATTAATGGTCGTCGTTATATAATGACTTTGCAAATAAATGACTGAAAGCGTGACCTTTGTTTGCTACTGAGTCATTGGTCGCCAGTTGTTTTACATACTTATAATAGTATTATACAACTGAAAATTTTGTTTAGTTGAACGCACTAATCTCAGGAACAACTCTGATTTGAATAATTTTTTTTTTTGTTTTAAAAGGTTAATCAAGAATTATTTAAAACCGCTAGCTTATTTATAAACCGCCTATTGCGCGATCTTGAAATCTCGTTTTTGTTCAAGTATTCTAAACTATAAATAAAAGCGATATCTCAAGATCACTCTTAAAATCAGTCTAAGAGTTGAGTACATCACGTTAATTGTTTATAGATTTTCACAGTTTACCTAGGGTCAGTGTTACCTCGGGTACTTAGAATGTGTCGGCGGAGTCACACTTAAAAGCAAATAATATATAAAGCGATAACTAATGGCGTCTGTCTGTGGCATACTTAGTTTCCAGGAGGTCGCGAGTTCGAAGATAGTAGTATCGCAATGATATATCATGGTATTATCAAACAAGAAGGAAGTCCACAAATTAGATAATTTTTGATTAATGTGAAGTATTTTTACGATTGTCTTTTTGCGCCATAGATTGTCTAGTAATTATTAAAGTATGAGAGAAATAGAAATTATATATTTTATTTACGTATAATTATAATTATATATTTTACCCCCGTTCCCATTAAAACACTTCAGGAATAAGTTACAACTACACTATACCTTACAACTACGATAACTCATTTAATATACCTACCAAAAGTATTACCTAAAATACATGTAAAAGATATTTTATTTACACTACAAAATGACCCCTAAACTAGTGAAGGGACTAATCTCGATAAATCCCTATCTAAATCCTCGGACAGCGTGATGGATGTCGATGTATCAAAAAAATCATATCGATAGCTTATCAGCTTTAGCGCGGAACACGTATTGTGTATTACACGTACACGTGGCTAATATTAGTTTTCCAAAATATGTATATGACAGTAAATATTACATGTTATAAGAGATATCATACGGAAGTGGCTAAAAGCTTTGATTTTTTTGTGTCCTTATTTAGTATATTATTATTTCGTAATAATTATTTAAAATGCTCACAAAAACTAGAAAAATACTGTTTTTTTAGCTTCACGCTGTACCAGGGTAGTCTGAGTCTAGTGTTTAGATACTCGGTCGCGTGTTGAGTGGTGGAACTCAACGCTGCGCCTTTTCAAAATCAAAAATTAGTGACTAAATTTTAATTAATAACGTGTTGCCAAGTCATTTTGTATGCTATACCTGAAGTAAATTGAATAGTGTTTGTCATTTTACATAACCGCTGTACAATTCTATTCAATCAGGTTAATATTATAAACAGCATTTAAAGCCTTATCGCGCGACTATCATTTTTAAATTTTGAAGTTTAACAAAAAAATGACAAGTTTAAGGCTATTCTATATCTGGCGTCGGTCAAATATTTGCGTATTGTGTACTAATCGTTGTTATTATTACACTGACAATCTTATCTCGAAGGCCAGGTATCCGTGTAAGCAAGGAAAAATTAAAAAACGATTTATTATTAGCGACGTTTTGTTCACATTTTCAATTTCATGGTGATGATGAAACAAGTCCAATAAAATAATTTAAGTAATATTTTTAAGGTAAACTAAAAATTTAAAGTAAAACTTTCATTTTTACCTATTATCTACTCAATTTAACGTACCTATATTTCGAAATTTGCTGTATTCTGTGGCGGAATTCAACATCGAGCTTTCTATTGTTATGAGATAATAAAAATAATTCATTCACCGAGTGAGAATCGAACCCACGACTGTTGTGTTCTCAGTCAGACGCGGTGCTACACTGCGCCACGACGGGGTCAAATAAATTAAACTTAAAAAAATTAAAAATATAAAAGATTCGCAAAAAATATAAAAGAAAAAAAACAACACAAGATAAGCATCGATTAAAGATATAAAAATTAATCGATTCCGATAAGAACAGGAATGCTGGAAATACTTAATTGTTTACCATTACACCTCGCTTTTGTCCATTCATCGAAATATTTACGGTTATGAAGCGGTAACTAAAACATATTAAAAGTTTTAGTCACTTTTAAAATTTTACAGTGATTTTATATACATTTCTAAGAAGATACCATTGTTTTAATACACAATACTAAGTTAATTGTCTCGATTAGTTCTATTTTTACAGAATCACCACAAAAAATACAAGTGATAAGAATTTAGGAGTTAATAATTATTAATTAGAAGAAAAAAAAGAGAAAACGTAGTGATATACTCTGAAGTAATATACTCCATTATGTAAATATCAGAGTCTGGATATTGTAGACTTTACGTGGTCACAATCCAAAAATTTTTTGTTGCAAAACCTTCAAAAAACAAACATATAGATGCATCCTAAAACAACATTACAAACTACAAACCACATATAATTAAAAGGCCACCCATCCAAAAACGATCCTAAGTAACGTAATTGACGGACATGATTTGACCAATTTCACCGAACTGCCTTTATCGATAAAAAGAAATCGCTAGCCCGTAAGTTACAACTTTGAAAGTGGCAATGTT
The DNA here is from genome assembly GCA_016802625.1 of Heliconius numata. NCBI lineage: Eukaryota > Metazoa > Arthropoda > Insecta > Lepidoptera > Nymphalidae > Heliconius > Heliconius numata. Next base: position 2,247,288 of record JAEBDU010000010.1, on the reverse strand, counting down.
AATTGGTATATCGATACATCGATAGTATTCCACGTACGTAATTACACATCCCTAATAACGAATGACATCTGCAATCAATCGCAATAACACGAATACCTACCCTTGTGTTTGCTAAAAAGTCAAAACTGGTCAAGTTTTAGAGATTCTTTGACTTTAACGTTATGGTAACACGCGATGTTTTTTTTATTTTATTTTATATAAAAACGCTGAAAAAAATTAGAGTTTTTCTTTCAACGTTGTATAATTAATATGTTATTTATAGACTTAACTTGCAGGTGAATTATTTATTACAATCATTTGCCCAATTTAATAAATTTTGTAGTATTTACCCTTTATGGCATCTATAAATAATCTATATACATAAATTTTTAAAATCAATTAAAAATTGCCATAATAATTAAAATCTATAAAAATTAAGTTCTTTCACAGCTTTAACAACTTTTTATTGAACTATATTTCAATTGTCGTATCCTGATATAAAACTGCTTTTTTAATTAAAATTACAAACATAAATTGTTTATTAGGACATTGTTGTAGTATGAACAGATTGTTGCAGCGCGGTGAAGCAGGTGAGCTTCATTAAATATTAATTTATGCAAATCATTAAAAATACAAATATTCTATATTATTTACATTTCCTTTGTTCGGATAGATCTTGTGTGGCTTTAAGGGTAGCCACCCAACCTGCAATTTTTTCCAAAGGTTTTGTTTTATTATTTTTATTTACAAATATTATGAAAGGCCGTTGTGGTCCAGGGGCACGGCGTTAGACCGTAAACACGACGGTTGTAGGTTCGATACCTACTGGAGGTATAAATTATTTCAATTTTCTCGCTGAATTGAATAGACATGTCTCGAGAATTGGGCGATGTGTGGGGAACGGAGCGTCTTAAAAAATATCAAGAAAATTAATACAATATAAAATATTAACGATCATGTCTTAACTGTAAAAACTTTAATAATAATCATATAAAAAAATTTTTAGCAAACACGCAAATATCTGTTTGAACTACCCACATTTACGTATAATTGACTTTTCAATTTCGTGCCTTTAATGCGAGCGAGTCCGTCCGTCTGCATATATAGCTATAGCTATAGCCTGTGGTGTAATAAATGGTGATACTAACAAGTCCAGTTCTGAGAACGGACGGACCTTCGGACGCCTTTTTTTATTTTCGCTTTTCGGTCACGAATCGTTGAGAAGATAAATAGTGGAAGTGACGTCATTGTGCATGCATGCGAATTGTAGATGAATTTTGGCTACTGTTTATTTGTCGGTTACTATAAGCTAGATATATTATTACAAGCTTTTACCTCCGGCTTGGCCTGTGAAATGGAAATAAGTAAAAGTTCGACATAATACATTCTCACAAAGAAATTTTAACCCTAGCAATAAGTATTCCATTGGATCATTTATGTAATGTATAAAAACTTCTCACTAAGCATTTTATTAAACTTTTAAAATTTATATATACAACTAATATAAATAATTTAAAGACAAAAATTTTAACCTAATACCATCACGGTAAATCACACACATCCTGTTTGCTCCTGTGAATGCACTTTTGATTGAAGTAATATTAAAACTAGAATCTTTTAATAATCCACTACTATATTTACACATAGCATAAAATAAATTAAGTTTAATAGAATAATTTCTAGCTTACTCCGACGTAGCAAAATTAAATTAAAGTAATGAGGTGGTTAAATGCATGTACGTACTAGTTAGACTCTATCGACGCGCTAAGTTGATGCAACTAGTAAATAACGGATGCTACAGCATTATGCAGATATAATGCATCTGTATCGATGCAATTATGAAAGAAAATGTATTAATACATGTTTTTGTGGTGAGTATGGTTTATTAATATTCATTTTTGAATTTTATTATTTGCATTAATGCCAATATAATTACTAGAAATGCCGTTAGAAGTATGTATACCTAGAATATATATTATTATGTAGCATAACTTTAGACGTTTTTAGATTTTTCATAGCAAGGTTCTGCAAAAAATTATCTATAAAGGTGCTTACATGAACCATTATAAGAGCCGTACAAGAATTTCAATATGTCAGAATAGGCAGCTTCTGACCTTAGATACGTGGGACGAAATCGTACCATGTTCAATGGCCGTTATGGCACAGCCATAGCGTCTGCCCTGTAAGCGCAATGGTTGTGGGTTTGATTATCAATTTTCATTTCCTTGCACTGGAAACAATTCAAAGCGCAGCGTTAAAGCCTGCCATTCAACAAATGTCTTGAAAACTAAGTGGAAACTGAGTATTAAGACATAACACTAAGTTCCCTTTGTCCACCCTGCTATTTTAAGTGTAGAACTCTATAATTTAATTAAAATTAACATAGGCACAACTCCTAAATTTACACAATCAAGGCCAAAGACAAAACAAAATAAGAAATAAAACACCATCACAATCGACTTAGCACAAACAGCTATCGTAGAACAGTTTCATAACACTATATAATATACCTAACGTTTGTGTTCACACGTAATTAGACCCCTGCTCATTAGCACTACGGGCTGAACTGATCGACCGCTACCTTTCCTTTTCACACCTGGGTAATTGATATTGGTGTCCCGCTCTCGTTGATTGAAGATCTAGCTGCTATTTGATTCTGGCCGACGAGCGATTGGCCTTTACTTCATTTGTTTGGCTGTTTGTCGAACACTTGTTTGTATTTCGTTCGTTTAGGCATGAAATATCTATTTTTTTTTTAAATTTTGTATTATGTCATTCTTGTAAAACGGATTGGGTACGTATTTTAAATATTAACAATTTAATTTTAAGACTTGAATTAGACAAGAATAGAAAATATAGTGATAAATCACAATTCGACACAGTGTTTTGTGTAACTACAGATAATAAATGAAAACTTAGTAAAAGTTTCCGTCAAAGGTATTTGAAACCACAAAAATCTTGTTCAGCTACAAATTCTAACTGCGTTGCAATACCTTCTTATAAGGCACAAAAAGTTTTAAACAAAATATATTAAAAACATTATTCAACAAGCTATATTTAAAACACGACATAAATGTAAGCAATTATGAAAATTCTGTTAATAATTACTTAAAGAAACCAAGCGAATTAAGTGTCGAATTTCAATACGTAATATACAAAAGACAGCAAGCAAAATGCACAACCGAGATACATTTAAATATAAGCCGTGTGGAAAGTACTAAAATTTTCCCATTAGAGCACGTCCAGCGAATTTTAATAAACAGAACGACGGTAATTTACAGTTATTATCCTCGCTGACCCCGCGAAACACCCACCGTAGCCAGTCCATGTCACAAAACCAAAAAAAAAAAAAAAAAAAAAAAAAAAAAAAAAAAAATCGGTTATGGCCAGAAAAAAGTTATCTCGTCATCATACGAAATTCAACTTTAAACTATAAACTTAAAACTTAAAATGAAATTTCACTAAAACATCGTATTAGGGAGCGTCATTCCGTAAAAGGAGCTTTATTACAGAAGCGAGAAAGCCCAAAGTGAATTATGGAAATAATCATCCCTTACAGCTATTTGAATTTGAACCATAACCTATCGGGATAGGGTTTTAAATCGGTGGGTAATAAGTGTTTTTTGTAAAAAAGGATCGATCTCGTTTGGCGGGCGTACCTGCGCTCGCGCAGACTTGTATTTATGGCGCCTCCGATTCAACACGTGGTACACGGCATCGGTATTAAAAAGCTTGTTAGCTATAACTGTTCGTTTCCCTTCATTAGTTTTGGGTTTCGGCTATAAAATGTTTGTCTACGGTTAGAAGACAAATTGATTGACCCTTCTTACTATTTTGGGTTTTCAGTTAAATATTTTATTGTACTAATTGCTTTCCGTAGTATTTGTCAAAAATTACAATAATTTTAATGATATTAGTATAGAAAATAGTTTAATTTGTGAAAAAAATCACGCTCAAGCCATATATAATGTATTTATTTATAATATTGAAAATGATTATTTAACAATAAAAAAAACACAGACGAATTGATAACCTCCTTTTTTTACAGAAGTCGGTTAAAAATAAGCTTCTCGTAAATAATAATAATGTGAGATATGCATAAAACTTAGGTTCATACATTGCCAATTTCATAACGACTGCCAACATTGCACAATACTAAGAATTTCATGTTATATGTGAACAGCCAATTTCACAAACGTAGAAACTCGAAGCATTTCCTTTGATTTTAAAAAGCTCTTCAAAATAAAAGGAGCGAGTATACAGACAGTCATACAAACGAAGGAGTCGTACAAATTTCAAAAGCACAATCGCTCAAGTGGCGGGAACAATAAACAAGAGATGTTAAGAGATAACAAACAAAAATTATCCATACAATTGTGTATGGACCAGAATCGCCACTACAATGACACCGGATGGGTTCGAAATCACCTTTATTTTGCTTTAAATGAAAAAATACTGTGACACGCCAAGATTAAGATATGGTGATAAGAGTTGTTTTTTTTTAGAATAAACAGAAAAAGAATCAACTTTAGAAGTTTACATAGCTTATTTATGATATTAAAAATTAGAAATAAATTATTAAATATAAAATATATATATATTAGCTTGACGCTGTATCCCGCTCACAGCTGGGTAGGCAAAGGGAACTTAGTGTTTAGACATTCCAGTACCACATTTTCGGCCGAATTCTGGAGGCGTTGCGTGTTGAATGGCGAAACTCAACGCCGCGCTTTGCCTCGTCACCAGTTAACTTATATTTTTCAATGAGATTGTAAATAAATATTAATTAAAGTTATATCAAAATGTTATATTATTTTGATGTATGAACTTATATGGAAAAGTGGGACTAAAAATAATAGTATGCACTTTAATACCTACAATTGGATTATTCCCATGATTTTCCCTAAAATATTTTTTCTCTAAAAAAAAGAAAATTTAGCTGTCCATATACACCTATGATATTGTCACCAATTTGTTCCCAATGTTTTCCTAGAAAAAAATTAACCACAGATTCAAACGAACAGATAACAAAAAAAACTATTATCTAAAATCAATCTTCAATTTGGTTTCTATTTACAAAATATAAGTCCTTTAGTTTTTTTGCCACTTCTAAAACTATCCGTATCTATAATGCAAGTACCCAAATATTATGCTTTTAAGACACCAGGGACAGGCGCATACCCTGATAAGATATGATTAAAGGAAATTTAAAGCAATTTCAACCTTATTTTTATACCTTTAAAGATTTTAGCATTCCAAGTGTACGATTACAGCTTGAAAAACCATGTCCTTCTTAATCACGGACTCGGGATTTAGATAAGCAGTTTGAGAAGTCACAAACATTTGCATTTCTCAATGACATAAATTTGTAGCCTTTTGAAATTTTTGCATGTTTTTTTTCTATTGAAAGGTTCATGACTTTTACAGTTTGTTATATATTTTGAGAGCATAAGAATACGATTCTTTTTTGGAAATACTTACTTTATAAGTATATCCGTTCTATAGCGTACATTTTCTTCTATGAAACCAGTACTAAATTTAACACATTATTTATGAAGATTTTTCAAAAGTAATAATTAAATAGTTAAAAGTTAATATAGTGGTTCAAAATGAATAACTTAAGAGAACATCCAAAGTAAACTCCCTAAAAATACAGACTTCCAAGAGGTTTTTGTCACAAATTAGACGCAAGGGCTTCAGCCCTTGAGAGCGCTTTCCTCTTAAGCATGGCATGCATGACACTCAAAATTTTGGCGAATTTATGTAAAATGAAAGCGAAATTTCTTTATTTTACGAAGAACAAAACGTTAATTTATTATGGAGAATGATCTTCGTCTTTTCATAACTACAGTTATTTACAATGTTATATTTTATTTATTATAAGACGCCGCACTTTTCGCCGAAATCTGGAAACATTGCATGTTAAGTGGCGGAATTCAACATCGCGCTTTGCCTCGTTGCTAAGCGAGAAAATGAAAATATTAAATATTTCATTTCTTCCAGTGGGAATCGAACTCACAACCTTTCGCATTTACAGTTGCACACTAATGCCCCTGCGCCACAATCTTACTTCACATGGATACCTCCAGGTACAGTAAGTACATAGAGATGATTGTTTCACCAAGTACTCAGTACTTATAGGTTTTCCCTTCAATCCACTCAAGTAAAAGCAAGCTCGCAAATAATTAAAACCATTACATCTATAGCAGACATAAAAGGAATCCTATGGAGTACTACCGAAATGCAACAATAGAGGCAAAACAAACAAAATGATCCCACGCCGTGGGCTCCCCAAAATATGTACCGCATATAGCAATTTACAGGTAATATTAATAGGAATACAATTTTTACTTTGTAAATATAATTTTTGTTTTGTCTCTATTAAAATTATAGTATGTAATGATAAAATTTTGTTATTTGCTATTTTTTACCTACAGTTAATCCATATTACTTTTTTTTATTGGTGGCAAATAAAATGTTATGAAATGAAATTATGAAACTAGCGTAAATTATGACAGATATAGCTAAAATAATTTTTACAAATTAAATGATAATTCTAAAGACACATTTCGGTATTAATATTGTTTTAGAATCCTTCCAATTTAGAATTGCTTTCATTCGAAGTGCTTGCAATTTTATTTAAATAAATAATATTTAGAATTTTGATTAACTTTCTTCATTTGAGATATGTTTTAAAATTGTATTTAATTTATTTTCACCTGTCAATATATTTCTATGACCTTCAAAGCGAGCCTTAAGTAAAATGCTTTAGGCCCCCTGCTCTATAGGTAGGAGAAAAACCTGACGTTCGTTAGGGTGCATGACTGGCAATCGGATAACATCGTCGACGAGGACTCGCTAAATATAAATAGAATACGGATGTGGCAAGCTTACAAATTTACCAAAGAATACAATCAATTGAAAATATTAAATTAAATATGTAATATTATCCTATATAATCGAAAATTATGTTAAATTTTGTTAAGTTAGATACATAATAAAACAAATATTAAATATCTGTAATCATTTAAAAGTAAAATTGCAATTACAAAAATTTTAAGTGTTAATTAAATGTTAATATTATATTCCTAAATAAATTTGCACCTCATATCTTTAAAAAAAATCTAATAAATTTAATAAATATACCGCATTCATAATTTCCTACGTCTATATTCGTGAGCTTGTAATCATCTGAGAGTGACTAATGTATAAGATGCATTATGTATACCTCAGTAATAATAATCTATACTAACATACAAGTCATAATAGAAGATTTAAATAAAATATACATATAGTTCATATTTAATTAAAAATTTAAAACATAGATAGATGAATATTAAAGACGTGGTCACGTGTTCAATTCTTGTTTTTTTTTTTTTAGTTTTACTCGCCTATCGGGTATTGGCGTAGCAGGATAGGAACAACTATTAACGAATCTCCGTTCAGAATGGCGGAACTCAACGCCGCGTATAACATTAATCACTTCTTCGCGTTTGATTATAAGAAATCATGTATGATTTATAATCATAAATCACAGTGTAAGTTGCTTGATAATTACATAAAAAAGTAGTACTAAGCGACGATAGATAAAATAACTCTCCTTAACCACCTTTAAAGTTTTAATTACAAGCTATTACTGTAAACATATTGCATGTAAGCCGATTTTTTTTTACTTAACGACTAGATGTTGTCGATCAACATAGTAATATTCAATTATGGAACTTTAAAGGGAAACCGTACTTACTTAATGGCGTGTACAGTTTACTCGTATAAGGGAAAAAATTGAACTTTCTATTAATGGTTTTATATAATAGTAGGAATCACCTGCAACTTTGTATGCGTGGACTTTAAGACCAAAAAAAGAATATTCTATTTTAAAAATGTCCTTATATGTTCCTCTACACTCATAAAAGTATAGATATAAGCAATAATATAAGTTAAAAGTTATATACAATTGAATTTACTCTTACGAATTAATATACAATGTATCAAATAAAAACGAAAATAATCAAATTTGACTAGGTATACAGCAAGTAAAATATAGATCCATATGAGGCAGGTAGCCAAATCCAATGGTCAAACAGTAGGATTCTTGCGTACAAACAGGATTATTTGCTCACGCTACCGGTGTTGCCACACACGTGTGTACGAACAAATATTTCCCTTTCTAAAGATTTTTTAGATGTACTGTCGGAAAATATGTATGATATATCATACAAACACAAAAAAAATGTAGGTACATTTTGTTTTTAAATTTAACATAACTTTATACTATCAAAAAACTATAATTTAACTAATATTTACAATTTTCCTAGATATTGAATTAAAGTAAAATAATAATAATAATATTTTTTTTAATATTGACATTATCCTTATAAGACACAATGCAAGATTAACATAAAACACAAGAAAAACAAAAAGCAAAAAACTTAAAAATATAAAAAAAAATATCAACATCACTGCTGACCGTACACCCGTGAGCGTTTTTGTGTGTATCACGCGCACCTTTTATTTCCCAGTTAGTTCGACTTGTTAGCTCTACCGTCTAACCACTTGTCGTCTCGGACCTCCCTAGAACAGGCCCACTGCACAAACTACCAAATTCTTGTATTACATATATTATTTGTTGTTATAGTTGACGCTATTGGTGGCATTTTGGATTAGAATGTTAGTTATTTTTGATCATATAGTGCCTTAGAATGTGTCTACATTGAGCATAAATACCAAATTCATAAAATCAATGAAATAAATTCATGAAACGAATATAACTTTAATATCTTTTTAGAAACAAATCGCGGCGTTGAATTCCGCCACTCAACAACAACAACGCAATGCTTCCAGAATACGACAGAATTTTTTTCCCTAACGTGTGCGGGATACAGCGTGAAACTGATTTATTGGATTTATTTATTTATTTATTTTACCTTAGAAAAAAATACCACAAAAACGAGTTCTCCTCACTATAATTATGGAATAATATATATACAGTTACACCATCTGTTCGTATACTATCATATTAACAGCAACCTAGCATAATTGTATCTAAGGCATCATCAGCAACAGATTGGAATCTTGAATAAATTAATTTTACACGCTACCCAAGTGTTAATTTGGTCGATTACCATAATTCTACCGTCAGGTTAATCGTAATATACCACCCACTACGTAACACGTATTACAGGCTGGAAGAGATCCGGAAGTAAACACACGTATTGGTAAGTCACACTCGGTATTTTTATGGTGTGTTAAATATGACAGGTAACAAACACTAAAGAAAAATCATACGATATACTTACGAAAAGTTAAAAATGTATAAGGTCCTACTATATAACTAACTAATCGCCGCGTTGAGTTCCGTTACTTAACTCCACCACCACCTTTTCAAATTTGGACAGAAAGCAGTATTGGAGCAGAAAAGCAGCATTTTAACATTATGGTCTCTCTATCTATCCTGCTACATCACGTCATGGTATATAGGAATACCATTATCTAACAAGAACAGGGTAATTAAAATATTGCAAGCGAAATCATTCCCTGAGATGGAAACAAACCTCCAACAAAACCAAACAACTATCGCTTATCAATTACGCAACGACGGCGCCTATTAAATAACATTTCCATTTATTGTTTAATAGATATAGATAAACAGCACACAACTTAATATATCTTATTTGAATACGTTAAATAATGTTAACTAACAAATAAATTAATTAGGCTATTAATCATAGATAATTACACAATTTATATTGTTGTTATGTTAGAATTTAGTAGAGTTCATGATGATAAATGCAAATAAAAGTAAATAAATAGAACTATTAATAGTCCGAAATAGTTTGAATAATGGGTTAGGTTAGATATTACCGTAACCGCGATGGTTGTGAGTTCCATTTTCACTTTAAGAATTATTATTTTTTATATTTCCTTTCCACCAAGACATAGCACGGTGTTGAGTTCCAACACTAGGTTCCCTCTGTCTACAATGCTGTATATGAGACAAAGTTTAAATATATTAAATAATAACGGAATGAAATGAATCCAAAAAAAAACGACGTAGATGTACGGTATTAGGAAGTGGATAAAGATAAAAACAAAGATTAAAATAGTTTTCAGTTAACGCTTAATGTAGTAGAAGCAAGTAGTAAAACCTTTACTACTAAATGTATGTAATACCATATAAAATCTGTTATTGCTTTATAAAGCGTTAAATTGCACAATTATTTTACAATATTTTATGTGTTAATAAGGAGCTTGTCTATTGTATTTAATTATCTGTGGAAATAATAGTTTTAGAAGGTTGATGAAAAATAAAATATTATTATTTCAATTTCATATACAGAAGTTACATTTTGTATGGTTCCCTAAGCATTTAACAATACAGTATTAATAAAAATGTTCATTAGCGAACTTAGCATTCAATACAGAATGTTAGATGATATGTAATGTTAATGATAATTAAGTTATCATTTTTCTAATATACTTTTTACGCTTTATTAAATTTCTTCGGTCCATTTGCAAAAAGAATAGCCTAACAAAAAAAAATGAAAAAATGTCCCTAACCACGCCCTAACTATTAGCGTAACATTCTCCTTAACTGGTAACACTAATCGCTCAGTAACGAGTTCCGGTGGGGTTGCCCGTTTACAAAACGATACGAATATTATGGAATAATTGGGGTTTAAAGGGCGTTACGACCATTATCGGATTTTAATTGCACTTAAATGCGTATTAAAATTTAATGCTTGACTAAAAATGTGGATGTAATTTTTATGTTTTACACAAAAAACCGTAGCATTTATTTTTATATATTTTCTTATATTTTTTTCATGTAATTAAATTTTGAATGTAGCAAAAAAACCTTGAAGTCATCGTAAAAATTTAAAATAAAATATATAAAAAAAACTCTGGTCTGTTATAAAATCCAGTTAAAACAATTAAAAATCGAAGTTGCGTTCCATTTACGAATTCTTCGTGGTGATTGGCCGGGCAGTGATTCTCAGGGCTGTAATGGGTAATATTATATGGAATGAGCTTTTTACAACTAAACCGATAGAGCCAGAACTGGTTCCGATTCCTTTTATGCCCGTTTCATTTTATTGTATTTAGCTTGCTTTTCATTTTATATTATTTTACTTACCACACGTTTGTTCGACCTTTATTTTTAAATTAAGCTCACTTACTCTCAAAAAGCAGTATTTAACAACAGAGCTGAGCGTAAATCTAAAGAAACGAGACCGTACCGAGTCGTACTTTACATTTTATTACACTTGCGCACTATAGAAACAATAAGCCATAAAAGAATTTCACAGCAACGCGGCCGTAATGAGTTTCCGAATACGTAGTCTCTCGACCTAATGGCTCTGACCGAGGTCGAATTATAGAAAAAAACACTATTATTTAAGAGCCATGGCAGTCCGCCGTAAAATTAAAAAGACAAATTATTGAACGTCTTCGTGGAAGTCAGCCTTTGTTATCTCACAAGTGTTTTTCGAGAGTTCTGTTTGTTTTTTACCCCGTTCTTGCATTTGAAAATGTGATCTCCTCATCTCACTCTATCTCGTTAGCGTCGGGTGCGTCGCGACAAGGCGCAACTCGGGCTCCCTTGCTTACCAAATTCTGACACTTTCAGCTTTCATAACAAGGTCTCATATTGTGCATAGAAATTATTAAAAAAAACCATCTCTCCCAATCCAATGAAGGGCGTAACTGTTAGGCCTTTCATACCGTGATATCGATTTATTGAGGACGGGATAAGCATTTATTTTGCTTAATTGGCGCCTGGTTGGAGTCTCGTTCGTTTTGACACGGTCTCATTTTTTCTCTCCTGTATAATGAATTGTGTTTTCGAATTTAGATTAAATGTTATTAGTGCTAAGGTTTATAATTGATTGTATTTATAATTAAAAATTTATTGAGTTTGAGAAGCATTACCATAATGATGATCGGCCGTGTTTGACGGAGCAGGTGTTGTGTATATCGGTTTATTCTCAGTTTTTCTGATAAAATCTCGTTATAAAACAAAAAAGTATCGCATGAGTTTATGAGATTAACCCAACGACGGATACAGTTACGTTAATTATATTGCCAAGGAATCTTGTTAAAATTTTGTCAACCCTAATTTGTTATCGAACTTTGCATTAATAGTGTTTTTTTATCGTACTCGTTTTTTTGACTTTTTAAAGTTTTTCAAATTTCCATTATGATTAATTTACTTTCTTATATTTTCTAAGTTTTGTCTTTAAATATTTTCTAATAAGTTTCTCTTACATCGAAAGATCGATAGAAATCGATATGATAACAAATTATAATATAGATTATAGAAGATCGAAGAGTAGAATAGTACACATCGATCATGGCTAGAGCAGCCTTTCAACATCTCGATAAACGAGCCGCAGTAATGGCTCTCGACGTAACGATCAAATATTCAAAATTAAAAATAGTTTTATCGATTTTCGCAGCATGAATCATAAACATACATCCCAACGGATAGTTTATTTATATATGTGATATTTTTAAATCGATGTAAACACTTATGTCCATTAAATCGATTTTATATTTTTTTTATTAGAGGTTTTAATTTTATTTTTGATTCGTGCTAATAACGTGGAGCTTTTTAATTTCTATAAATAAAGTTTATATTATAATCAATGGCAGATTGTTTTTGTAAAAGTTATATAATTTTTTATATTGGATGGTTTCAAAATATAAAATGTACTTAGCTGTTATTTGTAAATTATCATAAAATTGTATTGAGAAACTCCCTTCCTCATCTTCCGCCTAATTTTGAGGACATTACTTATTAGATGGCAGAATTGAACGCTGCTGTTTGCCTTATTACTAATGCGTGTAAATGAAAATAATTCATTACCTCAAAAGGGATCGAGCCCACAACCATCGCGTTCACAGTTAGACACTGCGCCGCTGAGCCACGATGGTTTCACTTGTTTCCTTGATATGCTTAAAACTATTCTTTTTACCTACAATTGAATTCAAATCAAACATTACGTTTAAGACAAATAAACAAGCAAAGTAATATTCACTTTAATCAAAATCAAAGTAAAAAGAGCACTTCTATACAAAAACAATATATCAAATCTCTAAAATCAGGTCACAATTTATCAATAAGTTTAAAACAGGATGCATTACAAAAATTCTTACGAGGGCGAAGAGCGACGTGTTAAGGAAGGCCAGAAATGATGGCCAGGAGTGTTGGCCTCTTGGCTGGTATTCTTCTTATGGATATCGGGGTCTTGACATTTGGTGGGCAGCTTAGGGTTGCTATATGAGATAATTAAAATAAATCTCTCTTTTTTATTTTTTAAATAGTAATTAATAATATAGTATGTATTCTTTAGAATTTCAATAATATTTTAGTTTTCTCAGCTCCACGCTGTATTTCCTAGCAGGATACCTAGTCAAAGAGAAACACAACACAAAACGTCAAATTGATAAAAAAAGATTATTTTTTCGATCATCTACTAAACATATTGTTTACAATGAAATAAATCTTTATAAATAACATATGATATTTTTGTATCGCAGCCCTCGCTTCTCTGATATACGAGAAACAAACAAAAGAAGAGTGATAACATTTGTTCGTGAGGATGAGTCAACGGGTCCGGGCACGGCCATGTTTGCTCAATCATTCCTTTTTAGACACTAAATATATTAAACTAAATGTATTCAATTGTACAGGTTATCTCTCGATTTTTTTAAGAAATATAGTTTTTTATGTTTTTTTTGCTTCAACCTGACAGAAGAAGGAACTCAGGCCTGGGATATTTTACTCTAGAACAGATAAAAAATCAAAACTGCCAGAACATGCATACATTACCTACAAGTAAACATTAAAAAGAAACTCATTTCTTTTATAACACCGAGCCAAGCTCGCTTTTAAGAGTTAAAATTAAAAGTGTAACTCTATTGTCTACTAAAAGCACAGATAGTAATGTTTGTGGTGATAACCGTGGTATTTGGTAACGCCACCGACACCAAGACACGGAAGCTAATATTTAAAGTATTTAACTGATAAAGTATTTAGATAAACGCTGGTTTCGTCGCTCGGGTCACTCGGCAGTGTGTACATTGTAATGCAGCTGCTTATATTTTTGTTATAGAATAATTTATTAATCTAATTTATTCAATGCTAATTTTAACATATTATTTATTATTGCCATTTGATACTATTTATTATTCACGTAAAAAGCATGAGGACCCCCGGAGGGCATGTATGAAGAGGTTGATGACAGTGGACGAGGCGAAAGAGGTATGTAGAGACCGTAGCGTTTGCCGCTCCGTTCTCTCCGACTACCTCGCAAGGGATAAAGCGTGAAGCTGTGTTGTGTTGTTGTTCTGGTTATTATTGCTAAATGTATGGGTATAATATTTATTGTCTTAACGTGAAATTGGTATTTTTTACTACTTCCGCATGTAGCCGGGTAGGAAGAGGGAGCCTCGTGTTAAGGCACTCCGTGGCCCACTTTCCAAAAACTAAAACATTGGAAACATTGCATGTTGATAACAGAGATATAAAAATAATTTAAATATAATCATTCCCCTGACTGAGAATCGAACCTACAACCAACATACAGTCAAACACTGTCTGCCACTGCTTCACGAAGGTAAAGTAATACCAATACAAAAACACTAAACCTAAGAATAACCAGCTAATAAGCCCACGGTACATTAAATTCTATAACATTTTAAAGAACAAAATCGATGAGCCTTGATTAGCTGTAATAGTTTTTACGTCTAAATTAACTTGTTCAAATTGTTGTTTTTGACGAATTTATAGACATCTGGCCAGTCCAGTTAGTTTTATTGCATAGTATAGTTACAGAATGGTGGACGTAGAAAATACTGTAAAATGAAATACATACATATATTCGTATATATTTGAATTCGTAGTTTTAGCTAATCTCAGTTTATCTTAATTTACATTTGTATGGCTTTAAGTAAATTAAATAATTTTTATTATATTCAAAACATAACATTATGATGATATAGCCGTTCCGCGTTTATCTATAAAAGTTCATCGACTCTTGGAATCTGTAGGTACGCTTAACCTTGAGAAATATGTATATTAATAAAACTTCTTATTTTTATATTTTATTGAGAACTAAATATGTATATGTAGAGATGAACGATTCCGATTGAATACGAAATGCATAATATGATATTGAGGCCGGTCGTGGCGCAGTGGCACAATAGTGTAACTGTAAGCGCGACAGGTTGTGGGTTCGATTCCCATTGAGGAAATTAAATGTCTAATAACACGGTCCGTTCCTGTAATTCCACCGAATTTTCAAAACATTACGTGTTGAATGGAGATACTCAACGATACTCAATTTATTCAATAAATTGAACATAAATCATTCTCTCGAATGGAAATCGAACTCACAACCATATGATGGTCAGAAGCTGTACCACAACACCACGACGACCAGTACTAAGAAACTAAAACACTTACAAATAAAACAAAAACATATGTTACGTTAAAATACATACAAACATCCCCAATAACACTAAGTTCACTATATTTAGTACCAACATTCTGGGAACGCAATAGCATAAAACCTCTTTTAGAGTACAATAAAAACTCAATGTATACAATTTAACGACGCACCTAAAAAACAGTTTAAAAATAAAAGTTTTAAAAAAAAACGTATTTTGTTCATTAACTAGCCGTGATTTATCCTAACTGCCGTTTGATTGGAAAAGTTACTAGCCATCGCGATTCTATTCACGCTTTGAACTGAACTAAACTAACACAGTGTTAGATGGTTTACGGATATCTATTTTTTTGTTTGGACAAATACATTTTATTAAAGTCGTTAACCATAACACGTTTTTTCTATATTACATATAGCGCAGTGGTAGAGTTTTAAAATTTTCATAGTTAATATAGGTTCTTTTTTTGGGATAAATAATAATTCAGCCAAATATTTAACGTCCTGGCATGTGGGATATCAATACGACTGTCGTGATGCCGATAGTACTTTCAGCTAATGGTTTAATAGCGAAAACCAATAACCAGACGGCGCGTATTGTGAGGAGGTTCCTCGCTCTGAAGGCCTAGCCACCGATTCCTTGTAGTATACTTGTAGCTTCACCATACTTTTATAACCCTTGTGTTTTTTTTAATCTTTTTTATAATTCTATTTATTCGTGTCCAGTATAAATAATAATCAGGCAGCCAAAGAGGCAAACGAACATATGAGGTTTATTTATAAATACATCAACCCGAACTAGCATTATCCGTATCAAAATGTCAATTATTACCAAAAAAAAAAGAAACCACCAATAAAAATCAGTTGTACCAACTACCAGAAAATCGATTTGAACAATCTTCGATATTACACATATCGATCACATAAACATCAGATATCGGTAAGTATATTAACAATGACTATCATCCCAATAATCCAATGCGTTATCACTTATCAGTCGGGCTCAAACCACAAATAATACGTCATTCATAAATGATAGCACCCTAGTTTGTTTCATGCTCCATTGAATTCTGAAATTGTTAATATTTTATAATATTTCTTTTATTTAATAGTACTGTATAACTTATTTTTTAGCTTCACGCTGTATCCCGTACTTAGCAGGGTAAGCAGAGAGAACCAGGAAACCTAATGTTAACACTCCGTTCCCCATTAACACTTACGTACCCCGCTTTTCACCGAATTCTTAAGGCAATGCGTGTTGAGTAGCGGGTCTTAATGCCGCTCCTTGCTACGATACCAGAGTCAGAATAAAGAAAATATTGTGTTATATGTAGGGGAGAAAGAGACCTTTGAACAGAAAATTAGTCAACCATCCCCTGCCTCCCCTACATTACACATAATATTACAGGTACAGTTTGTAACGCTTATATACGTATTATATTTTTATACTTCAAAAATAACCACACGTCCGTCTGGTACGGTAGTAAGATTTTGATGTTGTACACCGAAGGATGTGGTTTTGATTTTTGTAAATCTTCAATATAAAAGATTGCCTTATCTAATTAGAATAGATGGTTGATGAAGATTTGTCTATATAGTATAACTATGTATAACGAATCTACCTATATAGCGATTTTGAATAGATAAAATGAAAATAATAGATAGCATTAAAAGTAATTTCGGTAAATTGTAAATTTGTAAATCCTTTATCGATACAAAAGACAGTTGGTTAAGTAATTATCATCCTTAGAATGGATATTATGCAATAAATATAATGAAAAAAAAAATGGAAATAAAGTGACTATTAGTGACTACTATCTCTTTGCCACCTGTAATTGAAATAACACCACAAATGACAAAATTATATGAAATACAACTCCCGCATCGTGCGGGGAATTCAAGGACACTACTGGGTGGCCCTTCTTAAGTTAGCATTTCAGAAATCATATATATTTTTGTATATACGTCTTCGTAATAACTATGAGGGATCGCGAAATATTTCTAGTATTCTGGTAATTGGGGAACATAAGTAGTGTCTTAACACTAGGTTCCCCCTGCCTACCCTCCTGTACATGGGATACAGCGTGAAGTTTATATATGTAAATGGAACCTATAACCATCAAGTTATAACTTATTACGCATATATTACTTAGAAAGGAAAGGAAACTAAAAATTACCTACTAAAAACGATATACTCTACATAATGCACAATATGCGACTGTGGCTCCTTTCATACAATTGATAACTTATCATTTTAATGTGAGGGTTATTGATAAATACTTTCTATGACAACTGATTTACATGTAAATGTTTATAGATTTTTTAAATATATTTTTTGCTTTCTTTATAGCGCAGTGGACAAGTCTAACTGATCTAGTAAATTGTATAAATTTACTTAAGTTTAAAAAAAAATTAA
This sequence comes from Heliconius numata, assembly GCA_016802625.1. Classification (NCBI taxonomy): domain Eukaryota; kingdom Metazoa; phylum Arthropoda; class Insecta; order Lepidoptera; family Nymphalidae; genus Heliconius; species Heliconius numata. The sequence goes on along the minus strand of JAEBDU010000010.1, from coordinate 2,229,447 downwards.
ACAGCGTTGAGCTTCGCTCTAGACACTTTTCTCGAACTAGGGCTTCCTGTAAACTAGGTTTGGCTCACCGAACTGTGTGAAAACAAAGGGCTAAATATTAGTAGTAGTAGCATAAAGCTTGACTCCCACACTCATACAGTTAAATATTATGAAGTTATTTATTTTTCACTATTTCTAAAGAAAACAAAATGTAGCAAAAAATGTATAGAGCTAGTAATTATTTCTAGATCACTATCAATAAGAAACTGTATTTAGCAGTGTGTTTATAATTGTTCTACGAGTACATATAATTGCTTACCTTGATACTATATTCATGTACATATAATAATCTTATCAAATGTGATATAAATTGTATGGAGGAAATACATAAGTTGATTTGTATGATAAACAATCGACATTAATTATTATATTTTAATGTGTAAAGAAATTATAATTACGCCCTAATATCGCATTTTTTTATTTGGGATTCTATCTATCTATTTTAGCTATACACTGTACACCACACAGCTTGGTAGGCAGAGAGAACTTAGTACTAAAACTCTTTTCCCCAAGCACATCCCAGTCGTCGAGACACGTGTTGAGTACGTGTTGAATGGCGGAACTATAGAGCGAATAAATAAAAACAACTCTTTCCCCCCGAGAGGGAATCGAACTCACAACTGGCGCCTAGACGGCTAACGTAACCGAAATATATACTAAAAATCTATATACAAGAAACAACTATCTAACTAAGCTCGTAGATATTCTGTAAGTCACTGAACTATTACCATATTCAATGTTACAAACGGAAACATGGCACGGCCTCTCATAAACGACTACGTGTTCGTATATATGCACTAATGCACAAACTTGCATAACTAATGCACAGAGGTGACGCTCCAACTGATATAGCCTTATCTAGATACCATCAGATCCGTGTACTGATAAAGAATATTGTTAATTTGATTAATTGATTTGATAAGCTGAAGGGTACTTTAAATGTAATGTAGGTAGGTCCTTCAGTTATTTTATTTCTTGTTATTATGAATTGTGATATAATGTTAATAGTGCGTAGTTATACTTTCTTTCAGCTTAGCGCTGTCTATCCTGAGACAGAGAGAATCTGAACACCTAACGTTTCCCATTTTCCAACGAATTCTTGAAGCGTATTATTTTAATCGTATACATTAATATTCAATAACAAATTTAGCTTATCTATTTGTTTACATGGATATGCTCATGTAGACAGACATGTGTGGGATAGATGAGTTACACTAATGCTATAATAGCAACAGAATTGATTTAAGAACCTATGCAAAGTACAAATTATTATACTGTGAGTTGTGACACAGATATTAAAAAAAAATGTAAGCATAGAATTTGACAAAATTAAGCACGATTTTTTAGAACAAAATTATACATTGTTATAATTAATATGTAGGTGTATATATTTTAAAACGTTTTATATTAGGACAAATACATCTTGTATATATTCTGTGTTGTGAAATTTGTTTAATTGTCTAGAGCGCTTGGATGGTTTCAAACGGGCGCGGGTTCGAATCCAACTTAGTTCAAATTTGATAAAATAACGTTACTTTATTTTAGAAAAGTAAAATATTGCATATCATCAACATAAACTTAAAATATTAAATAGACAATAAACAACTATATAACAAACACAAACGATTCAATATTCATGAGAAATCAACCCAACACTAAAGACGATAGTAAACCAGTATGACTATTCCAGTCTGCCTATATCTAAAACAATAGTTATAGAGGCCAATGCAACTTCCTACGTGAATACCTAGATAATTAGCCTTACCCACGTCTAGATATGGCATGTGAAATTAATATTGCAAATTATTCCTGAGATTATGGTAAATGCATGGAGTATTTAGTGTGCAGGCTTTTTGAGAGATATGATAATTTACTTAATGCCGAGAAAATGAGGTAATAGTTTTAAATTAGCATGTAATATGACAAGGGCATGTTGATATGATACTGGTGTTAGTGTTTGTGTGTTTCGCAATGAACCGTTTAAACGAACGTAATCTATGGTAAGCCATTCTTAGTGACGTTTTCCGTTAAAAATAATTATTATATTTCTTAAATTTAAGGATATCTCCGTACAAAAACATTAAAACGAATATTATACATTGTCTCAAAAATTGGGCAAGGCGTGGAGAATGGAATGTTTCAACACTAAGTTCCCTCAGCTATATGCGGAACACACGAACCTAAAAAAAACGAGAACTAAATCATCCAGTAAAGTTTAAAGACAGTAATATGAAATTCACACCAAACAACGATATCCAGCCGTCGTGAGATCCATTCGCAACTCGTTACGAACAAGTAAGTAATCGAGATAAAGAGACAATAAACTGAATCAGGCGACATTAAAGATGGCGACCCAAAAGGAAGACGGTTAGCAATAAATACTAATTAACCAAATGTACGCGCAAGGCTAAATTAATATGAGGATTTGCGCTAAGTTATTATTAATTCCATCGTGTTATATTTAATTTTACAATTGTGTCAGTTTAAATGTGGATAAAAATATTTAAAGAATCACATAATATGTAGAGCAACGAGTGGATTTAAATGCCTAAGTGAGAACCCACTGCAGGTTTATTATTTTTCACTAAGGCACTATAATCTAGTGTTATGACACTCCGTGTCCAATTTACTCAGAATTTTTGTGGCATTGTGTGATAAAACTAAACGCTACAAACTTGTTTACCAGGGTGAAGTCAAATCCACAACTACTGCGTTAAGTCAGACGTTGCTTGTCCCATATGAATGATTCTTATCAGAATGTCACACAAGATCATTATACTTTAATATTAATATCTCATAATGACTAATTTATCTAATACAGGGAGCAAAAGTTATAAAATGTAGGTAGCTATATATAATAATTAGTTACAAAACGTTACTTCAGTTTTTTTTCAACTGTAACTTGATCAACATTTAGTACAAAATAAGACCGAAACCCTCAGGAATCGTCAGTTTCAGTTAAGGCCAGTATGGCGGACGGAAACGGATGGCATCAGACAAGAGATCGTTGTTCGCTAAATATAGACGTGGATTTGGTGCGCGGGCGCATATTGGGAGAAATTCATTTTATACATCATTGATTATTAGTGATTAAGGTTGTTTTAAAATAGGATATTTATTGTTAATAAAAGTTGAATAATTTAAGGAAACTACTGACGTATTATCATTATTAGACGTAAGATAAGAAAAACTAAGATCTTATTAATCTGTTCCGATATAATTGTTATAATATGTACTATTAATAAACTGATATAACCCAATTTCTTATAAAATTAAATAAAATAGATTACAAAAATATTCTCCCGTAGCAATGTTCTCTGGAACTAGCACTTATCCAGTAATCATCAAGCGTACCATAACCACAGCGGAAATGGCTGAGGCACTTACTTTTTTCAAAAGGAAGGAAAAACATCTTTGCTATTTCACTAAGAAGTTTTTAACAATTTTACAATTGACGTGCATGAAAATTAGTTTAAAATGTGTACATTAAGATGAGTTAGCAATATTCGAAATCAAAGGCCAGGCAGGATTTCTACAATATGGCAGGTCGTAGCCACTTTGCCAGTTCAAACAAACAACATAATAAAATGGATTTTGTTGTTATGAAAACATTTCCAAAACTCAAGCAGGCGTAGCACCGACACGATTTAAATCCAATTCACGAGCCGTCAAATTGTAATCTAAAAGAAATCGAAACTCAAAAGAAAATTGTACGCACAAAGTGTATTGTAATGGCATCACGTACGATAATCGATGCTATTATGACATACAAAGCAGAATTGCACCTAACTATAATCCAATATTTATACGATCCGTGACTGTAATACTTTGGGAATCTTGTACAAATCTGATTCTCTGTCTCGTTCTTGCCGTTCAAATTAGGAGACGGAGAGAGAAGGATGAGAGATCCATACATGAGCGTCATTTGTAGGTGTCCAAGGAATGTTTGCACTCCCTCGCCTCTCGGGTCGACAGGTAAATTCGTCCACAAAAGCAGTGGGAGTTCTTGTTTATTATAAGAAATACCTGACTGCAGGTAGACGTGCATTGTGTACGCGCCCCCTCCTAGCGAATAATAGAGTTTTCGGAAATAACACAATGACTACCTAATTTATGTCGGCTGGAATATTATTTTACATAAATTTTCGGAAACGTACCTGAGGCTTTCTTCCCAATTTTTTGTATGGCGCTCCGACAATCACTGTTTTGGGTGACGTTAGTCTCGGTTCTTGCGGTTGATTTGTTTGTTTTACGGGCAATTTGCGATTATAAACATGTTTTTGGGAAGTCCGCGATTTTATCTCTATTATTTGTGACCATCCTACCACTAATTAAGTAGTTTAAAAATTAAAGTGAACAGTTCCGATGTTAATCTACGCATAGTCGAACATAACGAGGTCACTAACCGCTTCTCCTTATGAATATTAAAACCCGACACTTGGAGCGTATAAAAATCCGATGCAGTCGTAAATGGTATATTATCAAATTCTTGACGTAAAATGATCATCAACGGGAACGAGCTGCGCCGTAAACATGACAAATTGATCCGTGTGAAGTTCTGTGATAAAAAACTGGTTCAAATAGTAGCCTAGAGTGTGGGCGGACATGAGTAACACCAACAGTATAATTCGTTGAATTTCGTTACATTGAAAGTGTAAAATTATGAGTAGCAAATGCAATATGTTGCAACTTGCAAGTCATTTAATTTATCCGTATTACCGAGCTTGCAAAGCTCTTATTCTAATCTAAATAAGGGCCGTTTCAAGGTTTATTCCATCCGTTTGTTTAAGTTGTTTTCTACGTATTTGTTAGGTATTGACAAGGCGCACTGACTGCTGATCAATATATAATGCATTCAATGGTATTGTACTTTAACGCTATGAAAACATCAATAGAGATCTACCTGAAGTAAGCACCTGCTAGCATGTACGAACGAGGGTACCATCAAATTTTTATAGTAAAACTTGTGTATGCAATTTTAAAGCTTCTGCTCTGAAAAAGAAAAAGGTTTTATTTGTATAGTCGTTTTATTGAGTAGTGCAAATCGTAGCGCCGCGTGAAGTAATTCTTTAAATGATGTTAGTATGAAAGTAGACAATATAAAATGCAGAATTGTCTTATATCATGTAATTTATGGTTGAACGGACCACCTAGGATGTCCGTTTTGACTGACACAATTTAATCGTTTCCGTTTTTAGAATGAGCAGTATGCTGTTGGCCCTAATGGCTTACATGCAGCGTCACCAGGCTTAGGAAGACAGAACTAGAAGAGCTCTAACTTTAGCTTGGTTACTGTAAGGACAATTTAATATAACTACATATTTTTTCCAAATTGTCTTCATTTTTGTATCTTTACATTTTACTTATCGACAATATTACATTTAGTGTACTAATTTCATACAACGATGGGAAACATGAATCTATAATTAAACTTACTTCCTGTTTGTAAACGTAGATTATGTTATTAAAAAAAATTAACGTACTAATACTATATCAGGTTGCTCATTCCCCTCTAATAACGATGCAATAATTGAGACATTAAGATTGTTCCGATAGAAAGTTTTATGGAATAATAAGGTATGCTATAATTAGAAACACTAAAACCACTTACTTCACTTTCAGTCCAATCTATAAGACTAGATTTTTCTTCTAGAAGGTTTTCTGAACTTCTCTTCTCGTCTTCTCCGTCACCTTCGTCTTTGAATACCTTGACCTCGTCCGTGGAGCCCAGGTCGTCGCCGCCCGAGCTCGCTGCTGAACTCGAGTGCGCATGCGGCATTTTCAAGAACCTAACGCCCCAACTTCCATTATCCCATCCTTCAACTACACATACTATCTGTCATCCATGACCGAAAACTAAATTCCCATTTTTAACTATTTATATCAAACACTGAAGATTTGTCTTTCTATTAGATTTACCAATGACATTTGATAAATGATTACGATTATTGTTTTCCACACTTACAACTAACTACTAGGCAAATGTTTGGTTAACTAAACTAAATGAGATCACAGATAACTTTTGTCAGGTTGAACTTAAGACGCTAAAGTTGAGGAGTTCCATCTGGTTTCGTGTTGAATTGCATCTGCAAAAAGAAAAAGAAAATTTATAAACACATTTCTTTTTACTTTAAAAATAAACACATTTATTAAAATTTTCTCTTATATTTTTCGTTGGTTCCAGAAAAATAAAGCAAAAATTTAGGAAATTACGTAAGCCAAGTAGGCATCAGCCTAAATTTATCTTTTAATTCGCCGCATTGTGCTTCCATATACAGGTCAAGTTGGCTGTCAAGCACTCGTCAAGTCCCTGGCCTCGGGCCAAGAGCCTAAGAAAACCCGAGCGAACCAAATAACATATTGGCTTTGAAGCGATTCGGACAAATACGCCCATCCTAAAATGTTTCACCTCCAATCAATAGTCATTTATATTTATAATGTTAGTAATTAACATATTAAATCAGTCAAATGTTGCGAAAAGACAAAACTAGATTTAAACAATAATAAGGATATTGAAACCTCAAGATGTAATCTTATATTAATTTAATATTATAATTTATGTTAGACTAGTGTCTCGCTTGCAGTTTTGCCCGTAAAATAGACTATTATTATACTAGAATAGCGAACGTATATTAGGGGAATATATTTTATTTTATAGGTAAAATCGATAAAAATAATTATAACTAACTAATATTTTTTGTGCCTCAGACTACTTAGAAACAGAAGTTCTAGCATTGTTTATGACAAACCACATTACATTGTTAAATAATACATTGTCGGAATTCAAAGTAACAGGTGAACCGAAACTACTGATAGGGCTTCGCTAGGGTCAACAATACTTATGATTCGAATCACGATCATATAGGCGCCAGAGAAACCGTCAATTATGGTAACAGAGGGGATACCTTAATAGTTAAGCTATAATATGGTTGCGTATTATAGTTGTTTGATGTAATCTAAAAAAAAAAAAAAAAAAAGAATCTAGTGATACTCTCCAAATGTGGTAAAAATCATGAAACTGTACTGCTTCAGAATTTGTTTATTTTAATTAAATATATTTATGTAATTCTAACATACTATGTTTTCTTGCAGTATAATTCGCACAGTATTCAAAGCGTCAATGATTCGCTCGTAACTTTATCAAAATGGGCCAAGACTTATCAAAGTTATCGCACCTTTAACTAATCTAGGTAATATAGTATATAACTAACTATGTTTAACGCATAGAGCAAGCCCGTAAATTATATCTAATATAGAGAAAATTAAATAACTTCTCATTATAGGCCGTCCAGCCGCTGTGATACAGAGCTGTATTAAGGTGATTTGTGAGTTTGATCCGCTCTTGGAGGTATTAAAATTATATTAATCATTTTCCCCGCTAAAGTAAGCTAAAGTTGAGTTTCACTACTCAAAACGCTATATCTCGAAAAATTTACTGGAAACTTGAGAACGGAGTGTAGGTTCTCTAAAAAAGCGTTTGTTATTTTTTTATTATTATATAGAAGTCTCACGAATTTTCTAGTCGCTACTGTTATTACATCGACTTTCAAATTACCTGCGTTTACGCATGATGATTATATTTATCTTGTAACAAGTATTCATTAGTATGAATTAATGTTGAGAATTGATAATTAAGCTCATATTATAGAAATAAATTAGTTTAAACAGCGCTTATCTTATATCATCTGTGGTACTTATATTTACATATTAAAAAAACAATGCTGTGAAATCTGTTTGTCTATTCAATTTGTGGAAATTAAAGTAGTATACGAATGAAGAAAAAAAAAGAAATTTATAACTATTTTAGTGCTAAGTATTTATTTAATTTTTTAAATGAACACAGTCAAAGATTAAATAGGTAAAAGAATAGCTAAAAATTAAATATACCCACGCTATTTATACATTATACAATGTTTTTTCCACATATATCATGGTAAAAAGCGGGAAAATATTCTTACAACTTGGGTCGGATTCAGTATCGGGCTTTTTCTTACCAGAGCAGAAAAATAAAAATAATTTTAAATATACCAATAACGATTATTTCCCAAAGTTGTAACCAAACCCACAACCATCCTGTTTACAATGCTGTTATGCAATATGCTATAGTTAATAATTTATGGTAGAGTGGGCAAAGGGAACCTAATGATAAGACTCTCCGTTCCCCACAACAATTTTATTTGATAAACAAATAAATTCAAAGCTTCCAAGACCGAAGCTCTACCAAACTATACTACCGTCAATCACATCAGCTAAGGCAGCGCACGCGCATCGTAGAATGCATTTGTCATATTGGTATGTGCACAATGAATGTGGCCGACACGTTTGAACGGAGTTATGCATGACAATGTGCACTTGTATTTAAATTCGAAGCCATAATTACTTCTCTCATGATAGTAGGGTGAGATATTACTTACTGTACCTTAGACTTAGGTGTATTACAAGCTTTAAAGCTTTTTCAAACTATGTTTTTATATTAATTTTAATACACAATGCGGTGTTTAGTTACGCCACTCAAGCACATTTCGACAAGTGACGCACAGTGTCTGAAATTCGGAGAGTGTTAGCATTGGGTTTTCTCAGCCTACTCGGATGATATGCAGGATACAAAAAAAATAATTAAAAGCTGATAAATTTAATATATGCGTAACATATATATAAAAACATCTTTTGTTTTACAATTTATGTATTTATTAAGCGATAATTTTCTCATTTATTCAAATAATAAGTATTAAGTATAATATATAAATTTATTTTTTCACATTTTAAGACCGCTTTAATTATAATATTAGCCGTTTATGAACCACAATAGAATTTACTAAGCGTAAAATTAATTACTTATAAAATTATTTTGGTTTGATGAAATTGCGTGTTTTTTCCTTAAGAGATAAGAACTAAATTCCTTTGTATATTTAGGAATTATACATATGTATACGTATATGAAAATTATATCTTTATTTCCGCAATGACCGTGCGTTTCGTATTTGATTTTATATTATATCTTTTATTGCCTATTATGTGTAGCTCAATATATTAGTTAGTTTTACGGTTATTATAATAACAGGTAAAAAGATTGAAATTAATTTTGCTCACTCAAAGATATTATATTTCATAATGATTTAATTTTTATTGTCGAAGATTATAAAATTAAAAGACGCACAAATTCGAGGCTTTGTTTGTTAAGTGGTGGAAATTAACGCCATCCTTTCCAAATTCGTTTTTCCAAGTGTAAATCAAACCCACAATCATATTCTTTAAACTCAGAGACTGTGTCATGATAAATAATATTAAACGTGTTAAATTAAGCCTACCATTTACAATCTTTCATTAAGAACAAAACAACTTAACTCAAGTTTAACTTAGTACTACACAAAAATAATAGAAAACAGAGAACTGTCAGCTATACTTAGGTTTCTTACTAAAACAAGTAAGGTGCCAAGTCCAATCCATTCAGGGATATACGCCAACTCGTTCGTCGGATGTGGCGCCACTGCGGCAAAAACAACAAAACAATCATACTTAATGCTTATTTTCATGTTCTATAAATCAAGAGTAATGTGGAATAATAATTCTCTGTCTTAGTTGGTGCTTGTAGGACTTGCTGACTTAACTATTAGTGACAATATCAATTTATACTTATTTATTATTTTACTTAGTCTATCTAGATTCTAGATTATGTTTTTGAAGGGTTTTCCTGTACTAATGTTTCATATAACAAAAGATTTTTCACCTGACACAGTTGATTTCGTTTACTACTTCATAATTCTAAATGTAATAAGTTAAATTACATTAATTATTAAAGCTTCATATTCCAAATAAATTTTGAAAGTAGCATAAATAATCGTGTTAGACATCTCTTAATCTGATTAATAATCAATTTGCGTAAAATAACTCTTTGATTATTTTATTAATATTATCACTGATTTCTTTAAATATCTAAAAATGATTCACCTGTCGACCCAACGATTGTTAGGTTTAATATTAAAGCTGTAAGCCAATATACTGAGGACATCATGGCGCAGTGGATGACTATAGACGCTATAGTTATAGGTTTGGATTTTATGGAAATAAATAATTTTAATTTCCCCACTGAGTTCAACGAAGATTCTGCTATTCAATATGCAATATCTAGAATGTAGTATAAAGTGGGGAACAGATTGTTTACATAAGATTTTCTTTGCCTATCCTTCGCATATAATGGCAGAGACGGGAGACACTAAGCAAACATATATATCGCAATATATTTCGACTCGTAAACAGCCAGCCTTATATAACAATGCTCATAGAAAAGAGCATTAGCATAGCAAAACTATAGTAGTATATCAAACGTATGATCTATCATTAGTATCTCTCGCACTGGTGAATATCTGATGAACGACCTGGATGCGTGGATTTAATGCCTTCGTCGTAGACAATTTTTAGAGCATAAATATATATATTTTTAAATTTTGTTTGGGTATCAGCATTTTCCTTTATTTTACTATAATTTTTAGCTAAACGCATTCGCTGTGTGTTCTCCAACGTGACATTGGCGAAGCGATCTGTGTGTGAAAGCGAAGAAATGAAAATAATTCATTACCCCGAGTAGAAATCGAACTCAGAATTAGCTAGAAGAGCAGCTTCCATTTAACTTACTATAAAAAAACTGTAACAATCACATCGATGTAAATTAACAGCATTATCTCATATTAAACTCCTATAAATAAAATATAGTACCTATGTAAGGCAAGTGCTAAACTGTGAATGGTAATGTATAACCTTGCTTTGTAATGGTCTTGCCATCGAACCCATCGGTTTTATGGTGGTTTTTACGATTGCCACGCGAAACCGTTGTTACGAGTGTTTCTCTAAATGATTTCTGTTTTACATGATTTGCAACAGCTTTCGACGATCAAGATTTATGTACTTAATAACCATGTGGAGCAGTGGTGGGCGTGTAGTTACAGCGGACGGTAGTGTGTTTGATTCCTCTTCAAGGGAACAAATCATTTACATTTCCCAGCTCTGGTAACAAGGCAAAACGAGGCGTTGGGTTCTGCCAATCAATACGCATTGGCTCAACCACTGGACGGAAAGTGGGCAAGGGGGTGTCTTAACACTACGTTCCCTCTGTCTACACCGCTCGATGCGGGATACGTGAAGCTAAATATAAATAAATAACTAACTTTCTACGTACTGATAGTTGTATGAATTAGCTAATTTGCTCGTAAATTTTATATTGGTAGAGATTCTTGGTCTCGAGCCAGCTTTAAAATTCTTTGCAGTTTTATCATATATTAGTGGCGTATTCCACAGTAATTTATGATTATTTCAATACTAAAACTCTTAATTAAATGGTGATTACAAAGAATTTTAATAATAGGATGGAAAATCATTAATGTATGTACTTATTTTTGGTCATATTCGAGTTAAAAATAATGAAATCGTCAAAAATAGAACAGGAACAGGAACAGAGTGCCTTAACACTACATCCCCTCTGCCCACTTTGAGATACAGCGTGAAAGTAAATAAAATAATACAAAACTTTAAACAGAACAAATCAGAGTATTTAATCCGTAAATTAAAGAATCAACAACATTTCAACTACGTCGCACACTCCTTTCCTGGAACATGGTCAAGTCATGCAATTTGTATTCATACCTATTATGACACGATCACATATCCATACATTTGTGTTTAAAAAGTATCCTGCTCGCTTAGTTTTACACATTTTGCATAAATATATGTAACTGCGGCTATAATGTTGAGTGAATTTAATTTAATTTTCATTTTTATGCGTCTCTTGTAATTAACTGGGTTCAAAATGATATTCTGCTAACTGCTCTGGTAGACTAAGCGCAGCGTTAAGTTACTACTACTTCCATATGTTCTCCCTGCTGTGCCGGAAAAATGTGAAGTTTATAACTAAAACGTACTTCTAAATCATGATTTGAATCCATGTACTTGTACGCATCCGACAACGACTTTCATTTACTTAACCATTTCTGAGTTTAAATTATTTTTAACCTTATTTTAACCTAAGACGAATAAATAAAGTATCAAATGTTTCACAAGTGCAAATTACTCGAATACTTTGTCGAGACAAAAAAGAACAGTACAAAACAAACAGAAGCACTACATTATATCGAACAAAATAAAGCAAAAGTTTTCTTATTAAGTATCTTGAAAGGTCTAATATGTACGTACGAATACATACGCGCTATAACAGCCTGTACGTAGCCAACAGCTAACTCAAATTACAGCATACACTTGTTTTTTTTAACTTCAGTTAGAATGTTGAATCTTTTGGTTTTCTGTTTGTCTATTTGCTTGGCGGAAAACATAAAAATATTTTAAGATTTTTTTTACATACAGAAAGTTTGTAATATCTCAGTGAAATATGAACTCTACATAGCAGGGCAATCAAGACAGAGGTATTTATAATAAAATTGCAACACTTCATTCCCCACTTTTTACCCTAATACCGGGAAGTTGCATGTAAGTGGCACAAACAAATATCGAGAATCAAAAATTAAAAACATTCAATACAAAAAATATAGTTTAAAAAAGAACTAAAAACACGTCTTAGTAATACAAGCGCTAGTTTCGATTATATGATAATTCGATTGGTTTCCTAATACCATAAAGAGTTTCCTCTAAAGAGTTCCCATATCCAGGTCCATCAGCACTCCAGCTCGTTAATACCTTCTTAGTGTATTACGATGGTATTAACGAGCTTAAGCTACGCATAACTTTAAAGTTTTTTGAGAACACAAGCGTGTTAAAAAAATCAGTGTTCACAAAAGATTGTAAAATAAGAACAACTCAAAACTTGTCTCAACAGTTTAAAGTTTAAAACTCTAAACTAACACGGCTGCGTCGAGCACAGTAGTTAGGATGCAAATTTAAAATCTATGTTCGCACGCAACCACGTCACGTCATGCATTTGCGTCCGCTGTTTATCTGTTAAGTGGACGATTTCGATTATCAACATTATATTGTATATTGCAAGCTATTCTAATCCTTATCTTTGATATTAATTTCACATTGGAAATTGGAAAAATATCGTGTATGATAAATGACATTTTAGTTACAATATAATATATGTTTCTTGTATATGGTGAAAATTATCGTAATACTGTCATAGCACTTCCGGAGGCAAATTTGGAGAAATCGATGACTAATCAATGCAGCATACCAGGGTAGGCGGAGGGAATCCAGAGTTAGGACGCTCTTCCCCTAATAAAATACAAAGTTACGTCTATACGATACGAGAAAAATAATGAAAAGAACTCCAACACAGTCTTATAATTTACCTTATAATTTGTTGGGATTGGTACTTCGTATGTGCCCAAGGCCCTAAATAAGTCCTAAATCGACACAGAAAACACTGGAGATAATCAATGATTTATTCTGCTTATGTACTCGGTCCTTCAACGGATATATTACTAATATTTAACCACTAAGAATGTTAGGTATGTTAATTAATATTAAATTGTTTACTTATTTTCCCTATTGCTCAATTTACTGTTAAACTCAGTAACACAACAAAATATTTTTTATTCATGCATTTATTTGAACTGTCTTGTATATTTCCTAGTATATAATAATTCTTACATTCATTATGCTGCTAAATTATTTCTCTAATGAAAAAGAATATAAATTGAAGAGAAAGAACAGACAGTAGATTAAAATCTTGATGAAGATCTTCAATAAGACGTCGCAGATGTGACCGCGTTCACAAACGTTTTACATGCAAATGTGAGAACTAAACTTGGAGTAAATCTCTTTTCTGTCTACCCACATTTTTAATCTAAATGTTCCCTTATTACGTTCCAAATGAATTTACGTCTTTTGTTATTTAAGTTGCTTTGCTTGGAAAAATTTTAAATGAAAATTTACTAAATGTAGCATTTGTATAGTTTTAAAAAAAATGTTTTATATTTATTTTTATGTATCTTTATTGTTGCGTGACACTTATTTTAAAGAAGACCTTTTCTTTTATTTATTTCTACTTGACCACGAAGTCAAAGATAAAAGCCACATAGTATAAATAGATATTTCATAATATCACTCTTATTTATGTAACACTAGCTAATGATAATCGAGCTTATACAGTATACAATACTGAATCAGCATTACCTATATAATGTATTATGTATGTAATTGTACGATTAGCATTTAGAATTACGCATTTAGTACTTTACATCACGTTCAATATGGAAATTCTCATTTATATGTAACTAAGAGGATATATTGCATATTTTTATTTTCCTATTTGTATAAGTATTACTAAGAAAAATATCAAAATCGGTTTATCCGGGTTTTAGTCTGTTTAATTTTTTTGCTTTCAGCATATCTAATATATTGAATTCGTTATCTTCGTCATGGATAGTCAGTCACTTATGGTCTCCTGCGCCAATAGGTGCAACTAAGATAAGTATTTACATTTACGACGCAAGTTAAGTTGACTCGTATAGAAGGTTTCCTGTATCGATACTATAATTTTTAAGTGGTCGCAAACTGTCGAATGGTAGAAGACTGTAAAACAAGACTATTATGCACGCGGACTGAAATAAACCTTGAATTGTATAGTCGTTTTATTGCAATTTGCCGTTAGACCATCTTCACATTTCAAAACATTCTATTAGCTAACAGAAACCGACGTCTGTATTTCATACATTATTTTCAAACAGATTTTTTTTATTTACTTCTAAAAATTTCAGCTTTTGCGCACGGTAGTGGGTTTGATCTCCATTAAAGGGAATGAATTATTTTCATTTCCTCTACTTAACACGCATACGCACGTTGAATTGATGTTTGTGAGTTATCATAACATAAAGAGTTGCTTAATATTTATTTATACTATAATATTTAAACTTATTTAAACCAATTCTATTCTTACTACTTAATTAACAAATAATTATCTATTGAAATATTCAAATATTACTAAAAAATAAAATAGGCAAAAGATAAATGAAATAAGAACCCCATAAATCCCTTAGCGTAGGTATTTAATGTTATACAATAGTATTATTCCCATTGGGTCGTTGTGATATAGCGATAAAGATCCCCAATTCATTTGAAAGTACGCATGCGCTGTAAAGAAAAGTTTAAGTACCTATAATATTTTTATATTTACGTACTGAAATTGGAAGATTTTATATATAAAATGTTTTGTAGGAGAATTTTAATTGTATGAATATATAAAAAATATATTTAAAGAAATTTATTTATTAGTAACTTAAGAAATCTACATACATATATGGCAAAAAATTTAAATTATATTATCCACTAAAATTATATGGGTAGCTAAAGAGAACTTGGAAATTAGTGTTAAAACACTCTACTCCAATAAAGACACTTCCGTTCTCCAATATTCTCCGAATTCTGGAGATATAATATATTATGGAGGTAAGTCAGATTTGGAATAATAAAAAAAAAATTAATTTAATTTAGTGAATAAAATCACAGTTAGAAATGTTATTGTAATGTATATTTTCCGCCTTTGAATTATCAAAGAAGAAAAACATATTGTTATAACAATTCGGATCATTATAAGTTTTATTACTTAGTTCTGGGAAAACGAGTTTCAACATATAAATTCAATATAAAATTATATATCCATACAATTCTTTCAAAGCTCTACTGTCTTTTTTATACAATAAACAAAATAATATAATCGTTTACTTCATTTTCAAGAGCTTGTCACATTTTTTTGTTTACGTACTAGGCTTCGCCCGTAACTTTGTTATGGATTTTTTTTTCACCGTTTCCCTTAGTATATCAAGAAACCTCTTTTAGGGTACTAAAATACTAGGGGGTACCCTAGTATCTGTAACCTAAAAAAATCTCGTTAACTCTAGTAGTTATATCTGTGCGTTGTCTGTCACTCATTTACTGATGGTTCTTCCATTTGTACATATATTTATGTTTTATATTTATACCTATTATATAGATTAGAAATTCTAAACACATATCTATATTATAATTATTCTATTACATGAGCGCTATTCAAAAATACTCCCAACTTGGCCACGACGGCGTCCTCGCAAGATATTATTTAACAAAAAAGACCCCTCGAAACGCCCGTAGTCAGAACTCGCTGACAAATGAACCTGTCAAGACAGGAGTGACCTTACTCATCGAAGTAATTTAAAATATAGAAAAATATATTTTAACACTAAAATAATATAGTAAAACATATAAAAACTAGAAATCTACCACAGATTCTTCTTATTCTCAGTCTTAAATAATTGCTTATACAGTACAAAAAATATTTCTATAAGCCTAGAGATGTGATCCTCTACTTTCAATGATACTACTTACATTTTTCTATAGTAATATTATAAAATTGAACAGTTTGTTTGGTTAAAATTATTTTTGCGTTGGATAAATCATTTTTAGAATTTATTAAAGCGGTTATAACATAATATGTCATGTACCTACCACAACGAAGGCAAATCAAAACGCAATGCCTTCAGAATTCGGCGGAAAGTGGGGAACGGAAGTGACTTAATGAGAACAGAGTGTCTTAACACTTAGTTCCCAGGTTTTATTCATAGCGTGAAGCTAAAAACAATTATTATACACAACTCCAAGTTATTCCCCTTTAACCACTGACGCGAAGTAGCAGTAAAAAGCTAGTTTTAAATAAAACAAAAACCGCAACCTCTATCCATCCGTACGTTTGCAAAAAACACCGAAACTCGTGACAAAGCATACTCGGGTTACTAATATGCAATATTGTATAAATGAAACGAATCCAACCCTTATTACAATTAATTAAGAGTCATCAAAAGTGGGTATTGTAAAGCATCGTGTTTCAAGTTCGAGGCACGTATGCGATAAAATAAATGTATTATTTATATTTAAAACTGTTTACACTTGTTACTTTAATGAAGATCGACAAGCGATGTTTTAATGAAAGTACAATTAATGTAAAAACTAACCTTCGTAATGACAATTGTATTGTATTTATTAACCGACTTCAAAAAGGGAGAGGTTCTCAATTTGGTTGGTGTTTTTTTGTATGTACTCTGACTACGCCGAGATTTCTGAACCGATCTACGTGATATTTTGTTTTGTTCGATGCGTAATAATTGGCGTGTAATCCCATAAAAGTTTCACTCAGTTTGGCCCAGTAGTTTTTATTTATTTGTTGATTTAGACTTTATAAAATATTTGGCTAATAAAATAAAATAGAGTAGATATAACGATAATATTCTTAATGAATTATTACTATGAATGCTAAATGTTTTCATGATAAATCTAAACTTCTTTACTCAAAAGTCGCACAATAAATAAAATCAAATAAATAAACCTTCATTACTTCGGGAACATAATGTTAAGACACTCCGTTCCGACTCATTCACGCTCTTCGTCTTATTACCAAAGCAAAGAAAAGAAATTAATTTATTCCCCCTAGCATAGGGCACCTAGCCCTTATATCGCGCCCATATTTATCACTTTTACAATGAGACACTTGGTCGCTACACTGGCATTGCAAAATTAAGCCGATAGAAATATATGTTTTCATGTTTATATGCCCCCACGACCCCAATTAATCTTGCCTTAGACTATATATAATATTATATACTTCATACATGAAGTAAAATTACTTTTTAGTTTTTTTTTCATATATATTTTACTATATGTACCTATTTAATTAGAGCATGTCTTCGTTCAAAAATGAAAATGTCTTTAATTCTAGTTACCTAAATATATTTGAAATAAATCTATTTTATCTTCATGCATTGCCTAAAGAGCCAAAAAAACTGGCATTCCAAAGTTAACCTTACAAGAATTTTTGCTGATTGACGGAGCTTAACGCCATGAATTATCTAATTACACCGGTAACAGGTTTATAATTAATATAATTATGTAAATATTCAATTTTCATTTAAGGTATTTTTTTTATTAGCATAAATGTCTTGAATGAGAACGAAATCCACACATAACCTTTGATTTATTTGAACACATCACAACGGCGTCATTCTTTTAATTATTTTCAACAACTTTATGTAAAAAAGTAATAAATAATTAATACGGAAAATTTACGTGGTATAATACGTAAATGTATATAACTAGTGTTTGTAATTATTGGTTAAATCAGAACTAATTAGCAGAATAGGTCAATCATCGACTAATGATGTCAGTTTCAGACTTAGTGCCAAGTCATTTTGTGGACGCATGTTCATACTTCAGAAGTTATACGTCATGCGTTTCATATTATACAAGCGACCCACGCGCGGCTTCGCCCGTTTATATTTATTGTTATATAATAACTAAATTATACAAAATGTTTTATTCTGAAGTATAAGCTATATTACCGTTAAGTTTCATCTTAATCTGCTTAGTAGTTTTGCGCGAAATTGGCACAAACATCAATGCTTACAAACTGTCACATTTATAATATTAGTAGGATTAGCAGCATAAAATTACTACAAAATACTGTAGAAATTACAATATAATGTTTAAAAGAAAATAATATTATTAATCATTAATAAGCAAAGATGATTTAGTGAATAATCACTTCTTTCCGCTTCTATAGTTTCTTTTTATTAATTGTTGACACTACCGCAAAAAAAATTAAACAAATCATCATAATCACCATAATTTAGTGAGTAGTTTTATTTGCATAAATAAAGTAACACTTAGTGAGCTTACAATAGCGATGATTTAATTAAGCGTACAAAATTCAACGGTCAATACGCCCAAAGTACAGTCGGTACGAAAGATGTTAGTTTTTTTTTTTATTTTATGTTAGTTTTACGCTTTATCCGGAAACCTAAATTATAATAGAGCACCAAACGCTACGGTCTCTGTATATCTCTTTCGCTTCTTCCACTTTCATGAATTTCTTTAAGCCTTTCCTTCCAGGGTCATGTCACAGGGTATGTTAATATAATACTAAGGCTAACCTAGGTCAGCCCATACCTTTTTTAACGGTGAATGTTAAGAGAGGCAAGGGCAGACTTAGAGGTATAAGTATTAGTAAGAGGTATGGAGCTTACTTTATAACTTTTATTTGTATGAGGTTTAAAATGAAAATTACTACCCGCTGAAGACCTACGTGCGCGTGCGCACGTCAGTTTGATAAACGAAATAGTCGTGAAATTTGGTCGTGATATCTTTTAAATGTACCTAATTAGAAAAACGACTTTCTTATCTTTACGCATTTGGGGGATATCGCCCAATAAAAAGATATAATCTAGCAATAAAGAAATCTCGGTTCACCATTATGCAGTCTTTAAATACATAGTCTGTCGGGTGGCGGAACTTAACGCTGTATGTACTTATCAGAAAAAGAAACAAATCTACGTATATTATAACAATTAAATTTGCAATAACTTAACTGTCATCAACCTCTTCATACACCCTTCGGGGGGTCTTCATGCTTTTTACATTACCTTCCTCTAAAATCTTTGATACTGTGTTATCGAAGGTCAACCGAGGTCTCCCCCACGACCACCGTTACAAATTTACTATTTAATAAATAATTGTGCTAAAATATTTTTTTAGATAAATTCTTTTATTCATTTAATTTGTTTTACTGTACAAAAACATATATAAAAGTACACATTATAGGTAGTAACAAATTTAATAGCAAATATTTAAAAAAAACTATTCCAATATTGACAGTCGATTTATTTTAGTTACTAATATAATGTAAGCTTATTTTTTGCGGCGTTAGTCACTGTACAAACTACGCAAAAAGTTCTCTACGCCCCCCGACTGAACTGACCATCGTCGGCGGTGTATCCTAAGACCGATAATCACCTATCAATTACGCATCCTTATTCCATATGGGGACCAGTGGTTGTTGTGTTAGTAATATTGCCGTGAGACCCCCTTGAACTTAAGGTTTCTCACATGGCTTGTATAAAAAAAGCAGATTCACGCTTTTTCCCGCATACTTGGGTAGTAGAAGGCATTTACTGCTAAACACTCCGTTCTCCACTTTTCACCGTGATTATCAAGATATCGCGTATTGAATGGCATAACTTTATATGCAACGTCTCGGAAAGTGAGAAATGATATGAAGGACTCTGTGAAACTTGACATACATCCATTCCTCGAGCGTGGATACTCATTTCGATTAAAATTGAACACATTAATTTAACATAAAAAGTTGTACCCAAAATGCGAAAAATATAACATTTTATAGAGTTACTTATGAGTCAAAATCATAAAAGTCATAGAATAAAATACGATTACTTCTTTTATGATATTTTTTTTATTATAAAAGTTCGTGAAAACGGGTCCAAATCGCGATAATTAAGTATCAGTTTCTACGCATCTTTGCATTCCAGTAATAGGACCACTCGCTGAGCGATCACCTTGAAATTCTACTATTTTATCAACGATCTAAAACCATTTAATTATAACATAAATCTTCAAATGGGCATTTTATAGGCTTTAAGTTAGCTTGGTTAAGTTTTAGCTGATATTATAATAAAATATGTTTGTTTATTATCTTCATACGGCTAGCAGAGGAAGCCTGGGTATCTAATGTAAAGACATTCCGTGCCCATGTCTCCTGAAGACAACACACGATGATGAAACGGGAAGCGTGTTTTTAGTAATTAAATTAATAATGAACACTAAATACTTTGCAAAAAACAAAAAGAATCTCAAAAATTTCTAACGGACATAACATTAAAAATTAACTGAAATAACCATTCAAATCTGAAACTTAAAACAATATTAGAACAAAGGGCTATAAATTATAACTTTAATAGTGTCCCACACAATGGACGCTTCATTTTTTGTGTTTCGTTAGTTAGGTCGTAGTGGCCAGGTAGTCGATTGTATCTGTCTTTTTATATGACACCTCGGCCAGAAACTAAATATAATATATAATTTTAATAAATTTAAATATCTTAAAAAATGGGCAATAAATGTCTTAAAATTGTGGGTCCCTCTGAAATTACATGCTATTCGCAAGTTAAAATTTTGGTCTCTTGCGAACAATTTAAATAGGATTCTGAAGACATATTATGTTATTCTATATATTATTAAACTTTAAAGATTCTAAATTAAAACATTTCAACTATTTTAAAAAAGCCTTTGTTAATATAGTTAAAATATAAAAAATAAAGTCATCCATTCGACGTCAAAAATCTAAAATCCAAACGATCAGGCGTGCCAATTTACACCACATTTGTTAGACCTATTATACCCAGTAGCAAGCAATTATGGTCTTCACGCAACCATGCCCATATCACGGAACGGGTTTACGCGGATGATTCTGAGACGACTCCTTCAACGCCCCGAGGGATATGTATAAGTGTCTCCTTAATTTTGACTCATATTACGGACAAGAGACTTGCATAGTAGATGTGCATTTGCTTGTTAATTCAGTGTCTTGAACTTCTTATAGTTGAATGACTAAAAACCTTGTCAAAACATATTTAAACGTCTAATTGACGCGATAAGTCTAATCTTGCATGTAAAACATAGACAAACTGACGGTCTGTCGCATTTGAATACCCAAAATATATAAAAACAGTATTTAAAATCAATTCTTAAAGAGCAAAATTAGAGTTCTATTTCGATTGATAATGACTTTTCCTTGGCTTGTACCGTGGAGGCAGAACCGGTTGGTATGTGCGTGAGCTCGTTGAGAAAACGATTATTATTATACCTTTAGTGTATAAGAAAGACTGCGGAATAGACGCCATCTGAGCCTACTCTTGGAGGCATCGAGTAATTACTGAAACTAATACGTTTCTTTTTATATTAACTATGGTTTTTACTCTAATATATATCTAGATAAGTTGGAGAAGCAAGAAATGAAAATCAATTATGAAATATTATTGCCTCTTGATTAATACAAAGACAGGGCTGTCAACATCACACAACAATATATCGTTATATTTAGAACTTATCTACAAAAAATAACATCTTTAATCTAGTTATTCTACATTTCAAGTAATTTAAAACCCGTTCACGCTTTTGTTTTGAACCATACCGTGTCCGATGTCGCCCGGCTACACCTTTGCTAATTATTATTATCGCGTTAAGTAAGTCCACATGTCAGCCAACTTTTAGCATAATTTTTATTTGCAAATCCATTTTTGGTTTAATTATTGCTTTTAATAGCAGCTTGCATTTCATATTGTGCTAATGTGTTTGAGTTATCAGAGGATTATTTTTTTTATGATACCCTATTAAGTAAGGTTACGGCAAAAACGTTACCATGGGTGAACATAATTTTAATTATTGTTTTTGTTTGTCATAGTTTTAATAAAGTAAATATATTCCTTATTTGCCTAATATGACAATTGAAAATTTCGTTAAATAATAATATTAAATAACACTACAATACTTAGATGTTTACTATATTTATTAAGAAATATATTTTTAATTCTTTTTTAGATGGTCTCATAATCATCGATTTTGTAATACTCTGTATATAAATATGTTATTATAACATATTTTTAAATAGACCAGAACCGTGTCCAAGTCCATACATCATCAGGTCATTATTCACACAATGACAAAAGTACATTGGAAAGGACAAGTGGTCGCAAAAAATAACCAACTGCGTTTGCATAATTTTAAACAGCATATTTTCAACTTCTTCTCAGTAAACATAAAATCGCTATTCCCATAGAAATGAGGGCCGAAACTTTGTTTTTTTGTTCATTTTGTGACAAGTTCAGTCTTTTCTAGGAATGTCCCATTAAATGTCGACTGAACGAAATTTATTACGTTCCGGTCGATATAACCAGTTTTATCAGTTAATTTTACGTATAACCACTTCTATGATATAAAAATAAAATTATTGTGGATTTGAAAAACAGTTTTTTGACTCAACGTTTGTGTCATTATTTTTTTAATATTTGATTTTTATGTTTATCTTTATATTTCATAATGACTACTGTGAAATGAAATATTAATTACACAAAGTTACATTTGTCCAAACCGTGTATTGACTAACAATAATTAAACGGCCAACAACATTCAGATCACACCGATTTATATGCTAATTATAAAATATACCAATAAATGCTAAAATACTTGTGTCAATATTTCACTTTTATATGGCAGATTAACTTTTATTTTGAAGAATGTGCGTGAGAGAGTTTTTAATTTTCTTTTTCGAATATTGGAAACGGATAATGAGTTTTTTATGATTCGAGTCGAGTCTATCATCTGTGCTATACAGTGGTACCAGCTTCAATTCTATTATATGTATAGTAGTGTAGATATATAGTAAACAGAGAAGCAAAATCGATTCATATTGTAATTAACAAAATCGTATTAGGCAACAACTATCATATATCATGCAGAAATTTGAAACTTTAAAATATGATTTTGTGGCAAAATTACTTTGAACAATATAGTATTTTGTTACGTTACTTGTGAGTTAATTTAGTTTTTTACTTCCATGAAAATCAGCATATAGAGAAGTGAGCGCGACGGTTGTAGGTTCATTTGACTCTCGGAGAAATGAAACATTTAATATTTTCATTTTCTCGGTAATTAGGAAAAACGTGACGTTGAGCTTGAGACACAACATGCAGTAGGTACGTCCAGATTTCGCCATAAAGTGGAGAACGTGTTTTAATGGGAATGGAGTATTTGCGTGAAGCTAAAACAATAATCCTTGCACGTACATCTTACACTATAACATACTAGGATAGGCTCTACCTATTTCCCTAATATCAAGACCCTCCTTTCTCAGCATCCCGCCCAAATTTGAGACATCGTGCCCCCATACATATCTGTACATATATTATTAAATGTTGTATTTCTTCATTTCAACTAAAGAACATTCAAGTAATATGTAAAAATATAAAAGATGACTATGAGAACTTGGATAAGTCGAAATCCATTAATATTCTTGAAACGCGCCGGTCAACGGGTTGATCGTTGTTTTTATAGAATAACCGACTTTATGCAGAATACGGTGGACAATTGAAAATATAAAGTTAGTTTCCAATAAATTATGTTTCTGGAGACTTTTTTAGCCCATTGAAGTCTGATTTTAATGATTTCTGAGATTTTTTTGCAATTTAAATGAAGTATGTTTTAAGAAAATGCCAAAAATAATCTTTGTTCTGATGTAATATTTTTTTAGATCGCGTATTTTGTATTTAGTTATTAACTTAGTAGAAATCTTTTTAAATATAAACTAAAACAATTTCCTTAATCCCAGGTAAATTCAAACGACCATAAATATATATAAAAACCAGTACGCAACATCGGTTGCATACAACAAAACTCTGTATGCTGCGTGTGCGCATCAAACAACACGAGCGTATTAGCATTCTCATACTTGCGTTAGTTCTCATAGCCGCGCACGTTGTCTTTAGAGTTAAAATGTTATTTCTCATAAAACATTAAACAATAAAGGATTATATTATTGTATATAAAATACTAAGTTTGTGCTTAAAAATTCAAAAAGCAATATTTATGACAATCAGATTTACACGCAAAAGAAAATCTGTCTTGGGTGGGAATCGAACTTACTACTGTCACTTACTTACTTTACTAGCCACTGTCCTGCCTAGACCTCGTAACTTTTACTTTTTTAGTATCGTCGTATTTTTGTACATACAATACTATAAAAAAATCAAGTAAAATAACTAAAGACAAAATGAGTGATTCTATTTTTAAGCACTGTCGCCCATCACTAATTAGATAACATAGATAGAGTAATAATATGTTATTTCAAAAAAAAAAACAAATGTTTTAGATAAATAAAAGACACATGTACAACTAAGCTCACATTTTTTGACAGCTGACAAGTGATAAGACAATTTAGCGCGCCAGTAATTTTAAGTGAATAAAAAAAAATAAAGTTAATTAAACACGAGTACTTGCCGAGCGTAGGAAATGCGATTATATGAATAATTCATTCGAGATAACGACCAAAATAAGACGATTGTTCGCTTCTGAGAAAGAGCGTTTAGGTTTCTTTTTAAGTTTGGAGAATGGTATAAAGTATACCTACCTACCTACTCTTTATAGGTAGGTATGTAGAGCTTTTTTAAGTTTTCCTTTTCATTGTTGCCCTTTTTTTAAATTTTCCGCTTTATTTTTTTAAGTTTTTATGTCCGCAGGAACAGGGAAAATCTTTCCGTCGGTGTAGCGCGTAACTTTAATTTTCATTGAAAATATATTTATGTATTTAATTTTGTTCCTTAAAGTTATAGAACTAAGGTAATTTTTAACGAACTTGTAGTAATTATATATTTAAAAAAAAGGGTCAACACGGTTTGTTCAAATTGCTTAAACAAAAAAGTTTGCTGGCATATAATCATTATTGCGCTACCATAAATAAATAAAACACAATGTGGAAAAAGTTTTAATGTTTTCCCATTTAGATGTTTATATCGTGATAACATGTAATTTGACGCAAAAAACTATTTAATATAAGGGCATCCCAAGTTTTTTACGAAATATCCGCAGGTGCACAGTAGAACTATTTTGTTTGTTAGAAACTAAAAAAGAAAAACTTTACAAGTACGGTCATTGTCACCGAATATTAATTAAAAAGTTTTGTTGTAACGAATTTATAGAAATGTTCTTTTTTGTAATGTCGAGAACTTAAGGAATTTATATTTATAAAATAAATGTAGCTCTCGTTTGCTCTTGTTATAATTATTAAAATATTTCATTGGCAATGTTAATAATGCGTTCATTATATTTTGATGGTGCACTAACAACATTGTTAAAATATATCTGCTTGTTTTTTTGTTGCCAGTAAAAATATATAACTTTGCGGTCTATTATTATATATCTATAATTAATAAATGTTTTCTTTTTAAAAATTTAAATATAGATTACACTAGGATATTATTTATTTACCTAATATAATTTTTAATTACAAGTTTACCTTGAATTCTAATGCAGTATTCATTTTATATTATCTATAACTATTTAAGTTAAAACATCAAAAAAGATTTAAAAAAAAAACAATAACTGCTGTTTTCGAGGACGTAAATATCATTAACACTATTTGTACTTCTAAATTAAGTTTTTTATTTAATTAACAATATAATTACGTTGATACGTTTTTAATTGTGATAATGACATAACACATTAACAAAACAGTGGAATATTAATAATTCTTTATTTAAAGTATAGTTTTTTAAACATATTTTTTTAATGTTTTGTAGTGCTGTTCAAATATATTCCCTATCGTACATAGCCTTTAATTTACGTGTCACTGAATCTAATGCTCCAGTTTTTCTATTATATAATGGTTAACAAACTAAGCGTGAAGCAGTAGTATTTTAATTAAAAATAAATAATAATATTATAATCCAAAAGTTAATAGTTATTATTATAAAGTTATTTCTGATATGAAGTAAAAACTAAATAACGAGGGAAAGCCTTAATTTGTTTTTTGTCTTTTGAGAAATGCCTATAGGTCATTAAAAGCAGTTATAAAAAAATATGAATTCTTGAACAGGTTTTATAATTTAATAAAAGTATTTACTTCATATATCTATGAAATTATGTATATGTGCTTTGGTATCTATATGGTAATTGTTAATATTTATCATTTGCGCAGGTTCACGTATCTAATGTTATATGAAAATTTATTTGTTTTATTTGATAAACTAATAACATTTAAGTATGTTAAACTATTGTTTGTATTACATCTATTATTAATAAGAATTTTCTTAAAATTAATTATTAGAATATGGGTCCCACGTGTCATATGTCCGACGGTAAGTCGTAATGCCGTCTGTTTTGTATTAGAAATTTAAGATAGTATGTGATTTAATAGAATTTAGCTTAAATTTTAATAAATTTATATAAATATTCTTTTAATTACATATATTGTTAGAAAGTTACTGCATTATGCACTTTGTCATTTATGTATTAGATACATGCTTATCTTAAGAAAATATTTTTGCATTTCATTCCATTGCAACAAACGATGTTTTATGAAATAACAACACCATTATAAAAAGTTGCTTGATCATATTATTAGTTAACAAAACTTTTTAACGTGTTTCGAAAGTTTTATGACTCTTTTGTTTCAGCTGCAGTTAATTTTATTGCTTAAAACTTTAGTTTTGAGAAGTAATATCATTGTTTACGTGATGTTTTGCGTTTATTGCTCGCTTTCGAAGTATTACAAGTCGTTTATTTATGTACAGTGTAAGTTACATATAAGAATTGGCGTTCGAGGCGGTCGAATGGATGCACAGCTCGTATTACGACAATTTCACCGTAGCCGATAACGTATTTAATTACATTATAAATTACCCGACACACTTCCCGGGCTGATAAGGCGTACTAACAATAAAACAGTACTGTAGTAGTGTAATACAAACTCGGCATCATAACCTAAACTAATGCCGCTAAACCATCGTATCTTAATAAACTAAACATACCTAAACATTAGCATGTTGTACTCCAAAATAAAAACACTTAAACACAACACGTTTTTCTTTAATTATTAATAATGAATCACACACAGGCCACTCGCGTAATGTATAATAATATGAAGTAAACTCATTTTGCGGTACAGATGTAAATCGGTTGGTTGCCGCGAGTCGACTGCAAACAATAATGGTGCGTCGCGCGATACCCGTCACGCACACAGCTGTGGACCAACACACATACAGACACTAGTGTAGATATAAAAAACCAACGATCGGTATGCAGACGTTCGGTTTGAGCAGGTCCTCGGCTTGACGCTGTTTTCGTCTGCGGTTCGGTGTGGTCATTGCAATGAATTGTAATATCCTATTTGTATTTTGGATTTTATTTTTTTATTCCAAATTTAGTGAAGGTGGATTGATATTTACGCAAGGTGTATAAGATGTTTTTATCATAATTATTTCTTGTTTAACCTCATGTATACCATATCGAACGTGGAAAATGATTATTTATATTTATACTTTAACTTTTCCATTGTTTATATTCAAACTAATCTTCTAAATAACGATAAATATAATAAGAGAACACAAAAATATATATATAAAAAAAATAATTTATATCTGATAGTGGGTAAATTTATACGACTGGCAACTTTAAAAACAAAAGAACGGCAGTCAGCGAACCTTGAGTGGGCAGGCGATACGATTCGAGCCTGCGCCCGAGTCAGCGCGCCATGTTGTCGGCGGCTAGAGAGAGACAGCGCTATACTAAACTACACTTTAACTGTCGCCGTCTCTCTCGCACGCTTGTTAGCGTATTGCGTGCAGTAACTATACTCGTCAGCGACTGTACGTAGGGTTGTCGATTTTGTTATTAAATATAGTTTGGTTTTGTTGTTTACAATGTTTTTGTTTGTTTAATATAATTAATAAACTTTTTTAAATTTAATGTTAGATTACTTATATTATATTTGTTTCATAATTATTTAAGTGATATTTTAAATATAATAGTTCAACTGTATATTGTATATTTTTAGAATAATATTTTTATGAACGATACAACTAGTAACTAGTAAAAATACTTTTCATATAATTTTTTAAACAACAAGTAATAATCTAAGCATATTACTTAATAAAAATAAATCACTATGCCATCCCAAGCTATAACAAGAACAACAACAAACAAGCAAGCACATATCCAACTCCCAACCCTACCACACACACAAACACATATTATCTTACAAAATTTATAACAAGTTGAATTTCGTCTTGGCGGACACTCCTAAATTCTTACGGAAGGATTCTTTTTTTAACGCCTTTACTTGCCCCGAGGCGTTATAAAATTATAATCGTTGCTAATATAAAGTTTGTTTTAGTTACGATTTGTTTTAACTTGAATGATTACGTTGAATGAGCGTTATAATAGTTTGTTTTAGTTTTTCGTTAGGATTTTTGTGATGTTGTCTTTGCTTGTATGTAAAATTTTGGAAAAAATGGGCTAAGTTTTAAGTATATTAATAATTAATATAGTTCTTTCTATGCTATTAAAATAAAATGGTATGACACATTTTTTCTTTCATTTATTACGTTTGTTAATATTCAGTTTGTTTTAATTACGATTCGTTTTATCTTGAACGATGAAATTTTAGTCTACATTATGTTAGACTTTTTGTGATGTTGTAATTGCTAGGTAAATGTGTCAAATAAAAAAAAATGATTTAAGTAAGCTAAGCATTTTTTTTAATAATAATTAAAATAATAAGATTCGTTTCTTAATTATTAATTTTTATCGTTACAAAATTATATTTATAGCTAATATAAATTTTGTTTAACTTACAATTCGCTATAACTTAAGTGGTTTTGATGAATGGGCTTTATATAGTGAATACCTAACAAGAAGTTATGCGTCTGTTTAACATAATGGCTAGTGTTTTGTCTCCTATTTCATAATCTAGGCTGAGCGTTATATGGTCATTGCTAAATTGGTATGAAATAATATATAAGTTACTAAGTTATTTTTGTTATAATAATATGTTTTTTAATTACTTCAGTAATAATTATAAGGATAGGTAAATTCAGTAATAATTATAAGGGTAGGTAAATTTTTATTAATATAATTACTTAGTATCTATAAGTTTCTGTGTTTTAACTGAATTATGCCCATGAATGAGCTTTATAGTGGTTTGTGTTTTGATTTACATTTCATGTGTGCTGAGAGTAGTGTAGTCATTGCTATGTACTTAGGTAAAATAAAAAAAAAGAAAATATATGTAAAAAGTGCTTTTAAAAATCAATTTGAATAAAGAATATTTTGAATTTGATTTTTTTTATTCTCATTTTAAGAGCTGAGTCACTAAGGTGACTATGTTGCTCTGGTTAGTGCATAGTTTATAAATTTACTTATTATCGATAATTTTATTCTTTCATTCTTTTTACATATATTAGGTACCCAGTTGTTACGAGACGTTATAAAATTTTAAGCTTAACTTATATAAAATTCGTTTAAGCTAACCTTTGTTTTGACAAAATATTTTCCATGAATAAGCTTTATTGTAACTAGAAATAGGCGTCTGTGTAATATAATAGCTACTACTTAGGTCTACATTTCGCAACGTAGGCTTTATGTGATGTGGTCATTGTTACTTATCTCAAAATTTCATATAAAAAAATATTAGGTATATTTAAATATAGAAAAAGTAAATTATTTTTAAGTCAAAGTGTTAAGTAATTTTTCATGTATTAAGTTTGAATTTCATTAAAAATATGGCATAGATATAATTATATTATAATTGTACTCATTATTTTTAATATTTATTTCTTTAAAACAAAAAAAAAGTTAATTATAAATAGAACAATGCAAATGTATGAGCAAAGGTCAATCATATATTATAATATTATTTTCATTTATTATATTTTATAAGGTTTCTAATTATGTAAATTATAATACAGAATTATGTTACAACTTACAATTGAGGCCTTTGTGTAGTGCCGTAACAGCATCTGACTGCAAACGCGGTTGTAGGTTCGATTCCCATTCGAGGGGATGAATTAACAAACTTTCATGTATTCGCCCTGGTAACAAGGCAAAGCATAGCGTTGAGCTTTGAAACGCACAATGGATTTGGAATTTGGGAGTAAAAAGTGGGGGTTCCCTCTACTTATCCCACTATATACGGGATACAGCGTGATGCTAAATAAATCTTTGTTGTATTTTAGATCAACTCTCATTTTCGTATTTCTTTTAATTCCCTTAAGTAAAGATAAATATAACAAGATAATTAGGAACATTTTTGTAATACGTGCTAAACGAATATTTAAGTTTAAACTTGAAATATTACATAGACATGGTGTATCATTTGAAAAATGAACAAATATTTATTTAACCATCCTTCACTTGAGACGTACCGTCCCTGTCCCGCCTACACCAACTTGTGCATACGTCAGCAAAATCATCTGTATAAATAAAGTGACCAAGCGATATTCGAACCCACTATATTCTACGTAATAGTGGTCATTTCTTTAAAACTTTGAAGAATCTTTTTAGCGGAAAGAGAGTGCAGTTACTAAGCTATTGTTTTCTAATTTCTGTTGATTATATTGTCGGGTACTGTTGAGTCTCTAGACGGCTCGATAGCTTCCTAACTGACACTATTGTGATTTTATTATTTAAAATAAAAATTAAGACATTTTTGATTACATTAGTCTAAAGAATTTTATTATTCCTAAGAGTGAAATTTCATTAAAAATGTTAGGTTCGGTAATACGGGTCACTTAATTGATGGCGTCCTGAGCACTAATCATGTCGTACATGTCATGTTATATGGAGAACACACGAAGGAGATTGTATGGTAAAAAATAGATATTCTTACAATAAGAGAATATTTTAAAAATGTTTAAAATAGACTATGAGTCGCAATGTGCCATATTAATATATAAGTAGCAGCTAAGTACTGGAACGTTCCTCTCTTAAATATGACGATTACACTTTTATGGAAAGACTACTATTAGAGCTAGACTTAGCTCGATATAAATAATGATTAATGAGTTATTAATAGATCGTTTCAAAGTAATTTTAAATGTTTTTACTCAAAGTATCCATGCAAGTGTGTAATTTAGCTTGTTATTGTTTTTTTATATATTTTTAAACGCCGTAAGTACTGCAAGTACTTTTTACTTGAGTTACTTAGGCAACATTGTTGTAAAATGCTTCTAAATTAATATTTTACATACGAGTTACTCCTCAATATAAGTAGCATGTTAAATGTCAAAATTTATTTATCAACAAAACAAGTAAAACATTTATAATATTATATTTAATAGATTTTTTGTAGGGTTTTTGTTAACTTTGTTTAATTATATAAATCTACTATGAGAGATGTAATAGGAAAAATACTGTATTACTCAGAATGAATGAGTAAATGAGTAAGTTATTTATTTGCCTAGACCATTCCGATCCTCATCTTCCGCCGAATTCTTGAGGCTCAACACTAATGTGTTGATTAGCTATAAACTCAACACTTTGCTTTGCTTCGTTACGTGAGCGAGGCAATTAAAATATTAAATATTTCTTTCTTCCGAGTCGAAATAAAACCCACAACCGTCGCGTTTCGCACGCCTTAATATCAAGATATTTGTAAGATATCTTGCTTGATATTAAGAAAGAACAAAATTGTACCTGCCTAGTGCATATAAAGTTCGAATTTCACCTGTAGGTACTAAACCGGAAATACCTGTGTTTTTTACAGTATATAATGATTCACATGTAAACCTAATGTCGAAAAGCACATCAATCAAGTAAATTTATTATTCTGTCTATATATTGAAGGTTATTGGTCTGTCCGTAATAACTTCAAAACCTCAACCTTCTTCGGAACAAAGTTAATTAGGTTCGTATAAAGAAATCATTAAAAATACCTATAAAAATATATATTTTTTAAAGTTGTAAGTTTGTAACCCTTGTATTAAATTCACAAAACAATCTCATTTTATATAAACATTTGAGCTAAGTCGTGCCGCAGGGTCGCTGTTGTAGGTTCGATTCACACTAGAGGAAATGTATAATAATATAATAAAAAATATAATAATATAAAATATTAAATATTTTCATTTTCTGGTAACGAGACAAAATGCGTTGTTAAGTTCCGCCACTCAACATAAGCATTGCCTCAAGAATTGGCCAGATAGGAAAAGGAGTACCTATCAGCGTAAAGCTAACAAAAAAATATGTTACTTAATAAATTATTGAATATTTACCTATACATAAAAGAAATATATCTATCCATATAATAAAAAAGTAAAAATATTAAATAAAAATAACGAATATACTGGTCGCAGCACACAGTTTTCTTTAGGTGGACTTAAAGACGTAAAATGGTAAATCCCGCTTTTCCCGTTTCCGCAAGAATTTCGAGAAATCCTCTCTTAGTGTTCTCCTTCATTTCCTAACCTAACCGCTGCCAAATTTCAACTTTTCAAGTCCAGTAGTTTCATCTGGACGTTGTTTGTGAGTCACTCAGTAATAGAAGAGTTTTTTACTTATATAGGTACCTATCAGAGAATAAATAAAATTTATGTATAACATTTATTTTATAAATAAATTAAAACGTTTTGGACATAAACATATACGTAGATACATCATACCGAAATCAAGATATTACCTCAGATTCAAATATCACTAAGTTCGTTGTAAATAAAAGAAAGAACCTGATTTTAAAAACATAACATATCTGGATGCACCAGATATATTTTTTTGACATCAGATCCACGCCTTATCCCGCATAGCAGGAGAGACTAGTGTCAAGACACTCGCTTCTCCGATTTCTTCCCGCTTTTAAGACATTGCGTACTAAGTGGCGGAAATAAACACCGCGCTTTATATTATCAGAGAATTCGAACCCGAAACCAAACTTCGCTACCAATAGGACCACTAAGCATATATAATTTCCATACACACGATTCAAGTCCAACATAAATAGCCTACAATAAAAACGTGATGCTAAAATCCGAATCAGAGTTAATGAATGAAATGAGCGTATAACAAAATTCGTAGCGTAAAACCGATTTGATATGGCGAACTATTTTAAACACTGCCTCTACAGACGCTACGAACTGGCTATCACTGCTTTATACGTTTATTGTATGTTGTATGGTGTTATGGGATAAGTTTATTTTGTACCAGAAAAAATGGTGGTCATCATTTTAATATGTTTGTCATATTGTTGGAATTCGATATGCATATGATGATTGATATATTTAGGCTTCTAAGCATTTGTGCGAACGTTTCATTTTTTCACTCTGACACCAAACCGTTGAATTCTCCCACTCAACACGTAATGCCTCGATTATTGCACGAAAAGCGGGGATCGGAGTGTCTTAACACTCCAGTTCCCTCTGCCTACCCCGCTGTATGCGGGATACAGTGTGAAGCTTATTTAAATCATATAAATATTAAAACAAGTACAAAAGCCTCACACGAGTTCGAGTAGGTATAGGAGCTGTAATATAATTTCAACAAGACCGTCTTATATTACTCGTCGAAAAACTACTTCGAGTGAATGCGCGTCGTCACTTCGTATCAATTTTCACTCACTTCGCTACTAGTTCCTTCTGCATAATATTACAGGTTTAGGAACAGATTTAATCTTTTTTTTATATTGTATATATTGTAAAAGTTTTATTTATGTATTGTTTAGGCCAGTTGTGGCGCGATAGGTTGTGGGTTCGATTCCCGCTTGAGAACATAAAATATTTAATATTTCTATTATCTCTCTCTGGTAATAAGGCAAAGCGTGTCGTTGAGTTACACCACTCAATACACTATGCCTCCATAATTCGGTAGAAAGTGGGGAACAGAAGTCCCCTTAGCGCTCTGTCTGCCCAGCTATATTCGAAATACAGTGTAAATAATTTATTTCATGATTTTACCTTCCTCCAAGGATCTTTCGTTTTGTCGTTTGTTCATTTGAAATACAGTGTTGAGTTGTGTAACTCAACATCACGCTTTTTCTTCTTACCTGAGGTAGAAAATATTAAATATTCCCCTGAGTAGAAATCGAACCTATCACCCTCGCGTACGATCAGGCGCTGTGAATTTAAGCCGCAATGGCTTCCGCCACTTAATGAGTCGCATTTGGGCGGAGAGTCTAAGGAAATAGCGGGAAGGAAAATTGAAGAACAAAGTGTTTTATGATGTTATATTAAAAGGTTTTAATCTAAAAGAGTTATATTTGATATTTTGTTAGAATATTTCACTGTTCAATGGACACGGTATCAGATTCTGGATTCGTCAAACGAGTTCGCTGGTAGGTAGGCAATTGAGTACTTAATTGTATTAGTAAGTTAATTAAGTTTAAGTAGATTAATTTAATTTTTTCTCAGCTTTACGCTGTATTCCGCACATAGAAGGTTAAGCAGAGTGAACGTAGTATTTTATATCCAAATGTGGAGATGGTGTATTATTATTTAAACTCAGTTAAAAATTTAAAAATAACTCCAATTAAACAACAGGGGATTCTCCGTTTTATTTGACCTTAACGTAAATTTATATATAAACTTAAATCCATGGAGCTCTGGGCTGCAGCCTAAAAACCACTTACTTGGTTCGCTGGTACATAAAGCAGAAAAGGCAGAAGTAGTCTAGTGTTAAACAACAAAAACTTCGTTCTCTTCTTTCCGCCTCAATACGAGACATTGCATGTTGAGTGACGGGAATTAATGACGCGTATTGTTGTGCCAAATCGGATAAATTACATTTATTCGAATAAATGGTGATCGAACTCACAACCATTTCATTTACAATATTAGGCTGTTCCATCCCATGCATCACTGTTGTTTAATTCAAAGCCTTCTATGTTAAAATATCCCTTGTGAAGACCACACAGCGCCATCTCGTGACAAGTCTGAAAAACAAATAGTTTAACAATTAATATTAACATTTTTGAGGTATAATTTATTTACTAGTATAAATTGTGATACACATACCTTTTAACATTTTATAGAAATATTTGTATAAGTGCTGTACATTTTTATAAATTTAGATATTATCTTAATTTTATTTTGTAAATAAGCCAATAGATGGCAATCATACACCTACATATGTATATTCGTATCACAAGCATTAATATGTACAATTGATGACAGATGTCGCTCCAAGCGTTTATTGTCTTGTTAGAGTAATAATTTAAAGTGGTCTTAAATAAAAAAATATATAAAATGGCCAATAAAATTTTTGTTATTGTTTTCTGTTGCTATATCATGGTTTTTTTTATTCCATATTTACTTGAATTTGTTTTTATTAAATTGTATTTTTACTGCCATCTACTGTTGGCTGTAATTAGTAAATATTTTGGTGTTACGTAGTTTTAAAAGACTTTACTAGATGTCACTACTTACTATTAATTATCTTCGTTTATATTCCTAAGTATCCTAATAGGTATAATAGATGTCGATAATATTTCTGTAACGCGAGGTTTGCGGGCTCGATCCCCACTCGAGAAACTGAAACATTTATTTACATTTATATTTTCATTTCTTGGCTCTGGTGTCGAGACAAAGAGCGGAGCGGAAAGTGGGGAATGGAGTGTCCTAACCCTGCTTTGTGCGGGATACAGCGTGAAGCTAATTTGGTTGGTTTTTGGTTTGACATATAATTTGAAATTTCAAATAATTTATGAACACGGTAGAGGCAGGTCTCTCTCGTTATCCGTTATAATTTCATTAGAACTTGTGCCTTGTTAGCATATTTGATAATAAACGAGATTGGTTAAATCTTTATGACTTTTAGGCAATAATGAGGATGAGCAACGAAAACGTTTACTATTTATATTATAGACTTAAGAGGGTGTGGCACAAGTGTGACGGTAGTAGGTTCGATTTCGACTCGGGGGAAAAGTATTTAATACTTTAATTTCATCGTTCTGGCAGCGAGACAAAGCGCGGTGTGGAGATCTGTGTCTCAACATGGAATGGCTCAAGAATGAAAGTTAGACGTGGACTGTCTTAATGCTTTTATCACGAATATCGCAGAAATACAATAAGCTGTGTGTTGAAGGAACTCATATGTCAATCTGATAAAACAAGGATAATCTTTTTTTAGTATCCATATCGAATTCACATCTTAGCACGTTAGGAGCTACAAATATGAGGGTATTGCCGTTCTCCACATTTCGTTCAATTCGAGAAGCCCAATTTCCACTGAGCCAGCAGAAAGAGTTAGAATGAGTTCATTTCAACTGGCGGAACAGGCTAGGGCGCGGAGCAAAGTAATTACAAAATATAAAACTCTTTGTGGGTGGTACAAAATGTAGACTTATTTTATTTAAAAGGAGTCCGTGGCGCCTAAGCATTACCCGCCCATTTATTTTCGCAATGGAAAACAGGCTTAAGTGTTAGTCGAATTCAACGTAACGCAGTTTGTGTCCACACTAGAAAATCCTGAATATCCGTGAGGATAGCACAAATCGAGATAGTGTTAAAAAATAAATAAATATG
Source organism: Heliconius numata (assembly GCA_016802625.1). Taxonomy (NCBI): domain Eukaryota; kingdom Metazoa; phylum Arthropoda; class Insecta; order Lepidoptera; family Nymphalidae; genus Heliconius; species Heliconius numata. The sequence goes on along the minus strand of JAEBDU010000010.1, from coordinate 2,192,590 downwards.
AACATTTAATATAGAAAATACAACGAAAAGTGTCTATTTTTAATATGAAAGCTTAAAAAATAACGAAAACAGTCTAGCAGGCTAAATAATTGAGTACATTACATATACGTAAGTTACCTTAAGAAAATGAGAGGTTTACTATCTTAGTATACTTGTTCGATAGTTCCGTGTGTACGGGCGCCCGCCGCGACCGGGTTTGAAAGTGAAGTGGTTGACAGAGGCTGGCAACTGTTTTGATAACAAATATTATTTAGGAAATATCATTTTTAAATCTTTATAACGATGATTTTTTTAAAAGATTGAAATTATATATATTATTTTTAAATTTAATTAGTTTCAAATTGTAGTTTTTGTAAAATGAGAATAAAATACATGTATTTAATATGTAGGTTAAATAGTATATTGAAAACGTTTTAAAATATAAAAACATCTATTAATTGACGTATGACCAAAAAAAACACTAAATTCCTTTGAATTAAACAGAAATATCAAAAACGTTTGTAGAGTCTAATAGTAGAGCTTTCATATTGAAACAAAGTTTCCAACAACTGTATAGAAGGTGAGTTGCGCACGCGCAGCCGCTCGAACATTTCAGCTCAGTCGAGCACCGAGCGTCATCGCGTAACGTCCTACAATGACACAAAAATAATTCTGTGCTGTGCAATTATAACATATACGTACAAATATATAGAAAAAAAATTTTTTACTCTACATATTAAAACTATTATGATAGTGTGAGTGAAATGCTGCAGCCCAGATGTGTTTGTGCTAAAATGGCGGGTGTTTTTTGTTTTTTTGTCGTCCTCCTGTGCTTTGCGAGATGTCAAGGTAAGTCAAATGTCAAAAGTTTTTATTATTTTAGATTTTAATATATTTTATATGTTTTTATTCCTATTATATTGTAGAGTGTAGCAATACACATTGTTGAAATTTGAAGCTATTAATAAACGATTATAATCGTAATGTACTTTTATTTGAATTTAAATATTTTTATTTCAAAATAAATATTTATAATTCAAATTTTACTACTGAAAAATTGATAAAAGTCCTTTGATTTTGAATCTCTGCTTAGTCTGATTTATGCTAAAAGTAAAGCTAACAAGAATATAAAACGATCTCATTTATATCTTAGTTATTATCTTTAAGCTATCTTCATCATGTCGAAATAAGTTTAGAACAGCCATATTTATATGGACATTAAAACTAAATGTAGGACTACGCAATAAATATCTTACTTAATGAGTTCGGAATGATCACGAAAGCTCCGAGTGGAGAAGACATCAACGCGTTACATAGAGATCTTGTATTAATTTTATCGAGTACGTCTTAGTTATAAGTTAGAAATATTGAATATTCTTTATAGATCTTATATGTTAAATATAATTTAAGTAAAGAAAATGTATACAAATTGCCATTTTTTAATTTAATAAATTTTATTTTGTAATATGAGGATTATATGAGGATCGAATTTTACATATACGTACACACTTTTTAAGTAATAAGTGACGTAAGATATCCCTCAATTAATTTTGACTTTTAAAATTTGTCCTAAGATACAAGATTTCTTGTATAAAGTTGTTTTTTCCTTGAAACACTTGTTTCGCAAGTAATTTCTTCACCGTATTTAATGTATGAATGACCGCCTATTGCATAATAAGAATTTTGCCACAAATGTCAAATTTTATGCAATTTAAGTTGCGGTAATGGTCAAAAGTAATGATAATTACGTTAATTATTGTATTGTAAAAGCGGCATTCTTGTGATATATCGTTCCATGGTATAAAAGGTTAAATGTTTTTTTAATTGCTACAGTAATAACTGAAATACTTAACGATAATTAAGTTCTAATATATTTTTCCTATCAGTTAAAAATAAAGGCTTAGCTTTAAAGCTCAAAGGATTGATATTATATAGTATATACTTAATTATATAACACTTAATTTTTCTTAAAATATTTTAGCTTCTGTTAATGGTACGTTAGTATCCATATTTTTTCTTGTAGGATTCTTAATTTTCCATTTTTATACCCAAATACGTGACGAGTTTTTATTAGATTTATTTTATAAAAAAATAATATTGTGACTATTGAATTATTCACAAATGTATTATATATTTTTTTCCCTAGTGAAAAATGTATTGACTCTAACAAGATAACAATTTTATTACAAAATCCCAAATTTCTCAACTCTTCAGCTGAAGTATTCTTCCAATCATTTACAGTTATATGTGTTATAAATGTTTGAACTTTTATATTGAGAAATGATTGAGGTCTAACGTCAGTGTTGTATAAACCAGCGCCTATGAAGCAATCATTTGCAAACGCAAAGTGAATGGTCATCTTTAAATGCCATCGCAGTAGGTATCTTCTTACTAAAATTACTTTGAAGTTTTGTATTACTTATAAATAAATTTATTTTAATTATTTATAATTATTAATATAAATAGATCGCTATATTTTTAGTTTTTGAGCTTCAAACTGAATCCCATATACATATATCATTGTAGGCAGAGAAAGCCTCAGTTTACACTAGTGAACTCTCCATTCTTCACATTCCGTCCAATTTTTTAAAATATCATATGTTAAGTGAATGAACGTGATGGTTGTATCTTTAAAAAAAATCACTAAATGAGGAAATATTTACATAATAATACAGTTGCTTTGTTTATTTGTTCTGGTTAGACGATAAGCGGCGTTGAGCTCCGTAACCTTATGACGCAATTAGGGCTAAAAGTGTTATTCCACCTGCTTACTTGTTCTCTGCTCTTCCTTTGAGCATTCAGCATATTATATGCCACTAAACCTCAATAGCACATATAAACTGCCTACGATCACATAATATTTATTATGTATAAATTTAATATAATAAACCGTAGCCATTTAATGGGCTGTAAACATAAATTGGTTAAGCTATTTTATAAATTTGTTGTTTGTTTTGAGGATCGTGCCTATTTCATATTATAAAACGAACGAATAAAAAAAATGTTAGTCCTGGATAGTCCATTTATTGAATCAGAATAGAGTTTAGAATGGACCATATCAACATGAAATGAAACACAATTCTAAGTTATTTCTTATTAAAAATGCAGGCATAGTCGCAAATATTACCTAGTATACGTATCATGACAGTCATGGCGCAGGTGCATAAGCGCATAACTTGCAAACGTGACGTTACCCTCTTATTTTGGCGGAAAGTGGAAAACAGAGTGTCTTAACACTAGGTTCCACGTACCTACAAGCTGAAAATATGTAGTATAACTTATGACAGAATCCGCTATATCCGCATTTGAAGGTAGGTCACCTATTTCTATACTTTATAAATATTTTAATTTATTTAATTGGTTGTGGGTGAAAAACTGTATATTATTTGTTGTTAACCTTGCAGTTGCAAAGTCACCTAAATAGCTGTGTTATCTATTATTTATTAATCTAGTTCATTTCTTAAGGCAATATTGTAATAAATTTAACGCTATATTTATTGCTAATTATATTTAATTAACATTATAGTTTTGGATAAATTAATTTTGTTTAATGAAATATAAAAAAATATAAATTTATTCATTAGATAATCGTGGCGTGTTTGGAAAGTGTCTGTCTGTAAATGCAGTTGTTGTGGGTTTTAACCATTATAACAAAATCCAGTCAATTTCATGAATGATTCCGAGAAAATGAATTATTCTAATTTTTATTTTCCCGAGAATGAGAATCAAGCTCACAAACTCTGGCAAGACACATAGCACAGCGTTCAGTTCTTCTCGTTTCCCGCTTCCGTTGCTAACTTTGCTATGCGGAAAAGCGCATTTTTTTATCGAATTATTTTTATTTTAAAAATACACTTAAAGTTATTATGAGTAACTTTGGATAAAACCATACAGAAATCTTTACTAATTTGTTAAAATCCTTTTTAGGGAAGGTCAATTGAATATTAAAGCTTCATTACCGGATATGCTATCGTCAAGTAGTGTTCTAAAATGGTTACATTTAAATTCGTTGAATAAACTTAAACGGGAAATACCTATATCCCGGTAACCTTAAACCAAATTTAACTTTAAGTATCTCTACCCAGACATTCAATATCTGCAAATGAATGAGAAATGAAGAAGGTAGCGTGAGTCACTACTTTTTTTAGTAAGGTTATAATCGTTCCTATGACATGCAATACAAGATGTATACTATTTACCTAAATTATTAATATGTCATGTTTGTACTATGAAGTAATAGTGGGATTAATACATAGTAATTTATTTTGCTTAAATATGTTCTTGTATTTATTCTTGTATCTAAGTAACTTTTATTGTATTTATCATACATTTAGACGAAAATTGAGCGTAAAGTGAGGTGCGTAGTCCGTAGTGTCTTAGCACTAGGTTCCTTGTGCTTACCATGCTAAATGAGTGATACTGTGAGAACATAAAACAAATATATTTAAAAACACTAACTATTTAATCTAAGTTGTTAACCATGCGTTCTTTATTTCGGCATTATTAGATCGAACAAGTCACGACCTCATCTAGTTCAAAAGTGAAACCACTTATTGCGTCAGATATCTATTTTATTATTTAAAAAATCACGATCAGTTATATTGCAATATATTTAGTAAGCTGTCTATCTGTTTATATCAAGTAATTAGATGGGCAAGCAAAAAACGAAAGTTACTATAAATGCGCCATTATCTTCATAAATATAATTAAAATATATTCAATTGACGGAATTCAACGCGGCTCTTTGTTTTGTTACTAAAGAAATGAAAATAATTCATTCCATAGCATGGGAATCGAATCTACAACCGTCGCCTCTAACGGCCATTAGTATTTGATTCTTAGTCGTGGAAATGAAAAAAAATAATAATTTCAATTTCTTGCTCTGGTAACAAGGCAAAGCATGGCGTTCTGTTCCGCCATTCAACAGACATTGCCTTAATAATTCAGCGGAAGGTCGGAAACGTATCTTAACACTAGGTTCCCATGTTCCCTCTGCCTACCTTGCTATGTTTGGGATACAACGTTAAGCCATAAAAAAGACTGCATTTGAATGCAATATTCTACAAACACTGTATTAAATCAAAGTGACATCTACCGTAGAAATATTACGAAAATAAATTATAAAGATCCGAATAACAGTTTCAAGTAAACGTTACATTTATATTAACCTACAAACTAACCGCGGTGACTGTTCATCAGTTGTAAGTACAATTTGCATATAACGACGTCGTCATGGCACAGTGGGCACATTGGGCAGCCTCTGACTTTGAATGAAGTGGTAGTAAGTTCGATCCCTAACCGGGGGAATAAATAACTACCATTTTCCCGCTCTGTAAAGATAAAATGCTCAATTCGTAATATTACAAAAACAACAGTGTCTTGACAGATGACATAAGATTCTTTCCGAAGAACAGAGTGATTTTCCACTAAATCCTCTCTGTTTATCTACATACACATTTATCTCCTTCAAAATAAGTAGTTCAATAGTATCTGACACTCCATAAGTTGCTATAAGATACAGTCAAGTGGTATGTCCCTATCGGGCTTAAAAATACGGTCAGTGAATTGAAACTGGCTTTAAATTGCGACTCTGGTATGGTTAACTAACCGAGTTTAGTTGGAAACGCCATAGTGGAATAGTTATAATGCTTAAAACCGAATGGAGGTTATAGGTTCGTATTTTATTTGACGTAAATATAATATTCCTTTGATTCGAATATATACCTATTATATGCAAATATATTTAAGTCATAATGACACCTCGATCGTGTCTTTAGTAAGCAACTTTATGATTTTTTTTTAAATGATTCTCGAGCACTAGATTCGTTCTCCACAATCTGACGTGCAAAACTGAACGCACCGCTATGTTTTGTTACCAGAGTAAAGTAAACAATATTTTATATATCTGAATAGGAATAGAACCCACAACCTTCGTGATTACAGTCAGCTGCCGTACCACTGCCACGACCGCCATCAAATCAAATATCTTTAGTATTTCAATTTATAATATTATGAATAGCTAAATAAGTAACTGCGTGTTCTCACAACCTGTCCCCACTGGGTCACCAGTGACGCGTGTGGGAGTGGTACACTCAGTACTGACTATTGTTCGACTATCTAATACAACCTGATAGGTTATTTAATATGCACTTGATTTCATAAAGCTTTAGCCTATGTAATGAGCTTTCGTAATTTTTTATTCAATTGTTCTTTTTTAAATTTTTTTGAATTCTAGCTGATAATATATTTTCATTGAAGCCGTCGAGACGAAGTGCCACAAAAGTGTGTTTATAAACGTGACGGTTGTGGGTTCGATTCCCAGTCGGTAAAATTAATTAATGTTTATTAATATTTTCAATTATTCCTTGGTAATAAGGCAATGCGCGGCGTTGAGTTCCACCACTCAACACGTAATGCCTTGAAAATTCGGGAAGTGGGGATCCGAGTGCCCTAACATTAGGTTCCCTCTGCCTACACTGTTATATGCAGCGTGAATTTTTTTTCTTTAGCAACGTTTACATAGATAATTGTAGGTTAGAATTTTTGTAAATTATTTAAATAATTCTTACGGTTGTATAGAAAAGAAATGAGCACCTATGTTAGCTTAAAACAAACAATACTGCCGCTAGTTACATACGTTCATTATTTAGGTTATTTCAATATATACTTTAAGTAAAAGTTGACACCCCACTGGCACAGTTCAACGTAACTATAAGCATATGTACTGGTTATAAATTCAAATTCAACACAAGAATATATTAATGTTAAAACTAGCAATTCTTAAGGGTACATAGATTTTGCGATGTTAGGTTCTCCCATTCAAAAATTAATTGAAACTAAACGAAAAGTCAAATTAGTATTAAAAAGAAATTAATTTAGCATTTATGAAAACTAAAGTAATAGATAAGAAGTTCATAATATGTAAGTCAATCAAAATTTTTCACAACACTTTAGTGGTATTTGCGCAACGCACTTAATATTTATATAATTGTATAACCAACAGTTAATTATTATTGAGTTATAATGTCGAGACCTGCGGTCATTATGTATAAACACTTACTATTTTTTTCTTTCTATTAAGTAAATATAGTAGCTTCACTTATCCTAAATAATGCATAGAGCAGAGGGAACGTAGTGTTAAGACATTCCTTTTTCCAATTTCCAAAATAATTAATTCTTCCGAAAAGCAATAAACTCACAACCGTTGCATCTATATTTACCGAGCTTGGTTGGTATATATTTAGAAGCCATTGTTATAGGAAATTAGAGAAATTTAAAGTAATGTTTAAAGTTTGAAACGAATGTTTCATTCACTCATCTTTCAAAACATTTTTAGAGTTAGCTAAGGGCTTTTAAATTCCTATATATTTTATAAACAAAATAAACTATTAAGAAAGTATATAAAAAATAATAAACTGTTAACAGTATATACTATCAAACTATTAAAATATTACCGAGGATGTTATAAAATACAGTTACGCCGTTATTTCCTTCGATCATTTTCATTAATTAATGGCTTATAGCAATCACAACTTCACCGACAGATCGTTAAATTTATTTTATTAGTGTCTAGTTAACACAGATTTTGGTTAAACAAGAAGGTAAAGAGGCCATCGGTGTATATTTAGAACGGCGTTTGACAGTAAACGTCGTTGTGGATTCGATTCCCATTCGAAAAAAAAATTGATTCAGATTAATTTTTCAGATTCAAATAATTCAAGATATGTAGAGCGGATTGTCCTAATATTTGGTTTTCAGGTTCCCTTCGCCTATCCTACTATGAAGTTAAAAAAATATGTCTACCTTCTTAAAATTTTCATAGTTGTCACATCTTTCAGTAGTTCCAGATATAGATTGATTATAATCTCTAACAATGGAAGTTAAATAAGTTAACTAATATAATCTTTAATAGTACCCCATACAACTCACTGCTTCAAGAATTCGGCGAAAAGTGGCCAACGGAGTGTCTTAACACTACATTCCTAGGTTATTTCAGTTTAGAAAATGGAGATAGGTTCGATGCTCGCTTCCCACAAAATATTATTCAAAATACATAAAATAAATAACCATCGACGTATCCAAGTTACCACTTTCACAAATCGAATGAAAGGTCAAACAAGTTTGTTCGTCTGTCTACGAGAGATTCACATATCGATAGAGTTCTATATATAAGGATATAAGGTATATAATACTATGAAAAGCTTATTAGGAAACTTTCTAAATTTTTTTGTTTTATACAGGGATTTTTTATAAATGATTTTAATGATTATTTTAAAGGGCGTTGTGTTATTTAGTATATTGCTTAAGATTTACTAGCTACCTTAGATACGAGTATATCGTGGCGCCGTAGGACGGCTTCGGAATGTAAACGTGTTGGTTGTCAGTTCGACTCCTTCTGGGGTGAATTAATTACTTTTATTTTATCCCCGCGTTAAGTTCCGCCACCTGAGATATATCGAATTCAAGGGAAAAGTGGTTTTTTAGCATACTTAAATATAAAATTTTATTTCTATAAAAGTAAATCGCTACCCGGAATCGAGAAATAGAAAGTATTTTGCTATTCAGCAATAAGTCAATCAACAGAACAAACATATCTCATTAGGCGGTATTATCGACATTATACTAAGTATACCTAATGGATTGTTTATTTTACGCATCTTTTAGTTTCACGTGCGGGATTCCTTCCTTCTGGTACATGCGGGATACAGTGTGAAAGTGAAAAAAAGAATTATTTTTTCACATTCTTGCCCATTATCATATAAGATTGTATTAAAGACAGAAAGCCGACAATGTATATATCATTATAAACAATGTCTTTCCTTACATTCTTGAGGCACCATCACTTATCTACAAGTATTAAATCTTTTATTCTCAAGCCGATACGAGTTTTACGGCTTCATAAATAACGTTTAAGATATGTTTTATTTCAGGGCAGTGGTCGTAGGTACGAATAAATATATTTTGATGTAAATAATGATACGGGCTTACATTGTCTTTATAATAAAATTAAAGTTAAGAGAATCACGTAGTGATGAATCACTAAGATTTTTATATTTTATATCATTGATAGGAATGGTTTGATATCTATGTTTAGGTCTATAGGTTTTTAGGTTAATTTTCACTCAACTACTGTATACTTATAGTAATCTATAGGTACTTATAATAAAACTGTAACTGATCGCTATCTGTACACGCAAGATATGTGAGTAAATCTATTATTAGGGCCGTTTATTAACCCGTAACGCGTAATAGAACCCGAAACAATAATTTTATTTTTTTTATTTTTTGTCTAATATCAGAAACCGCTTTAAATGCAGTTTTTACTTGTCAATTTTGGTTAACTTCCCTTAATATTTAGTGTTTTATTTTAATCGGTTCATAAATAAAAAATATATCAATATAAAATATTTTTTCGAGAACATTCTTACAAAATAATAATTTTATTGAATTGGCTAAAATTAGTTGTAAATAGACAATCGTCAAAATCATACATGAAATCATTAAATATTTCATTTTACCTCGAGTGGGAATCGAATCCACAACGTGTCGTGTATACAGTCACACGATTCCTACCCTCGAATCTATTTTAATTATATTTCAATTTGAATAAAAAGGAAATGACGACCGTAGTACCTACTTACACTATTATTATATACCAATTTACATCCGGAACTGTTACATTTCAATTGCATAACCGCTATTATGAGATGTAATTTTATCTTTAGGTTACTTATATGTAAAGCTTACCTATATGTTTATGACTATATATTATTTGAAATGAATTTATTTAATAACTTTTTAAGGTAACGGTTGTGGATTCGATTCCTATGGGATGGAATTAATATTTTTTTTATTTAGTTGCTCTGGTAACACGACAAAGCCTGGCGTTCAGTTTCACCACTTATAATGTCTTGAAAATTAGGCGCAACGTTGCGGAGTGTTTTAGCACTGATAGCTTGTATAATATATAAATATAATTTTAGAAACCAAAAAAATAACTTCAGACAGACATTCCGTCCTTAATTTTTCGTCCTAAATAATTTCAAACTTCAAATTATTCCATTTTGTTAATTATACAAATATGTTAACATTTGTAATACACGTTGTTTCTATATAAAAAATAAAATAAAAATAGTTATCAGGAAGTGCATGTTTAAACACCGTTTTTACAAACTGTATACCGAATTAATAAAGGTCTCGATAAAGACCTTTAGTTTGTATGCATGTGAATTTAAGCTATTAGCAGGTAGCTTTTATGTAAATGGTTTAATTGAAATATCAATTATTTCTAAGGTTACATTTAATTATATATTTATAGATATTTTTTTAAAGGCCAGTCGTGGCGCAGGGGTATGAGCGTATGACTGTAAATGCGAAGTTTGTGGGTTCGAATCCCACTTTTTTCATTTGCTTTGGTAACATAATTTATTACTGTGCTAGTGTTGAATGCCACTAAAGGGGGAAAATCTCTTGAATTCGGTGATATGTGAGGAATAAGTGTCTTAACACTCTGCCTACCATATATAATTTAGCGCATTTGGTTACATAAACAGGAAATTTGAATTTAATTACGCCTTCTTGTAGGAGAAAGATAAGACAGAAACGAAAGAACTTTCTTCCTAATTCGCCAATTACTAAAATAACATAATTTTGCATTCCAAATAACTTTAAAAAATAATATTATATTAACATAACTATAGGAAAACATAGCAAATATTTTTCCCAACAAGATTTTCATACAAGATTGGCTCTGTTTAATTATAATGAATGTTATACACAATTACTAGCTACGAGATAAGGCTAACAACCTATTATTTGTGGCAACATGTTACGGATGTTACGTGCATTTACGTTTTAACGTTAATACTATTAGAATTTACATAATTTCGCCTTCCGTGTCTGACGTGAGATGCAGCTTGAGCAACTCTGACCAGAGACAAAAGGTATATAACCTTCTATTTTGTAAAGCTTCATGCTGTATCCCGCTTATAGTCCCTCATATAGGGTACGCAAGGGAACCTAATGTTAGGCCTCTCCGTTGCTAAGTTTTCTTCCAATTTAAAACCTTTTAGTTTTGTTTTTTTTGTTTAATTTATTTATGGATATTGTCATTTATATATTTAATGAAGGAACGAAAATGCGTTGGTTATAGGTTCCATAGCCGCTCGGAGAAACAAAATACCTTATTACTTAGAACGCGGAGAACGGAGTGTTTTCTCTCTTCTCTAAAGTAAAGACTGCATGTTGAATGCTTTGTAATACTAACATACTTTATTACATCTTATGATAAATATTTCAAAAATCAAAAGTGAATGTAATTTTGGTAAACAGGCGGCTTTATATCCCCTCACAAGTGATCTCTTTCAGGCAATCATTGTCATAAAAAAATTGGAAGTTCCACCGCTCTACACGGAATGTTTGGAGAATTGGACAGAGAGTGGGGAACAATAACAAAAAAGAAAATAAATAAATATTATTCATTAAAAAAGAAATGAAGTGAATTTTAATGGAGTCGTTGTCAAGAACAACCTTTTAAAACTTGTCTTGAGGCCGACTACTTAAAATGTTTGTATAGAAAGTGACATGTCCACGTTCAGCGGCCACGTCTGTAGTCAATACGTACTACTTCCTAGTAGTGTAGGAAGCTCTTGAAGTACATATATGTGATAATTTTAATACATGAATATAGGCATAAATATGGCTTCGCCTGCTTAAAGTTTTTTTAAATTGTACATAAATATTAGCCTACGTGTCATTCTGCTGTATAAGCTATATTGCTATAAAGTTCTCTCTCTCTCTCTGTTCTCTGTTTTATGTTCATAAAAGAAGCGTAAAACTAAATGTTACTAGCTTGAAGCGTCAGCCATGTGGTATGGTATAAATAAAACATAGTAAAATTTCTACTAAATTCCTCTCAACCCACCATACAAAAAAGGTGTAAAATAAAAATTCCATTGTAACATAATCGATTTTAAATTAAGGAAATGCTTTACAATTTTCCATTTAATCACACGCAACGTCCTTGCGTCTGGTTACATACAAAATACCGAATAGGTGTCTTAAATTATTAGACAACCTTCCACTATAATAAAAAAAATTAAATTATTATTGAAACTGTTATAATATAACGACGGCATTTATTTAATATAGTCGTATATCACGGAAAACATGTCAATGTCAATACTTTCGGCGTCTGTCCTTAGTAACACGATTGTTAATTAGTAGATGTGTTCGAGAATGTTTTACTTCCGTTTTTAAGTGTTATATTTTTTGTTTAAAAAGCTATTGGGACTTTTGAGCTTTATAAAGCAAACTATTTTATATTTAAAGTAGGTACACGTTCAAAGTTATGAAAGAAGAGTAAGTGGTAAAAGAAGCAGAGGGAGATCTTGGTTAACCTTCGGTAGTATCTGTAATACTTGATCATGTGAAAAGCATGACCCTCTGAGGATAGGTATGAAGTAGTTGATGACGGTGAACGAGGCAAAAGAAATATAGAGAGATGCGTTTGACACTCCGTTCCCTCTAGTTACCCCGCTTGACATTCCGCTTAAAACAACTACCGTATCTACAGAATCGAAGCAGTGACCTCCTCTTCTAGATTACCATCTTACACACAAGTACTGACCTAGAAATTCATATAAAACATTACGAAAAGCTTCCTCTAAGCGTAACCCACGTTGTAATCTCAACACAAATTCTCTTCACGCTTGGTCTGTTAACAATTTTTTTTCCTTCATAATATTATTTAACAATTACGAAGTAATTATGATCTTGCAACGCATTCCGATGCGAGTGCAGCCGGGCGTAGAGCGTAGTCTAGCCGTGGGAATAACGCAATTTGAATTTTAAATCTTATTCAATTAATTAGAATGTATGTATGTCTCATATGAAATACTTCTTGACTAAATTGAGAGTAAAATATGATAATTATAATAATTGAGAGATATAATATATATTTAATTTTAAATTTTGCAACTTTTATATGAGGAATGCGGAATAAATGATATAAAATTAAGTCGCTTACCGTTGACGCTTAAGTCTAGCAAAATATGCAACGAATTTTAAGGCAATTTTTACTAATATATACATACATAATAAATGTAGAGTGATTCATAAAATCCTATTTTTTCACCTTTTCCGCAGGATTATCCATACGCCTAATTTCAACTTTCAAGATCCGGTAATTTCGTCTGTGCGTTGTATATAGCCACATTTTTTTAATAGTATATCAATCAAGCTGAATGTAGAAACTTAAATCATTTTGAAATCTTGCCTAGATTCACTTTGGAATGCGATCTTCTCTGAGAGAAAGCAGATTAAAAATTGATCGAGTTTTACAAATCTATGTCTAATATTTTTCTCTTAAAATTTTTATATTTATTTAGTTTGAATATTTATTTAATATACCTATATAACTATTTTTGCTTCACGCTGCATGCCGCACATAGCAGAGTAGGCAGAGGGAACCTGGAAACCTAGTGCTAAGACACTCTGTTCTCATTAGAACACTGCCGCTCCGAACTTTTCGCCGTATTCTGGAGACATTGTGTATTGCTTCGTAAGTAGAGCGAGGAAGTGAAAATATTAAATAATTCATTTCCTGCAATCAGTATCGAATCCACAACCCGTCACGTGCACGGTCGTATTCTTGTGTCCCCCCAAAACGCGTGGCTTTAATAAAAGTTACATTATACACACTGTAGTGCTTTGTTTGTTAAAAATGTGATAAAAATTGGGCGATGCGTGGGAAACAGAGTGTCTTAACACTACATTTCCTCTGCCCTCTGCCTGTCTGCCCTCCTATATGCGGGATACAGCGTGAAACTAAAAATAAATTGTATAAAAATAAGTTGTATTTTACACAGTAGTAATAAATTGCGAAGTGAAAGTGAATTCCGCAAGCGGTTAAAAGTAGGCCCTTTGCAAATTACACTCGAATGGGGAAAACAAGATAATTATGATCGAATTTGACGTATATCAAATTTTACAAGAACGAATAACGTGAGAGAAATGTTTAAAATATTTTTTTATTCAGATTTTATTTAATTTATATTCCATATTTTATATTTTAAATTATTTTTAGTGGTTTTTTTTCACTTTTTATTCAAGTATTTCAAGTGGAGAGATTTTTTTTTCTTGTTGAAGAATTCCTTTAATAATGAGGAAGGAATATTTTAAAAGTGTTTAAGTGTGTTGGTTGACCTTCCAATTTAATAGTATAATCTCAACTTGCCTTTTTTATGCAAAACCGCAACCATACTAGTTTTAGTACATTATTTTAAAATATATTTTTGCAGTACTCATTGTACTTGGAATTATTAAAACTTCAGTAACAAAAGCTAATGAAGAGACCTACTAATAATCATATATGATTTTTAATAATTAGCTAAACCTACCTACATAGGAAACCTATCTCTGGGGTAGTCCCCTAAAAAATCCATTTTTAAGGGTTCTGAACCTTAAAAGGCACCAACTGATTTTTTATAAAAAAAAATATCCGTCTGTCTGTCAAAACTATTACACAGCGTACACCTTCACTGATACATGAATCATCCAACACAAAAAAAAAAACTATTTGAACCAGTTTTTCCTGAGCCCAAACAAACTCTACCGCTTTATATTAATTACTAATAAAAATATACATACAATACACCTAGAAATATTTGAAGAATTCCAAATGTTCTAACAATGTTTGTTCTCAGTTAGCACCGATAGCGGCTGTAGGCGATGTAACAGCTTTATGCAATCACAATTATTCTCAGTGCAAATGTCAATAACAGAACATTATATCACAGTTATGTAAAGGAACCAAAGTGGGAATTAAGAAATATAGCAGAAATACAATAAACTAGGAAACTCATTGATAGCCACTGGTTGGGTTTATCGTTTTTTTGTATGAAAATAGGCATTTATTATGATTGAATGTTTTGTTAGATTTTATTATTAAAAGAAGCTTAGTTTTCATTTGAATTGATTATTTTCTTGCTTTTGTTTTCATTAGTCTAATTCTGATTCAATTTTGCATTGGGGGCTGTAACATATATATTATATTTGTTTTATATATTTAGGGATACTTAAAGAAACCGTTATAACTTAATCATTACGCAAAAAAAAACATTATAATCTTAATTCTTCTTTTCTAAACTAAATTAAAACAATATTTATTTCACATTATCAAATTTTATACAACTATTTAATAGTCTATTCTATATAATTATGTATATCTTTTCATTTACTAACCAATCAGTAAAATGATATTTAAATATAAAAACATGATTTTGTCCACAGGTAAGTCTACCTCGGTTGACATTTACAAGTACCACCTATAGACGTAGCGTGGTGTCAACATCGCTCGCTCCATTTGCTGTTGGGTATGGTTACATTGTAAGCGAATGTGAATTTGATATTTATTCATATTTCTTAATGAAAGAGATAAGTTTTTTTTCACTGGTAAGCAGAAGTTTTTTTGGCATTTTAAAGTGCCATTTAACATTAATAAATTGTATAAGAACTTGTGGTTAAAGCTTGGACGGCTATCCAAAAGCGCATGCTAAGGTTCTGCTTCGATATTTTTTTTACATTTTCTATATATACCTATTTTAGTATTAGAGGGTGCCGTGGCGTAGCCAGGCGCAAAAGCAAGCGTGAACGCGCTGGTTGTGGGTTCGATTTACACTTTCGATTCCACATTTCCTCGTCTTGGTAACAAGGCCAAGCGCGGCATTGAGTTCCGCTACTCAACACGCAATATCTCGAGAATTTGGCGGAAAGTGAGGATATTCAATATAACATAAAAAAAATTAAAAAGTTAACAACATGAAAGTAAATTTAAACGCTGTCAGTAAGAGCACACCTCACTTGGATCAAACGCGTTGGACCTTGAAAACTATTCTTTCAAGTATATATTTACAACAACATAATAATACTTGTTTCCTTGAATTAATAACTAAAGGAAAGTATATTTTTGAGGCCAGTCGTGGCGCAGGGGAACAAAGTCTGACGGAACGGGACTGGTTGTGGGTTCGATCCCGATCAGTATTTAATAGACGCGAGTTCGAATCCGGCTACATAATTTTTTATACGTTTTTATTCATTTTCGTTTATTCATTCAATAATTGAATATATTAAAAATACATTCTTGTTTATTGAATTGAAGAGTTATAAAATGAGCAGAAATTAGAGTACAGAGTGTCTGAACACTGTCTTCCCTTTCCATATAAGCAATATTTCTTATATTACATGAAATTTCTTCAGTGTCATGACTCAATTCTACCTACATATTTATTTACATACTACATACTCGTAGTTCAATCAAAGATGTGCTAACTTAAACACGCGATCACTTTCAATGAACAATTAACTATTATAAAGAAATAATTTGTATATACATACATAATTAGGAATAATTTTAGGGCAATGGTCTTGAATTCAAAACCCATTTGGGTAACGCTTATTGAAATTATAATAATTGTAACTGGAAACGCGGGTTCGTCCGTTTGAACTATACGGTTATTTATTCAATATTTTTATTCCCATTAATTAAGTGTATAAGTGGATGGTTATTTGTTTATAGTAGGTAATCTGTACCGTTACACATTAAATAAATTTTACTTAAAGCTCTTAGGATTTTATAATTTTTGGTATCATAAATTGTCATGTCTAATAGAAAAATGTTTGGGTAAAAATGCAAGGATTGTTTATTTTATCATGAAACAAAGTGAAAAAAATGTATATTTAGGCACATTATCTCAAAATAAGGAAAAATAATAAAAAAAAAATATTAATAATTAATCTACATTAGGCTATGTTACGGATAAATTTTCAGAACTAATTCTCTATAACAACATCTTATAATTAAATGTTTCATAACAATTTTCTAATGTATCGAACTCTACTTTTTTTATGTCTACAAAAAACCATGGCCGGTCCATGGAAATAAAAACAACATAGCCCAAGATTACTTTCACGAGTAGAAAGTGGTCATTATTCGAAACATTTCTCCATCATTGTTGATAGCATCAGAAGTGATGTACTCGATTGAATATAATGATTTATAATTTTTCTGTCTGTGTGTTGATTAGGTATATGAAATGTATCGAATTTTGGGTAAACTGGTATGTAAATGTATAAAGCTAATTATTTTTATTTCTCCGTGTTGAATTCCGCCACTCAAGGCTTTAAATTTGGGGGTTAATCAGAATGGACTGCCTTGATTCTAGGTTCTCTGCCTATCTGTATGCCGGTAAAGCGTACAATACCTCTTAGGAATTACAAAACATTAGCATTATGTTCTACTACTAATTTAAGATATTTTTCTTCGTTATTGTTGTATTGATAAAATGTAAATATTTCAAAGGATGTTATTAATACAAAACATTTTTATTCAAAAAAAAACATTGACACTCCTTAAATTTCTAAAGATATTGTGAGATGGTAAATTCAATAACACTAAAGCTTAGTTTTCATTTATATAAGAAAGTTTTCATCATATAATATTATATTCATAAAAAATTAATACGTTATTAAGGTTGAGGCTATCACTTAGCTTTTCTATCGTTTAAGGTGTCGCTTGTAATGATGTAAATTTATTATAGACTTTGCGTTGTTTTTGCTTCCCAACCATTCATTAGGTTTCTATAATAAAATATTTATTTTTCACGTTCACGCTGTATCACATATTTACCAGGGTAAGCAGAGTGAACCTAGTGTAAGACACTCCAAAAAATCGAATTGGTGGAACTCAATGTCGCGCTTTTCGTCTTCATACTAGAGCGAATAAATGAAAGTATTAATTAATAATTATCCATTCCTCCCAGTGGGAATCGAACCCACAACTTCGTTACAATCACACGACCCTGCACCACGACGGCCTCATATGGGTAAAATACTTTATGAGAGTCAATATAATATAATATTATAGTTGTTCACTTTAGAATTTAATCGTATGAATACGATATGTGGCGTGAAGCTTATACTTTAAATAAACGAAGAACATAGATATGAGATAAAAGAAAAATAATCAAAATTAAAATTTAATTAAGTTTAGTTAACTTTAGTTAAACACTTTTACTAATCATCTAAAACTGGTGTAAATATCTATAATTAGTAACATACGATTCAAATGTAGTTTCTTAAAAAATATATTTCTTTTAATAAAGGACGAAATATAAGTTGATTAAACTTACTTCGTATTAAACAAGTTATCACAAAGGCCTTGGACAGTATAATTGTAAAGCTACAAAGTTGTTCATAAAATCTGCAAGTTACACGGCCTACTTTTACCTTCTTTGCTTTTTGTATTCAATTGTTTGTTTTTACAGAACTATTGGAAACAACTAAAATGTTATAATAGATTATTTTTTTTTTATTATTTTAAGCATAATATTATTATTTGAGGCCATCGTGGAGCATAGGCACCTAAGTGCGACTATAATGCGACGGTTGTGGGTTCGATTGTTACCGGGGGGAATGAAATATTTAATATTTTCATTTTCACGATCTGGTAATAGGTTCTAGGTAACTTGGTTCACAGGTTCCCTCTGCCTACTTAGCTATGTGTAGGGCTACTGCGGAAAGGCATAAAAATATGTATTTTCACTTTCACGTTTTATGTAAAATCTCGATAAATGGACTATCTTCTAATCAGTAGTTCCTGAGATTAGCGCGTTCAACCAAACAAACTTTTCTAACTTTATAATATTAGTATAAATAGCTATAGCATTATTACGTAACGTAACGTATAAAAAACAGTGAACAAGTATAAGCAATTTACAGGAGAAAGGGCTCAAAACGCATTAGAAAGTAAACGAGATGTCGAGATGCACAAAGATGCAACGAGCTTTCACACAAATTCCTTCGACACATCCTTTACTTCTATACTACATGAATTGAATACATGAATAATATTACTACAATGTTTTCTATTTGTATTATTTTAGTAGTAGTTGTAGTAGTTTCCTGTCGATTTAAGTAAAAGTGTTATGTGTAAGTGTGTTTCTATCTTATTAGATAGAAAGAGTTCTTTCCATATATTTTTAGTCGTTATATAATTGTTAATCTTAAGCAATATCCGGAATTTATAAATTTAAGCTGTGTTCCTTTAAACCTTGAAATATTTATATTAAAAGTAAGAACTAAAAAAATCACAAAACCCTTGAAATACACAAAAAAAATCTTTCAATTGCGATACAAGATAAAATATATTTATAATTAAAATGAAACAAGTTAAACCTCTTTAGTTACGTTTACGTTAGAAATATATAGAAAAAAAAGACAAAATAGAAAGAAAGTGCTCAATTAGTTTTATTAAGGCGAAAGAAAGTCCAAGGAAAGCTTCCTGATTCACTTTCGACGCATCCCGTGAAACGGGAAATTGGTTAATTGCTTCTAGACCACTATTGCTTTCTTATATATGTATATCTTACTTTCTTAGCTGTGGAGTGAAAAATCCTGTCTGAAATAGAAAAGTGGTTGTGTCGGGTGATGAATTATTGAAGTACTTGCTTGTTTTTTCATAGTTTCCATTTTTTTTCACGTTTTTTTCCACTAAATATATATTATATCCCGTAAAATCGCCCGAATTTCAAATATTAACGTGTTAAGTTGTGGGACCACTCGTGGCGCAGGGGTACAAGCGTGCGACGCAAACGCATCAGGCTGTGGGTTCGATATTCACTCGATGAAATGAAATATTCAATATTTTAATTTTTTCGCACTGGTAACGAAGCAAAGCGCGGTGTTAAGTTCTGCCATCGATGGCGCGGAAAGTGGGGAGCGGAAGTGTGTGAATGAAAACGGAGTGTCTTAACACTAGGTTCCCAAGTTCCATTTGCTTACCCTGCTATGTGCAGGATACAGATTACAGCGTGAGGCTAAAAAAAGTGGTGAAAATAAACTTTATTTCACTGGGGCGGATAAAAGAGCTAGTTTATCAGGTCATTTAAAAAAATAAAAATAATATATGTATGTTTGAAGTATTTTTAATTAAAAAGGAATTTATAACTTCAATTATTTTTTGTTTTTAACATAAAAAAATAAAATTTTACTATCAATTATCACGTATACTCGAATATTTTTCAACTGCGCCATGACAGTGACAAAATTTAATACTTAATTTCGCTTGTAAATGGACAGTATACCTTCATAAGTGGTTCCAATGACATTATGAAATGGAAGATGACATTTCAAAGGGCGAGGTGTCGTGGCCTAGATCTGAGATATAAATTACGAAGGTCCGTCCTTTGCCCTTAGCGCGACATCTGATATAAAGTAATTATTGTTGTATGGTAGTATGTTTTTATATTAATGTATGTAAATTTATGATTATAAAAACGATATTTGTTTTGATTTTTTTTTGTTTATAATTAAAAAATAAAACATAAAGCTACCTCTCATATATGGAACCTTCACAAGAAATTGGCATACCTTTAAAATTTGCTAATTTGTAGGAAATTATCGTAGAGTCTAAGAATAGGCTTTTTGCAACCAGTTTTTAGTACGTAGGTTGTTTTTTTTAAGAAGATTCATACAATACATAAAATACATTTATCTCACCCACACAGACTACATACAAACATACATGCATTATATGTACATATACAGTTCATATATAGCCTATATCTATATAGGTATATACTAGAACTGGCCATACTACTAGTAGTCCATATAAAAACATATAAGTAAATGTCACAAGAAACCCTACTAGATGCCTATAAGTTAGTCAATAGGTCAGTGCGCCAGTTGTGGGGCAAGTGGTGCGTGTTACGTTCCGGTTGAAGCACCTGTCATGAATGAGACAGTTTTCAACAGAAAATTATTAAAAACATAAATAACTTCATCCTGTATCCCTCATATAGCTATTAGATAGAAGGAATCGAGAGTTGAGACACTCCGTTTCCCATTCTCCGCCCAATTTTCGAGACATTGGGTGGTGATTGGTGTGCTTCAACTCCATATCTGGTTTTGTTTCCAGAGTGACGAAAAAAGATTGTTAAAAAGGATAGTTTAACATAATTATATTTAAATATTTTAAACCATTTCGGCTTTCACTGAATCCACGATTCGAACAAAACCCGAAAAATTATTATTGAATTTAAAACATTTTCATTTTTATGGTGTGCCTGTATGTAGGATTCTATCGCGTCTAATTTTCACTTTTTCATTTTATAACACTGTGTACAATCAGACACGGTTCCACTGCGCCATAATGGAATCTTAACGTAAATAATATTATTAATTAGATTAATATTCATAATAATATAATAAATTATATGCAAATTACACGAATTATAGCAATAGCGGCCGCTACAGTCACCGTTAGTTAACGGCGGGCAAAGTGTCACGAGCTAATATCCACTACTTAAATAGTAACTGTTCGGAAAATTAGAATTCAATCACTCTTATATATGACATGATACTTGCGATTATTGTGCATATGTTTAAGGCTGTGGTGGCGCAGGTGCACACGTGCAATGCGGTGGTTATGGGTTCGAGACCTACTCGGGGGAATGAATTATTATTTATTAATATTTTCATTTCTTTGCTTTGGTACCAAGGCAAAAACACGGCGTTGAATTTCACCTCTCAACATGCATATCTTGAAAATTTGGGGAAGGTGGGGAACGAAATGTCTTAATGGGAAAAGAGCGCCTTAATAGCGTCTTTCCAAGCGCTTTTCCAGGTTCCCTAAGCGACTCTCGAAACAGCGTAAACTTAAAAATAACAAAAAAATTGTATTTTATGTATGCCACAAAATTCCCAAAATGTATGACAATACAATGGGGATATAAACAAGAATCAGTAACTATTTTTTGACATATAATTAAAGTAGCTTATAAAAGCTTGTAAAGTATCAGAAATTTCTAGAATTCCTTGAGGAAGTAATACATAACCGGTCTATGAAGGAGCTTTACGATATACAAGGCTTTATGTTACCGATTATAATAAATACAGTAAAATAAATATTTATTTGAGTAAATTTAAATATTTATCATATTGACATATTATGCTGAGGCTAGTTATGGTGTAGGGGCACTAGTGTGCGACTGTATAGGCGGCAGGTTTTAAGTTCGATTTCCACTCGAGGAAATTTAATATTTAATATTATCATTTCTTATCTCTGGTAGCGAGGCAAAGCAATAACTTGTCTTTATATAAAAAAATACATAGATCCCTATGTCTATCTTTTATATACCTATATAAAAGATCTACGTTAAAAAATATAATATTTGAATATCAAAAGTTAACCGACAGGTGCTAAAAATTTCCTTAGCTTTTAATTTAGCAATAAATGGCAAAACGTGATATTTATCAACGTTTTGAATAATAAAGTTTTTTCAAATAAATTTATATGGTAAATAATTTGTTCATTAGAAAAAAATAATTTTGTATAAAAACCATATTGATTTGATAAGTAAGAGATGAATCATCAAGACATGAATATTAAAAAAAAAAAATTAGTGTTCTTTGTGTTTTGTGAGAGATGAATCTCTACGCAATAGGTATCTAATGTAAGTTTCTTATATGCAGCTAGTAGAGAATCTAGTGTTAAGAGATCTTATTGTCATATTTCAGCTCAATTTCGAAATTTGCGTGCTAAGTAGGGGAACCTAAAGCCGCGTTTCATTTTACAAGAGTGAGATGTTAAATATAATCTATCTTGAATCCTCATTCATTGAGAATATGGTCAGATTTGTCACTTACAATGTCCTTACAGGAGACAATATTAAAGACATTGTAAGGAGTAAGTGGAAAACGAAGACCGATGTGATTAAAACCAAGGGTTTCTCCTTTTTTTCTTGAAATACAAAAAGTATGGATTTTAAACGGTCAAAACCATATATATATAGCTATTAATTTAAATGTAAATTTGTCGAAGCTTATAAACACGAGCAAGGTGTAAAATTTTTACCATTTGACCTTGATTCAAATCGAAAGTAGATCCAACCGGACGTAGCGACTTCTTGTGGATTTTAATATGTTTAAACAACTGAGGGTCTAGCGTTAACATGACATCGAAGAACAGCTTTAAATGTATGACAATGATACTTTATGTCGTTATTTATCGTTATATATCGTTATTTACTTTTTTCTTCATTTTTTCTTATTGAACTCCGCATAAACTGGGTGGGAACCTATTTTTTTCCATGGAAAAGACAAGGCAAACGAAAAGGGAAGCAAGGGAAACGTATTCCTATACGATCCCGTGTAATCCCGTGTAACACCAGAGGAGCTACGAGGATTAGCGCTGAGACACTACGTTCCCCACGCACCGCCAAATTTTCAAAAAATTGCCCACCCTACCATAAACAGAATGTAACGCAACATTAAAAAAAGTTACAGTACGTATATATTCATGAGGAATTTCTGAGAAAAGGTGTAAAAGATGGATGTATACATATATGTATATATAAAGCTGTCAAAATATGTAAGTTTTAACCAGAAAATATCAGCATATATCCAAGAAACTAATTTACTTATTCGTTATATTTCTAGAAACATCCAGTTACTTTACATATTAGATAAGGCATTCAATTGAAACCGTATTAACGAGGTTGTTCATATTTAAAAGGAGTGAAAGGTTATTTCAAATATTTGGTTGCGGAAAATGTGAACAAGTTAATTCTTCTTATAAACACTACGTAAAATACTAAAACGGAAAAATAAAAAAAAAGAATAATTCCTCGCTTTTAAAAGCATATAAAAGTCTAAATTTTCTTAAAGATACATGTTTTTACTATACCTATACGAATCACTCTATCATTTCGAATCAAACTACGTATTGCAACTGGTTTGTGTTACAAATTTATTAGCATACGCCATTATTAATTCTGATCATCTTCAAACAAGTTATTTTGTGATGTTCTTTAATGAACTATCTATAAATGAAGTCTTAAAAACAACATGATATTGTGATGTTCTAAAGCTTGCTTTAAGTGGTTTAGTCGGTCAATTGTAGCTTTTACAGTATAAGCTGGGTATAAGAGGGAACCTTGTTATACAAGGCTTCGTTCCCACTTTGTCCCAATTTTCGACACATTGCTTCAGTGTTAAAACACTCCGTTCTCCACTTTTCGCCGAATTCTAGGCATTACGTGTTGAGAGCGAACCACCACTCCAGCGAACACCAAAGCGATGAATTTAATATAATGAGTATGTTTGCTTATGTTAAAACGTAAAAGAGATTTGTCTAAGAAACTAAATATTAAGAAATAATAGCATCATTCACAAACAAGATGCTAAAAGGTCAGTAGGATCTACAAAAATGTTTTTGATGACACCACGACCACGACCACGTTTTAGAGGTCAGCTTAGGAAAAAATATGAGTCACGTATTTTTTTATAGTTAACGTTTTGTTTGAGTTTTTAAATAAATATTTATTTAAATTTATGCCGTTTAATGATGTTTTGAAATATTTAAGGAGGAAAGATATTTTTTAATCGAAGAGACGTGGTCGCGTGTTCTTATCCCCTTACGTACAACTTGAAATGTTAATACATTTTTTAAAAAAATCCTCCTATCTACCAAAAAACGTAAAATATATGAAAAATGAGTTAATTAATTTATATTCATTCCCCCGGCCCCGCTCTGGTACTCAAGACGCGGCGTTGTATTCCGCCACCCAACAAGCTATAATTCGAAAATTGGGCGAAATATGGGGGACGGAGTGTGTAGCATTAGGTTCCCTTTGCCTACCCTGCGATGTTTGAAATACTAGAAAATACCGCTAAAGAAATAAGTGAAAATAAGAAATAGAACAGCACCAGGACATACCATAAACAAATAAAACAAAAGGAAAGTTCTATAAACTATTTATATAATTATAATATTTAGTTATTAGTAATCAGTGGACAGCTGGACACCTTTCATCTACTCTATAAGGATTTAGAAAGTGATAATATGGGGACGGGCATCCGCTATGTATACTATCGAACTATTTTTATAGCTCATATAGACAGACGTGCTCAATTAATTTTGTTAGTATCGAATGTCTTTACTTTCGATGTAATTAATACTGATTAGTACATAGCTAGCATGAGTTAGATCAAGTTTTGATGTCAATAAGCAGTTCTGGAAATTAATATTTGTAATCTTGGCGTGCAAGCGTGTGATTGTAAGCCTCGTAGGTTATGGGTTCGATTCCCATTCGAGGAAATGAAATATTATTTAATATTTTAATATTTGTTGAGTTCTGCTACTCAACAGGCAATTTCTCCAGGAATTGGCGGAAAATCGGTAACAGAGTGTTTTAGAAGTAGCATTCCTCTGTATACCCTGCTGTATATGCTGTACCTATCGTTTCTTATTCGACAGGTCAACTTTAAGACTTTAAAATTTTGGTGAGATTTCTATCATTCAGTTTTTTACTTAAAACTTGTAAGTTTATAATAAGGTGCAAAAGCTCAAAATGATAAGAAAATAACGAATCTTGATAATATTATAATATCTGTCAGTCTGTCGTAGTAATTATTAGTCCCACATTTTGACCTCATTACAATTTTTTATCCTATAAATCGAGATCATTTCACTAGATCTTCAGCCAACTAATCTAAAAGCTTACCTATAAAAGGAACCAAAAGAACAAAAAGCGCTTTACTTTCCAACAAGCCAAGCCGGATACGAACTCGTGATCCACGCAGTACTTATTAGGTACTGACCTGGGAACCTGTTCAGTCAGTATGTAGGTCTTTAGAATTTTTCTATTGCTAACACTAAATAATTCGGTTAATGAAACGTACTTTGAGTTTCACGAATTCCTAATGTAATATGTTTACTTGCTGTCTTTTGGTATGCATAGAAACTATTTGTTTATTGATTTAGTTGACATGTTAAGAATGTTGGCTTATTTATGGAAGGCAATATAATTTAAAGAATTCATGATGTAAGTGTCATACTAGCCTATCATCAAGTAGTTGAACGGTGATGGTGGGTTCAAATCTGAATGATATAAAATGATCGTAGTAGTACTATCAATTTTTTCTTTTGAATGGCAGAATTTAACGCAACCATGCCTCATTATTAGGGCGAGGAAATGAAAATATCAAATATTTTATTTCCTCAAATAGGAATCGAACTCACATCCTGTCGCGTTTATAGACGCACGCTTGTGCCACGACCGGCCTCCTGGCCTTTGTAATACTTACATACATATACTTGTATAGGTGACATCCTGGTTTGATTACATTAAATTTTATTTAGTATTCTTGTATTCTGCGTGTATTTGTATTTTGTATTAATTATCTTGTTTTCCTTTTTCAGGTAAATGGAGCTTTCGGTTAACAGAATAATAAAATTAAACTGGTTTGTTATAACATTTAATAAGGAATATATTCATAAATATGTACACGTTTTAAAAAAATACATGCTATGTTATCCTAGGAGCGAAAGGATTCATATAACACAGTGAATTGGATTTCCTTTTGGAGGAATTTCTGTACCCTTGGAAAACACCGTGTTAGTCTATACCACTCAACTTCTTGTTTGGTCAAAAAGTGGAGAACAGGATGAATATTTTATTAGGTTTTCTCTTTCTATTTGGCATAATGCAGGAGATGTATAATGATAAAAAAGAAAGATTGTTTAACTTCCGAGACTAGGTAAGAATAACGGTGATCCACTTTGTAGCACCATGTACGAGATTCTAGTAAAGTGATGTTCACGTTCGATAATGTAATTAATTATGGAAGCTTCGTATAAGCTTTTAATAACCTCAAATAATGTGTTAGCTTAAATAATTTATTTATGTTATTCGTTCAATTGAATTAAACTCGAAATCCTTTTTTTTAAGAAGTCAGTCTGGCAGAAAGGAAAGCCAATGATATTTCAGTAGGCTCTGTCTACCTGTCCAATAAAATTGTATACAGGAGGATAAATCGTTCACATATTGCACAATCCACTTAGCAAAATGAAACTTACGACCATTACATAAGAAAGCATTTTAAATTTCATCTAACTAACTCTATAAGACTTTAGCTTAATATTAGATCACGAAAACGCCGTCCTTGTACTGCTTCGTGACTGAACCCACTTTCAATGTCGCTCCGTCTGTCAATCACAAAGTACCTTTGAATTGAAATAGTTCTCACTTATTTGGTAAATGTCTCGATAAATACAAGATAATTGAAGATAAAAAAATTATGATTTTTTCCTATATATTTTAATATAAAGAATTATATATTTTAATGAATTAATGAATGACATAGTATTTATTACACAAGCAAGTTAAGCAAACCTCGTTCTGGTTAGAGGTTGTTGATGATTATCTTCACAGGTTCTATAGCTCATTTCATAGCCCGTTTCTAATCTAACATCAATGACAGTCTTGAAGAGAAGTGAAGAACTACATTTATTTTGACAACCAGTCTAAACAAGATGTGTCAAACTGTTAAATTTAACTTTAGTTGTCAAAATATTTTTATTAGTTTTACGAAATATTTCAACGAAATGAGCGTTGAAGATAGAAATCGAATCTTTGTAGATAGAAATCGAAAGCTAGTTTCACACTTTAGATATAATAGATTTACCTCCTGTGGAGTATTTTATCCAATTCTAACAATGCTTAGCTGGATGTGACAAATAAAGTAATTTTATATTACTTTGAATCAGAAAATCTTTTTCCTATAAGATTTGAAAATGAATTTCTGTTTAAGAGAAGGTTGTCGTGTTAAAGCACTGTCTGTGATGTGATAGTATATTTAAAAATATATTTGTTCTTCTTTTCACGATCTCATTGGAAGGGTACAGAGAGTTGTGTCGCTACGTTCTCTTTCTCTGCCTACAGAGGTATGAATATGAAATTTTATTTTAATCGATAACACTATCCTTAGAAGTGAACATCACTATCAGATAAAGAACAATAGATGATCACAATCGTTGTAGCGTGGAGACGCTGCGTACCCTAACTTAATGTTGGGTGACCATGATTTTTAAATACATGTTATTTTGGTAGACTACATATTGAGACCAGTTGTGTGTGTATGTAAACGCGACAGGTTGTGAGTTCGATTCCTACCCGAGGAAATAAAATATTTCATTGAAATAAGTCAGTCAAGTAATAACATTAATATTATAGACATTAATAATCCAACTTATAATCTTGCGACTGTTTTCTATTACAAAATTTGTGAAATAGGTATAAAAAAGTTAAATATTTAACAATAATAAATAATCCTTATATGAGTCATCACCTATATGACATTTACAGTTTAAAGGTTAAAAAAATGCTTGAAGTATGTCGTAGTCACGGGGCTGCTGGGCCACATCTGACATCTCGAGAATGTATGAGTTCAAATACAAGTCCTTGGATTTTTTATCATCATGGTACATGCATATTTTTTGAATTGCTTAAGTAGAGTACCATGTAGGGCGAAATAAAAAAAAGGAGTCTAATTTATTGGTAGGTTTATTACTACATATAGGCGTTGTCAATTAATGATACTATAAAATAACCTTTCTTTGCAATCGGGTAAAAAATATTATATGTTTCTATACTATACAATAAATGAGAAATATATTATACTAGCGGCCCGCTCGCGGTTTCACCCGCGTGAACTATGTTATTATAACTATTTTATTAAAATTTGAGACTCCTAGCATTTATAGTAACGAAGTTTCATACAAACTTTCGACAACAAAAACAACCCCTTAGAAATCGAATATTGCAAATTCCCGTCTTAGCGAGCACCTACGTCCTATAAGTAACTCCTATGCAAAATTTGAGATTCCTAGCACATGTAGTTTCTGAGATTTCGTGATGAGTGAGTGACCTTTCGATTTTATATATATAGATTAAAAATAACATATTCATATCCACATTTTACTAAAATATCGGTCACCCTATCCACTGTGTTACGCGGTCGCTCCCATGACCCAACACTGAGGGTAAAAACTATCTCGCACACCATACTTGCGGTATTGCACATTCACTCAATTAAACGATTTTGCATGAGATATTGATATAGTAAAAGTATTTTTCTATTTGAAATTGCAAGGATATAATTATGGAACTAAGATAAGCAGTCTATAAGTAGGATGATGCTGTCTTGGTGCAGGGGAGTATGATTGTGGGTTCGATTCTCTGTCGTGGGGAATGGATTGTTAAAATATTCTCAATTCCTCGCTATGGTAACGAGACTAAGCGTGGCGATGAGTTCAGGCACTCAAGGCGTAATGCCTAGAATAGGCTTTAAACTTAGGCACCGTTGTGAGTTCAGTGAATTATGTGGACAAGAGACTTGAAATTCCAGTATAAAAATATCTTCTAATACTTAGCAAATTCTACATAATCCTAAAATATTGCATATGTTCTAAATTCTTATAATTTTTATAATCTTATTACCACTATTACATAAATTAAGTAATAATTTCTAACAGTAGGTTAATGAGCTTATTAATAAAAAAAAACTAGTTAATTTTTAACTGCTTTCCGGCATCATAATTTACACTAAGACCTTTGAATAAGAATAATTTGTAGTCAATATATATTTATATAGATATATGTATAATAGAATATAACTATACACATACATATAATAACTTAATAAAGACAAATTTATATGTAAAAATAAATTAGTTTCTGAACAAAAGCGTGTTTTTTGCATTAATTAGGAAATTAGTATTCATTCTTAACGTACTTAACTTAACGTGATTTTACAAAGAAATATTTTTTTATTGAACGATTTTATACAAAATAGCTACAGTGACTCAGTTGTAATTATTATCATATAGTTATGGGTTCAAATACCACCTAAGAAACATTTATTCACATTAATATATAATTTTTTTAAGGCTACCGCCTGTCTAAGTTACCTGAGCCTTTGCTCACGTGGTTAAATGGAAATAACTATAGAGTTGTGTATGATACAATCTAGGTACCCCAGGTAACACTAACCACATGTACAGTGGGTTACGAATTACATAACGTAGCCTAAGCCCTTCCTATTTTCAATTTAGACAAGTAGTTCCTGAGAATAGCGCCTTATAATATTAGTAATAGATCTATATTCTTCTGGATCCAGCTTTAATATATGTGAGATGCGTAGAAATTAAAAAATATATACAATTATAATAATAAATCATAGTATACTATAAAATGTATAAGAATCTACAATATAAAATAAAATTATTAAAAATTGTGTAAAGTATCTATTTAACCTTTGATCTTTGATATTAAAACAAATTTGACTTGTCTCTTTCAACTTGACCTGCTAAAACTGGAAGTTGCTTAAATTTAAAAAACTGGTTAAGTATGAGTGGGACTCACCAATTGAGGCTTCCGTACTAATTTCAGAATATATAAAAATTTAAAAATTTGTCCACGAGAACCAATAGGTAACCTATAGGTGGCGAATTAAATGAAATGCAGCAAAATCGATGCATAAATGCTCATAAAATTAAGTTTTTGATTGTGTTGATTTAGAAGCTTCACTTTTTCTATGCTTTAATGTACCTTTGATCTAAATACTTGATATTAATTTCAGCTTCATATATCCACGCCTTTAATTCTCGTGTGTTAATTTTAAAAAATCTATAAAAAAAACGTATTAATATCTACAAATACTATATTAATTTTAAGAAAGTATGTAAGTTATATAAATTATATAATATTTTTTATTTGTTTTTATATTACTGCCGCTCTATAAAATGTACTATCGATACAAGTATTATGTGGCATTCAATATCATTAAGGTGGCGTAATAACCAGGTTATTATATAAATATGGTGACAGACCGACAGACAGATTTGTCTCGATTTTACAATAATTACTAGATCATAGTAATTATACTATCGTGCCACATTTAAGGTGTGTCTGGTGGTCGTAGGTTCGATTCCCAGTCATGATTATACAATCTTTGGCCATAAGCCGTATAGGATATACGCGTAAGCTTCTAAAATCCGCGGAGAGTGAAGAACTGAGGGAATAATTTTTACTCTGTGAACCTTTACCTTTATTACGTATTTAAAAACTTTAAAAATCTCGAGAGATCATCTTTTTAGGCCAAGTGTGGCGCAGGGGCAAGAGTGTGCGACAATAACGAGACAGATTGTAAGTTCGATTCCCATTCCAGAATATAAAGTTATTACTATTTTCACTGCCACACAATGCCTCAAAAATTCGGCAACGGAAGTGTCTTAATAGGCGTTCCTATTAAGACACTTCCGTTGCCGAATTTTTAGCCGAGTGTCTTAACACTAGGTTCCCCATTTTTAGATTCCTTTTGCTAACCTGCTATGTGCGGGATTCAGCGTGAAGCTAAAAAAAATAGCACAAGAAGATTTTAACAAGCTAGTGAATGGTATTTCACCTACATACAAGTGTCTCGTAAGCCGTAAGGTAACACCGTTACTAATGTTATGATTACCAAATTAGTTTTGCGTAGGCTAACGAGGGCAAGCCTAACCTGACGCTACTTTTTAAGGCAATGTTTATATGAGAAGCCTCAATAAAAATATATGTTTAGAGTATATTAAATAATAAAAATATAAGGAATATATTATAGAAAAATTGGTTTTCGTTATTGTAGTTTACTAACAATTTATGGATATTTAAGTAAGAATTTGATAATAGTGCTGTGTAACAGCTTTAAATAGCTTTAAGCATAATATTAAATTAAAATAAACAAAAATAATAATTAAAATAACGATAATTTGTAACAAAAAAATAATAATAATAATTTTAACTGAGAATAGAAAGAATTAGAATTCTTTAGAATTCTTTGAAAAAATACAGATACGCGATATTTAAAAGAAATTCAATATTTTCATAAAATTTCTTTACTAACACACAACTTTTTTTTCCCAGACTACCAGAGTAGGCAGAAAAATTGTCATTAACCAATTTTTAAGACACGGTGTGTCTCAAAAATGCGGAACTATACGTCACGCTTTGTCTATGACATCTCTATCACTAACTACCATCGCAACATATTAGAGGTATTTAAATCTAAAAGTTATCAGATATTGTCATAATAATTAACATAAGTTCTATAATTTACGTAGTATCATGTTATTGAACAACTATTTCTATCCTTGAACCTGTTTGCAAATTGGCTTTATCTATTATACATTGTCGCCCTCGTTTCATTTTAATATATAGCTAGTTCATTTTAACTTTGAAGGTTCTGTTATTTATGTAAAAAATATTTTTTTAAGGTTCCCGAGTAACCCGAGTGGGAACTGAACATACAACCGTCGTTTGGATTTTAGATTTTTTTACATATTTATTTATCGTGTAAGAGATAAGTTTTTTTTTATAAAAGTACTTCTTTAAATATTAATAAGTGATTCCACTTTCATTAGTTTTCTTTTTAAGTAATTAGAGGTCAAGGAACATGTTTATAATTTTTTTATTAATTTATATAGAAAGTAAGAAATCGTAATTTAATTACTAATCATCTAATTGGAGGTCAAGTTTGTCACCAGCTTTTAACGACCATACCACATAGCAGAGTTGTGTCAAAATTAATATGTTATTGAGAAATTATTGGCTTAGATATCTTTGGTAGGTAGAAGAACGCTATTTTTGTTTATAATTTATTGTAATGGTTTTGTTAGAATGTGAATTTTAATTATGTATTCATTCAAATTTAGCATAATACAGCGTTGAGTTCCATTAATCAACAAGTAACGTCTTGAAGACAGGGTGGGAAGTTGAGATTGGAATGTCTTAACCCTAGGTTCCATCAGCCTACCCTGTTGTACGGAAAAAGTGAGGAGCCACTTTGTTAATTTCAACTTTATCGAAATATTTTTTTTGGGAGAAAGTGAATTGTATAATAGTACCTATTACAAAAGTAGTTTATTTATTAGAAACATATTTCTTACTCAACGAAGAAAGTGTCTATAAAAGTAAAAAATATATTCGTTTGACAATTTGAGATATCTACGTACCTACACCACAGTTAAACAAAAGATAAGTTGAAATTTGCAAAGACAAATCATTAGCGAAGTCCATATTTATTATGCATATTACTTATAAGATTATATGATTTTTATTCTTAAACTTATACAACTTGAAACTTTTTTGCATTTTAATTTATGTATATTATTTAGACACAAATACCTGTATATATATAGTTAAACCCTTCTCTTTCCAATTTACGATTAATGTGAGATAAGTGGCGGAACTTAACGCCATATTCATCGTTTGATCGTTTCTTACGCGGCGTTGAATTCCGCCACTCACCGTCACTTAAAATGATCAAAAATATGAAAATTGTTTAGTTACTTATAACCGTCTAACAGTCAGACACTTACAAGCCGTTCCACGGTTAAAATTTAGTATATATAAATATATATTTTAAAAGAAAGCCTATCTATTTGTATAGGCCACTCATTTATATTTCTTTTAGTTCTATGGAGTGACAGTTTAATGCCCTCGCGGAGTTTGTTTTGAGTGAAAGTGATAAAGAGATGGGAGGGTCGGTAGAAAGTGGTTATATTGTGGAAGCCTCAAGCAAATACGAGATTTCGATTGATGTCAGATTCGAACCTACACCTGTGTTACATTTTCTTGATTAACATATACTCGTATTGTGAATTTTCAATTCCTTCTTCTATTTATTTATAAGTTTTCATGCTATGTTGAGGAAGAAGATAAATGCTTACTATAAAGTTTTCCTTAATATACCTACACTATTAATTTTCATTTTAAATTTCTTAGACTCATAATACGTTTTTTAAATTCATACTCTTCGATCACTTCGATCACTAGTTGACCGAAGTTCATACTTTATTAGACTATATAGCAGGGTAGACAGAATAACGTCTGTCAGTGGAAAGAAACACAAATAATTAATTCAATCTCATTGCACCATGATGGCAAAAGAAAAATAAACTTTTGTATGATAACAAGAAAGCAAAGCCATTAACAAGTAATTTTCACGGCAATTACAAACTCAACTAAATGAAAAGTGATAGAATCGACGTTTTCACGCTCGACGATGC
Source organism: Heliconius numata (assembly GCA_016802625.1). NCBI lineage: Eukaryota > Metazoa > Arthropoda > Insecta > Lepidoptera > Nymphalidae > Heliconius > Heliconius numata. The sequence goes on along the minus strand of JAEBDU010000010.1, from coordinate 2,158,665 downwards.
AGGAACATGCGTGTTTAGAGCATTACATTAAACTTAGAATAACATCTCTTTTTCTTTCACACAATTAGTAAGATACTTTAGATATTTATCATATTTCTTTGAATTAGTCTTTTTACATAGGTTATAAAAATGTAATTTATATCTAGTCTCGAATAGATTAGTAAAAATTGCAATAAACATGTTATTAGCAACGTTTATAGGAATGTGTTTGTGAATGTCTGTGGATTGGAACTGCCTCTCTGGTATCAAGAAAAAAACGTGGCGTTAAGTTCCGCCATTTAATAATTCAGTTGAGATTCTAATTTCAGATACTTATAACGCAGTGACATTTTTGTTACTTAAAATTATATTTTTTTCTCAGTTTTCGTCCTTGAATTGAAAAATTGAAATTTAAAGTAGTATTAATAATTTAAATACGATTTAAAAGTCAGAAGGTCTATAATAATAACAACAGGTGTCACATTGGATTACTTTTAACGTCAAATAACCGTCTTGGACAACCGGCCGAAGGTAATCCACGTATAGTGCAGTGGGTCAAGTAATTAATCACTATATATTTATATGTTTAAATATATAGATATATTTTATTATGTTTCTGATCGTACGGGAAGGTTATGGATAAAAAGTATTCGATATAATATACTTATAACCTATATATCCTCTAGCTTCGATTGCTATAATTTTTAAAAATAAAACTTTTTTAAAAATATTTTAGTACTATCGTGAAACACGTAAAACAGAGTGATGTATATATATGTAAAATGTCTTCATAATATTAATAATGAACTGATTATTTAAAATTTATAAAAGGAAATGACAATTTAAATTACTGTCATATCGAAAATGTCACTGTAATTGCTTAGACTAGTTGAAAAAGATTTATCATTGAACAAAACTACAATATGTGGTTTTTCTACATATTACATTTTTTATATAGGTTCAGGTTTCAATGACATTTAATAAGTTGTCTAATTATTTTGATTTCAATTATACAGGTAATAAATATGTTATAGTATATTTATCTGTATGTAAAAAGGTGGCAATATCAATTTGTTTATAAGGCCAGTCATGTCCCAGGGGTGTGTGCTTCAAAAGGAGACAAGTTTTATTTAATTTAATTCTTGCTTACACTTCAGACTTGTGGTTCGTAACTTTTGTCACCTTATACATTTTTTTTCTTAGATATTATAATGGCTCCAGAATTCGGCAAAAATTGGGGAATAGAAGTGTCTTAATGCTTAACGGTCCCTACTTCGATAAACAAATTATTTTCAATGCCTCGCTGGCAACAATATAAAACTCGGTGTTAAGCTCTGCTTTTCTGCCCGCAATTTCTGGAAAATGTAATGTCTTAATAGTATTTCCTCTGCTTACTTTGCAACATATGACTTTTTTTTATAAAAAAAAAAACAGAAAAAATATATTTGTATTAATGTATATAAAAAACCTGCATTATTGGTTATTATTATAAAACTCAAGCTTAAATTTAACTTATTTAATTATTTGGTAGCAATCAAAAAATATATTAGAAAATCTACTATCAGAATCCTGTAAAGCCACGACTAAATAAAACAATAGAGATATAATAAATCGCATACAACCTCGTCAAACCTTGCAATACCGGCCTTGGTATTTAGACGCATCGTACATTTGCTTAAGGGTTTATTTAAATACCACTTGATTTTATGCTAATACTTTAGATGTTGTTGACGATTAAATTTATAATTGTTTCTTGTAAAAAATATATACGGAAATCATTTCAATTCTTGGTGAGCCACAGCAGTTTCACACTTTTTCCTGTATAAGAAACTAGTGTTAAGACGGAGTGTCCTAACACTAGTTTTTTAATTTAATCCTCCCCCTTCCGCCAAATTTTCAATTAATTTCGTGTTGAATGGCGGCACTCATGATAGAAGTCTTTTTACTAGAGACTGAAAAAAAAATTCGTTACCCCGAGCAGGATTAGAAACTTAAACCCTCATGTTTGTGTTAAACGGTGTGCCACAACGAACTCTATTTAAAATTATAAATAATAATAACTAACTTAATCAGAATGTAGGAAATTCTCTTTTAGGAAACGCTCTCGAAGGACTCTACATGTCAAATTTCGGCTGTTCGTTGTTGATCCAATACAGAAAAGAGAAGAATTATGTATACATTTAGAATAACAAGAAACTAATATTCCATTGAAAATTTCTATAGAAAATTTAATATGTAATTACATAGAAATTCCATATTCTATATTTTCTAATAGCTACGCAAAAGCTCGTTGCAAATTAAGTAAACGATCGTACATTTAATAGCAGATGTCGATTCCTTATAATAAGAGAGTGACTTGTTATAACAAGTATATAATAATACACTTTAAGCGTTAAGCTTTGATTTAAATATCTACAAGATTGTGTATTTTGTAATAATTAATAGTTTATTTTAGAAGAACGGTTACGAAACTGGGTTATATAAATATTTTTGTAATAAAATCGTAAAATAAAATTATTTAATATAAAATTTAAATAATTTCGCTTACTTAACAACTTTGCGGTGATTGTATGTTATGTCTAGTTAGATTAAAAATTTGAATGTCTAATATTTTAAGATATAAAGAATACAATATCTAAAGTAGTGAAAAACTGCATATAGCCATACAGCTTTTAAGTACTTTTGGCAGAGATTTGAGACACTCTGAGATTATCAAGACATTCTGTTCTCAATTTTTTACGTTTTTTACAGTCAAATCTCATCTCACTGTTGCGACAGCAAACATTAACTTTACAAAGTAAAGTCAAAGGAATTCTTTATAAATATAAATATGATTGCCGTATATTACCTTAAAAAATGTATAGAAAATGCATTTAATGGGCATTCCACTTGCCAGATGCGCACGCGCCGGTGCAACGGGACAAAATGATTATTGTTTCTTCTCACTATATAGGACTTAGTAAGGAATTTATTGCTGTGATTACTATTTATTATGAGAATAGGAAGTAAGAATGGCATCTTTATGGCTTTTTGACTTAGTGGTTGTGAGTTTTAAAGTTGTAAACGGAGTGTTTGGGAACCTAGTGTTCCCAGGTACCTAATTTCTACCCTGCTATACAGGAAAAGGCGTGAAGCTACTTTAATAGTATTTTCATTTAAATCTTTATCTTGTAAAAGTTAAATTTTGAAATCTCAAACGCTTGCGTGTAATGTTCATAACAAAAATATCTATTACGTGGATACATAATTACCGTAATACTTGTTACGTTACCGTTTCGTACCGTTACTCGGATTTACTTTTTGTTTGGTCATTTCTATGAATTTTTTTCTGTAGTAGCTTGTGAAGATAAGTGTAGAATTGAAAGAAAAAAATATTTTTCAAGTGCAGTGCTATGGTTGTGGGTTCGATTCTTACTTTCGTTTCCCATGAATTCTCGGAAGAACAGGATTTATTTTCCTAATTTTCTATTTTAGGTTTTAACACTAGGCTCCAAGGTTCCCTCTGTCTACCTAGCGTGCGTGAAGCTGAAAAAATATGTCAAATGAAATAATTATCCAATTAAATTTAGAAAATTAGATTACAAATTTGAAGGACACATATTAAGTGATAAAATATAAAATTAATTATTGCAATGTATGTAGGTAGATTGATATTAAATAATCACTGAGCAGGAAACTCAATTCAGACCAGTCGAGTCCAACAGAAAGTAAGGCCGATTCGAGGTCAATCGAATGAATGTATATATATAGCATTGTTTCTATATATATATGTATATTTATTAATAATTTCGTTCATATAAGTGTTTTTGAAACTTTGAAAAAATATATGACATTACTGCGAGAGTATCTTGTAGTAAAGAAGAAGTATGTTTGGTTAAATGCGCTAATCTCAGAAATTATTTTTATTACTTCTATGACTTACATAATTGAAAGCAATCTGGGTTTTTATGAAGGCATCAAACTGTACAAGTGGTGGTTAAGAGTTCGATGCCCACTCGAATAAATTTTATTTTAATTTATTTTATTTCACCTGCTTCGACTTCAAAGTTGATGTATATATGTAAAAGTAGACTTGCCTATAAATTAATATCATAAAGCTTCTAGAACATAAATTACGTCCCGGATTTACAACAAGTTTTATCAGTAAAGCTTATTTCAACCAGTTGTTTTAACTGGATAAATATTTTAAAATTACTAAGTTGCGAGGTTAACAATTCTGTTATTAGTTATTTATTGAGACTTATTTAGAGTTTCTATTGTATAATTGTTTTGTATACAACTTGAATTGATATTGTATACTCTGGAACAGAAACGAAAAAGTTCAATATAGTAAGTATCCCACGCATATACGAGTATTGTAGTGTAGGTTAAAGTTAAGACACTTCGTTTTCCAATTCCCGTACTCCTTTTCCGCCCAATTTTTGAGATATTGCATGTTTTAACATGGATAGGTTCCTCTAGCTTAGTCTATAAAATAACTAGGCTAAAGTTTGAAGTGTTTTCGGTCACTGCTATAATAGCAGCTACATTTAAATCCATACTCCACCCCGTGCTATGTATTCTTACCAGACCGAAAATATAAAAATAATTTTCCCCACATGGGAATCGAACTAGCACTTGTCGCGTTCATAGTCACACTCTATGCCACGACGTTGTCAAAATATATGATAATATTACTTTAAAACGTATTGTACACTTATTCGCATATCGAACAACTTTTATTCTTGTCAGATAACTAACCAATTTACGTAATAATGTCAAGGCTTTGTATTGAAATGAATATTGCTTTTTATAAAAATAATAAAACAAGAATATATTATGTTTAAACGGTACTTTAATAAAGGTAAAATTATATTTAATTTAGAAAGTATGTAATATCCATACTTATTATTATAAAGCTCAAGAATTTATTTGGTTGAACGCAGTAATCTCAGGAACTGGATCCAATTGAAAAATTGATTTTTTATCAATTTATAGAAGAAGACAGGATAGGCTGTATTACATTACATTAATCGTTTCGATATAATTTCACTTAAAATCGGTCACGTGTTGCTTCCATTTGACAATGCCGGTAAAGCCAATGCTAAAAGCCCGCTAGCTAGCTGCAAGAGTCACGAAATTCTAATTTTTTGTGTAAATCTATGCCCTTTTCGTCGATTTTGGAACATTCTGTTTTGGGTTTTTGCTGCCCTACTTTGATGATTGGGGAATCGATTATATGATGGCATTTATACAATACTAGCTGCCTGCGGCTTCGCCTACGTGAATTACACAATTGCTTATTTAATAAACTATTAATGACTTCTAATTTAGTGTATTTTTTATTGTTTTGGGAATAAAAATATATATCGGTATAAATAATGTAAACTTAAGCATAACTACCTAAGATGATTTTAGTGCTATTTGTGTCAAATTTAATATTTAAAATTTTTATTAATATATCTAGTCTTAGATTTTATTCGTCTATAATATTTGACTATATTTCAATAACATTCATGCATATTTGTATAAGATTTATATACAAATATAAAAATGCCGCGGGCGGGAGAAAACCAGCGCCCAAATTGAGAACCTGTTGCTTTTCACCCGACCTCGATTTGAGTGCGTCAACGTTTTTGCACACCTTACTTTCGGTTTTGATAGTGAGGCAAATAACAAACTGTTATATCTATACTTTAACTTTTGATACTATAATATATATTTTTTAGTTTTATGCTGTATTCTCCATATACAGCAGGGTTGGAGGGAGTTTTCCATTTCCCATGCGTCACCCAATTTTCGAGAGTGATGGAACCCAACGGTGTTAGACTGGCAGACAAGGTTCAGGCAAAACTGTGCATGAGATGAAGAATACATAGAAGGGATTTTTGGAAATGACATTTTGCTTTTAATAGTCCACGTAAAAAAAGTTTGGCTACAATTATTGTAATTCATTTTTTAATATTATGTGTATTACATAATTTATGTGAAGGATGAAAGAAATGTAGATATAATATAATTATTTATTTATGAATACATGTATTCTGTAGTTGGGATTTGTCACGCAAATGTCACACAGTCGACCAAGTTAAATATTTTTCTTTTAACTACACGCTGTATCCCGCATTCACTCGTAGCAGAGCAGGCCGGCGGATCGTAGTGTTAAGACTCTGTTTCCCACTTTCCGCTGACATTCCAACATATGTCACGTACAACGCTGCCTTCCCTTAAATTAAATAATTCATCCCTACCAGTGCCAATATTGTTAACTAGTAATATATTTAATACTTGACTATATTTCATAAGATAAACCAACGAACCAATAAAAGTAATTTTGAATGAACGCCAATAAAGTTCGTGTGACCTCTGCCGTACGGTTTGAGGACAACGTGTCGTGTTGACATTATGCCTCAATACGTGTTAGAAAGTGTGAAAATTCGCCGCCATACAGTACTGTATGGAGACTAGAACATCGTTTTACCACATAAACCACGATTATGATGAATTTTTGATGTATTTTTAGATAAAAAATATGTATTTAAGATAATTTAATGGAAAATTCTAGATCTTAATTATGTTTCCATTGCTAAGATAGAGCTACCTAGACGTTATATAGGCAAAGCTAACAAGTATTAGTATATCATAAGGTCTATAAAGAAAAAAATGTTTTTTTAATTTTTCATATTATGTAAAAAAAATAATATTTATATTGTTATTAAATTACCAAAGAAGAAATTACGTAATTAATTGTTTTCCCCTATGTGTATTAAATTTTCTCAGCAAACTTTGTTTGTATTCGCCACAGATTATATATAAAATGCAAATCATCTTTCACTGATGCTAACGGCCTCTATTCGAAAGTGTCCTAAAAATTATTCAATAATCGATTTCATGTACTTGACATTCAAGTCACCTGTTACGAAATACAAAGAAAAATAATCCTTATGTAAATATGGTAAAGTTTAAATTAATTTTCTCAAAAAAATACAAAAAGCCAAGCAAAAAGATGTTTTATTTTTATGGTGTTAGATTTAAAGTGCGTATATATCGATTTTGATCTGTTTTTCTCGATTCAGAATTTCGATCTCGTACTATATTGTAATTTGAATACTAAATGGTCACTTTCTTCCAAATTCCTTTAGAATTAAATCATTGTACCTTTGGTGTTTCGAATTTTACTTTTTGGAAAATATGTGATTTTTGTTCGTCATTTCTAAATACGTTTGTATTATTTAATTAAGGATTTCACAAATTTATTAATGTTATGTAAATGCAATTTGATGTAAATGATAAATTGTATGTTTAAGTAACTTCTATGCCCAATGGAAGTTGTATGTGTACAAAATAATATAAAGAAGCTTCCTAACTAAAGAATCTAGTGTTAAGACACTCCGTTACCTGCTTTTCCATGACTTGGAGTGGACATATAAATAAATATACTATTCATAATGGGACACATATGTGAACAAAAAAAAAACAAAATTGAACACATTTTCTATATTACCCAAAACCATATATTAGGCAATTTCTGAGCAACCACCCACAATAGAAAGCCTACGTCTATAACCTATACGGTCATTACTAAATCAAATAGCATTATTTTCATCACCTTAAAGTTAAAAATGGCTTAAAATTTCCCTATTTTTAGGTAATTTTGTATATTTTATAACAATGGTGCCTTCGCGTTTGTTATAGCGTGAACATTGAATTATCACTATACGTGTGAACTTTGCCGAATGTGAGATTCTTTCATTTGCTACTTTCACTGTCGCTTTCTTGGGTCAAAATATGGCCTTAGGTGTATAAATACTATGTGTTTTCCTTTTTATTGTTATATTAATAGTGTGAGAAAGGTTTTATGGACGTTTTCGTCTAATTTTCGTTACTACGGTTATTTTTTATAGTATATTTAATTTACCGTTATGTAAAAGATGAGTCGTATATTAATTGTGGAAAATTAGACGATTGCTGTTTTTTCAAATGGGGAACGAAATGGTTATGCTAATTGGATCACGCCTTCGAATAGTCGCTGAAAGACGAAAAGAATATAGAGTCAAGGCAATCCGATATCCAGATTTGAGACATTCTGTATAGAGTGTTGGAACTCAACGTCGCGCTTTGTTTTTTCCTTTTAGAGAACGAAGAAATTAAAGTTATTAAATTCCTCGAGTGGTAATTGAACCCACAATCATCAAGTTAGCAGTCAGCAGGTGGGGACCAGCGCCATGATGACCTCTATTATTTTTAACCACAGATGAAATATTTAAGATCACACCTTACCTTGTATTGAAAGGCATATTTGTTGTTTGTTGATAAAATAAAACAATTTCATGCTTGAATAAACACAAAAAGTGTAATAATGGACTTACAATGTTATATGCTAATATGGTTTTGTTTCCCAGAAGATACTATCGTATTTGTATACGATATTGGCTTGAACGACGTATTCAAACACCAGCTATTGTTAATTTTTTTAATCTGTGTACAGGAGTGGGTGTTTTATATGCAAATGCAATGTGGCACAACGCGGAGTTAAAATCCGCCACTAGCTTCGTAATATCCCGAAATTAGGAGTATTATTGGGAACGCAGTGTTTTAACACTTTTGTTTTGTATAATTAATATGATATTTCTAATTAAACAATTTTAATTAAATAATTTTAATCTATTAAAACAGAATAGATTCAGCAATATTCTTCATAATTATTTAATAATATACTAAAATAACATTGAATGAGTTTTTTCTATACATTTTTGAGATATCGAAACACGGATTTTGTCTATAATGAGATATGACCTCATGATGAATCATCTGACTTTGATTTGAAATATTGAATTAATATGAACGCGAAAATATTATATTACCAATAAAACAGCTTCATGCTTTCCCCACAAAGCAGAATAGTCAGAGGGAATCAAAGTTTAATGCTATGTTTGTAGCTTCGATTGATGATTGTCCTGGAAGATATAGTGCGGCATTGAGTTCCGTCACTCCGGATTGAAACTGATCAACTTTATCATGAATATACTTAAAGCTAGTAGTAGCGCAGGCAGAGGGAACCTAATCCTAAGACACTCCGTTCCCCACTTTACGTCAAATTGTGAAGGAACTCTACGCCTCGCTTTGCATCGACACTAGATTTATTTCATTTCCTTGAGTAGGGATCGAACCCACAACCGCGTTTACATCCACGAATTTGTGCCCTTGCGCCACGACTGGCCTCATTATTAATTATGCCTATAGTATTAATTATATAAACATTTTTTATTATTAGGTCTTACACATTAGTTAGGCAAGGCCACCATTCCTACAGTCACTAGAAAGCCTATCAGCTAACCGGTACTTGCCCAACAAAACTGGTCTTATTTTGAAATACTATATTGCTAATGCAAATTTTTATGTTATCTTTTTACTTTCTTGCTTTTGACATAATTGATTTTGTTAATGATATATTGTGAAATAAAATATTAGATGTAGAGATCAATTTCTTAGCTTCTATGAAGTAATAGGTTCATATTCGGCTTGGAGATTTTTTAAAAATTTTCCGTTCTCTACTTTACCTCTAAATCTATGAGAAAGAACCTAGTGTTAAGACACTGGATTGCCTATTCATCATCGAGTTTTCGAAACATTGCGTGTTGAGTGGCTAAGCTCCAAAAGCTTTTCAACGGCTTGTAACCAGGGATGAAAATATTAATAATTAATTTCCTTGTGTGAATCTCAAACCCATAACCATCATATTGACAGTCCGTCACTGTACCGCTGCCCTCTAATTGATGATAAAATTTCCAATTATTGAACGTGGAATGTTTACTATAAAAGGAACATGGATTACATAAAATAGAGCTTACTGTTGTAAGCTGTCGTTGATTTTTTAGCTTTTGAGTGTAGTGTCAAAGCTTATAAAAAATTTAGGTTGTAAAGTATATTAGAATAACATTTATACTTAAAGCAATTACAAAAAAGTATTAAATATTTTTTTTGTGTTAAATTACATGAAAAGAAAGACAACTTTTAAGTGCCTATCATTATTTATTTCATGTTATATCTATTTATTATACAAATTACTTTTATCAGTACTTGTTATTTACACATAATTAATATTCACATATCCTCCATTATAAAGGCTTTTGTAATAAAATCTCACAATTATAACGTGACATAGTGATGTGCAACAACTTACCACATAATGGGGTTCCAGCTGTTTCCTAATATTATTTCGTATATAAATTTAAAATTACATTGCTTCTTCGTTTAACATTTTTTTTTCTCACAAGATCAAAATGGTGTACTTAAAAAATAATTAAACATGTATTATTTTATCGTTTTATACTTAAAATTGATCTTTTTTTAAACTATGAAGTATTTGTAATTCAGTAAATGTAAATTAATAATTTCTAAATTTTGTTAGGTTGAAACACTTGCGATCTATGCCTCTTTTTTTCTTAAAACAGATTAAATTAGCAAATAGGCAACTTTCATTTATTATAAGTATTTTTTTGTTTATCTGTGCTTTGTATAATATTGCATTAGGGTTTTTCATTTAATTTCTTACTCTGAACTCTGTAAATGAAATGTCAATGCATATTCTACGAAATTTTAGATGAAATTAGCTTTTATTTCCTTTTACTTTAAGGTTATTTTTTGAAAGCTTTGTAATATACTGTGTATAGTGGTATAAGTTTATTTTACATTAGAATTATTGTACAAAATTAAACCTTATTAAAAGGAAATAGAATTCGAATTACCACAAAATAAGATATTTTCAAGTTAAGACAAACATTATTGCAACTTGCAGTGCAAAAGTAAGTGCATTGACTCACCCACTGACATAGTTACCTGTCTCGTTCACACCTATTGAAATTTTATATATCCGTCCTTGTTATGGCTTTTTACGACACTTTTCCAGTCGTAAACGAGATTGGCTCGTTATATTGGCATTTCTTGGCAATTTGTTAATGTTTACATTTTGTATATTGTGAAAGTTTGTATAATTCTTAAATTTTGTGTTGAAAATATTAGCTCTATGTTTTATCTTTTTTCCCGCAAAGTAGAAAAAACGTAGAGTTGAGACGCTCAATTTTTGCATCTTTGCTCATAGAATGTGTATTCTTCTTATCAAATCGAAGAAATGAAAATATTCAGGCGCTATAGATTTCTTCTGTCTACAGTGCTATATGTAATTTTATGAAAAAAAAGTTATCGATTTATTTAATGATTTATATTTATTATTATCTTTAATTACGTTTTTACATCGCAATGAAACATTCACGCACCACTTATTAAGTAGAAAAACCAAAAAGTTACAAAAATCCGATAAAGAATTACATTTAAGATTTCCACTCACTTTCGTTGGTCGAAGTTGCTCCGGCTAAAGTGAAACAACGTAAAAAAATACAATCAGTGCATGAAAAAAATATATGAAAACAAAATTAAGAATTAAGAGTTTTTAACGTTTTTGTTTTGTAATTAATTGATATAGCTGACCGATCTACGAAATATTTTTTATTATTATATGATTTTGCTAAAGCCTGGCTAGAATTTTAGGTTCACGTTATATATCCTGCACTTAGCAGGGTAGGCACATGGAATATGGGAACCTAGTGTTAAGACACTCTCAAGAAATTCTCTTAAGACACTTTTGTTCTTCACTTTCCATTCTCTCTAACAAGAGCTAGGAAATGAAAATATTAAATATATCATTCCCCCGAGCGGAAATCCAACCGGCAACCGTCGAAACTAATGAATACTATCGTATTTGACATACACCTGTACTTTTAACCTATATCTTATACCTATTTCTAGTAATTAACCAAATCTTCCAAATATTTGGAGATTGAAAATGAAATTACTTAAATGAGGACGACACCTTTTCAATATTTTCTACTGTATTTCTATAAAAATAGAGATTAAAACCGAGTAAACTTTTTAAAACAAGAGCGTGCGAAACCGCCAACCGCCAGCCAGTTTCGGTGTAATTTACACGGTTTATAGACGCCATAAAATGCTCCATTTCTTTTGAAATTAACATAAATTTGGTGTGATGAGAATGGTTAATTAGAGAAGGAATATTTAAAGTCAGTTGTAGGTGAGTATACTTTTGTATGACTTTGTGAGAATATAAATATCTATATATAAAAATAATATTATAATATAGATTAAAAGTACAATTAAAAAGATAACTCGGAGCTATAAACTATATGATACTAGGCTTTAACTTGGTTTGCTGACAATATCTGAAGGATCCCACTCTTCAGATCCAGGCTCTATCATTAGAAAAGCTCGATGATACTTAAATGCAATAATTAAATTGGGGTTAAATTCAGTGTGTTTTTCATTTTATTTTACTACATATATACTTACTAAGATACAAATATAAACTATGTGTAAATATTGTATTATTATGCAAATTTAATAATTTCCCCGAGATGGGACCGAACCCACAACCTTTGGGTTAATATTCTTATGTAGTAACAGCTATCAGTTAACATTCAAATACTGCTCCTTTAAAAAATAGAAGTTTATTTATGTAATTCGACTATAAAAATACTAGCACTAAGTCATTTGGTATATTTTATCGCCGTTTTTACATTAAGAACGTATTTTTTACACTATTAACTTTATAATTTTAATGCGCCAAAACTAATTGAATTAGAGTAATTACTTTTTACTTTTCAATTTGTTTGGAATAAGTCGAATATTAACTTTTAGCGATTACTTTACTGAAACTAAATCGATATTTTTATATCGATTTTATCAATAAAAGATAACATGCTAAGCCATTTAAATAATGCCTCTGTTAAATATAAAGAAGTAAAGTATTTTGTATGCATTTCGTGTGAGACATTTTATAAGGTACCTATAAAAAAGTATTAAATGATTGTAAAATCTACGATACAATGTCTGCTTCTTGAATTTGAATAAAAGTAATAAAATGTTTATATATTGCTATATTTTAAAATAAAACAATGTAAAGAATTGTGATATTTTTTCTAATGCTCAGTAAGTAATAGTAGTAGGCTTGAGTGTCAAAAATCTTTATAAGAATAAACCTCATAGAATAATTACATTGCTTTGCTATTATAAACTGATTTGGCTGAAATTTTCAATGTCTTGGTATCATCTTTGAAATGATACTGCTTTTTAAGAACGAAGGCAATTAAGATTAGTAAATAAATAATAATAAAAATAAGATTCCTAGTTTTGACCTAAGGTTAATACACTCAAATTTATTTACAATATCTTGCAGCTGCAAAGTGAGTCATATGACCACATCGTAAAATATGTCCTTTGCTTTATCTAAAGTTTTAACCAAATGATAAATGAATCATCAAAGCCTTATTTATATATTTACATACACTAGCGACTTGCTCGCGACGTCGTCAGCTAGAACTCTGAATTACAATGGTTCACTAATGACATAAGCATTTCAAAGACAATATCCATACATTGAAAGTTTCAACCAATTCAATGAAAAAAAATGTTTTTTGTGGGAATCGAAACCACAACACTCAAACGCTTATGACCCTGGTCCACAAGGGTTTTTATTATTTTTCATTATTTACATAATGTTGAGACTCCGAGCTCTCTTACTACCCCGCCATGGATAAGGCCTAAAGCTTTAACCTAAATAAAAAGAAAAAGAGTACGGATTTAATGAATATTATTATATAATATATATTTTATATATTTACAGAATATTATTTTTATTAAACTTAAACTCTACTGATTACCTCTGTATTTATATAAGTTACTTCTTATTCTCAAGTCTCGTCAGTTCATAGCTCCCAGTCAGTTAATAAGTCAGTATGTCAGTCAGTACATTTACATATAACTAAAGGTCTTTCAACTTTAACTGCAACATGTACCTCATTAGATATCGGGCACAATTATTATGCACTGAGTGATCTCGCCTTCCGGACTCCTTAGTGAAATTGTTCCTACATTCGTTCTTGAATATAAAGTATGCTAACTATACCGTTTTATACTGATTTCAATTAAATTGTTATATTAATTTCCTAACAAAATCGTTCTTGAGAGGACGAATTATTAACTCAATGTCTTAAAATATCACAGCTTATAATAATTGGTAATTATCTTATACAGCTATACTTACTTACTTAAATCTTAACGACTAGACTCTAGGCTTCAGACTATATAGTAAATGTAATAAAGTGAATATTTTCCCCCCTTTTTTATATGATAAATAGGATCATATAAATATGCTTTAAAATATAATATAGAATTTTCACTTATATTTGTTCCACTTTAGAAGCCACAATCATCAATCAATCAATTACATATAAAGTAATCCATAAATTAGAAACCTAAGTGAATCTAGAAACTGCGCTTCTCAAAACAAAAAAACACCATTTGAAATATATAGAGTAGGATACAATTTAATAAGAACTGACAACCCAGTAAACTTGACGCACGGCCCATGGGCAGTGTGACAGTGGGTCAACGGATACGAAGCCCGCATACACAACGTTGACACGAATACCGTACGAACGGAATGCCACTTCCGTAGGGATTTTAGTACGTTTTTTTTTTTATTTTTCTATTTTTTTAAATTGAAGATTTGTATGGATTTTTGATTTTTAGAATGAATTTATGAAGCTGCATATTATACAAAAATTTTACCCTTTTTGACTTTTTAGTATTTTTTTTGTGAAAAAATATCTCAAAAATAAGTTTTTATTTCTAATCTACTTTCTAGTTTATTTTATTCTATCGTAAGCATAACGTTCCTCCACTCAACACGCAATGCCTCCAGACTTCAGCGGAAAGTGAGGAATGACAGTGTATTAATGGGAACGGAGTGTCTTAAGACTAGGTCAGGTTCCATCTGCTTACCCTGTTGTATGGGATACACTTTGAATCTAAACAACAAAACGTTTTGTCGATAATTGTGTTCATTCAAATAGTTTAATTAATATTTAAATAAAAAAGCTTATTAATTTTGAATTCTTATTTCTCTTCTTTAGGTCAGTGACCTATTTTTATTTTTTAAGGTCAATTGTATTTTTTTCTTTAAATCAAAATATACAGCTTTATGTAACTAATATTAGTAAAAACCAAAACATCGAAATCGTAATGCCTCTTAATTATCTAATATTTGCGACATTTATATTTAGCAAGAAATAATTTTACCTTTGAGAAAAAAAATCTTGCGTAAAAAGCGAGAACAAAGGCCGCTATCAAACATAATCACGACAGTAGCCTTTCCCACAGCCACCACTTTTTAGGATATTTCCGCAAAATTGCAATTAAAAGTATGTATTTATACTATAGGTATTCAAATGTTACTAAAATAAGTACTAGGCTAGATAACATAATAGTGCTACTTTGAGTGCTTAAATAATAATTTATATATAATATACGTATTGCAATTGCATTTATCGTAGCGCAGGGATAGAGTCCGTAATCGCGATAGTTGCAGGTTTGATTCTCACTCGGGGAAAAAAAAACTTTTTTCTGGTAGCATAAAGCGACTTATCCTCCTATACGGGATTAAGCGTGAACCTGACAAAAATTGCATTAACTACATTATTGCACCGTATGATTTCATATTATTCTCACGTGACCTTGGTTTGCACTTTCTACAAAACATCTGGGTTATTATTACGAAAGCGAATCTATATAGCAGCTCGAATTCGGTACATTTTTTGCGCCCTAGATAGTTTTTTGTCAGACTGATGTCATTATTATGCTTCTATTATTTACAGAAGAAGATTTTTAGTAGGTACTAGTATTAAGAAATCTCCTCCGTATTTCTAGGAAAATGAATCTGGAGACACTACGTTCTCTACTTTTCTGTAAAAAATTATATCTGGTGAGGGTAAAAATCCAATATAGCATTTTATCTAATCAGGACTTATTACGGAATTTAGAATTATCATAACATCTTTAAATTACATAATAAAATATGTGCCTTTTGTCGATAAGTTTGTCTACTCTTCTATACTTGTATATTGCGAATTATATATTCGAATATTGCGAGTTGAGTGCCGCAACTCAAACCCTCTACTAATAATAACGTGAATTAAATCATATAATAAACTCTTATTTTTGTTTCAGAAATAGTTGAAAATGAATCGATAGACGCGTCAAGAATAAAGAGAGAGGGAGTTCCAGAGAACAGGGGTGAGTAATCAATAAATGTAACAGTAGTCTAATTTTGTAAAAATATGCTTGCATTACATATAATTTATTTCTTCTATTTATTTATTACTCTATATGTTATTTATTTATTTTTATTTTCCATATTTTATAATAAGTAATGTAATGTTTCAATTTTCGACATATCGGTTCTACAAACTTTCTTTTCTATAACTTTATATTGTTGTTCTAATTAGATATCTTAATGCCTGAATAGTTGATGATTTGGAGTATCTGTAAGTTAATGAAAAAATTGTTTTGTTTAGTTTATAATTACATTTAGCAAATCATCAGCTTTTATGTAATGTTTTAAAAGTTGTACAAAATTTAGTGCTAACCAGTTTGCAAGTTTCCGCTGTTTTTCTGAGCATTATAATATAATATACTTACTCCAATTTATATGAATTTAATTATTATGAATGAATCATAATAGACTCGTATATATTAAATATCGTATTTCATGGCAATTGGATTAGGTATATGTTTATAATATTCTATTCTATCTATATTGCGTTATTAATTGTATGTTTTTTCTTTCTCTTTCAAATCTAATCCCCGGGTCGTGGTCAACTCCGAACTCAAATGGACCTTGTAAAATATAATGCACCTCCACGATATCCCTTCCACGACTTGACGGAACTCGACGACTACTACGACTCGTTGACTGATCTACTAGACTTGACAGTGTTGCTCGTTAACGACCAAAAACGAAACGAATATAACACGAAAGTCGGACGATATCACAGTATCAAGCCTTTAATCGGTCTTCTTACTTCAACTGCAAGGACATTCATCCAGGACGGTGTTACAACTGAGTTTGCTACCCAAATTCTTGGAACTACTTTAGATAATGGTCGTATTTACGCACAACTTCTTACTAAATCGTCTCTTGTCCTTTATAATAAGCCTTCCAATGTCGAAGAGCCGTATATCGTTCAGCCAACACGTGTTCATTCAGCTTTTGATGGCCAGTGGAATGTCAAACAAGACTTAGGTATTATTGATCCAGATAAATTTGTGCTTAAAAATACCGATTACTTAGCACCAAGTAGCAAAATGGAGATCGTTTATGCTAGTAAGCCAGCACAAGAAAGCTTTAAATATTGGAATCCACCGAGCCATTCTGATCAAGCTATTAATCAAATATTTGAAGAACCGATAGCGCGTCAAGTTGCACCTTATAATGAAGAACCTAAGTTTGAGGTGTATAACTATCTTGATGGCCCAGCTATAGAAAATGAGAAGAAGATAGAATACGTGCAACCTTCCTTATTAGAGGATATAAATATTTTTCATCGTCAAAGTAAAGCATATGAACCAATTTCTGAACCAATTAAAAGCGAATTACAAGTGCAACAAGATATCCCGATAGAATCTGATATTGTTAAAGTTAAGCCTACATATGATTTACCTACTTTTACTATTAAGAACGAGTTTTCACCAATATTTTATTATATTGATAATGTCGAATCACGTTCGTCTAAGCAATCTTTACCGCAAACCAAGTTACCTAAGAAGTTGTTCGGGCAAAAAGGCGAACCTCGTCCAAAAAAAACATTTACATATGCAGGATTTGCTGATTTTACGACAGTTGTTGGTGACACAGTTATTATTTTTACACCTAATACTGAAACCATCAGGCCTCCAAATCCTGATGAAGTTAATGTTTTTCCATCTGCTAAACCAGTAGATAAGCTAGCGACTAAAATAACCTTTTTATCAGCAGATATTCCAGTTGCAACCTCAACTTTTAAGGCTCATGAGGCTAATGTAGTTACAAAACTACCACCTATAAACAATGATGATCACAGTTCTGAAAAAACTTATTATAACAACGAAGAAGATCTTAAAAAGGTAATGTATGAAATTGATAACAAAACGCCTGACACTATAAGTGTGCAATACAATAATGGATTCGATCTTAATCTAGATGTAATTCAACCATCAGAACCAGCTTTTACTACAACAGAAAGCACTAGAACTACAGAAGATTTAGAAATCTTACCCATAAATGATTATAACTCTAAAGCTACTGATCCTCTAACTTTATTAATGCCATCTGCAACTATAATTGAAGAGTCAAAAGAATCTGTCGTAACAGAAGGCAGTAATGTTAATATATTTACAAATTCTGAAGAAGAGACAGATAATACAGCTGCTGAAGTAACAGAAAAAGCAGAAGAAGATGAAATGGAAGAATATCAAGAAGATGAAAACAGTACTCAAGAAGCAGATGATGAAGTACAAACTACTACTGAAAGTGGCCATAGTGATGAATCTTATGAAATTGAAACAACAACAGAAAATAAATATGATAAGCACGAAGAAATCTATTGTACTGATGGCCTAGAGACACAATCCACTATGACTACTGCTTACAAGACTTTAACATACCTAACAACATATTTTATTCCATTAGAGAGCACCGAAACTACAACGTCTGTAAAGTCAGATGTTATTGTTGAGAGTAATGTGGGCTATATAACAAATTATGTTTGTAAAACAAATGAAAATATTGCACCGACGTCTGTCGTTAGCGTTGAAGTAGGAAATACAGAAATAAGTAATATTGAAGCACCAGATCTAATTGAAACAAGTTACGTGAATATTTCAGAAGAACCAGAAACTCATACTGAAAGCCCAAAAAAGACTACTCCAATGGAAAAAGAAATTCAAACTGTAATTGAAGAAGAGGAATCAATTTCAACTCAAGATGATAAATCTGCAACATCGCAGGATATAAACGTTGAAAATGATAAAACATCAACTACAGAACGAATTTCAACAAGTCAAAGTCACGTTGAAGTTTCTGTCAGCACAGAACACACGCCAACTGAGAATCTTAACATAATAAATGACGATGTTTCTGAAAATGAAATAGATCTTATATATAAAACACTTTATACAACCTATACATATTTTACTACATTCTTTGGAGATCATACTTCTAGTATTGAAAGCCATAAATCAGTAGTGACAAATATAATAACTTCTACTGTGGACTTATCTAAAATTGATCCATCATTACTTGGCGCATTTGACGATGATATTATTCCAACTAGTGTGGCTGATGTTCAGCCTACCGAATCTCTTGCAATAAATAGTATAATTGATTTAGTTAAAAATAAAGATGTTATTGAATCGGTTGAAATTAATCGATCATATAGTTCACAAACCCCAACTCCATTACTGGACGATGACTTAGTTTCTAGCATTAAACCAGATTCTGTTAAAACTTACTACACTACATACACATTCTTTACTACAATTTATGTAGGTTCTGATGCAAATGTTTGTAGCAGGAGTGAAGTGTATACTAATTATGTTGGTCCTGATGAGTTAAAGCCTACAAAAAGTAACCAACTACCAAATGAAAATACAAGGGCACAATTCGATTTTAGGAATTGTATGCAAATCAAAGGAATGTCACAAGATAATAATGAAAATTCATCATTCGAAAGTAGCGTCACAATGGAAGAAAAACAAGTATCAGAAAATAAAGACATTGAGAATCCACAGCCGTCTCCTATTGAAGTAGATATGTTGTTTAGCGTAGAATCCAACCCACTTATTTCTGAAAACTCATATGTTACGGATGTTAAGTCTTCTTCTTCCAAAGGTGAAACAAAATTTTTAGATAACAATAATGTACTTGATGATCAAATAAGCTCTGAGAGTAATATTGATGAAATTCTTCCATCACCTACACTACTACTACAAACTAGTTACACAACATTTACTTACTTTACTACGATGTACATAGGAAAAGATTCTAGTAAAGTAAAAAGTCGCCTCGAAACAATAACAAATGTTGTTACAGAAACAATTACTCCGAAAACAGAACCAGAAGAAGAAAATAATCTACCGATAACTTATTATACAACTTTCACCTATTGGACAACTTTATATAAAGATAAATCAACAACAATAACAAGTCGTGAGGAGATTGTTTCTAATGTTGTTACACCTTCAGTTCAATCAATACCCACTATAAGTCCTATAGATACTACACCCATAGATATTGTAAGTGTTCTACCGCCTAAAGACTTAGAAGTAGCATTAAAGCCTTCTTTAGTAGATGACAGCCTTGAACATGATGATGGAAAAGCCACATTTTATACAACATATACTTACTTTACAACATTTTATGCCGGTAATACATCTCAAATAAGAAGCAGTCTAGAAACTGTCACTAATATCGTTGATAATACGAAAGTAGTGGAAGATAATCAATTAGGTAGAAAAGTACCAAGTGGCGCCGTTGATAAGAATTTAATTCAAGATGAAAAGCCTCACATAATTCCTACTAAAATTAAGGAAGAAATACAAGCTACGAAATTACCCGAGTTGTCCAGTGTATCCCAAACCGTATTACAAGGAACATATATTGATAATTTATTTGCTGAAGTTAAACCTCTAGAAAATAGTACACCTAAAGTAAATGAAGAAAAGAAAATTCTGTTTTCTCAAGTTGCTGTCATATCTGGTGATTCTACAATAATTACAAGCGATAATAAGACCTTAACTGAAGAACCATCTTCTTCAAGTACTGCACCATCTACAACGACGACGGAGGGGTCTATTATTAGCCCTACTCCTGAAGTAATAGAAAGTTCACTTGCTGAATCAGAAATAGCAACTGAATCACAATTTGAAACAGAAGAAGACGAAGAAGATGAATCTAATGCTAAAAAGAAAAGTCGATTGACATTTACAACTAAAAAACCTTCATTTACTCCTGTTATTATTCCATTTGCTTCAAGAAATAGACCTACATTTAGTCCTAAGCGTGTGGGTACGCCCAACAGTGCTACTACAATCACTCGAGCAGATTCTACTCCAACGATCACTGCAACTCCTACATTAAAATCTGTAAGACCTACAGGTGCTTATAGTGGTAATCGGAAACAAGCTGCTGTGGCTGGTTCAGCGAGCGCTGGAAGGAGATTCCCCGGACGTAATAGTCCAACAATAAATTTATCAGCAAATATTCCTGCCTCACGTGCTGGAGGATTTTCTAGAGGAGGAAGTATTTCTCCAACTTCAAGGAGGACAGGATTTAGATCAAGTTCACTTAGAAGCAACAGCTTAGATTACGCAAGTCGATCTGCAATTCCTAGGATACGTCCTACAGCTTCATCTAGATTACGTGGAAGTAGACAATCAAGTATAATAAGCTATCCTCCAGCAGATCAAAATGAATCTGAAACTTATGCGACTCAACAAGAAGAAAATGCCACTGAATCTCTGGATGAATTTACTGAAGCATCCCAAAGCAGGCAAACTACGAATAATCCTTTGCTAAGATTTAGAAGACCACCGGTCGTTCGACAGCCAGGTACAGCGATAACTCCAAGGTCTACGACACCTTCATCAAGGCGAAGCTTAACAACGCGCGGTAGAACCACGACAACAAGACGATCAACTACGCGTTCTACCCCAAATCCTCTGCTTGCATTACGTAGACAAAGACCAACAAATTCTCTTTTCCCTAGAAGAAATCTCTTTAAGCAACCGGAACCAGAGCCAGAAGAAGAACTAAGAGAAAATGAAGAAAATGAAGAAGATGAGGAATTATTAGATGAAGAAGAATTCGAAGAAGATAATGATTATGAATCATCAGATAGAAAAGAACAACAGGTGGCTTCCCCTATAGCTTCAACAAGTAGAAACCAAAACGCCGTGCAGATAAGACCTTTTGCATTTAAAAGGCGAGTTAAGCGTCAGGTTGATTATGGTAACAGAAAATATAATAATTTTAGAAGACCTGGAGTCAAATCAGCAAGTACTCGCAGGCCCGAACCTGTACCTGAAACAGAACCTCCTGCACCTGTAACTCCGAAACAAAAACCAGGGCGCTATAACTCACGTGTTGGAAGTAGCAGGACTACAACTGCATCAGCTCCGAAAGTTTCATCCAGGCAACCGTTTATTGTAAGAGGAGATAGCAGTAGAACAACAACAACTTCGGCACCAGCATACAGAAGGGGAAAAACGAGAACTAATTCGAGAACTACAACGCTTTCATCAAGACCTAAAGCGCCACGCCTATCTGGTGGTAAGTCAACACAGTCGTCAAGATCTAGCCCTAGAACGACAAGCTCCAGATCTAGATCAAGAACGACAACTAGCAAAGCCTCTAGCAGACAAAGGAATTCCTTTGAAAATTTAAGTGGAGAGAGATATAATAAATATGATAATATATTAAATGATGGAAAAATTACCATAACACATCAGATACCATTTGAAGTAACAATACCGGTAGTAAATGGGAAAATTACAGAATATAAAAATCTTTTGACAGCTAAACCTAGCGTAGAAACATTACTACTTAATCAAGTATCGACATCACTCAGTCCTATCGGTGCTCATCAGTTAGTTCTTGTAGCTGAGTCTACAGAATTGGCAGACAATGGTGCAACAAAAATAACAAAGTATGTTTTACATGAAACCCCTACAACCACAATTATCTTTACTCCAACTACAATAAGAGGTCGAAAAACATCCTTTTCACATGTTTTGCCCAGTACTGTTTACAATGTCGAGCCCGTGGTGCAAACTATAGCACCTGAACTTAATGCAAATGTGCCCTTAGCTAACTTACTTTTATCACAACTTTTATTAGGAAACCAACAGCCTGCTATAAATCCGTTACTAGCATTACAAGGACAGGCATTATTACCTCAACAACCTGTAGTACAAACACCGGTAACTGAGTACAAAACTAGGTCTACAACCTATGTCACAACTGTAACTGATGCAAGAGAAACAGTTCTTCCTATCACTTTTAGAGGTGTTAAGATATTAACGACAATATCTGATCCAACTACTAATGTAATAACTGCTACTGAATTTATAACCGAAACAGTGGTTACAACCCCAACAGTTTTAGCTCCTCCTCCTCAGTACAATTCTTTATTACTGCCGTTACTTTTACAACAACAACAACAACAGCAACAACAGCAGCAGGCGTTATCTCTGCAAACAGCTAATCCATTACTTGGCTTAGCTCCGTCTGATCTTGGTTTACTGCAAAATAATTTAGTATCTAATAACAACTTGAATAATGACATATTTAGTAACAGTCCCAAACCAAACATATTATCAGATTTGAGCAGCAATGAAGACTTTGCAGAAGATATACAAGATAGTGGAGAAGATATTCCACCTCCGTCACCGGCTCCTACTCGGAGAAAAAGCAAACAACGTGCGCAAAAACCAACCCCACCCAAATTAACAAGTGTAGTGACATTATACGTGTCAGGTAAACATCCTGGAGAGTTTAGTACTGTACTATCAACTGTCGTCTCTGATGACACTCAAGTTGTTCGAAAGCGAGAAGCCATTTATTATGAAGATATTAAAATATTGCCATCGATTTTGCCATCTATAGATCAACTTGTAAGTTCACAAGGAGACAATGTTTTAGAAAATTCTATAATGTCTGATATGGATAAGTATTTAACAAATACTCTCACCCCATCACAAACGGAAACGCAAAGCTTAGAAAGTATAGTAGGTAAAGTGAGTGAACATGTGAATAATAATGCGTCACCAACTTATGTTGTCAAATTGGAATCACCGACCACACTTAGATATTCAAAACAAAGTTCCATTGACGACGTCTCGTGAGCCCGAACAACTGGTTAGGTCTGTAAAGTAAACTTTTAGTTATTTATTTACTTTGTATCATAGTAAGTTAACTATGAATAGTGCCTTATAGTTATAGCATTTAGTTTTAGATATAACTATTTTTGTACTTGATTTTGTAGATAGGAATTCCAATGTTTTAATAGGTATTCTATAAGATCACCAAAAAATGTTATTGACGTGTTACCATATTATATGAAAATGTATCGTCAAAAGGAAATGTTAGGTAAGAATATATCTAATCACTGCCCAAGAATTACTCAATTAATTTAGATATAATTCTTAATATAAATATTTTATAATACTCGACATGCTTCATTTGTAAATTGCAAATTACGACTTAAAATGTTAATAATAAATTGTAATTAAAATGTGTTTTGTTTTATTTATCATCGATTTCCTTGTCTTTTGACTTAAAAAACTCAAAAAATATCAAGAACAATATTTTAATTCATAAATTTAAGTTTAAGTAACTTTAAAAAATCTTCTTATTTAATATTAATGTTATGAAGTATTGTTTTATTAAATAATAAAGTGTTTTTATATAACGTTTTTTGTTATCTAAATATTAAAACTTACAATAAAACAATGAATAAATAATATTTGACTTGTATGACAACTGAACATGACTGAGAGACTTGAGTGGAGTTCCCTTGAAGATCTCAGATCCAATTGGATGGTTTTATCCCACATTCCGCGTCACCAACCGTCTAGGGAGGTGAGTCCAGTTATCTGATAATATATTAATATTATAATAAATATTTAGATGTTCTTAAAATTGCTCCTTTTAGATTTTGATTACTGGATTATTGAATCACAAATTGTATTTTAATAGTGATTTACAGTTAAAATTGTGATTTTTTGAACGTCTAATTTTGTAAAAAGTAGTTATCTGGGGATTTGTAGGATTAATAAGAAATTGTAAATATTATGGATACTTTAGCTCTCGTAAAATTGTTTTTATGAAACTAACACAGTATTAAAGTTTTTTTCAACAAATAAGTAATAATTATGATGATAATAATGCCTCGTACATATTTAATGCAAAATTACTAACTATCTATTTAAATTAGGTATCAGTTGCACTATATTTTATTTTCAATATATGTAGATGCACGAATGCAATTATTGTATATTTTTGATGCACATACATACATATATACATAGTTCATTAATATATACTTGCTGTTTAATAAAATATTTAGTATAAAATATATTAACATTATTTTTAATTATTTAAAATTGTAATGATTTAATTAGGAATAAGCGTTTGATAATTTTTATTTTTATAGGAATAACTTAATGTTATTGAATTTTGTGTAAATACTACTTAAAATTTTCAGCTTTTAACACAAATGCTATAGTATACGATAATACACCATGGAGACCAGGAAGAGATATTGATGTAGAGCATAGAAATGATGATCAAAGAAAAGTAAAAAATTTGGCTACACGTGTTATGTCAAATGGTGTTGAAGTTCTAGTAAGAGATAAAAGTTCTGATGGAAAACAAGAAAAGGTAATATAAATTATATTATACGATATGTTGATAGGATATATCAAAATATTTTATAATTAGAAACGATAAGTAAATATTCGTTATTTCTTCGTAATAACAATTGCATAAGTTTTATTAATACATTATTTACTCTCGTATCTTTCTTCTTCAGAGAAAACTTAAAGTTATGTCTGTACCTTCATCGAAAAGTTTCAACATTCGTGTAAGTTCGACACCACCGAATAAGTCGTTACTGTCGTCAGCAACCGCTACTATTATAAACAAGCAACATATGAGTGCGTTATTTCCCTTGCATCAGCTGATGCAGCATAATTACATTATCAAGACATGTATGACTACATACACTTATCTTACCACTGTAGTTCAAAATAAAAGAAGCGCTATTTCAACATTTGAAACTATAGTTTCTGTGGTCACAACAGAGTCACTTACGAATTTATATGCCACTGATGTCATAGCTGATTTGAAACCTACTAAAGTAAGAGTTACTCGTTTGGACCCACTTTTAATGATGAAACCTTATAGCCCTGGGTTCCAAGGCCCTGCAATATATACCTCTTTCTCACAGACTAATTGTTTATTTTATAGGTAATAGGTATTAACGTATTTTCCAAAACTTAACTACCCACATAGAGAATTCTGATTTTAACATTAGTATTAATTAATATCTCAATTAATAATTTACCCGATGTACACATATATATTTAAGCCATTAAAAATTATAATAAATTTAGTTTCAATAACCTAAGTAAGAATGATTTTATTTTCAGACAAAGTATATGGAAGTAAAAACCATACAACCTTCAGTGGCTTCGAATATATTTTTGAACAACATTCCAAAAATTGATAAAAGAATTGATAGTGAACAAGAAAATTTCGATATTATACAACCATCAGAAATTAATCACGCCTCTTGTACTACTTCTTGTTCTTGTAGTCATACACGAACGGAAATGTTGAAAACTAAATATACGAATAACAAACAATCTTCTATTCTAAGTTCTGAAAAGTATAATTCAAAAAGTACCAAATTCAGTGGAACAAATACAAAGACAACTCATAAAAATGTCATCGAGTCTACACTATATCATCCTTATGAATATGAAAGTAGCTCTCAAGCTCCACCACCTACGGATAGAATTGTAGAAAAATATACACAGGTAAATGATTTCTCTGATGAGAAAGATTCTAATTCTGTAGAAAATACCGATCTACTTACAAACGAACAAGCACCGCTTCCTGCAAAAATTAACAAAACTCCAACAAACAAAACGTCGGAAAAAATAAAGCCAGATAAACCACAAAAAATAAACAAAAATAAATTTGTTGTTGCTGAACTAATAAAATTAGGTTCATTGGGTATAAAAGGACTTTCGCAACTAGCTCCAGTTATCGAGAAAATGACAGGTGGATTTATGAAACGCCAAGAAATAAATAAAACTTCACCTTCATCAAGTACCATTAATCCCTCAACTAAAGTAACGTCCTATAATGCAAATAAAAGAGTTGATAATGATATTGAGTCTAAAACAGGTAGTTTTCCAATATACATACCTGTAGATGAAATGGAAGCCTCTGAATCTCAAATTGGTCTTACAAACGTAACTTTACATCAAAATTTTGCTTGGGCAGCTGAACATAAGAACCCCATATCTCATCTTATCAGACCAAAGATAGTTCACGAAAGTCCACTAGTAAATGGTGGCATACCTATAAGTCCAGGGGAAATCATTACTGCTAATTCTGATGTTATTGTTGGAAAACCAGCTGTAGGAGGACCATTAACTTTAGTCGCTAGTGGAATAAAATTACAAAATAACGTTCATCCGCCAGTTATAGATAATGTCGTTGCCAATAATGAACTTTATATAACAAAGGAAAAACCTCTAAATGATAAACCTATAGTTGATGATTCATTTGACTTACGGCCACCTGAGATGCCTAAAACTAAACCTAAGTTGAATAAAAATGTAAGACCACAAGGAAGTTACACTCATACTGACAACTTCAATCAACATCCAGGGTCTTCTCGGCTGCCACCTAATACAAATGCTAAACATGAATATAATACGCAGACTGGGTTTATAAAAGCCAACATACCTAAATTAGTAAATCATGGTAGACCAGCATTCTTCGATTATATACCACCATTATCTAAATTACCAGTTCTGAAAGAACCTCAATTAATTTACAGACATGAACAGAGTAAAGACCAAGATATTCCCGACAATAGCCCAAGTTCATCAGAGATTGTTAGCACTAAAATAACCACAGATGGTGAATATTCTGATACTTTTAATAAGCCACTTTTAGTTGACATACAACCATCTAGAGTAGCCAATGTATTGATTCCACATGGTAGTTCTACAGCACTGGTATTTGCTGGTTCTTCTGAACCACACAAAACCGGAGATTACGTAGATGATCCTTTACCATATCCGGAACCTGGTTATTTTGGTAGTTTTAGTATAGATGCACCACAAATGACGAATGTTCACAATGTGGTTCCAAATAAAAATCAATTTTTGGTGCAATCAACAGTTAGTACTACTGGCCAAACCAAAAGTCCCTTTTCTTATAAAGAATCTAATGGACATAATGTCGGTAAAGTAAAATGGAATGACAATAAGCATCCAGCAGATTTTACGAAAATACCTCCACCTACAAGTAATCAAGAAACGTATGTGCGGGTAGGTCCACAAATTACTGCCTACAATCCTGAAATTTACAAAGAGTTAGAAAAACATTTACGAGAGAAAAAGGTAAGCAGTAACCTTAAAGAAGGAAAAGGAAATATTGATAAGGAATACGAAAACTATCTAGCAGTTCCACCGCTGCCACCTCAACTACAATTTAAACCAAATTCTCCACATAATAAGAATAAATATCACCAACAACCAATTGCCCATACTAAACCGGCAGTAGACAGTAATGTATTTATAAATATTCAACATCCTGTACCGAACCAACTGCCTCCGAAAGTAACATCGGAAATATATTTTGCATCACAGATGCCAAATAATTATCCAACACCAACATATACAATTAACATGCCACCACCAACAATCATTGAAGGGTCCCATTCTAATTTACCTTTAAATCCAAGTAATCAACTAAAGAAAACAAGTAATACACTAGTATCTTCTAAAACAGAAAATAAATCAAACCTTCCAATAAATAACCGAGAACATACCTATACGGTTACATTAAATACGGCTACTAATGTAGGTAGTGATAGTGCTACAGGACATATTGTTGGTTCGAGTATATCAGTACCGATCACAACTACTTCACTTAATGGGCAGATAAATGCAGACATTCCTATAGGTACAAATTTTGCGATTAGGGTAGAGGATGATCCTACAAAATATGAAAGTGTGGCATTGCATGGTAAAAGACATCCCTCACTTATACATGATGACGAAGGACACATGTCACATTCATACATTGACAGTTATGAACACAAAATATCGGATGGAAGCGCCAATGCAACAAGTATATTTGCGAATCAGGTGGATCATAATCAAAAAAATATTATTACAAATAAATTGGCAAACAAAAACGACATCCATCCACCAATTCTAAACAGTCATGCCAATTTCCCTATAATTAATGAAGATTTCGACAAACACCAGAATTCAAAGCCATCATATCCATTCAGCATTCCTAACATGAATATTAAACCTAAAGTAGACGAACGGCCATCCCATTTTCTTCCAAACATTTCAACTAACTCTCATGGTTGGTATGCTAGTGTTCTTAATGAAGAAAATTTGAAAAATATTAAAGTCGAAGTTACGACTCGTAAGATAATACCACTGAAATATGATACAAATAGTTATAATTTACCAAAATTCGGTGAAAAAATGGCAACCGTAGGTAAACCTCCAACAGAATTTTGGGATCAAAATAATAAGCGACCGATAAATAATTTTAATGTAGGTAAGCCATTTTCAAAGGGAAGTGAAATTCAAAACTCAGATATATCATCTATCAATGTAAAACAAAACTATATTCCATCAATTTTAAATAATGGTCAAAAAGTTTATGATATACCAACGAAAGCGACCAGCTATGAGAAAACTTCAATTAATTCTAGTTATTTGTTGCCAACTAAAACAATTTACGAAACAGCTGATGAAATTTTCGACGGCGAAGATGGATCTGAAGATACTGAATTTGATAGTGAAGTAAGTTCAGAATCAATGAAAGTTCCAATCATCACGTCATCTATAAAAATACAAAATATAAGTAAAAATTCTTTTCCTAATATTACTGCAAATACGTATAAGAAAAATCAAGATGTTCAGCTAGTGAAGTATAGTTCTGGAGGCCAAACAGAAAAACCATTTGCTACTCAAAACAGAACTTCTTTTCATTCTAATAATATTAAACCTATTTATGACCAGAATATTTATACAAAACCAAGGCCCTTTACTCCAAATCTATCGAATCTGCCTTTGGATCATCAATTGCAACAACCACACTGGCAAATAAATCAGTTAATGGAAAATTATACTAATATATCGTATGAAGATAATATGGATCTAAATATTGGCGAAGAAATGTACACTTCATCTACCAGTCGCCCTATTACTACAAGAAGACCTTCAGAGTTAAAAGATAACGAACTTAGCTACAATAAACATCAAAAACCATTTAGCTCCAACTTTAAAAATAGCACTAAATTTGGAAACGGATCTAATATTATTACATCAACAGTCCATATTCAAGATAAAAAACCTTTGCTTATAGAAGTGAATGAAAGAACCACCATGCCTGTATTTACAATAAAAGATGACTTAGAATTAAATATTTCTTCTAGTGAAATAATAGACTTGTCACCACCTCCTCCCATTATAGAAGATAATTACAAATTCAAATTAACAACTATGCAAGAAATAATGGGAATGAGTCCACCTCCTCCAAGAACGTCACCTCCAAAATATACATCGAGAGTGCCTGCAACTTCCAGACCCATTCTACCCATTAGAACATCACCGCCTTACAGAACATTGCCTCCAAGAACTTTACAGTCTAAGCAAACTACACAACGACCGCCCCGGAAACCAATTAGTAAAGATGATGTTTCAACATACAGGCCAACGTTTGACATAGTAAATAAAATAAAAAGACCTTATATAAATCGTGATCAACCCTCTTCGAATTTGTTACCTCCTCCGAGAGATATTCCATCTGTTATAGCATCAATAGATAATATGTCCATGCAAATTTCAAATGCTTCACCGACTACAAATGTTATTTTCCCCACTCCAGTTTCTACAAGCTGGTTAGTTTCATCTAACATAGAATTCCCAACAAATGCTTACGATTTACCATCATCAATCTATTTCCCAGATGCTAAGATACCATCTGAAACATTAGATTCTGACATTATATTAGAAAATTCGTCTGAAAATATATATAACTCTAACGAATATGAAACATCGAGTGAAGTAATGAATGTTAGTTACGAAAAACCTATCACTCAAAAAACATTAACGGTGTCAACACATTTCAACAAAACCAGGCTCTCAATAGATAAAGAATTAGGTAATACTTCAGTTGCAGAAGCCGAATCAATAGAAAGGGAAAATATATCTTCAGAGACTAGTCAGAACAATGTTATTAAAGAGAGATTGAAAGTAACAATCGGAAGTAAAATTCGAACTCGTAAACCATATCCAATACGTAGTGATGATAAAAAAACAGTTACGAATAGGTTCAAGCCACCTTCTAAGATTATACCAATTATTAAGCCTACAAGAACGTTGTCTCGTTCTGAAATAACTCACCCTACTAGAATAACTTCAATCAAAAAAAATATTCGGCCGGTACCTTCTAGGCCTTTAAATTTTATACCGACAAGCATAATTGAAAGTTCAGAATCATCATTAGAAGAAGATTACATTAAACCGACTGAAGTTCTAAATGAAAATCAAACATCTATTCTGCTACCGGTGTTACCTTCTGTTATTGAAAGAACAATTACATCTACTCTGACTATTAGTCAAGATGTTAATGATAAGTCAAATATTCATAAAACTCATTACAGCGGCAATGAAATCAAAATTTCGGACGAGATAATACCTACTAAGACAGAATTTAAAACAACAATCATTACGCTTACTAAAACTCTATCAGAACCACCGCAAATCATTTCGAGCATTGGCTACGTAAACTTAACCCACACGTTGACAGTAACGCACACAGAAACAAGTTTAGTAAGTCAATCAGAAGGTGCCATTACTGAAACTCTTGTTCTTACAAATATCCATACGTCAACAATAGTTGATGTGGTTACGGAAGTATATACTCAAGTACAACCAACAACGATTGTAGAAACTGTTACTAAGCATGTCCCAATTCCTCAAGTAGAAGCAACCCCAGTTTTAAGTTCAACTTCTATAACAAAAATTGCCCTTGATGACATCAGTATGTCTTCTGAAGAGCGTGATAATTTTATAATAAGAGATGAAGAAAGCAATGCTACTGAGAATATTCAAAAAATTGACGTAAACGAAGAAAAAGATAACGATACTTTCTTTGTAGTGATGAATAAATCGCAAAATGGTGGTAAGTCTCCACCGGTCACAGATATAGATACAGGCGATTACGATGGTATTACGCGCAATGAACAAGTAAACAGTAATGGGGTATCTCAAGTTTTATTCGGAGAAATATTACTAGCCGGGACACCATACTCGGAGACAACTAATGTGGGACATCCTATCGGCAAGTATTTCAGATATAAAACTTGGGTTTGTATTTTTTTTATAATTTAATCATTTGTATATTTTTATGTGAACGATTATAGGAGCAGGATATGGAAAGGAATGTCAACCAGATTGTAAAGCTTCCAGAAACGAAAGATGTCAACGGATCGACGGTGTAATGAAATGTGTCTGCAGACCTGGTTTCGCTAGAATGTTCCCAGATAGGCCCTGCAAACGTAAGATTTTATAACCGTTAATCAATTATCTTAACTTAAGTTGATCTAATAGTTTTATTTATCATTTATTTCAGCCACTTATACATATTCCGTTAGGTTGGCTCTTGGATCTCAAGGTAAAGAGCGTCTTAAATTCCACTCGAGCCTTTCCAATAATTCCACTAAAGAATATCATAGCTTAGCTGTTGCAACTCACGAAGGAATTAACAGAATGATAATGCAGTCAGATTTGCGAGATGTATATCATGGAGTGCATATAAGTGGATTCTATCCCATTGAAATAAACCCACCACGAGGAGAACCATATACGGGAGTCATTAATGACTTTTATGTACAGGTACATATAAATATTTTCTTTCTAATTCTTTATTTTTAAATCCATCAACCTTCAATCAATTTTCTTTTACATAACGGGTAATTAGTTAGATAAAGAATAATAATAAGCATAAATAAAATATAAAAAATAAAAATAAAATAAAAAGCCTTTTATTCCTCGCATCTTTAGTTAGTAGTTACATTTCATAAAATAAAAGTACAAGTTTTAAGTTTAGTGTTAGTATTGTAGTTAGTAAATATATTGTTAGTTTTTATTATTTTCTTTTTTATGCATTTATTATACATAACCGTTTATTTATTACTATTTTTCCATTATCGTTGTTATTTTTATTTACTTAACTTTATTAATTTACTTATTTATTCTTTGTTTATTTATGTGTATATTTTATTTTTGTATGTATATATGATTTGATTTGTTGTAATATGCAAGAACCCCTGTGCAGGTGAAGGCCTCCTCCAAAGATGTCCAGTTTTCCGTTGACTGACTTTTTGTGTCCAGTTCTTTCTTATTTATACTTATTATTAGGATTTATTTTGTTAGGTTTTATTTTTAATAACTTTGGAGGGTTTTGGTCTTGATCTTCCACGGTGACCGGCCGGATTGGAAGAATTAATTTGTTAATTGGTATTTTTCTGTTTTTTCTATGTGGGAGGGGAGTGTTAATGCCTACAAGACGTTGTTATTTTCAAGCTTCTTTGAGGAGTAGTTTGAGTTTTTTCCACTAAGGAAGTTCAATAGACCCTGTTTTATTGGCCCCTCAGAAAGGCTGGACGATCTATTTAAGTTACTTCTAGTCTTGTTCTTTTTTTTTAACTGTGTATTTGGTTCATTGTTTTGGCCACTTTGCTCTTGTAATTCTTTCCGTTTCTTTAAGATATGCTCTGGGTAATCTTTTTTTATATAGTATGTAGTATTTTTAAGTTCTTTTTTCTGTTTTAGTATATTTATTTTAATTCCCAGTGTTAACAGTGTTATTTTTATTGGTCTAGGTCTATCTCCTTTTTTGCCTATCCTTCTAGCTTCCTGTATGTCCCTCTGATCAACTTTTACGTTTAAGTACTTATTAATAAAACTAGTTAAGGTGTTTTCCAAGTTTGAGTATGATGATTCAGTTTCTTCCAGATCGAATAAAATTATATTTCTCTGTCTAGATTGTTTTTCCAAGAAATATAACCTCTTTTCTTGACTATCCAGCTTAACTTTGAGGTTCTCGTACTTTTCTTCCCAGCCTTTAAATTTCTCGTCTAGTATGCTATCAATATTTTGTGTAATTTGCTCTGTTACTTTCTCTCCGTTTTTTAAAATCATTGTTTTCTGTTCGTCTAGTTCATTCTGAATTTTCCGTAAAGCACTTAAGACTTCTTCCATGTTTATTTTTTTCTTAATTTGAGAATTGAGAGTAATAAAATACCATATAATGTATTAATGTGTTGTCTTCTGTCTAGTAGCGACCTCTTGTGGCTCGATTTTAACTGGTAATCTGGTAATCCTGGTAAACTGGTAATCCAATAAAAAACTCATCCATAAAAAAATCATTGTGTCGTAAACTTGTTTCTTGTTACTTCCAAGAGATGGCGTTAGTTACGTAAATGACTTGCTTATTTTGCAAGTTTTTACCAAAGTTTCTTTATATATTTATGTTTTTCCTTTTTTCACCCACAAAATCTACAATTAGTTTGCACTAGTCGCAGTTTCACGAAATTGGTCACTTTAGATGTCGTATTTTTTGAAAATGCCATAAAAGAAATCACACTAACGGTCTGTTTTTTTTTTTCACTATAAAACGTCTTTCACTGATTATTTGTCCGTATCCACAACATATGTCGTTTATCTTGGTATCTTCCAACAGTTGTCTTCTTTTCACTGACTATGAACTCTTATTTAATTTTTAAAACGTAAAATAATACAGAGAACGATGCTAACCATGGCTCAGTGGCGCCCCTCCTCAATAATAAGCATAAATTGATTATAATCATTTGAGAAACTAATTTGTAGCTTCGATCTCCACATCATACTATCGTATCGTTTGTCACTCCGTTCTCTCGAACTACCCCGCTAAGAATAGAGTTTGAAGGTGAAAAGAGAAGCTAATCTAATTGTATCGTGTTATATTTGTCTTCTTCGGGAATCATACGAGTAGGAATATTATAATAATCTACAATATATTGTAATATTTTAAATTTTCAGTTGTCCGACAATGCACATGAAAGTAGGCTTAAAGAAGTTATCGAGAAATATTTGCGAAACAATAATTACAGTCTTGGAGGAACGGAAGTACACGCAGCAGAAGGATTAATGGATAGACTAAATGTCAGCGGTACGTCAATCTCGCATAATACTTGAGTAAAACACATATAAACACTTCGCATTGTAATAGTGAAGTCTGTAATATTTTTGGCATGGGAAGTTGCAAATATCCAATCGGAGGAGTAAAATATTTAATATTTTCATTTCTATTCTCTGGTAACGAGGCAAAAGTGTGGTTGTTGAGTTCGGTCACTAAATGCCTTGAGAGTTCACCGGAAAGAAGGAGAACGGAGTCTTAATGGAAAGGTGTGTGTCTTAAGATCAGTTTTTCGGGTTTTCTCTACCTACCTTGCTGTGCCGCGTACAGTATAAAAATTACTCTTATGTTTTTTTAGATTTCGACGAATGTACCAGCAGACAATTCCATGATTGTTCAGAACATGCGATGTGTTTCAATCTTCGCGGCACTTATACTTGCAGTTGCTTAGAAGGCTTTGCTGATCTCAGCGTTAATACTTTGTATCCCGGCAGAATTTGTTCATGTAAGTACATTTTTTCTTATTTTTTAGAGGCACCGCTAGCCAGAGGAACAGAGCGCCAAAGTCTACGGATCTTTAATAGAGTCTTTTTATTATTCAATAAATTCAGCTAATTTTGTATAAATAATATTTAAATTTTTTTACGGAGTTCTGTATTCGTAAAATCACATTAAACCACTGGCGTGGGTAGTTTAATGTCCTTTTATTATTGATATATAAACAAATAAATTTATATTTTTTTATACATACATAAATAATCAATTTTTTATTTCAGCTGACACAGTAGGATGCGGAGGCTGCAACTACCACGGCACTTGCTTCGAAAGAGAAAGTGCTATGATCTGTGAATGTTTCAAGTGGTACGCCGGTCGCACGTGCCAGGTCAATCTAAAAGGTATTTGTAATGTCTTGTTTCGCACTAGTTATATTTGTAATTTTAGTAATATTAGTTTTTATGTTAGCTTAATAAAATTTACTTATTTGATTAGGTTCCCAGTGCATAGCCATAATTACTCTTATTAAATCTCAGATTTCTTTCATCATTTATTTATAGACTTAAATTTATATTTTTCCAGCGGTGCTTATAACAGTGACTGTAGTCGGGGCTGTTATAATATTAGCGGTCACTATTTGGGCTTCGAAGAGATGCTGCAGTCCGAAAAATCCTACGAC
This sequence comes from Heliconius numata, assembly GCA_016802625.1. NCBI lineage: Eukaryota > Metazoa > Arthropoda > Insecta > Lepidoptera > Nymphalidae > Heliconius > Heliconius numata. Next base: position 2,122,630 of record JAEBDU010000010.1, on the reverse strand, counting down.
ACAAACTTTCGTTATAGGTTGTATGCAAGGCATGCCTAGTATGCATCAGGTATTTAATAATACACATTTTTAATACATTTTTTAAGTTTTATTAAGTAGATTATAAAAGCTCAAGTATTTTGAAATTTTGTTTTTCTAGTGTTCTTTATCTTTTTACATAATTCAAATTCTTACTACATTTTATTACAAAAAAAAATAGATCCGAATTTAAAAAAAATCATTGTTAAATAATATAATAATACTACATTAAAAAAATCTTTATTGGTTCATATTACTTTGTATATATAGTTTTTCATCTAAAATTAGATATACACAAATTTTATAATATCACATAATAATTGCATAATTTCAGGGAAATATGCCTTCAAAGCAAAGAGCAGACAGGCGCGCGTTGATAGCTGAAAGAATGGAAACGGCTGAAACGAGTAGTGTTCAGAATGCATCTCTCCCTTATATACCGGCTAAAGTAAGTAATTTGCAACATAAGGATAATATCCTGATAATATCCCTGTAAACAGAATTGATGCTTATAATAGGAAACAAAACTCTAAATATTCCTGTCAAATGACTCATCAAAATGTAGACAGATTGCAGATTGCATTTTCAAACAACTTTTTCTTATAAAATAATGATATATCTTGTTTTGCATGTTTACAATAGCAATAACTTAAGCTTAAGAGTAATTCGTGGCATATGTATTTTTAATGATACCATTATTTATGGACAAATTTTAGAAAATAACTTGAAAATTTGAGAGCACCAAATTTAAAGATATTGACGGTAGACGACAATACCGAGTAAATTAATTAAAATCATAATTATGTATATACATGTACGCTTATATATATTTTTCTATCTCAGTCACGATCACGATCATCCTGCAGTAAGAAAATAACAGTGATATCAGACCCGCCTGCGCACGCGCCGCCGCCGCCGCCCGCGCCCGCGCTCATGATACCACGCGCTCGTCTGCACCCTTTACATTCCGATAGGTACGTATGATATTTACCAGATTTTTAATTTATGATAAATTGCTTAATTTTCAATAAATCAATTCCCGTAGGTGAAATAGAAAAGTCAAGTTCGAGTTTTTGACACTTCTTCACGTCTTCATCATGTTAATCAAAGTTATTAGATTGGTGTTTCTATATCCTGATTGTACTGAAGAAAAGAGTAAATATAATAGAATCTCAAGCTAATCTCTCAAAATGCAGAACCCAAAAACAAGTGTGTACTAAAAGAATAAAAATAAATTGATTAATATATATATTTTATTTCAGTCGGGACAACTTATCAAGAAAAAAAAGTACAGAAGTTTGCAGTGAAGCAAAACTTATCAGCTATTTAGAGTCAGGAGTCACAAATCCTGCTGAAGAAGTGAGTTGTGCTGACAAATTACTTTCATTAAATTCACTTAACTCTGTCTGTGCGTGGTAAACGTGGTATTTTGTGGGTTCGATTCCCATTCGAAGTAATTAAATATTTATTTTCCTCGCTGTGGTAACAACATTCAGCAACACAACGCAACTCAACGTGCAATGCCTTCAAAAGTTGGAGAAAAGTGAGAAACGGGAGTGCCTAATGGGCATAGAGTTTCTCAACACTAGATTCCCGGCTTCCCTCCGTCTACCCTCCTTTGTCTGGGGTAGCGTGAAAGTAAAAAAAGAAAAATCTAGCAATTATTTCCAAAATATGATTAAAGGAAATTACATTAAGGCGCAATAGCATCTTACTGAAAACGCCATGCCCGCGTCTGGTTGTTGTGGATTCGATTTCCATTCAGAAGAATAAGTTATTTTTGATTTCTCGTTGTCAATAAAAAAAATACATTTAAAGGTTAAGAATGATATTATTTGACATAAATTTTTAATTGTTCTTTTTCTTCTTTGCAGATGCGTAGAAAACATAGCATGGAATCTTCTTATAGTATAAATAAAGAACGCTCTGGGAAACAAGGTAAAACTCATTTTAATTCTTTCTTTTTAAATATTGTTGATGAATTTGTGATGATAGTCGCCCCCCAATAGTGACATATAGGTATATGTTAATGTAGTTTTTTTAAAAAACGTTTTTCATCTCTCATGATAATTATTAAATAAGCTATAAAATGTAAATATATAAAAAATAAAAGCTATAGTACTAGCTACCAAGCTAGTAGAACTTTACAATTAAAAAATAGACAGATAATGTTTAAAATAAAAAAAAAAAAAATTGGTTTATAACTCCTGGATCTTTACATTAGACATTCAAAAATGAGAATATTTTATGGCAATAATACATCTATGCTAAAAAAATAATATATTTTTCAGGTGCCCTAGTGTCAGCGGGTTTTAAAGTATCAACAACAATACGTCCCGATGACTCCGTAAAGGAAGACAGAGACGACGCGTCATCTGTCAATAAGACTGACTTAGAAGACGCATCTCGTTTTGATACATTGAGGAAAACATATAGGTTTGTACAAAAAAATTGATTTACACTTTTTCAAGCAAATAAGGGTAGATAGAGGGAAGCTCGTGTTAAGACAGTCCAAAAAATTCCAGTCTTAAGGGTGCAGAAATAAAAGTACACTAATTAATGTCCTAGTGTCCTATAGAACCTACAACCGTCGCTTTTAAATATGTGATCCAGTCACGACAGACTCAAAAATATACATGATATCATAGAAAGTTTAATTTAAATCTTTTTTAAATATGAAATAGATTTTAAAATAATGATTAATCATTGTCATATATGTACATTTAGTAATTATATTAGGATTCTGTGATGACAAAATATAATTATTTTGCAGTCAAGAGGACATGTCAGAGTGGACGGATGCAGAGCGGCGTATTGGGGAACTGTGAGCGATTTTTCTTATATACAAATATAATTATACTTAAATCTGCTATTTACTTAATTATATCATACTCATGATGATGATGACGATACAAGTAATTTGGATTTAAATTCACAATCATAAAGTAAAAGTTATTTCAAGTAAGATTTAGAATGTAAATCTGCTAATATGTGCTTTGTCGTTATGTACTCGTATATTTAAATACTATTCGATAATTTAAAAAAAATATAAAATCGAATTTTATTTTATTTTATTTTATATAGTAGAGAAATTCTTCTAATATATTATGATAGTTTAGTTTAGTTAGCAGGTTTACACTGTAAGCCAACAGTATATTTTCTACAAGGTTTCTCTAGGAAAATTATAGAACCATAGTTATATATTTCCCACATTTTAGTACTCTGTCAGAAGCGAGGTCAGTAGGCGGAACCCTACCTGCCAGTACTGGCAGAGCAGCTTCTTCAACAAGACTGACACATCAGGTAATAAAAAAAAGAAAAAAAACTAAATTATACGTTTGGTTTATTTTTTTGTATAATAATAGGCATATTGAAATAATATTACAAAATGTTGCATGAAGAAAATACATGTTTTTTTTTTAAATAATTTTCTGTATATGTCACTGAAATAATGTTGTAATGAAAATTAAACATAAGAAATTGGTGTACTAATTCACAATGACCCTGATATTTGTATGTAAATAACACTCTAGGAAGCAAACACCATGGCTGAACGCGATCTTGGCTCCACTTTCCTCCTGCCCCACGTGCACCTCTATAAACCTGACCTTGTGGGTATTCACACTGTTTATCACCTACTTGTAATACTTTACATATACTAATATTTATTTTGAAAAGTATAAGTTTAAATATAATAATATGTATTAATTGAGTTAATAACCCTTCCTTAGCAGTCGGGAAAAACAATTCTAACAAGTCTAATTGTAACAAACTTCAAAACCATAATTTAATTTCAGTTTAAACTCTATCGAGACATTTATTCGTTTATATTTAATAAATATATTTATTTAATATATAGCATTAACTTACTTATTATATATTTAATGAATTTAATGAATTACCAAAAAGATTTGCAAAAATATAACTCTTCTTAAATGGTGTATTTCATAACATTCAATAATTTTAACAAACTCCTGAAGTGTCAAAGCTTAATGTAAAAATCGTTTTTATTAAATAAATTATTTATTTCAAGGCAATTTTAACAAAAAAATAATATTTTGTTTTTCAGACCAGTGATGTCTCCGAGTTTGATTCCCTGTAAAGACTGTCAAAGAAATTTAATAATAGTTTTTAGAAGCAAAACGTTACAACACTGAGGCTATATTTGATTTAAAAAAACGCATTTACTTAAAAGTTACCAAAATTTTGTAAAAGTGACGTTTTGCTGAATTAATTTATTTTTAGTTTAATAATGTCACGTCATTATTTATTATTTTCTTTTTAGGCAAAATGCTTATATATTGATTATAGACTCATTTGGCGAATAAAAACTTTACTTTAACACTGAAAGCTCGAATATACTATACTTGTTTTTTTTTTTATAATTTGGCAAAAAAAGCATTATAGTACAAAGTTAATTCATTAATAAAAATTTTTTCTTCCAAGAAAATTTGGAACCACCAAACTAGGTATTTTCAGACAAAATAAAAAATGCCATAATATCTATAAGTTTAACTAGATATAAGTATCCAATGAAAGTAGTTTGAATGAGAAATTGCTTATTTATAAAATTACTATTTACATTAAAAATTTCTCGTTTGAATATTTTCGTTGATTTTATTTACTATTGAAAAATGTTCAAAAATGTGCCAATGTATGGCGTTGAGTTCCGCAACTTGTCACGTGTAGTCTCTTATTTAGCATTCAGAAGTTCACCTAGAACAGTGTCTTGACTCTTGGTTCTTCCTGTTTTGCGGGATAAAGCGTGAAACGCGTGTTTGTGCTAAATACACATACGAATAATATATGCAATTTCATTACACATTGCTATTTTAAAATAACTGTATTATTTATGTCAATATTTAAGTTTTTTTAGTATATGTAGTGATTATTTATATTTTTCATAAATAAATGTTATTATTACATATATTGTTTTATTTTGCAGCTGGTTTGATTTTTTTTAAATAAAACATTTTATATAATAAAAGATAAATTATTTATCCGAATATGTTTATATTTTTAGTAATTTTATGAATAAACATACCTATTTACGTAATGTTGATTGGAATTTCATATCTTTTATTTAGTTTTAAGGTAAAATGTATTTTATTATTATTATTTATTACCATTTGGATATCATAGCAAAAAATTAGGTATCAATCCAACCCTTTTAAAAATAGTAAAGATATGGAGTTATTTAAAAATACCAAATATACCAAAATTATTAATATTTAGAATTACATTTGAAAAACTTGGGGAAAAAACATAAAACAAACAATAGTTTTAATTTAAAAACCTGTTCTTAGTTACAAAAAAATAATATATGTCACACAAACTTTTTTCAGCTGCTAACTGACAGGGATAAGAAAAAAGGAATTTTCAAAATAAAACACCAAGTTAAATATGAGACATAGCATTTTTATTTAATATTCAATAATTTAGTTTATCAATAGAATATTCAGCAATATTACAAATACAACGTGAAACAATCGTAGCAACTTAATCGTCTTTAAACTTAATACAGCAACACTAGCATTAATTATAATTAACATTAATGTTAAGCACACCGATACTTAATACAAATTAACTATTGCCAGCGTTGACTCTTTGCGGAATCAACGGCACTGACCTAAAAACAACTGCTTTACAAAAAGCCAGTGATAGAGCTGTATTAGCTGTAGTTCACCCTTAAAAAAGTCTATCGTCATCTTCAGTCTCAAACCTTAAGAATTTATAACATATCCTGATATATCCAAATCCTTCCTTTACATATTAACGAACATTTTATTACTTAATAATGGAAGTGAGCAAGCGCTGATATCATTTAGAATCACGATCAACGTATTTTAAAATAAACTTTAAATATTTTTTTTTATTTTTATCTACCAATATGTCCTTTAATTAAATTATAACAAAATAATAATAAATAAAAACACGACTAGATTAAAATACTGATCGTGAAATTTAAAATAATATCTTATATTACATTTGGTATCTACCTATCTAATAAAATTACTTCAGAAATTGTGCATGAATCGAAACCAATTTACAAAGTCCATACAAAGTCTAGGTTGAAGTTGTTTAGGCTGCGTTCAAATATTACGCAATGCAATTTTTCAAGAGTTCCATAAGGGGGAGCGTCTATGAAAAATGTTTTTTTACATAAACTTTATGATTTAAAAACTCTCTCATGATTTTTATTAAGTGGGGATTTTTTTAAATTTACTTTATTCAATAAAATTTAGGTGATAATTTTTATAGAAGAGGAGAGGAGTAGGGACGTCAAGGAAGAAGGTGGGGCGTATAGAAACGGTCAAAAGTCTTAAAATTTTGCGTTGCACAATACATGGACCGTCCTAAAAGCATTAAGGACATTAAGTTTCGTTACCAATTCAGCTTCTAAAACATTATCAAAATGATTATCAGAAACGATTCTACTTACACTTATACTTATAAAATAGTTGATATTTTCTACAGTGTTAACATCATTGAGTAAGCGAATATTTCCAAGACTAACAAGCTAAGCGCTATCTATAGAGGTTTATAGGTCAAGTAAGATGGACCGATGTCGATAAACGACGGCACAGTACAAAAGTTAGTACCAAAATACATCCAAAATTCTCTAAATATGTTTTGTATGCCTAATTTTATCAAATTCCTGATTCAAAGGCGTGATCAGCACGTTTTCGTCTAATTTGGGGTAGAAAATCCGTGATTTTGTCTCCAATTGAAAACAATTTTGTGGTCAACATCTATATCTTCATTATTATTGTTAGTATTTTTTTTTATTTTAGGTTTTATTCTCTTTGAGCCTTAAACCTAGTTTTATCATTATCTAAGTTTTTATAACTTACCTACTAGAGGTATTTTTATGATGCAACCCTCTTTTTATTATTAAGAAGGCAGATCATAAACACTTCAATCTAGTAAATTAGCAATAAACATGTTAGTCAATGATAAAATAATATTAATCTATTAACAAGTTCATCATTTAGTAATTTTGATAAGTTTCAGTTAGTATTGTTTATTTTTATCGTCAATCAATTAGAAATAGCAAACAGTGCTTTATTCGCTAAGCCTAAGCCGATATATTATTATTATATGAATTTAAAAGAAAAAAACATTTAAAAATTATCTATTTCTTAGATTCATCTAAACTCGATCGTGTTGGTTTTGGAATCATTGAAAGGGATCTGAAAAAAAACGAATAAATAGTTATAAGTACAGTAATAACTATAGATCAATAAATGTAGAAATTTTGTTTTTTTTTATTTTCGAGCAAATTATTTTTTTTAAATAAAATGCACATAAAATTTAAAAAAAAACAAAATTTCCAAAAAAATCCACTCTAAAATCCCTTTTCATGCTATTAGTTGTATAAATAGAAAACCACGCATCACAAAATTAACATGTTTTTTATTTTATAATCTAACATAACCCGTCGATGAAGCAATATGCTAAATAAAGGATAGGGGAGATAATTAAATATATTAATGATAAGGCAAATAAACGCAAAAGCCATACAATATAAACAGTGTACCTATTTGCCGTGTTTTTCTTGCGAGTGACTTAAACAATAGCAGCTGCAACGATAATATTTGCATTTTAGTAGGTACATTTTTTTATATAATCATAGATAAAATAGAAAAACAATAAAAACAGCTAAAAAATATTTTGAAATCTTGAAACTTAACATAAAGCGTTATAAATATTCATAAATCGTTATAAAGCGATGTACATAAATAAACCTAAATAATAATTATTTTACACAAAATACATCGCGCGTACCATTCTCGTAGTTATTAAATTTAATAAAGTAGCATTTAAAAATTTAATAAATAAAATATAATAATGATAATGAAGCAATAGGTAATATATGAATTTAGCGAATTTATAACCGTGGTCTAAGGGAAAAGAGTTGAACCAATAAGCAAAGTTTGTTTATACCTTCGTTGCGCTGGTATCGGGGGCGAAGCCTGTGTCGCTGGTGGTAGTGATGCTGGGCAACTTCCTGACAACGTAGTGGGTTCTTTTTCTTCTTCATCTCGTTTTTCACCTGAAATAAATTATTGAGTTAGTTTTCTCTTTAGGTAGAAGCAATTTTTGTGACATTGTCTTTAAGATATTATTTTAGGATAATTTCGCATTAACTATAAATATCATTCCCAATCATAAGTACTCTTTTTTTTAAATTAGAAATTTGAAAAATCTGTGTAAATATAAAGTTTTACCTTTAAGAATAGGTGTATCTCCAATATAGAATGTAGGCGCGGGTGCTTCCACTGTGGCCTCTCTCACGGAGCCGTCTCCACTGACAGCGCTGAGCGTGTCCGTGCTATCAAACATTATTGTACGTTCCTTAGCTCGTGGAATGCGGCCGTCTAGCTCCTAGAGTTTGTGGAAAATACAAATTTTGTTATTATTTCCTAATGATTTAGTATATTAATAATAACATAATATAATATTTCGATAAATTTGGAAAAAGTCAAATTATTACTTAAATAAACTATGTTTTAATCATAGGTTTGTCGCAAAAATAGAAAATATAAAAAAAACTTTTTCCCGATACGTATTAGCGGAAATGCGTTCCGCAGTGTTAGTTTCAAAGTGCTTAGAGAAATCCAATTGAATAAAGAACATTTTAAATTTAAATAAATAACATTTCATATTGACTTACTCGTTACAGCCAATTTTGTTGTGGTAAAAGCAATAAGTAATTTACTTACCAATCTTTCAGTATCAGAATCAGGTTCCTGTACACCATAATCTTGGGAATAATGCTCGCTGGTGGACTGATGTTCCAGACTTTCCATTTGTACCGCCGTCACGGGGTCTAAGGTGTCCAATGAGGATACCATGGTGTTCGACCCTGGAGGGCGCGCTATGTTATCTTTCTGATTAGTATCAAGCTCGGCAAAAAGCATAAAAGCTAATGGAATAACATGTTAGTTATGTATAGTTTTATGTTATACTGTTATTTTTTATATAGAGGAATGAGAGTAATGCGTTATTTTATTTTATTTTTATTATTTAATTATTTTATGAGCATAAATTTTAAAGTATTAATTATTAAGTTATATGGAAAATACTAAGAAAACATAAAAAAAGAATAAGAAAATAAAAAAATGAACAAACAATATAAATAATTTCAATAGTTTTTCAAATTATTTACTTAACACATTATTCCATTTATTAGTTATATATTAGTTATGGTATTATACTAGAAGCGGGGATACATCTGCAACGTTAAATGGGTTCATTAATGAATACATATTACATACAATATGTACATTACATGCTAAATAAATAATAATTTTAAATATAATAACAGTATAGTGAGGACTTTTGCAATAAATTATAATAATATGCAGTCAAGAAATTTTTTTACATTATTATTAACCTTCTTTGATCTTTGATAATCAATATGTCATGTTTTAACAGAAATTAAAAATTAAAATAAAAAACAACATCCAGCATTTTATTACAAAGTATTACAATCCATAAAATTAAATTACATTTCATACAATTAATAAGAATTTAGAAAATAATTTGGTGACCCATGCGGTGATACTATTGCCAATTTAGGAGGTTCTTACAATAATTTAGAAATGCTTACATTTTTATCAGATTTGAGGTCGTCATTTACAATTACAATTACAGATTTTTGAAGAAATTTTAAAATCTGTAAATTTATTAAATACTGCCTAGCTATCAAGCTTCATCATTATATATTTTATATAGTACACTATAATATATGTATATAGAATAGATATTTTGAAGAAAAAAATGACGCTTACCTCCTGAAGTCAGACTACCCGTCATAGGCGTATCGATTTCATAATTGTAGGTTGCGCGAGTCGCGTTGGAGCTCGTGGCCTCTAAACTGTCAGTGCTGCCCAGCATCATATCTGCTCGTGCCCTGTAGAGTACGAACTAAATCTAATATATGCAATTTCAAATATATTAAAATTACAACTCTAAATAATATAATAAACATAATTTTCAATTATGTTTATTTACAAACACCTTTGATAAACAAAGATTTATAATTGGTGTATTTTTAATGTTCTATTTATTAATTCTGGAGAAAATAAAAAATATTAAAATTTATAAATATTTAAGGGTTAAAAATGAATTTACACTAACATTTTATGTGTTATTAGCCTCGACAAATAAAATGTTATTATACACAGATTAAAAGTACAGTCTAAAAAACGGCCGGGGTTAATTTTAGTACCGTCTCAGTGTCCTTTAAAAAGTTGCGTAAATAACCACTGAAATAGTAAAGTTTCAGAAGGAGTTTCTTTCTTTCGGTAAGTATATGTTTCAATACCACAGATTCAGGTTTAGAGTATTTAAAATTATTTCGCTGTTTGGCCAATACACTACCACAACACTACAATTCACTCCGTAAATCTTTTTCTTAAAAAAAAGTAAAAGATATTCTGAAATCTCAATATAGAATTGTAGAACTGTTAATAAATGTAGAACTACTCTTAAAATATAATTATATCGTTGTACGAGGATTAATTATAATATTTCTGTATAGAAGACCACAATTAACTGTAACATAATATTTTTCAAAACGTACCGGCTAAAACTTCCCGAAGAACTCAGTTCCTCATCTTGACCACTCCAGGAACCACTGGCTGGATCTGTGAAATGTTTTCCGGAGACAATACTGTGAGCCACCGATCTCCCTGAGGAGGGCGATAGCTCGCGGATCGCGCTTCCCTCACGTGAAAATTCTAAGTCATCAGGTTTCTCTTCGTAACGTTCTGAAGACGATATTACTGTTTGCTTAGACAACATCACTACTTCACTATCAGATGGATGTCTTTCTATAATAGTCATTATACTATCCATTTCGGATGGTTGGGATGCTAAAGAAGAAGACATTTCAGAACCCATTGACATACTGCTTTCATCATAAATATTAGATCTTATTGGTATATCTACACCTTGTTCAGAATCGGTATATGTAATAGTTTCTGATACTTTTTTCCCATCTACAAGTTTTTCTTCTATAATGGTAGTAGACGTAGTAGCTTGTGCTACTGCAACAGTGCGACTTTGACTCTCAGTTTGTATATTCTGTTCCTCTAGTTTCTTACTTTTTTCCTCTTGATCTAAAATTTTCATCATTTCTTCACAATCTCCTGGTATGGATTCAGCGGAACCATCACTTGGAGCTGCACCACACACGAAAGAGGAAGATTTTTGACAATCTTCTACAACTTCACAAGTTTTAGGTTCTGATGTACCTGCTTCAGGTTCTGGTACAAAAAATGCACCCCTTTCGTCAAATTTCTTGACAGTTATTATTTTCGGTCGATATTCTTGTATTTTTTGCTCTAAGGCTAATTGTTGATCAATAATTTTTCTAATTGCCACTGAATCAGATAAAAATTTTTGTGATGGACTACCATAGCTTCCAACTTTTTGAGATGGACTTCCACCTTTTTGAGAAGGACTTCCACCTTTCTGTCCAGGACTACCGCTCTTAAATGGCGGACTACTATCACTGCTACTATCGTACGAACGTTTTTCTTGTTCCAGAAAACTTCCACTAACTACTTTAGGATCAGCAAGCAATAAAGCTTCTTTTTGTTTTGCTAGTAATTCAGCTTTTAAAGCTTCTAGGCAAGCTGTTTCAAGTCCTTCAAATTCTTTTAAACTTGATATTGATATATCGTCTCCTTGACTTTTACTTAAAATATATCGACGCGGTAAAGATCCATTTAGAGAATCTTGAGACGAAGAAGAATGTTGTTGATATTGTTCCATTAACGCCCTTTCAAGATTTTCAAATTCTTGTAATGAGCTTATAGATATATCATCATTCTCTCCTTTTATTCTAAATCTCATACGAGAGGCCATTTCAGATTCCGACAAACTTCCATATGAATTTCTAAAGCTACCGTAACTACCTATGGACTCTTTCTGAGAACTGAGACTTCCAATGCGGCTAGCATCAAAATCAGTCATTTCCTCTTCCTTGATATCCTCCAAAGGTATCCTTTCATAGTCGTATCGAGGATCTCCTTCGAATTGCATTTGTATCCAGCGTTTACCAGCCTCTATTTCAGCTAATTCTTGAGCTTGGAGCCTCTTTTGGTCTAATTCAAATTGTTCTTCGTCAGATAGTGATGATCCAGATGCGCTGCTTGTACTTTCTTGTTTTCTAGATGTCTTGGATAAGTATTCTTCTACTTCAGTATCGTGACGTCTTACATACTTCTGTGTCTTTATTTGTAAACTTTTGCCTTCTGGGTCAGTTTCTTGAGCTTCCTTTGCAACTTCCTCAATGACAACAAAATCATCCATTTCACTTGGTTTGTCAACCATTTCAAACTCGTCACTGGTTGGTGATTCTTGTTCTTTTTCATAGGTATGTAAAGTTTTTTCATCTGTCGTAATAATAAGTTCAGATTTACTAGTTTCCGTCATTAATTCAGATTTTAATTCTGGGGTTTCTGATATGTCATACATATCATCAAGAACATATTCTCGCCCATTATCGGTAGATAATGAACTTTGACTTGGCGCTGAAAGAGGTGTATGAGGTGTTGAAAGATGTTCATGAGTTCTTAAGCTCGATGTAGAGCTTTGTTTACTCTCAAAATGATCATCAGGTGTCTTTAAGCCAGATTTTTCAGCTTTTGTTTTAGGGACAGAAGAATCACTTTTTGATTTTAATATTTCTTCATACTGTTTTGTTCCTATTGGAATAATATCATCTTCAATGTCAACAAACTCCCTTTGGCTAGGGGGTCTTTCAGTAACAGGGAAAGGAATAGCACTTATGTCCTTGATAACCTTCTGTACACATTCTTCTGTAACTTCTTGATGTGTTTCACTAATATGGGTACTTGGGATGTTTTCTTCTTTTTTTACTGTAGTTTTAAGTATAATAGTATCATCATGCGGCAATTTTGTTGGTGTAGTACTTACACTACCATATTTTTCGATTTCTGCATACTCTGCTGAGCCTATTGGAATAATTTCACTTTCTATATCAACAAATTCTCTTTGAGACTTGCTTACTTTCGTAATAGAAAATGGTACAGCATGATCACTATGCGTAGATACTTTAGAAACTGTTTCTTGAATTTCCTCTTTGTCCAAGTCTAATTGTGATTGAGATGAAGATATATCAAGTTTTGAAATTGAAGAAGATAATATCTCATCAGTCTTAAATTGACTTGATATTGTTGTGTCTGATCCTTCTTTATCTTTTAAAGAATCATCATCTACATCAATACTCTCTGACGCTCCCTCAACTGGGAAATGTTCAGGTATCATATCTTTAGGTTGAAATCGCATCTCATGAGATCTTTTCATTTTACCAACGGGTTCTATACTGTCTACTTTATATTCATCGTCTTCTCCTGAAATTTCCTCGTCACTTATTTCTTTTCCTTTTAATACATGTTCTTTCTCAGGTTCATGCAAAAATTGTTCCACATAAGTGCTACTTTCCATTAATTCCTCTTTTAACTCATTAGCAGAAGGTACAAGAGTTTCAGATGCATCTGATATATCTATACTAGCCACATGACTAGAACCGTCTGAATCGAGACTCTTCATGCTATCTCTTGATGCAAGGGAACTTCCGGCAGTATAGTAATCTTTGGATGTTCTTAAGGATTGAGAAGAAATATCATGACTAGTAAGTGCTGTTTCATATTCGGTACCACTTTGAGCCGTCATCATGACTTCAACATCTGAAGATAATGGCCGACTTTCCGAGTGTTCAAAACTGTGGTAATGACTTTCGCCAGAGCTAGACCAGCCTTCAATATCTGAAGCCGATCTCCTATCTACGATGCCCAACTGTGATTTAATATGCTTATGTGCTCTAAGTTTAACTTCAGGGCTACCTTTAGAAGAATCTTTCCCGTCGAATGTAATATCGCTCTCTGTTTCTAAAATAGAATGAGGACCACTATCAGATCTTACCGATATGTCTGCTTCTAAAGGTGGACTAGATTCTTTTTGATGGATAGTTTCTTTATCATCGTCAGAAAAAGTGATTTCATCATGTGAACTCATTTTTTTTGAAATTTCATCCGATTTACTATCCTTGTCCTTATCATCTTTATCATGAGTTGTAATCTTATCACTATGATCATCACTAACGTGAGGTTCTTCTTTTATTACTTCAGGTCTATCCGGACTTATTAAAATTTTAAATTGAAATTCTGATGGAGATTGTTTATATTTAATACTGCCATCACTTTTCTCACTAATAATTTCAACTTGTGCTGCTTCTAAGGACTGCTTAACTTCATCTATAGTTTTTTCTAAAACTGATAAGTCAGCAAGAGGCTGAGCAGATATTAATGAATCTAATGCCACCCTTTCAGTCTCAAGTTTCATCCCATGAAACTCGGCAGAGGAAAAATCTGTATCATAACCACTACTACATATATCTTCTGTGCTTTTTTCTTTTATTAATTTCATTTCGCTTTTTCTATGATCTGTCCCAGTAAGAAACGCTGAGTCTGCTTCTGTAGAAAATTCTGATGCTTGTAATGTTTCGGCACTAACAGTTGAATCTATTGACTTTTGTAAAACTTCACCTTCATGAGATTCTAATGACTTAATCATGTTCTCAGTATCAAGACTTTCACCAGATTTTATCATAACGTCCTTTGACGTAATACTGATGTCGTCTGAGATTTCTACTGTACTTGGTGATATGTCTTCAATTTTAATGAGCTTTGAGCTGGAGTCATAAGTTTTAGCTTCTAGGTTGGCCGTGAATCCCATTTCATCCATAGTTTCTGTAGTAGATTTAAGCGACGGCTCTGATTCTGCAGTTTGTGTTAAATCTTGAATTACGCTAGTGCCTTCTTTGAAAACTGATACTTCTAATATTAAGTCATCGGCCTGGTGAAGTGGTAATTTAACTGGAGATCTAGTTGAGCTTTTGTCTTTTTTTGGGGTATCATTAATTCTATCATCGTGAGGTAAATCTGGTACTATTTCTAATTCCGAATGAGTGTCTTGACTAGCTGTACGACTAAATGTACTTTTGACAGGTGAAGTTGAGATCTTTATTTCTTTTATAAAATCGACTTCATAAACTTCATCATCTTTTTTGAACGATTTTGATTTACTTTTGGGACTAGCATCTGAAGAGTCTCGTCTTTCCGCAGTTTCACTATTAAAACTAGGCACGTGAGAAGCATCTGAACTAAGATCATCATGTTCTTTACTTTCGATAACAGATTCCTCTTTGTAGTGCTCTACTTTAGAACTTACTATTTGACCTTTCTCAGATACTTCAATGCTTGAAACAGTTTCATCCTTTTCAACTATCTTTAAGCTTGAATCCACAAATGCTATTCTTGATTTATTATCTTCATCTTCTTTAATGTTCTCTAACTCTTCAGGTTCTGTAAAATATTCTTTACCCCATTGTTCATGAGACAAATCTCGTTCTGATATTTTTACTTCATATTTTTTTTTTACCGTTTCATCTTTTAACGCAGTCATTTTTTCTTCTGATTTAGTTTGTCTTCCAGTATAAAGCCCTTGTTCAGAAAATTCTCTTTCTACTTTTACTATATCTGTATCATCAGTACTCTTAAATACTGTTTTGGTTTCTACGTCTGATCGTTTTGCAGAAGCTTCATGTGCTTTTTCCACCTTTTTTTGGGATGTTTCTGTTTGATCACCTTCTCTCTTAACGGTCATTTTTTCCTTAACTTCATGTTCTTGTCCTCGTAATTCATGACTAGTTTCAGTTTTTATTATTAATGAATCGTCATCAGACGAGGAAACTTGTTTTGTTTCAGAGAAAAATTCTTGTCCTGAGATTTTTCTTGTTTCTGTCTCTTTGTGAGAAAGTACTGTACTATATTCACTTGCAACACCAAATTTAGCAATCATATCAGACATAACTGCCTCTGGGTCTATATTTTGGAATTTCATTTGTGTACCATCTACAGTTTTGTGAATTGAAGAAGAAGATGTTGATGTCTCTATTCTAGACTGTGAGAAAAATGTATCTGTTGATGTAGTCGATGTGGATTTTTGCATATCTTCTCCCATTTCTTTCTTTATTTGGTCAATAACGTCAATGCTCTTTTCAATTGTTCGATCTACTAATTCAATAGCACCACTTGTGATTGTGGGTTTATCCACATTTACAAATGATAAATTATCGGCAATATGTTTTGTAGGGGACTTTGGTCTAGCTGCTTCATTTAGAGCTTTAGATGCTTCTGATAATAATTCTGAAAAGATGAATGGTCAAGGTGAAATCACTAGACAAATATAGTTTTGCAAGACGTCAAAAAATTATAAACTATAAAGAAACACAAAAATAAATATAATTGAGGAGATATATATATAAATAAACTTAATAGTATTGTTATATAATTGTGTATTTATATAATATATATACATAATTAGTGCTAAAGCTAGTAACGAGGTGTAGAATAATATAGACAAATAAAGCGTCTTTAAAAGGTATAAGTTAACCATATTATATGATATTTGAAATGACAATACATTAAGTTAATAAAATTAATAATGAGGAAGCTAATGTGATGGCAAGATGTAAAATAAACTTTGAAAAATTTTGGAATCAAAGCGAAACATTACTCAAATGTGAACATCAATGTGAAGTGAAAACAAAAATTGATTGCTGATCAATAACAAATAAACCAATTAATTTGTTAGTTTAAAAAGCGACAATTAATGAAATATTAATAAAATGGTCCCTCCAATTGTGTTCACTTACCTAAGCAACGTGAGGACTCCGCAAGAAAGAAAGTAAATTTTACTGTGCGACAAATATTGGCATAATGTTTGTGTCTATTGCAAATTAATTTTAACTCTCTTATTTAAATGATCTTATCCCTAATATATTTATATTTATGATGTGCTCCTTTTTTTGCTACCTTTCTAACTAGGTGCTTATTGAAATGATGTCCAATCTGCATTGATATTAAATTTAGATAATAAATTGATGATTAAATAAATTATTAATATCATGCAAAAGTTGACCCAAATAAAAATGTGGCAAAATAATATTTTAAATTAGTCTTTATATTTCTAAAATAATGAGTAAAGTTTCGCCATGACTCTACTTTGCCACTATCTAATGCAATATTAATATTAAAGTACACATACGTTTGTTAATAAATGTAGCCAATCCCAAATATTATATTTGTTACTTTAAGATAACGATACTAGCATAAAAATAAATATTTCAATATATGTAAATATGTATACATATAAGGTAAATCATAAAGTACATTTTATTGTCTACAATGGCAATGACTTACTGAAAATTTCGATAAAAATTTTGAAGTTATATTTTATTCTCCCTATGTCTTACCGCTTTGATGTGCCTCAGTTTCACTCAACATGCTATCGCCAGCTGATGAAGCTCTAGGAGATGCTCGACTTGCATCGAGGAAAGATGAATCGGAACCTAAAGAGTACGAAGAATTAGAAACTATAAGCTAATTGTAATAAGTCACGAATATTATTTGTATTTATGTCACTCACTGCAATATTATATACAATTAAACAGTGAAATTGTGTTTATGTTGTGACTACAACAAATTATACAAATTAATGAGATTTATAATCTGAGATTCATATCGATGAATATGAAAAGCTATAAAAATCAGTATTACTGATAGTGAAAGCAAGCATAAAAAATATCTAGTAAAACACCTTTTGGTTGTAGTCCAGTCTGCTTTTCGGTGGCACTATCTTCAGATTTTGCTCTTTCTTTCATTATTAAATCAACAGGTGATGGAGGAGGAGTTTTCGAAAATTTTGCTGTTAAATCTAAAATAATATAATGGTATAAAATATATTAGGTAAAATAAAATAACGTTATAATAAAATAATCTACGAAGGGTAAAAATTGGGCGTAACTCGAACCTCGCTTCTTAGAAAACAGAACAACTACAAAGAATAAATTATAATAAGTGTAGAAGAATTTAAAGTTTATTCACAATTTATTGGTTGCGCTTAGTTGTTTACCAAGATTTGAGTCCCGCGACGTTTTATGTCTTTTACGTTTCTAAATATTTTCCGTTCCATAGTAAGTAAAAAAATAAAATTTTCACCTACTATGGATAATGAATAAGTAAAACTAATTCTATTACTAAAAATGTTATATTGAAATTACCGTGTGTTACATGGCTGGAATCAATTCTAATCAGAGCACCTTGAGAGGAAATGTCTTCTAATAAATTTGAACATCTTCTATTTAATTCTTTAATATCCGGTACTTCATCTTCCTTTTCACTTTTTTCTGCCTCGTCATCAGCTTCTTCTGCTTCTTGTTTTTTCTCTTCCAATATGATTTTTTTCCTTTCTGTTATATGTAATTCTTCCTTCAAACTTGCACCTTTATCTTTAATTTCTTTGAGAAATTGACCTTTCATATCAGCAATATCCATTTCCGATACCTTAATTTTTTCAAAAGATTTTTCATCTTGCTCACTTATTAATTTACTCTCTGTCAAAATTGAAGTTTCTTGTGAAGAGCTTGTTGAAATATGAGTGATCTTCGAGGTTGAACGCTCCTCATCTGCAAATTCTTTACTTCTGGTTAGCATATCTGATGCATCTGATGCTAATGTTTTTGATACATCAAATGAAGAATGTTCTTCAGAAAACGTTTTTTCATCAATCGATCTTGAAATTTCTTTAACACTATCTATTGAAGCTTTTGAAAAATCTTTTGCTAAATCAATTGTTGAATCTTTTGATAATTCATTAGTTGCAAAATCTCTGGAAGTATCTTTACTGTCTATTGAAGATTTAGAATAATCTTTGGTCAAGTCAAGAGATTTTTTCGACAAGTCAGGAGTACCTCTTTCTTCGGTTTGATCATCCATTCTATATTCTTCTTTAATATCAACCGACGTTTTAGACGAATCTTTAACGAGGTCAGCTCCACTCATCCTAGATAAATCAGCTGACGTACCATCTTCTACAACTGATTTTTGGTCATCATCAGATGATTTGGTCAACGTTGATATTACAGTCGTTACAGAAGATTCAGTTGTTGACTTTGATACTAAATCATTACGTAAAATACTGTCTACAAAATGAGTTTTCTTAGTAAATCTTTCTCGTTTTACTTCATCGGACTCCCGAGGTACACTCGAACTTGGTACAGAATCTTGAGTTAAATCATGTTTGAAATCAGATGTAATATATGATGAATCAGATACTTCGGTATACTTACCATCATCTTCAAATTCAGCCTAGAACATTTAAAATAAATAAAATTACCATTCACATATTATGGTTAAATAAACCTTGTGATATATTTTTATGCTTACTTCTTTTTCTGGGAAATCATCAGCATCATCAAGCGAATCCGTCCGAATTTTTTTAATGTCAAAACTAGAAGATGGTAATTTTCCGTCAACATCAGAAGTAGGTTCTATTATTTCTAACACTTTAGCTTTATCCATATCTGAAAATAATGATAAAATATAAAAGGGCTTCTGGATAGGCCTATATATTATGATAACTACCTCAATTGATGAATTGAAATCACTTGGCATTTGTAAGGCCCATGTAGGCCAAAGTTGATCCATTAATCAAGCAATCCATCGAGTATACCGCGTATAGTAGGGTTAACAGAGGGAACCTCATAATACATTTTTCCCCCTTTCCGACCAATTTTTATTATTACGCGTGAAATGGCAACGCTGAGTTTTGTTACCATATAGAGGTAATAATTTTTTCACCCGAGTGGGCATCGAAATCAACGGTTCTGGTTACAATCAGACGCATTAATACTTTTATCGATTTTAATAACAGTAATTCATAAGTTAACTAGCTTTTACTTTTTTTATTGAGAAACATTTAGTATAAAAAATTAGCATAAAAAATGTAATAATGTAAATAACGTAATATTTAAAAGTATGTCAAAGTATAATTAAATTATTAAATAAGAATACCTGATTCTGAATCTGTGTAAATTTGTTCCTCTACTTCATCAGGAGAACTCTGCACCGAAAAAGTTCTTACTTGCTTCTTTTTTGGCATTATTATTATTTCTCCACTGTCCTTAGAAAGAGATTTAATTAATCCTGGCCTTTCCTTACACATTCTTGCATCATCAGCTGACTCCATAGATATTTTTGTAGTATGTATATCATCGTTATCCTTATCATCAGATTTCTCTAAATATCCTTCAACAGTTTGCACAGCTTCTTCTATTATAGAATCTACAGAAACTTCGCCTTCTAATTCTTTTGGTGTTTCTTTCCCAACAGTACCCTCTTCAGACAAATCTAAGTCCTCCGAAGCTTGTTTAATTATGATTTCTATATTATCAGCCATTTGCTTCATAGCTGAATCAGATTTTTTCAATTCCAGTTTACTTTCTTTTTCTTTCGAAATGCCAACAGTGACATTATCTTTTTTAAGTAGATCTTCTTCCATTTCTATTTCAGATTCTGCTATTCTTTCTAATGAAATCGCTGGGCTGATACATGAATGTCTTCTTTCTTCTTTTTGAGGAACTTTAGCATCGTAAAATCTTCTTTCTGTCTCTAATATTTCTTTATTAATACTTTTAACGTCTTTTTCAATTTGGGGGCTACGAGCAGCAGCTACAATAGTACCTTTTTGAAGTATGTCCTCAATTACAGGTTTCACTTGCTCAATTGTTATGTCTTGAATATTCTCCGAACATATGTCACTGATAGTTGTAACTTTATCGTCAATCTTTACTTTAACGATTTCAAATTTATCTGTTTCAGTTTCTTGTGTATCTTTTATTTCTTTAGCTAGATTCTCTGGTTTTTCTATAACATGATCTACATTTATTTCAGACGCAGATGGATCAATGATTATAGTCTTTTCCTTTAGTATAACTGGCTCAGACATATGACTTGAAATTACCAAATCATCTTTTACCGATGTAGACTCTTTAATTATACTAACATGAGTATCGACAGATTTAATTTTTTCAGATACTTTGGTAGATATACTCTCTTCACCAGAAGGATATTTAGTTACTTCGGTGACAGTCTTTTTTATTTTAATCTGCCCATTAGGCATAGTAGTTTCTTCAGTAACAGTTGTTGTTGTTATTTCTTCCCCTGTAGGACCTATCGTATTTTTAGTTTTAGTGGAAGTCGTTATATGTTTTTCGTCACCAAGATCCTCTGATTTTAACAACATGCTTTGAAGTCTATCTTCTAAGACAGAATCAATAGCCTCTGATGTACTTGTTGTAATGATTTCTTCTTCCTCTTCTATTAACTCTATTTGCTCTGATATTTTTTTTGATATTGTTATTTTCCCAGACGGATATTTGGTTGTTTCAGTGACAGTAGTTTTAATAATATTTTCTCCCGTGGGCATTGTCGAAGTTTCGGTCAAAGTTTCTACAGTGATTTCTTCACCAGTAGGACCTACAATAGTTTCTACTTTTATTGATACTTTCGTTTCATCTGCAGTTGAATGAAGTGCTTCGGTATCTTTTAGAATTTCTTTCTCTTGACTAACTGATTCTGTGGGAAGCTTTGTTTCCATAAAAGTCATGGTTTTATCACCGGGAGCAACATCTAAAATTGATTTATCTTTTGAATCTAAGATACTTTTGTCTATACTTTCCTGGACGGCTTTAGCAGTGGTAACTTGAGCTTTTTCTATATCATCTTCTTTTTTATGTATACTTGTAAATTTTTCTTCCTCTTCGGAGGATTCTCTTAAGCTAGTGGCAAAAGATTCTTTTTTGTGACTTTTTACACTTTCTGAAACTTTTGTAGACACCGTTTCTCTACCAGAGGGATATACAACGTTTTCAGTAACGGTTGTTTTTATTATTTCTTCTTCATTTGGCCCTTTAGTAATATCAGTTACTGTAGTAACAGTAATTTTTTCACCTGATTCACCAGTTCTATATTCAGTTTTTGAGGTGGATTTATCATCTTGTACAGATTTATGAAGTTCAGATTCAATAGCTAAATCTTTAGTTATTGTTGATGTTAGCATATCTCGGTCTCGTGTAGCTACTAAAGGCTCAGGAGCTTCCTTAAAAGACGTAACAGACGACTTTTGTCTATGACTTCTGATACTTTCTGACACTTTTGTAGAAATTGTCTCTTTACCAGAAGGATACAAAATTTTTTCACTTACTGTAGTCTTAACTATTTCTTCTCCAGATGGACCTTCAGTAATATCTATTACTGTAGTAATAGTAATTTTTTCACCTGAATCACCAGTTTTATGTTCAGTGCTTGACGTTGATTTCTCTTCTTGTGAATATTTTTCCTTATCCTGCTCGATTGTCATGCTGATATCAGATTTCGGCTCATCTACGTGTTTTTCAAGTAATGGTTCAGATATTATTTTGGTTTTTAAGGAATCATCATCTTTCGTTACAACCGAGGAATCTTCCTTAATTTTTACAGTTTTACTTAGAATTGTTTCAGTACCAAGTTCACGTTTCAACTGTTCTTCACGTTCCTTAAGTAGGAATTGCCCGGTTACTTGCTTATCTGGCAAGGAACTGCAATTAAAGAAAATATAATAAAAATGAGAAATAATAAAATTCTCCAAATGTATATAATCTATTAAATATAATATTGATTACCTAACTTCGGCTATATGTGGTAACTTGTGAACATAATCAGCAACGTGATCTTCAGGAAAACCTTCCACATCATCTAAAGAATCTCCATGCGATAGTTTAGCTATTTTGCTTTTTTCTGTTGCTTTCGCTGAAAATATATTTACTATTTTTTAACATTTTTAAAGTGTTATTCCACACTTAGGAAACAAAAATACTAATTAAGAAAACGTATAAGAAATTGAACGTAGCGGGATTTGAACCCGCGCCTCTTTGGCTAAGCGCTCTGACCAATTAAGCGTTCTTATAGAGTTACGCCAAAATTCTTATAAGTTTGTTATAACTTATTTTTATGTTGTTAGCGTCTCTTTAGGGAGATTTTTACAAAATTCCGCTACCCAAAGATAATTACTTAGAATTCTCGTTTGGCAAGTGAGAATACTATTTTTTAAATATTTTGTAACATTTTTAAAGTGCGAGGCCAATCGTGGCGCAGAGGTAAAAAGTGTGCTGCAATATCTGCTGTTATAGGCAAACATGGGTATTATAGAAGAAGAATGAAAGAAAGATTAATGCCTTGGAAATGCGATCTCTTCTTAGGACATGTGAAGTCAGCTTAGCTGATTGAATCCGCAATGAAGAGATACAGAATCAGCAGTGATTCTATCTACTAGCAAGAATATACTAATTTTGTACAATTTATTACACTTATATATAAAAGACACGGAAAATAAAAAAAATAGTAATTAAACATAGAAACAATATATTTACCAGGGGATTTAGGTCTCTCTTCTTGTTTGCTTTCAACTTTCTCCTTTACAACATCGACGTGCGTACCCTGTGTTCCAATATCGTCTTCTGATTCTTCAAATGTATAATCTCTTGATTCAGTAAGGCTATATGCGTCAGAAAGACGTTTCTCATCTAAACGTAATTCGCTTACCGATCCTGATCCCACAGATGTAACTGATTGACGTTTATCAGGTTCTATTACTAAAAAATAAGTTAAGTAAAGTGTAACTCATACAACATAATACAAATTTATTATTGGTACTGAAAGAATAAATAAATAAAATACTTTTGTCTAAAGTGTCTCCTTTTGGTGTTGTAATCTCTTCGATTTCTTTGGACATTTCTGTCGCTGATTGTATTAATTCTTTTTCTTTATCTTTTTCAAACACTTGATCATCTTTTATTGGTTCTTCTTCTGATGAAGTCTTTTTATCTGTGACGGCGTCCTCGGAACTTATTTTATCTGAAATGCCTTCAGACGATTTTCGATCAGATATTTCTATTTCCCTACTACTTTCAGATGAAATTTTATCTGATTGTTCATCTTTATCAGACGAACGATCTATTTCTTCAGCTTCTGTAACAAACATCTGGAATTCTTGTTTGGCGGGCGCTTTAATATCACCTAAGTCACTAAGTTTTGTAAAAGATACAGATTCTGTTCTAGAATGCCGTTTTGGTGGCATCTTTTTAAATACGATCTCGGCTTCATCCAATTGTGTGGATGTAGAGTCAGAATCTGCTTTTTGTGATTCTAATACTTGAGAGTCAATTTTGATTGCACTAAAACCGATACTTTCTTCGAATTTCTCATCGCCAAAACCACTTCCTGAATCAGCTGTTCCCTCATATTCGGCACGTTCATCGAAATCAGAGGACGATATTTTGGCTTTAACATCAGATTGATCAGATTTTAATGAATCCGCCTCTGAATGCCGTCTAGAGTCTGTATGATCAGAGTCCTCCAATGAATCTGAATATATACGTTTTGAAAAGAAACACTCTTGAACAGAATCATCTTCTGGAACTGTTTCGATAAATTGACGTGCTTTGGCACTTATAACTGGAGATTCTTTGGTTAAAATCTATAATAAAAATGTACAAATTAAAACAGTAATTCATAAATATTCCTATTTCATAAATATTTCTATCTATAGAGTATTTCTACTCTTTAACTTCGTGGCCCAGCGCCACGATAGCCTCTATCCATACGCGAGATACGCACGCTAAGCGTGTGAGTGTAAACGGATGTGGGTTCGATTACCACTCGAGTGAATGAAATATTTAATATTTTTTAATAAAAATATTAAATATTTCATTCAATTAGAGCTTGTTTTTTTTAATAGAGCGAGGTAATCATCGCTCTAGTAAAAAACACAAGTCCGGCATTCGGAGTTTCGCCACTCGATACGCTATGCCTCGAGGATTGAGTGCAAAGTGGGGAACGGTCTGTCTTAATGAAAACGGAGTGTTTTCAGGTTTTCTCTACTTTCCTACGCTTTCTGCGGTTACTGCATTAATTAGAAAAAAAAGCAATATTCTAAAACCATAAAGTACCGTTTTTATTTACCTTTTCGGATTCCTTTACTGTTAGTGAAGAGGCATGTACTTGTGCACTGTGCTCACTTTCAAACTTCAAAAATTCAAGGGTCTCACGACTTGCTTCATGAGTGACACGAGTAATTTTTTCCTCACTAATTTTCTCTTCATCTATTTGTTTATCTAAAGGTCTGTGCGCAGGACTTAGTCCCATTTGATCATCTAGATCCGAAAATTGTGAAGTTTCATCCAAAGAATCACTTCTATGCTTAGATTCTTTTGAATATATCTATAGAATATTAAAACATTATTCAAAATGTACATGGAAGATATAATATAAAATAATTATATTATTAATATAATATAAAATAATTATACTAATATAATTATTAGGCATAACCGATTTAAATGCACTTTCCGCTACTGTATTTTGCAAAGTTTCTCTTAACATTAGACTATTTATTTTGTTTCAATCGGTGCATATATAACAAAATATATCAATAGAAAGAACTTCGTTCGACAAATTTTTTACTAAATTGCTCTTTTATAAAATTTTATGAAACTTTCGTTTTTAATTAATAAATGATATAAATCCTATGTTGTTGGAACACAAAAGTAATACAACTTAATAAATAAATAAATGTTGAGTAAAAATATATAATAAACCTAAATTTAAATACATACTTTAGATTCAGTTTGTGAAACAAAGCTAATATCTCTTTCTGTACTCTGTTGTAGGTCAGCCAAAGAATCAGTTTTATCAATACCAGACGGTAAAGGTGATTCTTGGGACACCTTTTTGGCAGGTTCTTGTAAATCCGACCCGATAGAATCAGTTTTGGTAGGTTTACTGGTTTCAGATTTTGTGCTTGTTACCGACTGTTGCGTTTCAGTCTGTAAAAGTAAAAAAAAATAATATAAAATTATTAGAAATTATAAGAGTTAAGACCAAAATTTATGAAATATACCTTTTCTTTAAGTTTATCATCTATCGAAACATCTTTTTCTTCTAAAGTTTCAGATATTTCTTCTTCACTTACTCGTAACCGAAGTTCATCAGTTAATTGCTTTTCGAGCTTTTGTTCCCTAATTATTACACTTTGACTATCTTTTTTATCATCATCATCATCTTTTCTTTCATTTTTGTCATCTTTTGATTTTAAGTCGAATAAGTCTTTAGCATCACTTCGTGTTTCAAAAGTATGTTTGGTAATTTCAAACTTCGATTTTTTATCTTTTTCAACTTTGACCGTTGTTTGTGACTCCGTTTCAGTTTCTGAGTCAGTTGATTTTTTCAAAAATTCACTATCTTCTTCAGATGAAATTTGCACTAAGGTAGAATCAGTTCTCATAGTCTTAGGAAACTGTTTCGGCTTATCATCGTGCTTAATTTTAGAATCAAAATGTTGTATCGTCTCCTTAACTGATTTTACTGTTTCAATTTGTTTTTCGGTCTCAATTATAATTTTTTGAGTCTCAGTACTTGATATTTGTTGTGACTGATCTCTAATAAACGCTTGCGTATATTCTAAAGCTTGATCTTGCTCTTGCGTATGGCGTTTTAGAGCTTCTTTGGTAAGTTTTATAGTCTTAGTTGGTTCAACAGGTTCTTTTAATATTTTTATTTCAAATGCGTTAATTTTGTCTTTTAGTGGTGCTTCTGCTATATCTTTCAAGTCATCCGATACTAATTCTGGGGATTTATCACCATCGTCTAATTTTTCTTCTAATCTTGCACTGTCTATTTCTTTTTGTGAAATAGTTTCTTTAGTATAAGCGTCTGTTTTAATTTCACATGTTTGTTTCAATTCACTTGTTTCAGCTGTTACAGATTTTCTTGGAGTGATTGTCACATTCGAGAAATCACCAGACGGAAATCTCATTGATTCATTCCGCATATGTCTTTGCAAATGTTTTGGCGTAGGTTTTGCCGGAGAAGAGGGATCAAATTTTCTAAATTGCTCCACTGTTTTTTCTTGTTTTGTATCTTCTTTTTTTTCTTTAACATCCTTACGTAAATCAATTTCTCTTTCACCATCAACTTCTACACTATCTGAAGTTGGTGAACTTTTTGTACGAGTGTATTCTAGTTTTGATTCAGCCTTTGCCTAAAAATATGTGATACAAAATTATATAACAATTGTAGTAACATTCATAAAACAGCTTCACAGATTCCACGCACAGCAGGGTAAGCAGAGGGAATCCAGTGTTAAGACACTTTGTTCTCCACTTTTCGCTGAATTTTGGAGGTATTGCGTGTTGAGTGGCGGAACTCAATGCCACCCTTTTCTTCGACAACAGAGTGAAGAAAAAGAGATATAAATTTAAATAAATATTTCATCTCCTCGAGTGAGGATCGAACCCACAACCAGTCGCATTTATAGTCACACTTTGTGCCCCTGCGCCACGACTGGCCTCTTACATTAATTCATGATACATTCCATACATGCTTTATGTTAAAATTGTTAATAACCTTTTTTAACATTTTTATAGTGTTATTCGACTTAGGAAAGAAAAATAAGTTTAAAAATTTATAAAAATTTGAATCCCGCTACGTTCAATTTTTTTACGTTTTCTTAATAAGTTTTTGTTAATTACCTGTTGTTCAATATCTTGGAATTTTTTGATGTCCGGTTTTATTTGTGTTTTTATCTCAATAATTTCTTCTCGTAGTTCTTTTTTTTGTTTAGATGATGGAATTTTGCTTGAACTAAGCTTCTTCGTGATTTGTTCTTTTCTCTCAGCTACACTTCGTTTTACATCTAAAAAATTTGATAATCAATGTTTTTAAAATATTAAAATTTTAAATATCAAAATAAACAATATGAACAATAAAAAAACTCATTGGAAAGCTTGGGGTGAGCTAACCTGGTTCTTGATTTTAGTGCGGAGGTTCATCTAAACCTTGCAACTGAATTAGAAAAAAATAAATTTTAAAACAACACTTAAACTCCTAGACATAATTAGTGGATTATGTTCAGACCATTTCCGTTTGTAAACTAAAAAAGTTTATCAAACCAACCGTTATACACACGATAGTGTACGTTATACTTATGTTAGCCACAAATTATTGCAATTTATAGTTGGTTACAGATTCGATATATTTTTTTGATAACTTTTCATATTACCATCTACCTATATCGGTTGTTTGTCTCATTTTGTTCTCAAATAATACTAATTTTAAATATACCGTCGTCTTCTTCACTTTCTTCACTAGGCGTAGGCGTCCTATCCATCTCGCTTTTTTCTACTGATTTTTCCTCCGGTGAGTACTTGGCTTCGTCTTGATCTAAGTCCTCTGTTCTTGTGGTTTCTTCAACTTCACTATCATCATAAATACTTTCCTTTAGCTTATTATCTTCTTCCGCTACAAAAAAATATCCTTATGAAAATAAAAATTCACCTTCACGCTGTATCTCGCACAAAGCAGGGTAGACAGAGGGAAACTCTAGTTAAGACACTCTGTTCCCCACTTTTCTTCGAATTCCGGACGCATTGCGTGTTGTGTTGCAGAACTGAACACCGCGGTTTGCCTCGAGACCAGAGCGAAGAAATGAAAATATAATTTAAATAAAAAAATTATAATTATAGCCTATGTACGTCGCACAGTGGTCAGCCAGGCGAATGATAAAAATAATAAAAACAAACAAATGAAAAAAAATGGTAAAATATCATAAAAAAATAAAAGTATATTTTTGTTCTGAAAAATAATTAAATATAATTATTTTTATAGTTACCTTTATATGCTTCAATTTCCTCAGAGGCTTGTCGTTCTTGGTATATGTTCCTTTGAATTCTTCGTTCATTTGTCAGTTCCGATTGAGGTGCAATAATGTCGTCTCTTCCTATACGACATAGCGCTAGTTCCAAAGAGTTGTCTAAAGAATACAAAATAAATTTATTAAGAATACTAATTATTTTATATTTATTTTATAACTAGCGGCCCGCTCGCGGTTTCACCCGCGTGAACTATGTTATTATTAATTTCTGTCTCCATGACTACGTCCTAGTGACGTCTATGCAAAATTTGAGACTCCTAGCATTTGTACTAACGAATTTTCATACAAACTTTCGACCCCAAAAACAACCCCTTAGAAGTCGAATATTGCAAATTCCCTTCTTAGCGAGCATCTACGTCCTATAAATAACTCCTATGTAAAATTTGAGATTCCTAGCATATGTAGTTTCTGAGATTTCATGATGAGTGAGTGACCTTTCGATTTTATATATATAGATAACATTTATTTCATATTTGGCTTTGTCTATTCGCAGTGACAATATTCTAATTATGTTATGTTAGGAATACAATAAAAAAACTATTAGTTGAGTAATTATTATCAAATTAATTTGTTATTAAAATACAGTCGTTGACTATTGTTACCAATTATGAATTATTGATAAACTATTTTCAAATTGATAGATATTAATAGAACCAATATAAATGACCAAACTCGAAGATAACGCACTAAGCACAAGAAAATCTAAAATAGGAGAGTCATCTTAAAATTAAATATCATCTCATATTTCACTTCATAATGTTAGATTTAATTTAAATAGGAAATAGTGTAATGTTATTGATAATTAATTGTCAACTAAGTTTAAAACACTTAAGAAAAAAAATAAATGAAAAACTAAAATCGTAAACTATTTATAGCAATAATAATAATATAAAGAAATACCTAGAGCTTTAGTACCAGATTGAGTCTTCCATAGTTTTAGCATCAACTGCGCTTGTTCCGCAGCAGTAATCCTCTTCGCTTGTATTTGATTAACTGTCGCCACACTCACACCCAACTCATAAGCTAAAGCCACCCAATCCTTACCTAACAAATTACAAATGTCTTCCAATCTAAAAACAAATATTCACATAACACAATTATATAATAAAAATATAACTTGCCTACGCTCTCTGACAAGCGCCAGGATGAAATAACAACATAATGTATGTTCTAATGATATGGGTCTTACCTAGTGTTCTGAGCCGTTGGACAAATCAGGCTAATCTTATTACTGCATCGAACCAATCTTGTTATAAATATAACCTTGCGTAAGCATTTATTTACTAGTAAGTAACTTACATAAACACTGTTTTTTTTAATTCAACCCTTACTTATAGGTCTTCTAAATAGATTGAAATATAATAATAAAATTGTAATCCTAAAGAAGTTTTTCAATGACATTAAATAAATAACGTTTGTGTAAATAAAAGTTATATTCATAACAAAATGTAAAGCCGTAGCAAACAATATTTTTAATACCTGGGATCGCTGAGTCGTTGACGCCATATAAGTTCTTGTTCCTCTGTTCGTCTTGGCATCATATCAGCTGGCAGTGGTGACGTTCTGTCTACTGGTAAGTCATCTGGTACCATTATATTGAGTACCGCGATCTTAAAAATTTACATAGAAATGGGTTTATAGGATGTAGCGCTAATAAAAGGAACAAGGCATTCTAGCTGTATGATTTTTTAAAGCTTTAATATGGCAGTTACACTGTAATATTTTTGGTTCATTAGGCCAAGTCATTACAAATAGGACATTTCGGTTCATCTCGTTTTGGCTAGGGTCAAACACCCCCATGTGCATTTATAATACTCTTCATTAGAGTACTACATAAGTTAGTGAACAAGAAGTAGTGTCGTAAATTCTCCATTAATATATTTATACTTACAGGAGCAGGCGAAGGTTCACCTTTAGGAACCTTAGGATCCCTCATAAATTGGCATCGGCATATTGGTTCTAGATCTTGTGTTTTTATCATTACTGGGAACGCCATTCGGTTCTCTCTAAAAGCTCGGAAAGGTATGGAAAGTTGTTCACCAGACTTAGCAACTGGTACTAAATTTCCACCAAATTCTAGGTAAACTGGTTTTCCTTCATGTACCTAAATTTACATAATAACAAATTTAATCAAAGCCTTTTAAAATATTATAAAATGTTATGAAATACTACATTTAATATAAAAACTATTTATTATCTTACCAAAAAATAGTAAAAGGTTAAAAAAAATAATACATAAATGACCTTTGTGTTATTACGGCTTAACTATTTTATAACTGGATTAGATAAAGTATACAAGTATAAGAAGGGAAGCTCTATAAGTGAGGTGTTTCATCAAAAAGCAACATTACCTCAACATCACGACTTTTCGCGACTTGTATAAATCGTTCTATTCTTTCTAGAGCCTTATCTTCTTTGTCATCAGTGACACAGAACATTCGTAGTTGAGCTTGGCATTCGTCCGTTCGTTTCGCATAAACTACGAAACGGGCCATGAACGGTACATGAATTGCTTCCCTAGTTAGTAAAATAGACAATTGGTTAAAAGTTGGTAGCTGTAACGTGTGATGCTGGGATGGGGGATGAAAATGGGGTCGCTTAGTGACTGACCCCGTTACAGTTGTGGATAAATGTTGATTAATAATAATATTTTCGTTTCTACGACCTGCGTTAGCATTGAAATTTTAACAGTACTTTCTTCTTGTTTATCATGACTGAGCACTTACGTGAGCAAAGATAATAAAGTGAAATATAGTTTTATTTGATTTTGAGATGTTTTACCTGTACAACTCAGTTGCCATTTTAGTTGCATCTTCAACGTGTCTGCAATCAATCAGCCAGTAACGTGCAGACACAGTTGTTGTGAATGATACACAATCATTTACAAACGTCAATGGTGTATTTTCTGTTACATCCTCCCAATGAGCTCGATTAGTTCCGCCTGAACAAACATTAGGGCTTATGCACTTTTGTATTATTACAATGAATACTAAATGTAATTTACAATTTTGTGTTAATCTGTCCAATCTTGCAAGCTACAGAGGCAGTATAGCTGTTTCAATGCTTATTCAGCTGCCGAAGTAATTTTATTTTTTGAATATTTCAATGCATGCAATAAGCGTTTACGACTAGAAAATATTGTTTTAGTTTACAATGCCTCTTTTACATCTCTACAAACTAATTTTAAAATATTAAAAATGTATTGAAAGAGAAAGTGTTATTGATAGTATTCAAAACTTAACAGTGATATAACAAATATATTTATTGGATCACTTAAATCTTCAAACTAAACAACAAGGTAATTAATTGGAAAAGATAGGTTAATAAACAATAAAAATAAAATAAAATGGTTCCAAAACGGCCTATAGCAAACACACAACAAGCAAGGACGACATATCATAAGAAAACAACTAATATAACGTACCGTGTTATACTTATTTTAATGAAAAAGTGATTAAAAAATGTGACACATTTTATAAGGTTTTAGTTTACTTATGCATAGTGCTGTATATTAAAAATAATGGTACTATGTAAATTTTAAATCGATTGTTTCAAAATTCTGGTCTGAGTCATCGGAAAACAGATCTCTCGAAGGACAATCACTGAAATAAATCGAAAACTAAAATAGAAACAAACTGCCCTGAACGGTGAGGTAATGATACAAATAAATGTGATAGAAATAGACAAAATGATAAAAAAAATGAAACTGATAGGCCGTTTTGGAAAATAACTTGACCAGTAGAAGCAAAATAATAAAATATTGGGAACATTGACGCAGAAGTATGAAATGTGTGATAGGACGTGGCACCGATTCAATGTTTAACGTCATACATATCAATGCAACCGATATATTAGTGCTAAAGTTTCTCATAATGTGCCTTTATGTAAAAACCTTTTAATCCTGCTTAAGAAAAACTCATATTAAGTGATATAAACTGCAGTGCATCTTTTTGTAATCTCAAGATTTATTGTATATGATACAAAGTGTATGTGAAATAAGAAAGCAAAAACTTTCAGCCCGTGCATAGAGGAAGAATGTATGTAAAGCAAGATATGGAAAAGCATTCATAGTGATAAAGGGGGGGAAATTAAAATATTACTGATATCTATAGTCATATAATTAACATATAGATATCAACAATAGTGAACGTTCGATGGGAAAAGGGGTAAAAAAATTAAAGGAAAAATAAAATAAAGTAAACAAAAAAAAAACGTGAAACTTAACCGACGTACTGATTTTTTAGTTATTTGTAAAGTATGTCTAGTTTTTTTTTACCTTCGAGAGATCTTTTGCGAAATACCCCTGTTGGTGCGCGTTGATTAGAAGGCAGCGTTTAATTTAACGCCACACACGGTGAGCGTGCAACACACACAAACACACGAGAACAAAGACAATGTAGACACGCACAAAACGCACACATACTCACTCTGTGTATTTGCTATAAGCGCTCTTAATATCGATATCATATTTAATTTTGATGTTTCCCTACCTAATATTTGTATGACTGTTACTTGGACATGATCTGTATAGTTAAGTAGAATGTTGGTACTAAACTAATAATTCTCTGATTAACATGCTTATCCCACTGTCTAGATGTCTGGGATAGTTTTGTTTCTAATAAAATATAAATAAGTCGTTATATTGTAACTACTGCAATGTTTTTATTGAAAGAAGAAAAACTATAGAATATAATTTTACTATATTGAGCTATCTTTTTAAATAGTAAGTAAATCTAAGAAATTGGAATAATATGTATGTATAAATGTTTTATGCTATCGCTACCGATCTCATATGAAACTCACTAGCCAATATACATGTTCGATTTGGTCATGATTTCGTTCTATGACTTACGACTACTTTTGTGTTGTAATGGAATATCAAATTAAAGTATCAAATTATTTTACCAAGCATTACTTTTTAGCTTGTACTCATTTAGCTTACTTACCTTAGACGTCGGCGAAGCCGTAATATAATAATATTATCATATATATATATATCATATATTAGCCGATATCATAAGCCATACTCCATTGCAACACTTCACAAATACAAAACTGCTAGTCACTAAAAACAATCTTTATTTGCAATCAATTCCTCGACGACTTGAATTTGAAACAGTTTACAATGAGATTTTAGTTAGAAATCAGAATTATATTGAATTCAGTGACTAAGGTCATCAGATTTATTAAAATGAGCAAAGATTCAAGCATACCTGAAATGGAGCAAAGGAGTCTCAATGTTGGTGCTGATGATGTACTGTACTGATTGGTCATCCCTTGGGTATGAGGTCGAGGAGCTGGCATGCTGAGGGTGATGGCTTTGTGGAACTTTCTTCTTCTAGGTTCTACTGTAACTACAGGAGACACTGCTACACCTCGACCAAGTAATTTAGCAGTCAGCTCCGAATCTATTATTTGAGCCTGAAAAAAAAAAACAACTTTATGTAATTCAATCTAAATTAACTAGTACAAAACTTTATTGCATCTAAAGACCAAACGCTAATAAAAAAATGTAGAAAACAGAAAACGTTACTTACCTAAAGTTAATGATGCGATTAAATCATAGTTGAAGCTAAATATTACAAAAGAAATAATAGAAGTGATGAGTGTTGAAAACAGAAGGATAAGGTGAGAATAGTGCGTAAATAAGCATCAATGAATTATGAAATCACAAGAAAAGCACAGAAATCATACAATTGACTCACATTTCTCACACATGCGCATAAAAATTAAAACACACTAAGCTAAACAGTAAAAGAAAACAAATTAAAAGAAAAACATGCAAATCTCACGTTTGGTCTTTAGGAAATAAAGTTTACATTTGCATAATAAAAAACAGTAGGTATATTAAGCATACATCAAACATTGACCCAATAAATTTAGCAATACCTTAAAAATACGACTACCTAACACTATCACGTCACTCCAAATAAATAATCACACAAAAATCACGATCAAACGATTATACAAAAATTTAGATTTACTAACTAAATTATATTTATATATTACAATAATTGTTAGTTTCATATTGCTAAGAGTATACATGCTATCAAACCTAAAGACCAACAAGAGAAGGATATGCATATGATTAATCCAAACACGCATATGTGTGAGAATTTCTAGTGATTTCATGTTCAAAATGCTTATTCGAATTGAAAAACGGTTGACGTTTAATTTTTTTATTCATTTACTTTCTACATTATGTACTTTTAAGTAAATACTAAATTTATTGGGTGTAATATTAAGGAGTAACGTCTTGTTATATACTAAGGGTAACTTTTGGTAACGATATGTTTATATTATGATTAATTTTAAATCGTTTAAAATTTCTTATCTTAATAAGGTAAAAAACTATCGATTATAAATAAATTCTAAGTGAACACGAAAATTTATGTTA
Source organism: Heliconius numata (assembly GCA_016802625.1). NCBI lineage: Eukaryota > Metazoa > Arthropoda > Insecta > Lepidoptera > Nymphalidae > Heliconius > Heliconius numata. The sequence continues at coordinate 2,087,526 of JAEBDU010000010.1, read as the reverse complement.
AGATTTGATCATGGACATGAGTTGGACTTATTTTTTATGAAATTTATTGAGTTTGTTTTTTGATATCAAATACATAGTATTTAATGTTCTCACTATCAAGCCTATGACTTTGATCAGTCTCTCCCAACAATAATCTTCGGTCACTTTACAAATTTCTAGAAAAATCTAACAGTCATACCACCTAATAATACTGTAAAATACAAATATAAATATCCGTTTGAATGGTGACCTATTGTCATGCCGTTTTTTGGGTTATGTAAAACCCTAAGTTATGTTTCCCATGTAAGATTAAAAACCACGATGACTTCATTAAGTCAGATGCTCTAGTTACGCCAAGACATCCATCCGTCCGTCTATCGGTATAAATAATATATTAATACAAATAAATATTCACTTATAGATGTACACAAAAATCTTTTTGTAACAAAATAAATATAATCTGCAGTAAAAATAAATATAAGTAAAATTTGGCATCCATGTTTTGTACTTCTGCAGGTAGAACTATGATGATTCGTTATGGTAGAACACAATATATTTTGGCTATTGATTTTACTCGTATATAAAACAACCCATGATAAACTATCGTTTACTTCAATCTTTATATTAAAATCTAGCGTTTCAAAATCCTTATTGCTTTTCTTAAATCTAAATATTAGTAACGCTAATGTCCAAATTACTAGCGCCACCATTTCAATAACAGACTTGATACAAAATTATAAGGCGCTCTCACACTTTGTAATACATCTGTCAAAACTTTTGTATATCATCCATCCATCCATCAGCCTTCCAACGTCCACTGCTGGACATAGGCCTCCCCTAATTCTCGCCACTCCGTCCGGTCCTGCGCGCTTTGAATCCAGCGGATTCCCGCTGTCTTTTTAAGGTCGGTCGTCGTTTGTATACATTCAAAAGAAATCTTTTCACTATTTCATTTGCTATAGACTTTAACAAAAAAGGTAACACTGACATTACCTGTCAAGTCCAATAAACGACATTTGACATTAGCGCTAAAATATCACAATTACAATAAATTAATCGTTACATTTCATAAGCTTCGATTATTATTATCGACTTAGTCGATTTCTACAATAATTGTATACGATCTCACTCTAAAAATACTGATCGGTATTTAATATAAGTAGATTAAATATTCTAACCCTACCAAATTAAAGAGAATCGTTTCTTCTTAGAAACGTTGTTGACGGTTATCTTTTTCAAATTCATATCCTTAACACCTTTACGGGGTTTGAAAAGGTTTACCTGAAGGCCAACTTTGATTTTCTTAGTGAGGGCTCCTTGAGGGAACACGGCTTGGACTTGAGGAACTACGGAGCTGGAGACCATGCCACCTGATATTAAAAAAAAAGATTATTGTACAAAACCACAGTATTTTTTTATTACTGAAATTTAATAATAAAGATATTTTTTGTAAGTTGTTATTTTTATAGAATTAGAATGTTGTTACTGAAGTTATCTTAACATTTTTTTTGGTACAAAGTTAAAAAACGTAAATGCATTTAATTTGAATAATAATTTCTAAGAAAGTTTCAATGATAAAGAAAAATGTAAAAAAATGATATGTCTAATAACAGCAAAAGTCTAATAAAACAAATAAGATCATTTGTGTTAATTTTTAATAATATTGTAATAAATTTACCTTCAGGTCCTATGGCATGCACTTCCTGGCGTATGCGTGATATCACTGCGAAGTACTGAGGGAAGTCGTGTGTCAGGATGCGGGTGACACGGGGAGCATCCCAGCCTTTCTCTTCCTCGTTGATTTCTATTAGTTATAGATAATTAATATATTAATTATTAACGGATTATAACTTAGAAGATTATACTTTGATAAAGGACAAATATTACTGGCCATCAGTTCTGTGCCATAATTTCGTTTTATTCATTAACAGAAATATTCCAAATCTAAAGCCTTCTGAATAAAATTTTTGGTCGCATCTGTATCGTTGGAGTTCTCAATTCTAATATTATTGGAGTGATTTTGAGGTATTAGTATTATGTACATTGTTACCACTGTTATCTCGACAGTACCTGCTATTTCGCGGTGGAACTTCCATTATCTCTGGTCTATTTTATGCAATATGGGATACGAAAAAGTAGTTTTAAATAAGTCTTTCTCACCTTCAATCTCCAAAGTCTCATGTAATATATCTTGTACGACGTCATCAGTCGCGTCCGCGTTGTGTTCTCGCCAGCTCGTGCCGTTGTCGGAACGAAGGATCACTATCTCACGCTCTTTGCCGCGAAGTGACGCGTAGTGGGGAACTTCTAATATTACTGGCCTGGATTTTTGAAATATATAATAGTTTATTGTTGTATCCAAATTTAGTACCTAGATATGTTTAAATAAAATATTTTTTTAAGAATGTTATATAGGGATATATTTTGTAGCTTTTTGAATTTTTTTGTAAATAAAAAAGTATTATTGTACTATTAAGAAGTTTAATTACCCTAAAAATTTAGCAGACACAGGACCCATTTCGAGGACTCGAGCGGCGAGTGCCTCTCCTTCCATCAGTGGAGGCATGTGATTAATACGAGATGGTTTTAAATATCTGTAAGGAAATATAATATGTGTATTAATACAATTTTTTCACATTTTAATGAAAATTAATCAAAGCAAACATTTACACTTACAAGCTATGTAGGTATGATATTAGATACTTAATTTTTTTTATTTAGAAAACAAAAATATTTGGGTTTTTATAAAGTTACAATACACATAATACTAAATAGAAGAGTGACTAGTCTCTAAGTTATATTTCAAATGTGAGATATAAAAACAATACGTTTTCATATTTATATATTTTTGAAACTTCAATAAACGATAATGAATCCCACCTGCAAGTGATCCTAGTGGGTTGCTGCGCGGAGAGCGGCGGCACTATGACGCGCACGCCGCCGCCCCGACACCCGCGCAGCGCTCCGCCGCGCGCGTCCACCAGGAACGACACCAGGAAACTGAAACAATACATATTACAAATTAATTTAATATTTACCTAATTTATGTATATTGTTAATATTTTAATATATTTTAATGTACTCTTTAGAAACGTGTTTTATTAATATTTTGTATCATAATAGTAATACTGTTAAAAATAACTACTTTTGATCATTCTTGAATATAATTACTGATCAAAAGAAGCAAAATTAAATAGTTTTATGAAACATTTTGTATAGAATGGTCTAAACTTCTTATATTACAATGGTCTAAACTTCTTATATTACTTCTTACAGTACATATTATGCACTGCTTTAAAAATTCGTTTTCGTTTAGCTTCACGCTCTATCAAGAACATCAGCAGAAAGATGGTTGAGAGAGAAACGAGGTTAAACTCTCTCCGTTAAAATTTGCATTGCATTACATTGCATGTTGGGTGACGAATCTTAATACCGCGCTTTGGCTCGTTACCAAAGAGTGGAAATGAAAATATTAAATATTTCATTTTACCAAGTGAGAATTGAACCCACAAGCGTCCCGTTTACAAAAGCACTTAGACCACGATGGGCTCTTCTTTCGTGATTATGTAATATGTGTGAAAAGTGTAAAAATATTTATTATACATAGAAGCGAGATCAAAATTGAGAGCTATATATATATATAGGACATATGTAGGTATCGTGAATTAACATGTATCAATATATTTATTTACATATACTAAGTGTTTCATAAAAAAAATACTTACTTCTTCCATTGCAATTTTTTCCTGTTTGGCAAAATCCAGTGTTGCATGCGCATAATTAAATGTTATAATATTATCATCATCAGGTGTTCTGAAATATTATATATTATTTATTATATTACATAAGGTGACCCGAACGCTCGTTTGCCTTGTCCTTTTTCCATAAAAAAAAAGAGTCAGAAGTCAGTCATAAAAATATTACCATATATAAATTATTTTTATTTCTATTTTTTTACAGCTTCACGTAGTATCCCGTATATAGCAGGGAAGAAGGAGAGGGAACCTAGTTTTAAGACACTCCGTTCCCCACTTTCCGCCGAATTTTTGAGCCATAAGAGTATAAACATTTATACCAAATGGAAATCGAACTTACGATCGCTTGTAACCACGATGACATTCGTATTATTTAAAATCATGAAATTATTGCTAGCTACTGACTTGGGTTGAGTAGGATCCACATTATAGCAATAACCCTCGGGTGCCTGCGCGCTGCTGTAGCGGCTGATGCTCTTCACCACTACTTCCTGTTGAGGCTGGTACGGCATGCCGTTTACTGATCCTGATGTTTTATAAATTATATAAATATAATTTAATATGTAACTAAGAAAATATATATTTTAGTCTTACATAAAAACATTAAGAGATTCCGTTCTTTAAAAAAAAAATCCCCATTTATTTGTTATACGAGTATATTATATTACAATTTGCGAGTTATTTCCTCTCAAAAAGTTTGATGAAGAAAGTTGTATTCTTTATGTTTTTTGTTTTGTACTTTTGCTGTCTTCTTTGGTAACAGTTCATATTAGGTTACAGAATTTAAAGAAACCGAGAAAACTAAAATGTTCTTTGATAAATAACACCCGGGATACGACGATAATCTGACCTTATCTGACCTGAATCATCCTTCCCAAGAAAACCTTAAAAATACTATAATCGAACTGACTAAAAACGTTACTGTATCAAAAGTAATCGGTAACCAAAACATCTGTACCTTGAGATATCTCCATAATATTCTTATGGCTCAAAGCGGATTCAGTGCGCTCGTCCTTAGTAACGTCTATAGGGAGGGAGTCGTCTCCGAGTGACTTCATGTCGTCGGCTGTCAGGTAGCGGTAAGGCTGGTCGTTGAGGATCGTGTCTTCTCCTAGGATAGTATTATATGTTTCTTTATATCATGTAATACCATAAAACATTTTTAAAGAATAAAAGATAAAGATTTGTTTAAAATATTAAATGAAATAGAATATATTTTACCAATAATTTTGGTAACATTCAATTTAAATAATTGAATTATAATATAGTAAAACTAAAAAATAAAAACTTATGAATTACACTTACATTAATTTGTAAAAAAATCGTAGATAATGCATTAAGAATATTTTCAATTAATAAAAGATATATTACACATGATTCCTATAAACAATATTATTAAATAGACTTCCACACCCATAAACCCTAAAATTTAACAGATAAAAACAACAACTTCGATCTATATCCTCACCTCCTTCTTCCTCCGAATCTGACATGAAGGTCTCCAGCATAGTTTCAGGCGCCACTACTTTGTATTTGTCTTGAGACGCTGGTGCCAAAGATGGTTCGGAAACCTCTTTCAGCGTTTCCATTACGGTTACGTAGCCAAGCTTTGATGCTATGTCGAGAGGTGTTTGGCCGTTCTGTTGAATTGAAAACATTTAATATTGTTTACTTGTATCTAGTTTTTTTCCTTAGTATGTTATAAAACATATTTAAATGTGATTATGTCGATTGTCCTGTTGGTTTATTGATTAGTTATAATATGATTTCTGTCAAGGTGAAAGTCGTAAGTTCTAATTAATTCTAATTTGTGAAACAGTTTGTTAAACGTGTTTTTGATCTATTAACAACATATTGATTTTGATACATTAGGACCTCTTTATTATTCGTGTTCCTTATATTTATTATACGACAAAGCCTTAATAGTATTTTTTTAGTCTATCAAGGTGAAAGTCTTGAAAAAATTAAGATTTTGCACGAATTAAGTTGTATAATTTTTACACTAAATAGCTGTTTTGATAGTGTTGAAATACCATACATTTTAAAATAATTTGTACTCACAACAGTGGTAGCGTTAGCATCTGCCTTGTGCTCGAGAAGAATATTGACGATATTAATATGACCCTGCTGAGCTGCGTGATGAAGAGCTGTATATCTGTTCACATATTATGTAAATTAAATTATACAAAGTTGAAATATATAATGGGTTTTGGGTCGATACCCACTGAACCAATTATAGTATTTGTCTAACTGGATCAGAGATATACCTTTTTTGATAAAAATACAAATTTGTTTTTTGTGAAGTTTGAAAAGCTTTCATTGTCGCATACATTCAAAAAGTCCTAAGTCTGGAATAATGATGTGCTCAATGTTTATTTATTTACTTACTGCATTCTCCATTTTTTTTTACTTTTACATTTAATTTAAAAAAAATAGTAAAATGTTGTGAATGGGATTTGAACCAAGAACCGAAGCATATGAAAATAAAAACGTTTAATTTGCTTAAATTACAAAACAATTTACCCGTGTGAAGTCTGCGCCTTCACAGATCCAGCGCTGTCAAGTAAGAAGCGAACCATATTGGCTTGACCGTAGTGACTCGCGATGTGCAGCGGAGTGTAGCCGCCTTTGGTGCAAATATCCACCTGTTGTTTAATAATTTATATTGTTATATTACAATAAATTATATGGCAGATGTGCAAGATTTTTTAAAAATATTTATCAATAAACTTGCTTTTTCTCGAGATTTCACCACCGTTGTCAAATGGAAATAACTAGGAATTAATTTGGAGATATGAACCATAACACATTCTAAGTGTCCCAAGTTACTTCAACCGTTGGTACAGTGGGTTACATTGAAATGAATAACGTCATAATAGAGCCTTCTAGGATAAATGGATTACCCTATACTAAAAGAATCGTGACATTAGCACGTTACACCAAACAAACTATTCAGCTTTTAATATTCTAATAAACGCATCGACATTCGGCGAAATAAGAAAATTCGTTGTTAATACCTCAGCACCATTCTTCACCAACAGCTGTGCGACTGACACGCGATCCTCTTGAGCCGCCAAATGCAAAGCAGCCAATCCATTCTTAGCCTGCTGATCTACTTCGGCTCCATGTTCCAGGAGGAGAGAGCACATTTCCGTATGGCCCTGTAAAATAAATGTGTTAGTCGAATCATTTAAGTTACAATATAGTCACAAATTATATTATAATATCAAAGACTCTGATAATAATGAGATAATCTGTGGCTCTAATAGACCAGCTTAACTACAAAAAATAAGGATATGTCACCTTAACGAAAGTTATTTAATTCAGTTCAGTTGGCCTGTGCGATTTTAAATGATATTTTTGATATTACTTAAAATAGAGCAAATTGGGAAATAATTGTTAGTATATACCTACTACAAAAAAATAAAAAAATAGCAAATTTAAATTATTATTTTTATTAAGACGTTTCTTTAACGGTCTGGACACCACATGCTGGGCCCGCTAGTTACTTATAAGTATATTAATGTATATTCATATATACATTAAAACTCTTCTTCAATATTTTATATGACAATGGGTTTTCTTTTACCTGTTGAGCTGCCAAATGCAGAGGTGTAAATCCAGCTTTTGATTCAGCGTTGGTGAGAGCGCCGTACTCCAGCAGAGTGGCGGCCGTCTCCATCTGGTTCTTACGCGCGGCGATGTGTAATGGGGTGTGGCCATTTTTAGCTACAGCCTGTGATAAAAAATATTTTTATTATATTTATTATTAATGAAGCCAGTGGTGGTGCCAACTGTCGCTGTTGTGGGTTCGATTTCCATTCAAGGAAATGAAAATTTAATATTTTCCTTTTTTATTATTATAAGCCGTATCGATCTCTATCAGAAGAACTTAACATAATAACTGCACCATAAAATATAGCACTTACCTTAGCATCAGCTCCCTTCTCTAGTAGTGTATTAGCAACAGCTTGCTGGTCGTATTGAGCTGCAATGTGTAGTGGAGTCATGCCGTTCTTCCCAGCTTGGTCTGGTGATGCTCCATGCGCGAGGAGTAAGTTTGCTACCTGATATTGAAAGGGATATTTATGTGTTTTATTTACTTTTTTATCTCCTTGCTATATTCAGTTAACGAATGGTAAGTAGAAGGAGCAAATTTTTAAGACACTGATCCCAACGCATTGCCCAATATTCGATACTTTACATGTGCAGAACTCAACGCCACTTTTTGTCTTGTTACTAGAGCGACTAAATGAAAATGTTAATCATTTTCATGTTAATCATTGTGCTAATACAAAACAAAATACTCCTAATAAATTATTTTTTATAAATTATTTATTTTTATATTTATAACTATTTTTTATAATAAAATTTAGCATTTTCCAATTCTATTCCATTTTTCAATAAAAATGGAATAGAATTGGAAAATGCTAAATTATAAAAATTACAATGAAATATTACCTTGAGATTTCCATATTTGGCAGCCAAATGTAGCGCTGTGAACCCCTTCTTAGTGGTAGCAGTTAGAGGTGCATTATGCTCTATAAGCGCAGCCGCAACCTGTATGAAATATATTGAAAAGGCATTTTACTTTTATATATGTATTTCTTAGTTTATTATCTTAATTTATGTCCGTCTATGTCAAGATCCAATTTTTGCTATGATAAACAGATTTTTTAAATAAGGAGTTATTTTTGAAATATGCTCAGTTAACCTGCTTTACAAGTTATTTTTAAAACATCATGCAACGGTTAACTGAAGAAATGAAAAATAAAAAAAAATTGAACCCACTACTTTCAATGATCACTCTACTCACATCATGGTTATGTTGCTTAGCGGCGATATGCAAAGCGTTGTAATGATCAGCAGTCATGGCCCTGACGTCGGCGCCGTGCTGCAGCAGCAGCACCGCGATGTCCACGTTGCCGAGGCGGGACGCGATGTGCAGTGGGGTCTGTCGCTCGCGAGCCTTCGCCTCAACCGCGGCGCCGTTGCGGAGTAGGATGCGGATTATGTCCGTCTGGTGGAGAGTAAGTGTTGGTGTAATTTACTTGTTTTTAGATGTTATTTTATATGTATATACACACTATAATTGAGGGTAAAAATAAGAAAAATGTGTTTTCTTATGTAAATTAATAAAACTTGTTTAATTTTTCGGAAGACAGTGTCTTAAAGGATTCCCTCTGACTATCTTGCTATATGTGGGATACAACATAAAACTAAAAAAAGAAAAATAATTTTAACTTTATATTATGCACGTAAATTTTATTATTACAATTTACCTGATTAGCCCTGGCAGCCAGATGCAAAGGTGTTTCCCCTCTAACAGTGGGTACATCAGGGTTGGCTTCATGCTGCAGCAGATATATGACGATGTTCATACACCCCATGAAGGACGCTACGTGGAGTGGAGTGAGACCGGATTCCGTTGTTGCTTGGATACCTAATTATTAATAATGTTTTTAATTGTTATAATAATATTAATATAATTTAAAAAATATTACAAATTAGTTTAAAAGTCAAATAATTTTATAAGCCTGAGACCATTTTAAAACTAAACTATCTAGATAACTAACATAAAACTATCTATATAACCTATTTGTTCTTCTATCTTTTCTATATCTAATTGGTCTTTAAGAAATTCTGAAAAAAAGGTATGTTTTTCTGTTTAATTCGAAATAGAAATTAAAATAATATATAACATATTATATAACATACTAGCGACTCCTACCCTTAGCTTCATCCGCCTAAGCATTTTAGGCGGATGAAGCTATACTATATATACTACTACTATATATACTATTCATATTATAGCCAAATTATATTAAATCTTTAAATAAATTTCACATATTATAGTAGAATAGTAGGATAAGAATCTTACTTGCTCCATATTTAAGTAGTAACTCCACAACTTTGATCCTGTTCTTCTTACAGGCGATATGTAGGGGCGTGAAGCCATTTAGAGCTCGAGCATTTGCATCAGCATTCCTAGTTATAAAATCAAATAGACATTTTTTACTAAACATATATGGAACAGAATCATAAAAATTACGTATTTGTGCGATTACAATAATTAAATTTAGATTACGTTCATGTCATTTTAAAAATGTCGTCTCTCTATCTAAATCTAGATCTAAAGGAAAAAATCAAATATTTGCGTATGATAGAAATAATTACAAAATATTAAATATCACAACAATGAGTGGGAAAGGGAAGTTTCTAAATAATCGTAGGAACACAGTATCTTAACACTAGGTTTCTAGGTAACTATCCTGCTATGTGTGGGAAAAATTTTTTCTTTCAAATCTATCAAATTTTTCACTCACCTATCCAACAATAGCTTAGCGACTTTAGCGTGACCACAATGAGCGGCCACATGTAGAGCAGTCAAGTAGTCCACAGTCACGTCGTCCACTGGAGCCCTACGCGAGAGTAAGACCCGCGCTGCGTCCGAGTGGTCGCCTTGGGCCGCCATGTGCAAGGGTGCGAGGCCATTCTAGAAAATTAAATATCCCTATATTATATATACAGTGTAAACTCCATGTAACGTCACTCGATTTAACGACAAACTCTCTAAAGCGTCGAAATCAATTGGCTTTGGTTGGTTTAGTTTGTATTCCATACAATGATACACTCTACATAGCATCACACCCACTCTCAATAACGACAACAATTGAGTAATAAAAAGTACCTTTTAAGTTGCTAAAATTAGTAAAAACTGCGCATCTGTGTACGTTCTTTTGTCGCTTTATTATCCTAGCCCGCAATAAACCTACTAAATAATAATAAACCGCAATAAAGCTCTGAAAGCAGCTAAATTATTGGAGAATTACTTCCTTTATCACCAAAATGCCTCAATATCACAAGATATGGATAAAATAATTAAAAACATACAACAAAATTACTGGTGCAGCAAAAGACGTCAGACAAAAATAACAGAATATACGCAATAGCGTCCAAATAAGATTATTTTATACGGTATAACTACTAACACCAGACTGAAATAAACTTTTTCTTTTTCTAATTCTGATTTTTCTTCTCTCCATTTAACGACCACTCTCTATAACGCCATAAAATGCACAGTTCCTTCAGTGTCGTTATATAGAGTTTACACTGTATATATATATAGTAGGAGCTAAGATTAATAACTGATTTTGATTTCTTTAAATAAGGTGTATATATTTGCGTTTATATAACCGAGCGCCGAACTTTACGGTTATAATTATTAGTTCGAAATTGTTTAAAACTTAAATGTATAATCGTTGAAATAAAGCAAACCCGAAATGATTAAGCTGTTACTAGCTTAACAATTATAACATTAATAACCTTAGTATGTTAAAAGGTTTGATTCTCGTGAATCTAACAGTGTGAAGCTGATCTCCAAACATGTCTCCATAATTTTGCATCACTAAAATATTAGTATATAATAATTAGTATTAGTTTTAGTATATTAAAATATCTTAAGCATCACAGTTGTTTACCTTGCTCTTGCTAGTGATAGGTGCACCACGATCCAACAGAGCCTCGACCACACGCTCGTGGCCGGAGCGCGCGGCGCAGTGCAAGGGTGTTAGACCGTCGCGGGTTCGAGCCTCGACGTTGGCTCCGTTGTCACAGAGTAGGGCGACCATGTTGTCTTTACCTATCAAAATATTAATTGTTAAATAGAAAACGTTTGAATGTTAGTTTATCCTTGCAGTTTAGACCTGTAAGATGTGGAAGATATGTCAGAAAGTATGAAGATTTTGATAAGAAAAATTGGTTTAATTGGCTAGAGCTTGGTTGGCTTCCAAGAGATCCAGGTGAAAAAGCTAAAAAAAATTTTTGTTATATATTTTTTAAATAATGTCAAATTTATTAATATTTATTTAAATATATATTCTCTTATATAAATCAATTCAACAAATAAATCTTAATACAGATCTTCTAATAGCAATAATTCATAATTCGTATAAACACTTCTACGGGATAGTACTCGTATATGAATATCCAAAAGATGATGGGTACAATTCATACTATTTTGAATGTTTTAAACAGAATTTAGATTTATTTATAATTCAAGGAGAGCAGTAAACTATTACATAGCAAGGAGGGCAGAGGAAACCTGGGAACCTTGCGTTGAGATAAGATAAGATTTTCTTAATATACTTCAACTTTCCGGTTAAGATACTTCAATATATTCAATATAATACCCCATTTAGCAGCGACATGTAGAGGACAAATATTGTGTTTCGCAGCACAGTTGACATCAGCTCCTTTGGCCAGCAAGAGACGCGCGACGCCCTCATTGCCGTAGTGCGCCGCGATGTGGAGCGGCGTGAAGCCCGACTTAGACGTTACGTCGGGGTTATGTTCATTCTGTTACAAATTGAAAGTGATTATTTGATAGACATTGGGATTATATAAAAGACAAATAAATAATATTCTTTGTTTTGTTTTACAGTGTTTCAACTTTTGGTTTAAAATAAAATATATTTCTCTTGTACTTTATACTATTTGCTCTATTTTTCTAAAAAATATAAAAAATTTGCAAAATATATTAAATTAAGAGCTTTTCTGTAGTTTACCTGAACTATATAGGTATTTTATATTAATGTAGTCATGGAATGACATTCATAATTCTTCGCAGCGAGAAAGTACGATCGATTTTATTAATATCATAGGTTAACTATTTACGATTACGGCCTATAGGAAAATATAAATAATATAAAGGTTGTTTTTTTTACCTTTTGAAAAGCTACAAATATTTAAATTTTATATCAATATACCACAACACAGTATTGACACTATACAGTATACCTACCCACATTATTCTTAAACGTTCCAGGACAGCTAATAAATAACAAAATCGAACCAAAACAAACAAAAATTCATATTTAATAATAAATCTTAATAAAATATAACCTCAAGTAATAAATTGGCGGCCTTGACATCGTCTTTCTTGGCGGCGATGTGCAGCGCGGGCAGGCGCACGCGGCCGCGCGTGTCTGCCTCCAGCAGCACGGCGACCACCCTCTCGTGACCTTGTTGCATTGCTACGGCGAGAGGTGTGAAACCATCCTAGGAAATGGAATTTTTATATTAATATTTGGTATTTTATTTTCACATATTTATAAGGTTTTTTTCACGCTGTCCGGGCGTCCGCCACTTCGTTACCTACTTTTCGCTAAATTTACGATAGATTTCATGTTGAATGGTAAAATTCCCGTAAGATATTTTTGACTTGCATATTTATAAGTTCAAATATATAATCAGGAACGTAAAATAGAAAATGTAAACTATTGCACTTCACAAAAATAGCATTCCCTGGACCTGGAACTCTCGCCTACATATTCGGTCTATATATCTATTAAGATATTTTGTATCAAAATATATTACTTACTTCAGTGGCCAAGCTTTGGTTTGCACCATTGGATAGCAGGAACTTAACGACTCCATCATGATTCTCTTGGGCCGCCATATAGAGTGGTGTAAATCCGTTTTGGGATTGAATATTGACCTGGTGAAAAATATATATATATATATTTCCGTATAAATATGTTAGTAACGGTAAGGTTTTAACTAGATTTGGTTAATTACAAATTTGACAACATTGTACAGTAGGGTGGGTCGATTTAATTTTTTTTTTTGATAAAAATCGGGTAGGTCTTAAAATTTGGTTTATGTATTTGTGATACGATTACGATCTTTCATATAAATTTTATTTCACATATTAAATTTGACTTGCGTTGCGAAACTGATACTTGCGTTCTTTATATTATTCCCGTGATTGTAAATTTGTTATAGGTACAAAAATATTTTAACTGTACAATTAAAAATATCCAAATATTCATATTGATAGAGCTATTCTGAGAGATGTTAATTTCGGCTTCATCGATGCATACGTATTTTCCGATTACTTTTCGTGCAGAGAATATTATTATTATATTTACATATGTATATTATTTTTATATTCTTATTAATATTCGTATTGATAAATTCATATAAACAAACCTAAACTCAAATTAGCTGCACCCCCGTTATCGAATCTAAATATAATTAGCAATACCATTCCGATATATCTGCACTTGAGTATTTTATCTTCTTTATGAATGTCATTGACATAAAAAAAGCTATAAAAGGAAGTGTTCGCCATAAAGTGCATTATGATTGATGGGCAACCTAAATTGGGGTTGTCGGTCTGAATGTTTAATATAAAATTGATTTTACAGCTGGATTCAATGTTGGCTGTTGAAGATATGCATTAATGACCTGTGAAACTTCGATGAGATGGAGCTAAAATTAATATCGAAATGTAACGATGAATAATCAGGACAAAGGAATCGGTTGAAAGTGTACATGTATATATAAAGGTGTCCTGATTAACAACTTATAATTGATAATGCAATTTTTCTGGTTTAGATTAGGAGTTAGGAAATACCTACCTATGTCTAGAGATAAGCCAATCTATTTTCTATTTATCACTTATTTTAACAGGCTTTTTTCTAATCAGATAGAGGCATCCATATTATAATGTTTACCTCAAATGAAAATCACAGTTAGTTAATTATTGGATAGTCATTGTATTACTCAATTTATATATAAATATAATTAAACAAGGTTTCATAAAATTAATTCTTATACCCTAAGTAAGTAGATTTTACTTACTTGAGCGCCATTTTGCACAAGCAGTTTCACAACTTGCTCTTGTCCTGCCAAGGAAGCTATATGGAGAGCTGTATTGCCCTTCTTGGTAGCAGCATCTATGGCTGCACCACGCTGCAGGAGCTCCCGGACGACTTCGACGTGGCCGTCTTTGGACGCTAGGTGGATTGCGTTCAGACCGTTCTGGAATAGAGACTATTGTTAGAATGCTTAAATCCTTTTGTATGAAAAAAAATTAAAGGTATGTTTTTAAGATGGTGTAATGAGGTTTTAATTTTCCTGACTGTATAATGGTTGGAAGCTCAGATGTTACCACAAATATTAGGGAAGCCTAAATATATCTAGGTAGATAGATCAATATTCAGTTTTGACATCCAGTATAGAAAAAAAATGTTTTGTTCTAATATAGAAATATATATATTAAAAAAACTAAGTTAACATAACAAACACAAGAAATTAAGCTCTTACAAACTCTATTCTTTCATCAAATGTAAACAATTGAGACTGTCGTAGTGATTAAGAGTGGTTAAATTCAACCGTTTTATTCGAGGGCACTTTTTATAACTGAAACACGTTTTTAGGTCGCGATGATGTTTTTCACATAATGTTCATAAATCTTTAGTGCATTTTGCGGATTTTATTCTGAAATGACATATATATTTTTTTATATTTAAAATGTAATATTGTTTAAATTTTTGTATGTTTTAATGAAATTTTGTTTTAAATATAAGCATACATTTCAGGATTAGATAAATATTGTCAAAGTGGAAGGTGAGGTCGGTACTCGTTGCTTGTATTTTTTTATCTGCTTGCTTCTACTAAATAATTTCTCATATAGTGGTTTATCTCTCAGCCCTTCTCAAGTTTTTTTCTTATATTTGGTTTTAATAGTAAAAAATACTTTTTTCTAAATAGAGAACATAATAATAAACTAATTTTCTTAATTATGTTTTTGACAAACCTAAATCAAGTTCTTTAGTATAAATTGTTATGTATAACTAATATGTGGAAATTTGAGGAGTATGAGTAAAAAATTTGGAAAACACATTTCCCTAAAAAAAATAGTTCAATGTCCTCATCGATCCATACTGATTATAAACACAAACAAAAACCCCTTTTAACAATATTATGGTGAACTCCTATAGAGGTCACGTAGACATACGGGAAACCCCGATCTGGCGAGGTCGTTGCCAAAATTTCAAAGAGCTACGAGAACAAAGCACTAAGTCATTTGCATGAACTTGGCTAATATCCAAGTATACCAAATTTTGTAATTCGTTTGTAGAGAAAGGAAATTGGAACATGAATATTCATGAATTGTTTTAATAGCATTGAATCAATAACATTTATTACGAAGTGCTGATTAAAAAAACAATTGCTATGTTTATAGCTTAAACTTTTAGGCCAGTCGTGGCGCAGGTTCACTAGCGTGTGGCTGTAAGCGCAACAGGTTATGAGTTCGATTCCCACTCGGGGAAATATTCAATATTTTTACTTCTTCACTAGTTGCGGCTTTTTCTCAGTATCACTTAATATTTTGTTCATTACAGCAAATGAAAGAAGCAGGGGCGAAGAATAGGGCTTAGGGCACCATTTTATTTACAGGTATATCTCGCAAATGGTTATTTTTAAGATATACACACGCAATGTTAATATGACCTTAAACTATTTATTATATTATCATTAGACGAGGGTGTGATGTGTCCTCCAATATATTTTTCTATTAAATAAATGCCTGTTGTCTATTTTTAAAAGGGTTTTTCTGCTTAGATAATTCTTTCTACATTTTGAACTATAATTGGACTACCTTTCAAAGCACAAAGATATAAAATATACTAATTATACAATTGTTTAATCTATACATATCTATATTGATCTATATAAATAAATAAAATTGAAGTATTTGTGAGTGAGTGTAAAATATAGTGTTTTTAATATAAATAATCTAAATCGAAATAATCTTAATTAATATAAATTATATATTTCTCATCATATATTTCCTTATAATTAATTATAATTCATATTTACTTAGAATATTTTATTCTCATTTTTTATTTTATTTATCTAATTAATAATTCTAATAAAATATTTTTCTTATTCATTTTATTTTTTAGAACTATAATTTCTATTTCATCAAATTCATGATTTATAATATAGTAGCTATTTTATATTAATCCTAAATTAATATGAAGTTTACTGCAATTTAAGTCCGCATTATTTACGTAATGGCTATGAAAAATGTTCGTGACCGTATCGCGTGCTGGCGTAGCATGTAGACTAAAACTGTTTTAGTAAAAAGCACTTTACTAATATAATCATAAAACTCATTTTGCCGAGGTCAGTGTAACTGGAATTCGCAAATAAAGTCATATTTTTTGTGACAATAATCATTATTGACATGTGAACAGTACATTAATATGTATTAAATGATTATAATATGTTCGTATGTAGATGTCTACTGTCCTGCTTGGACAAAGGTGGCGAGTGACGCCATCTAGTACAGATTGCAAAAAAATATTTGACTGATTTTTTTTTCTGCTTAGATGATTCTTTTTCTTTAATACTTTTTACTTATTAAAAACTAATAGTGCGTGGTTCAGGTAATTAATAAAAACCTAATTAAAAAAAATATTTCATAAATGATTTAATTTTAATCAAAGCATTTGTTTAAAATTTGTTATAAAATATATTTTTTGCGTATCCTGGACATATCACATATATTGCTGGTTAAATAATCGGAAGAAGAGGTATGACGCACGACAAAAAGATATGGTATATATTAGCCCAAGAACCCAAAGCCCCCAGACCTACGTCATTTAACAAAGTTGAAATTTTGAGGACTATTAGTCTAATATGTAGTTAAGACAGTATGCGTACTGACTAACTTGAAAATGGTGCCCTTTCAGAGATATGTAATAAACAAGAAAATCTTTTATTTATAGTTTTTTTTCAATTTACTCCCACACTGGTTTTTAGAATATATATTTAAAATAAATTTCATATTATAATAATTTTAAAATGAATACTTACAGCATTGCTAACATTGATGTCAACGCCTTGCTCCAAGAGGCTGATTATCTTGTCAATCTGGCCAGCCCGCGCTGCCCGCAGGAACGCGGTACTGGCGTCCGCCTGTCGACAATAGGATTTTTGTTGGTTAAAAAATGGGTTTGCTTTTAGAGGAATGATTCTGATTTTAAGAAATTACTATCTCATTTAAATAAGAAAGCAAGGAAGTATCATTTTTTTTATTGTATATGCCCTACAGACATGTAAACTACTTTATTCTTCTAGTAAATCTTCCCAAATATTTAATTATATTAGCGTCAGCTTCCTTGATTTACAACATAAGCTTATGTTTGAAAAAAAAACCATTATAAATGGTATGGTCAGACAAACATATATTCACAGGTATTTCTATATGTGATTAAAATACTCAAGGCTTTTGATCTCAATAGCAAGAGTAGCGTAAAGGAAAACATAGAAAGAGGAGGGTAACTCCAACACATTCGTGGTTTATGTACTTCAGGACAAAAAAAATCAGCTTCGGAAATACGAAATATTTTATTTCCTCAAGTGGGAATCGAACTTAATGTTTACGCATAAATCTATAATCATAGTATATATTCAGCCTTACGCCACATCTAATTTGCTATTTTATACATATAAGGATTTTATTTTGGTGACATGGACATCTTTTCAGTATCTTTTAATTTTATAAATAGATCAATAAATTTCTGTTTCATCATTTGTTTCCCTAATCTCGCCGACATATCGGCTTTATGTCCTACTTTTATTTCACCCTCTTTTGGGGTGTCAAAGTCAATACAACATTTTCCATTTTACGTTATAATATTAATCTAAATTACAAAGGGTCAGTAAATATCACGTCATGCATATTTGGATTATCGATCTGTAACAGCGTAAATGTAGAATACAGTAATTGACAAAATTTTAAGTATTCTATTTATATTCATTTTATTTTTTTTCTGACTTTTTGGTTTAGAAATTGATTTATCCAGATACTAAGAAGATAATTCAAACCCAGAAAATTGCAATATGTGCTAATTTTATTGGTCCTATTCAATGCCTATATTCATTTATTTGGATATCTATATATATAAAAGGACTTGTCCTCACTGACTGAGGTAAGACGCACGCCCAGCCGTAACCGCTGATGGTAGAAAAGTGGAATTTGGTCAGATATTTACTTGCATAATCTGGACATTCACTAAGAAGGAATTTTGAAAAATTTTAACTCTAAAGGGGTGAAATAGGGGTTGAAAGTTTGTATGGAAAAAAAATTAAATCGGCACCGATTTTTATAAAATTTGAAATTTAGATTTTTAAAAGTATTTAATTGAACACGTGTTTCATCGTTTTCTAGAATTCTTCCCCTAAGGGTGCAAATAAGGGGTTGAAAGTTTGTATGGAAACATCTTTAAATGGCCACCAATTTTTATAAAATTTGAAACTTAGACTCTTAAAAATATTTCATTGAACACATGTTTCATGGTTTATTAGAATTCACCCCTAAGGGTCCAAATAAGTAGACGAAGCTAGTTAAGTTAAGCTAGAAGCCACTAGTTTATTATAAGTGACGTATTTAAAGTAATGCAAGTATTCAAAATATATATTAAGGTGTTCATTACTTCTCAAACCGCTTTTTAGATATCAGATTCTGTGTAGTTTGATTTGTTCTAAAAATATTTCGTAACAATTTATTACGTGTTTTTTTTTTAAATTAATGCTCTACAAAATTCTGTTAACATGTTTGTATCTCTTCTTCTTACTTGTGTTTTTTATGATTAATTAATATTTGTAATCTTCGTGTAAAGTGTTTTAGAAGGACTGGGTGAGCCCCCTTATGTGTCTGTTTTAATTTTATTTGGATAGTTGACAACGGTCAGTCTGGGTGTCTTTTCTTTTTTTCTTTGGTTCGTTATGCCAAATTCTACTTATTGCATCGCTCCTCTATACATAAAAATTTCTAAAAATCCACCATTTAAATTTTTTTAAAGCAAATGCATATTAAAAATTTCAAAACCTCTTTAATTAATGCAGCATAAATTCTTTAATTACTAGCACTAATACTTATACACGGTTTATTGAGGCGTATACCGTGTTCTTAAGTTCATGCATGTTCACTGAGCAAGACGTAGGGTAGACCGCCAGCAATTATTTCAACCCCTCTAGGGTTAGTCACCCTAGTCCGGGAGTAAGCGTAGTGTGATTGCAAATGAAAAAGTTGTGTTTGTAAAATAAATATGTCTCGATTTGTATGTTTTTTTAAATTTAATAGTAATAAAATAAGAAGAATTAGTAGTATTTATTTAATGAAATAATATTATTTTTTTTTTTGTGCTATTACGTGCATAATGAAGACGTGTCTCATCATATTAAGATCCAAGGTTAAACGTTTTGTAGTTTATTTGATACGAATATTCTCTCGTTACTAGTGCTTCGCCCTCAACAATACTCGTACAAACTATAGCTTGAGCTACAGAATAGATGTAGAAGTATGTGACTACGAGTATAAATGGGCCTGGTTGTGGGTTCGATTCCTACTCTAAGGAATCAAATATTTAATATTTTTATTTCTGAGTTCTCTGTCTATGCAAAAGCTCGGCGTTGAGTTCCACCACTCAAGACCCAATGTGGTCAAACGAAAATATTGATGATTTGGGGAGTTTCTTGTATATTTATTTTTTCATTATTTAGATTTGGTGATATAAAACATAATGTTAAATTGCTCACAATGACTGTAAGTTAGGTAGAAATTAAAAAAAACATAAATTTTTAATATAATATTCTGTTTTCAACCCCTTTTAAGGCAATAGAAGAGAAGGCAAAACAAAAATAAAAGTTGTATGTCAACAAGGCTTTCAAAAAATCCGTAATGCAGTGTCACACGAAATTAGCCGATTCATTTCTCCCCATTGTCAGATATGTAGATAAATAAAGTACGGGGCCATTTTGGGGTGACTAACCCCTCTGATCTCATCGATGAGTTTAGGTAGGCACTTATAGCTGTCGCGTGTGGATATTCTCGTCTATTTCGCCAAAAATATAGTTTGGACAGTTTATTTTATATTTTATTTTAGTAATTTACTTTGGTTATAAATAAACCAAAAAAGTGAAAAAGTGAAAGTATAAAAGAATATAAATATATATTTTTTAAAATTAATAACTCACGTTATATACGTTTTATACTCAAAACTCGAATCGAACTCAAAACTCAAAAGTTATGCCCAAAGTATCAATTAATAATAATCTGTGCACAAGCAAAATTATTTTATAATAAACATTACAAACTAAAATATATGTAAATGTAAAAGATATGAGGTGTATCAATCGGAACAGTGTCTTAAAACTAGGTTCCCAGGTTCCCTCTGCCTACCCTGCTATATGCGAGATATAGCGTGAAGATAAAAAAATATATAAATACAAATTTTAAATGAAAATACAACTGCAATGTTAAAGAATCAAAGCCACAGATAGCTACTCCAAACAAGGGTGTCTGCGAGCCAGACGAGCTTTATAAAAGCTACCTGCCGTTGCTACCTACATATAATATCTATAGTTATGTATATTCACAGCTTAGTGCTTCGTGATTATACTTTTTGAATGAACTTGAACATGAATTTTACTATGAAAAATAGTATTAGGTTATTGTTAGTTTCATTTATTTTAATTTATCAAAGAATTGTGGTATTATTTCGTTCTTTCTAACTGTAGTTAGGAATAAAATTTTATTAATAAAATGTCGCTTAAAAAATCGACGCAGCTCATTAGCTAAGTAGGTGCGAGATCATAGCCTGTCTAAAACTATCATCAGTTGGTTTCAAATGCCATAAAACGTACTTCAAAGGCGGCACTAGTACAGCGACAGGTTGTGGGTTCTATTCCCACTCGAGGAAGTGAAATATATAATATATCTATTCATTGCCTCGCTCTGGTAACGAGGCAAAGTGTGGCGTTGAGTCCCACCACCCAACACGCAATGCCTCCAGAAATTTGTGGGAATTATGCTAACGGAGATTTAGATTAACTAAGCTTACTTAGCACTAGATTCCCAGGTTTCCTTTGCTTACCCTGCGATGTGCGAGATACAGCGTGAAGCTAAAAAAGTAAACATACGTAGATTCTTAAAATTAAGTGTAAACAAGGAAAAGCCCAAATCAAACTATAAAAGATAGCTAGTTACGTCACACAAAAGGGTCTGCCAGCCAGACGGTCCATTGTTTAGGCAACGCTGCGTTATAAGCATCCCACGGGTAAGAGTTACTTTTACTATTTTTTGTAGTTTTTTTTATTTTTGTTGAGTATTTTCTTTTAAATCAGTATAAATTTAGTGGAAATTGTCCATACATAGGGGATCGCTGTATATGTATAGGGAAATTATATATTAAACTCTAATGAACTTCATATTACACTTTATTAGCCAGACCAAGTCATACATGTCAACAATATTGTTTATTTCAGCTAAAAATTGTATCCCGCACATATTAGAGTAGGCAGATGGAATCTAGTGCTAATACACTCTGTTCTCGACTTAAAGCCGAAATCTCGAGGCACTGCGATTTACCAAAACGAGGAAATGAGAAAATATTACATAATACTTTTCTCCGAGGGGTAATCGAACCCACAACCGTTACGTTTACCAGTCAGATGCATTAGCTCTGCGCCATGATGGCCTTAACATAAAGTTAAGGCCAGCGTTGATCTCCGCTACTTAATAATACCTCCAGAATTCAGCAGAAAATGGGAAACGGAGTGTCTTATCTGTAGATTTCCACTGCCTACCCTAATATAGTAAAACTACAAAAAAATTAAAATAACACGTACTTCAACTCAAAATTTATCACTTGCCATTGTACATCATAGTAAATGAAAATGTCTGAAATTCAGACAGGCTTTCACCAAACCCTTCAGCTGAAGGATCTCTAATATGAAGTGTTTCCTTCTTGTGCACGCGGTTAATGCAAGAGGAAAATAATTTATCACTTTTAGTCGTAGCCGGTTGTATTTGTTTTCTAATATAGAACTAATGGAGGTTTAATTTTCTCGTAGTTTTTAAGTTAATATAAATATAGCAATTAACAAAGCAAGGATTTCTGTAAATTCCTAAGGGAAAAGGAAAAAGCGGGATCCACGCTAGCAAAAATAGCTTACTCAACTCCTACGCTAAAATAAGCTCATTTCTCTTCACTTGACTTATAAAAACCACATAGAGAGTTTGTAAGAACAACAAACAACGAACAAGTCTCGCGACAGACAAGACGTTTCAGCGTTGAATAGATGAATACCTGTCGGTGACTCTGAATAGGCTTTCTTTTTACTAAACTCAGAAATAACTCCAGTTTTTCTATATTATTTTTTATGATATTTTTGTAGCTTAATGCTGTGTGTCGCATATAGCGGGATAGACAGAGGGAACCTAATGGGGACCAGGGACTGCTCAATATTAAACATTTTAGGCGTTAAATGGGGGTCTCAACACCTAGCTTTTTCTCTGGACAATATGAGTGTCTTAACACTAGCTGCTCTGTGCCTATCCTAGGGATATAGCGAAGCAATTAATTTTTTTGTTTACTCTAGAACTTTGTTCTACTTCTTTTCTTCATTCTCTTCCCTGTCAATGTCATGAAAATTCAACGACGGTAACATTATAAAAATCAGATTACTGGTTAAACAGTTACTGCGGAATAAAGGAACTTATATACATACATACATATGTATGACTACTAAAATCATAACCCTTCTTTTGGGCTTCGCTGCAGTCGGTCAAAAAGTGTGTTTTCTGTAAAATAAGCTTTGCTTGCTTTTCACAAAATGTTAGTCGCTGCAACCGAGTGATATAAAAGTTCGCGAGTAATTAAGCACTGAATGTGTTGGTAATGAGAAGCTTTTCAACTTTTTCGAATTGGGTGTTTGGAAAATACCGCGTTTATTTTTAATTCCAGTTTATTGCTTGAACTTATTTCCAATACAAAAGTTCATTTGTTGTTTTAATTAGTAGTTTATGTGGTTTTAATTTTTCTACGTAATGTTGTTGATTTATTGTTATGTTTTAATATATTGGAGAGAACAGTACAGTATTTATTATAATATTGAAGGTTTTAACTTAATTTTTATAAAATTGCTTATTGAATTATAATAAAGTCTAAGAATTATAATAATGCCACCTGCATTACGTGTTGAGTGGCGAAACTTAACGCCTGCGTTGAGTTCTGTTACTCAAAATAGAATCAAATTCACTAAATTGTCTGTAGGTAAAAAGCGTAAAGCTAAAAAAAGGAAACTAAAACAATACATAGGTACATATATCAGAAACAGATAGAACGCTTCCAACTTCCGATGACTTGTCTTTAGAATAAATGACTAGCAGGAACTAAGTCATTGCACCCCTTTACTAAGCTTAGGATTTAATCTAAAATGAACAAAGCTGAGGGATGAGAGAGGAAGAGACGTTATTACTTCCACGATAGAGTCACGTCAATCCCAAACGTCATTTCCGGTAGAGTCAGAAAAATAGTGCTTATAGGCACTTAGGCTTACTTGTAGAAACTTCAATGAGTACAGTTCAGTTTAACTGGTGTGATTATATTATTATTATGATCAAATGCTCATATTTATAATGCTTCAATTCTTAAACGTTCATTAGTTTCTCTCTTTTTGTAATATTTTTTTTCGCATCACGTTATATCCCGCAATTAGAGCAGGATAGGCAGAGGGAACCGTATGCTAAGACACTATTTTCCTTTCTCTCTTTTATTTTATATAAATGGCGGAACTCAACGTCATTCTTTGTCACTTAAAAACTGTTGCTTAAATTATTAATTTTATTTAAAAAAGAAATTATTAATTTCTTTTGAAAAGTCATAATGGCCTAGTGGATGTATTTAGGCTGTATGTGTCATGCTTTTAACATCAGCCCTCAGTCGGCGGAACGTCTGTATTTTAAATAGTACTATCGATCGTCCGGATTTGTTATACGTAACTTTGAGCATTTCTTCTCTGCCCAGAATATCTTACTTTAGGTGGGCACCTAAGGGGCTAAATAAGGGGCCAAGTAGCGTCACGTCACTAAATTTAGTATTTAGAAAAATGAGAAAACATGTAGTTTGGTAAAATTTAATACGAATGAAATTATCTTTTGTTAAATATAGTTACACATAATTACTTATATAATAATGAAAGTTTGAATATACATAAATATTGTTGGTATCCCTTTACTATGTTTAATCTTTCAACTTTTGCCAGACTATACCGTGCCTTCATACGTGATTTATAAACATCGTAATATTCTACTTCTTGGCTCGATAAGTTTTTACTGGAGGCGAAAGGCCAAGGTCGAACTAAATATTACTTCCAAACATTCTTGTTAAACGTACCGCTGTTCGTTTGAATTAATAAAGGAATAGTAAAACTCATGTCATTTTCTGAAATATGTATAGACACGAACGACTTTGATTGATTTAACACTGTTAAAGTATTTTTTAGGGTGACTTCCTTACATGCCTTCTAGCTTTTAAATCCTGTAAAAGTATTCTGTAAAGAGAAACGAACACGGAACGGAATTGGTTAAACAAAGAACTTTTGTTTAACCAATTCCTGTTAAAATCTAAAGTACAAAGTTACATATAAACTGATACGAAATACGGTTCAACTGCGCAACAGCGGCGTCAGCGTATGTAATCGATGTTCGACCATGACACTTGGTGAATATTTAAACGGTAGGCAGAGGGAACTAAGTGTAAAAACACTCCGTTAAGTACTTTTCTTGTTGTCTTGCGAGAAAAATAAAAACAATTCTTTCTATCGAATGGGAATCAAACCCAAATCCTTTTTCAAAATATTAAAGTATTAAAAATCTGTTTCCTATGTTCTGATTAAAATTAATATATAAATAGCTATTTTCATAGTTTTGTATACGTCTTATTTCGAAAACCGACTCACTTTTATATAAGGGGAAACAACCCTTACAAAACAACACCGTGACCCCTCGGTTAATAGACATTTTGATACATTTTATGTGTGTCTGATTTTTATTTTTATATCGAAACGAAATTATGCCATATCTTTTTTTTTTTTGAAAACGTATAAAAAAATATCTCTCTCCCTCTGTTTTCTGTCCTCTTTACTATTGAATCTATTAAATGAGATTGATGAATAATCCAATAGGCTCTAGATGTACTAAATTAGTTATGGTTATGGGCCATAAAAGCCGTATTAATCAAAGGTTCATGTTCTTCTTAATTACCATCATTTGATTGTTTTTACAATTGGAGCTAGTCGTTGTTTGTCCCTAGAACTGTCTATATATTTTTTAGATGTAGGCTGTATCAAATAGTAGGATAAGCAGAGATAACTTAGTGTCAAGACACTACGTTTGCCACTTTCCTCCCAGTTTTCGAGATAGCGCTTGTTGAGTGGCGAAATTCAACGTCGCGCTGTCTTTTTACTAGAACGAGAAAATTCAAATAAGTCATTCCCATAGTGGGAATCAAATCCACAACGGTCACGTTTACCTACAGCCAGAAAGTTAACAGTCTTTTATCATAATTTTATCTGTAGAAACTTTTAAACAAATTGATATTTATAATTAATTCAGTGTCACAGAATAAAAATTAATTTCTCATACAGAGTCGAACGATGACTTCATCAAAACAAATATGAAAGGCGTATTTTAATTGAGTTATTTTATTTAATTAGAACGCTAATGGGGCGAGGCGTGGCGTTATATTTGTATAACATGAAACTGACTGTAATTAGGTCGTCTTGGTTTTGCAATTTTAATAGGTTACGAAGATGAACCTACTTTTGTATATATACTATGATACTTAGAATTATTATCTATTATGTTTTTCTTTCCTCAAGGATCTCTGGTTCTAAGGATCCTGGTCTTTTGAATCTTGCGTGGTTAGGTCAGGACAGGTCGAATATTAAGAAACCTCTTAAAGTTATAAGTGTATTAAACATAATGAGTGAATTATAATGAGGTAGAAATCGGAATCCTCCTCCCCTAGTAACCAATGGTAATTGCCCAGGGCAATATGGCAAAATTGGAGCTTAGAGGGATTTAGAACTGGACTATTATTAATACTAAGAAGGAAATTAACGGTCGTCCGCGTTTTAAACGTCTCAAATTAAATAGTTGGTGGCCTCCTACCAGAGGACCCTTAATAAATCGTGCAACATCGATATGTTTGGCTGAGGATGTAGAGAGATGAGCACTGGTTTCACAATCACTAGGAGCTCGTGACCGGATTTCCAAGTTATTACACTCATTGACCACTTCTACCCTATTGAGCATATAGGTCTTACGCTCGACTCTGCAGGCCAATATATATGAGCTGGAGGCGGGGGACAGATTACAATTCCCCTCTGGATGTCCTTGCTAAAATGACATAGGTCTGGGGGCCCTGGGATCTCAGTCTATTATAGCTTTTCGATGTAAAAACGGACTATTCAACACAACAGTTTTTTCAATTCGAAATAGTCGCTTTTGGGATTGGTGCATTCAAAAAAACGCTCTCTTCGGCTTTATTAGATAATATAAAAAATCTAAATGGATAATAACTAAAGTATGACTTTAACTTTAATATGCTAGTTATAACTTTAATATACACTATCTTAAATATAGTATTAAAAAATTATTAACATTTCTGCTTCGTTAAAAAGCTATGCTTATTAAAAATATTTTTAAAACAAAATTATGTATTCATCTTTTTTTAGTTAACTATAAATGACTATAAAATCTTAATATTTTAAGTCTGTATATTGTTTTATGGTTAAGGTTACAAGTTATATTTTATTGCAATTTTCCTGTATCTTTATGTATCTTTGTGCAATAAAGTATTTTTGATTGATTGATTGATTGAATATTTATATACAAAATTTATGAAAATCAAAAACAGGTCCTAAAGGTCCCTAAGGGCTAGAAAATTATGCCTTACTAAAAGATTCTACCTCAACAAAGGCATAAACAAATAAATTATAATAACACAAAATACTCGCTATGAAAACCTGAAATGCTTTGGGAATCCTCATGAGAAATTAGAACACTGTTGACAAGGCTAAATGTAATTTATAGCAAATAAAAGAAACAGAAAAAGAATGTTGAAATATTTATATTTATAAATTTATTTTCCATTTGGGTTCAATCTTCAAATATTAGCATTATAACTGTGCGCGGGGTTAGTGGATTCTATTTCCACACATAGTAATTGTCATATAAACACATTATTCTCTTAGCTTCACGCTTTTTCTCAAATATAGCAAAGTAAAGCAAAGAAAATTTGAGTCAAGTCCCTTCAAGTAACTAATATCTGTGGGTTCGCCCCCAAGTGCCTTAATGGAAATAGTAAAAGTTAGGTACAACATTCTAAGTGATCGAAGTGTCTCTAAAAGCAGGTATCAAGGTATTCAGGTGGAACTTGTGAAGTCAGTGTTAAGGCACTGTTCCCATTAAGACAATTCCATATCTCACTTTCCGCCGAATTCTCAAGGTTCTCAAGGTTCAACTCAACGCTGCTCTTTGCCTCGTTACTAGAGCTAAATGAAAATATTAAAGATTTCATTCTCCTAATAGTTGAACCTATAACCGAAAAAATATTAATATATATTATAAAGTTATTATAATACTTATAATAATTAAAGGAAGTAATTAAAAAAAATATGCATATATTTCACAGAGAAAAAATGTTGCTTTCAAAATGCAAAAAAATAATATTTGTAGCAATGTTAGTCTATAGTATTTAACTCAATTATAAATCTAGACTGAACCCGTATTAGCCTATGACGTACTGGGAGCTGAGGGAAGCCCTACAGGAAATAACAAAGTCAAGGACAATTGAAAGGGAAGTATTGAGGACTACCATAGTCTAGGGTGAGATGGGTTAAATGTAAATTTTATATAAAAGCAAATTAAATTATAACAATTTTTTCTTCCCGTTTTTAATGTTTTTTTTATTATAAAAACAAAAGAATCTTGTAATGCAGGCAAGTCCTTTCTTTATTATTTACCTTTTTCAAATACAATGTGCCGAATTGTGGTGAAGGATAGAAAACCCGAAATCGAGTTTTTATAACATATATGCAGTAAATATGAAAGACATATGTAAATATTAAGTAATAAGTTTGGATGTTTCGGTACCACGTTGTTTCTCCGTAAAAAAATCAGATTCATGTTATTTCCACTCTACAGCATAGCGAAGGGAACCTAGTGTTAAGAAACTCTGTTATCCACGCACGGCCCAATTATCGAGGAGTTACAAGTAAAATGGCGGAACTGAACGCCGCGCTTCATCTCTATTTATCTATTTCTATATATGTACACAGAAAAATCCTAAATATATTAAACATTTTTTTAATTAAAGACAATTTAAAAATAATAAAGATTAAAAATAGAATCGCAAATCATTATTCTCGTATCAAACTGCCAATAGATAGCGAAGTTGGTGTAACTACGAGTAAATAATTAGATTAGCTGCCGGCGACAGATCCAATACTCGGATAAACTCAATTATTGATAGAATTTCCCTTTGAGGAACTTATCATGATGAGATCCAACTATCAAAATAGTTCTTTGTTTAGTTAATTTGGCTTGACCTTCCTATGTGTAATAAAAAAATAAGAAAATTCAATATATCGTGCCTTATTCGCATTATTTCATATATTATATTTTTATTATTGCTTTCATTTGTTGTTAAAATCGGTTAAGTTATTTTATAAATTTATAAAACACAATAGATAAGAATAAATCAGTTTTTTTAATTGAACATTTTTGTCATTTAATTCAAATAATGTCTAGTTCTAGTAGCAAAATTTTGAATAGTGAAAAAAAATGATTAGCAATTCATCTGACGTGTCTATGGTACAATGACAAAGGAGCATAGCAGCTCTGAAAATGAAAATCATAAAAAAAAACACTTTCTTTAATAAAGCTCTTAAATTTAATATTTACGGTTACGTTCCATTAAAATATATTTAAAACTTTACAATATTCTTATTATATAAGAGAAACTAAAGACAATTGTCCTTGAAAAGTGTCTCTGCGGCAAAAGTGACATACCTGGTTCGGCGTCGCCGTTTCAGTAGTCATGTCGTCGGAGGACGCTAGGCTACTCTTTTCTCCGCTGACATCAACAGCAGACCAGCTCCACCTCGTACCCTCCTCAGACCGCCTCTAACCACCTACAGGCAGGTTGCCATCGCGGACGAAATATCGATTTTCACCGTGTCCTTGCAAACTCACGCTATACCAATAATTCAGAATCCTGTCCAAGATATTTAAAATTAAGCGGATGAACGCGACGGATCCGCCATTTTCCTTACGAATGTAAAATTTTATTCACAAAATTTAGTCCTACTATAGAAAAAACACTAAGCGACAATTAAAGCTGAAGCATTACGCGGACACATGAGATGGTACATTATCATGGATATATTTTTGTTGAAACGAAGAAATACGTAGAAGTTGTTGCGCTTGGGACGTCACCTCGGGGGTGTAAAAGAATTTTGCCGGCTTTGGAACAAGTAGATGGGTGGGGTGAGCTAGGGCGCCTGCGCGGAACCTACCCCTGTGTGGGTCGTGTGCGTGTATGCTATTAGAGTAACCAGCGTAACCTGAACTTCCCGCGTCCCCCTTTGTCGTATATTATTATGTCTACCGGGGCCTCTTTCCTAGGTACTAGGGGTTTGTTTAAAATGGTTTTATTCACAAATACAATCGATAATGCAGAGCTCAGAGGAAATATCAGACACGGTGTCGGGCGAACAAAGCGGTAGCTAGATTCGCAAGCGTCAAACAATTATCATTTATACTGGACTGTGTATGATCATATATGCCACTTTTAATGTTGATTGCCTATTTATTACGAGTAGCGACTCTCTAAGCACTTTGTGATAAGTTATATCAATAATTCTAATAATAAATCTAACGTTCTAACTCTTTTTTTATCGTTTATGACGAAATATGTAAAAAATATATTTTATTTAGTATAAAAAACAATATAACCATTTTTTTATATTTTTATGTTGCTTAAATGAATAGGTTCGTAAAATTTTAACAAATATTCATCTATTTTCGGTTCTGCCCCTTTACCTTGATATGCTACAGCTTAACAAATTTATGAATACGTGAAATTTGTATTTTCCTTTATTTTCTTCTACTTCTATAGAATATACATACCTACATGTTTTATAACATATACAATTAATATCAAATAAATAATTCGAAACGTGTCTGGCCGCAAGCATTAGAGGTAGGTTCAAATTTTATTCAATACAATGTTTGTAACTAACACGTAAATGGTTTTCCTCGGTTCTGCGTAGGCAAAATACCAGGGGTCATATCACAAGATCTTCCTATAAAATCTGTACTACTATACTTTATTATAAAGTTCAAAATTTTCTTTGACTGCATTCAGTCAAAGAAAATTCTAAAGCATTCTTAAGCGTAAAGCATTCTTTACTATCAGAAACTTCTGGCTCGATTTGATTTTTTTTATATTAGATAGTCAATTTTTCGATCGAAGCTATAACTGCATTATATTACGGGAACTTAGAATGTCCATGTGTTCATGTCCAAATATACAGGGTGGAAGAGGCTGCGCTTCTTTTACTAAAACTGCATATAGGGTAAAATATTTCAAACCCAGAATTTAAAAAAATAATCAAGGTACCTCAACGGTTTGGACGTAGGATTTTTTTTTCATTTCTCGATTTTTATCCATACCTGTATTTCGTGTCACGCACACATACGTAAGCGACGTTGCCGCTTTGACAGGTAAGTGTGTGCGTGCCTATGTTATACTTTACAAATGGCGTTTTATTTTAAACCGATAATTTTATTATTTATTTTGTTTGAAAAAAAAACTTTTTTATTTTTGAGAATTATTTTTTTCCGAATTATATTAGGCTTTTATAGAGTAGTTAAAACTGTGGTTTCATTTAAAGTGGCGCTGACAATTCCACCCTGTATTTTTTTTATTAGACCACACGAGCGAAATCGAATATCAAAGACCTGTAAAATAAAAGCAATTTTTGAATTGAAAAGAAAACCAAGTTAAATATTTGTGTTAGCGCCAGAGTTGCTTAAGTATATTTGCAAGTATCTGGTTACAAAATCAAAGACATAAAAGCTTTGCAATACGATATGCTACTACAAAATAAAGGAAATTATGATTGTTATCACATTCGATGTGGTATAGCTATGAGTGACTTTAGAACGTTTCCTTTTCGTCCATAATAGCGTAATTAGAACTTTAGCTTATGAACGCTACACTCACGCAATCTTTTAGGTAAAAAATCCACATTTGCTGCATCCTGCATGTGGCAGGGTAGGCAGAGAGAACCTGGGAACTAATCGTTAAGAGACTTCGCTCCCATCTACATACAGATTCCCACTTTCCGCCTGCTTTGGAGGGATTAGGGAAAGTAAGATTAAGGTACTTTGAGAGCGAGAATGATTAATGAAACGCATAAAACAGAATGTAACATTTAATTCGTTTTTGTTATTATTAAACCTGATAAAATTGAGATTTCCTACGTCAGTCTCGTCACACAACAATTAGGATGAAAGGAATCCTTTCAAAACTACACATCAATATAAACGTACATACCTATTACAGTTTATACTGTTCGTACACCATGCATCCGGACATTTTTAGATATTTTAATACTATACATAGATAATACTATCAATACAAAGAATTAGTTAACAAATAGATAAAGAACACAAATATCAACTCCTTATGTTGTAAACTCTTAGTGATTTTTTTAAAATATTAATTACTAAGTTATTTCTTGAGTTGTGGGAGTATAGGATATCACAACCTCTGTTTTTTTTTAATTTTGGCCAGCATAGGGCAAATATTTATAATATTCTATATATTTTTTAGGAATAAAACCATTATCACATAAACTGATTAAATCGTTATATTTTGCTTCGCTTAAAGGCAGTATTTCATTATAAGCCTTTAAAATTTCAGGAAATTCTGTTTGCCTTTTTAAGTCAATTATTCCATATTCTTGATTAAAATCGTATTTGAATTTAATTTTACAAGGATCATCACTAGAAATATAAATTTCTCTTACATCATCCCATGATACCGTTTTGCCTTCAATATCTTTTTGCCAATTACAATTATTAACGTGACTCTCAAAATTATAAAAGTCATCTTGTGTCATTTCAATTACTTTATACGGTTCTTGGGAATTAGTTCTGATGCAATTCACAAGATGCTTCCACTCTTCTGGTGTAAATATATGTTTAGTTAATGAAACTTTTTCGATAACAGAATGTACGCTGGTCATTTCGTTTTGACCATGGTCTTTTACTTGAAAATTGTGATAAATATTAACCTTATTCCTAAAAGCTACCGCAATATATACACAAAATATGACACGATTTCTACTTTCGTCGTTCTCTGACCAAAATCGAAATTCTCTTACGCCATCATCAATATTGGCATTTAAAAAATCAAAGAGACAGCTACCAACTTCGTTAGCCCCATTTTTGGCACACCGCTCATCCCACATATAGCAAACTGGACGTTTTGTTATTATATTTAGTATTGGTAGATTGAAGCAGAGTAATTTCCTTTTATTATTGAAATGTGCTTCTTGTCCATTAGGACAAGGCAACAACTTTTCTATGTCAAAAACGGCTGTCAAAATTTTTCCATTTGAAACACTTGCATCTAATTTATCTTGATTCTTTTTGTTATAAGTATTCAAATTGTTTTGGGTATGAATTATATGTCGACCAATTTGCTCATCATTTGGTTTTGTGAGCTTACGAAAACTCTGGCACTGGTCACATTCGTCCTTCTTTGATTGATGGAAATCTAAATTAAAATGCTTATCAATTATTTGCTTATATTTTTTTTCTGATCTTGCCTTGCGAATATATTTATTAGGATCAAACCATATGTTATAAAGTTGAAACATTCGAGAAATATTTAGCGATCCATCCAAATAAAGCTTATTGCTTTGCCTCCCTAAAAAATGACTTTCGACGGGAACAAATGAGTTTATATGATCTCGAACACTTTTAATTATACTTTTAGCGATTTTACGGGCACTTATTTTTTGTATTTTTGGTATATTATCTTTCTTACGTTCGTCGCGTTTTTCCCAAGCTCCTCTTACGGTACCATCACTGACAACTAGAGTATTTAGGAACATTCTTTTGCATATTTTAATTAATGCACCTCTTGAATTAGGTAATTTATACGTAAATGTATAAAGGCGATTATTGGGTGGTTTGCGAGTTACACATCTTTTCTTTTTATTCTTTTCTGTATGCTTTAAAATGAAATCTATTTTCTTTTGTTTATCTCCTAGATCTTGAAATATTTGATAAGCACTTTTCCTTTCACTTTCACTTAACTTATTTGAACATTTATTTATACATTCACAAGGTTGTCCCATTACTTTGGCAGGAATATTGCGCTGTTTATTTAAGTTTTTGACACTTTTCTTATTTATATTTTTTTCGGGAGAGGAACAAGTATTATTGGTTTCATTTTTCATTCCATTTTCCTGCAGTTTTGATGATGGTAAGGGTATGTTGGATAACTTTGGCGTGTTTTCTGTAAGTGTTGTAAGTTGTGGTAGCGATGAAATTGTATTACTGGGTATAGTCGGAGTATTTTCAGAAGGACTTTTAATACAATTACAATTTATAACAGCAGATGTTGCACTATGATTGTGATATTTTGAATAATTATTTAATGGTTCAGTAATTATATCTGCTTCAAATTGATTGTCTCCGTCAGATGGCTGTTCATGTTCTTTACAGAAATGATCTTTGGAATCTGTGAGACAGGGAACCAATGGACTATAATTATTATAAGTATTAACGATGTCATCGTCATTGGTTATGTTTATATTATTTTGGGTAGCGTTTTGTGTATTTGAAGTATCGTACTTTGGAACAACATAGTCATCACTCATTTTATATTGATTATTATTGGAAAGTTGGTAACCTATTTCTAGATTTTTCTTCACTAATTCTTTATATTGTCTTTCAGTTTTTGCCCTACGAATATATTTATTAGGATCAAGCCACTCATTATACAGATGAAACATTCGGGAAATGTTGAGTGTCCCATCTAGATATAATTTTGAAATATTTTCCCCGGAATATGGAGAGTCAACGGGGGTAAATGAATTTACATGGTCACGTACACTTTTCACCATAGTTTTAACAACAATTTTCTTGTGTTTTTTACGACGCCCTCTCTGATTTTGTATAAATTCTTTGCCGCTTTCTATACTTTCCCAAGCTGCTTTTATAAGCTTATCACTTACCATAAGTGTATTGAGAAACATCTTTTTACAAACTGGAACTGTTATATCTTTCGAAACTAAAGGTAGCTTGTACTTAAATGTAAATAAGTGATTGCTCGAAACATTCCGAATATTGCAACTGACTTTTTTAAATTTTTCTGTATGTTGTAGTAGGAAATCCATCTGCTTTTGAATATCAGTTATTTCCGAAAATTTCTGAAAAATTTTAACTCTTTGATTGAAGTCCATTTTGCTGTAACATTTATACACGCATTTGCAAGGCGGTTTTAAAAATCTATCTACAATATTTGTGTTTTCCTCCTTAGATTCAAGTTCTGGACTCTGTGATCTGTGTTTTTTTACATCTGTATACATGTAAGTACCTCTTATTCTTTTTTTAGGAGGCAAGATCAAATTAATTCGTGGCTCTGTCTGCGTTGGTATATCAGAGCAATTAAGATGTGTCTCTTCATTTGTTGTTTTTGTTGTATCAAATAATTTTGGCGTGACGATATTGTCCGAGGATATCGTTGGAAACAAATATTTGCTATATTCTGCCTCAAAACTGTCTTTTTTAGGTTTAATTCCTTCAAGTACACGACGATTGTCTTCAGAAGCAACAAATCCATAATTGCAGTTATTATTACATTCATTAGAATTGTTTAATTTTTGCATTATGGGTTCTATTTTTTGCTGTCTTCCTATAGATTCAGATTCTATAATAAAATTGCACTCGCTGTCAGTTGAATAAGGGCTATTTTCTGACGGTGACAGGAGATTAGTTTTACTATAATCTGTAGGAATTGTCTCAAAAGTGGCGGAAGAGTTTTTACTATCATCGACTTTTAAAATATCAGTATTATATTTTTCATGATTACTCTTGTCGTAACTGCTGTATGTATCGTTTGAATCCTCGGATATCTCTATACAACTTTTCTCATCTGCAACAAATTGAAATTTATTTAACATTTATACAAGTTCGCAAACGTCTAGTGATGTCTTTATAGTTCAAACTTTATTACATACTTATAAGATTTTTCTTAAATTAATAAATATACGTTATTCTATTACTAGCAACAACGAAGCGTTGCATTAATTCCTATAATTATATAAATTTACTAGGGGGTTTGGCCTCCTGATCGCTTCGCTCACCAAAATTCAGCTTGCAATGATCAAAAAATAAAATTAAGTAATAGTTAATACATCGACACTCCGATGTATGGGCTGTAAAAATACGACAAAATAAATATTTTTATAATAGAAAAATTCGCAATACGTGAGGTCCTTATAAACATCAATGCATTAACAGTAACTAACTAGGTAAATACTTTTGTTTTAAAAATTTGCTAATTATCTCATCACTTTTTTATATAAAAAAGAAAAATGAATTTTCATTTCAAATACTTTCAATTATATTTACATACAAGTACACAATTAAAATAAAAAAAATCATAACAATTTAGTTTAAGATATATAAAAGATATTACGCACATAAGTTATTAATAAAGAAGTAATCATTACTATTTTGTCAAAAAATATATATTCATTACACACATAAAAACTAAAAAAAATATAAATAAAAATATAGAAATAGCTGCATACTTTCCACAAAATCAAGAGATAACCTCTGTAAAATTGCACCAAACGTGACCTAATTAAGTGAAAATATCCTCAATATGAGGCAGTAATAAGTATTAGTGGAACAACAAACCCACCCCTTACTACCTTAAAAGATAACATCGATTATTAACTAAAATACCTAAAGAAATGAAAATCAGCCATTTTATTACTTAATTTAGCTCTAATTTAAGGTATTTTAATCTGAAATTTAATAAAAAATCACATTTACCTGTTGATTTTAGGTTTTCCAGGGCCATTTTAGTTTTTAATGTGAAAACAAGCGACCTAGCTTCTAGAGACCGCTTTCACGAGTGACGCGCCGGGAGGATCCCCTCGCCGCGCAGAGGACTAAGGGCATCGATGCATTTTCCTATGCAATGAAATATGGCGTCGGTCAATACATTTTGAACATATATATATAAATATTCATATTAATATGTCAATTAGAGATAAAAATTGTCTCTTTTTAAACTTTAACTGAGAACCTTTAAACTTTAACGGAGAAGTTATAATATTTGGAAATGATTGGTTCAATCTTTTTGGTTAAATATGAATGTGATAGTATAAGTGTTGTTGTCAAATATAGACTTCGTATTGATTCCAATCGAATCCGACCAAATTAAATATGTATTATATTATATAAGTAAACATTTACTTTAAATTTAGGCGTATTTAAAGCTGTAACTCTTGTTTATATTAACAGTTTCACCTTTTTTACCGCAAAGGAGGTAAGGAGAAGGAACATAGTGCTAAGACACTCCGTTTCCTAGTCTGTTTTAGTTGTACAATTCATTTTACAAATTTAAAACTGAAACTGAACTGATATAACTAAATATTATCTTAGTATGAAAAGCTTTATGAGCTACAAGGATTTGTCAAGTCTGTAACATATAACAACTGTTATTATATAACAGACCTACCAAGGAAAAATCGATTCAGGTAAGCATCTTCCTAGAGAGTGAAGAATAATAATATTATTTGTATTTTAGGCGTTTGTATGAAGTCATAATAATATTATTTGTATTTTAGGCGTCACGCGTCTACCGATTATAGATATATTCTTTTATTATACAAGAGAATTATTACTATTACGGCGTTGAATTCTGCCACTCAACACACAACGCCTCTAGAATTCGGCAGAAAGTGGGGAACGGAGTGTCTTAACACTAGATTCCCTCTGCCCACCCTGTTGTGTGCGGGATACAGCGTGAAGCAGATGAATTATTATTATTATAATTAGTCTCTACTTATCAATTTTCAAATTCCTTTCAAATTTTTGAACTCAAAATTTCTTAATTTACCATAATATGTTCAAAGTTGCTTACAGTTTACATCTATAATCTAAGCAATCAACACGGAATTTAGTACCAGGCAGAGTTTATAACAAACACCGTTGAGCGAAATAAACTTATCAATCCTTTGTTAGTGTTGCTTCGAGGTAATGAATTACTATGTAAATATTGTATATAGGTTTTTTTTTTTAAATACCAATTTACCAATACCAGGCATTTAAAATTATTGAGTGACAAAACGTAATGTTCTATATTTTTTTACTCAGTCGTATTCATAATTATTAAGATGGTATTGTAATCATATTACATTTATTTATTTCATTTATATTTTCAATTCTTCGCTCTGGTAACAAAGCAAACAACAGTGTCTCAAAAATTCGAGGGCAAGACGGGAATGGAGTACCTTACCCAGTGGGGTTTCCTCTGGCTACCTTGCTATATACGGAATACAGCATGAAGCTGAAAAAAAACCATGTTTTTCGTTTAAGTTTACCCATAATAATATAATGTAGTCAGTGACTGACTGACGCAGAACTTAGTTAGACTTAATTATTATTAGTTATACTAAAGCAAACCTGACCTTTACAGTCAGTTCAATTTGGAAATGTCAGCGGAGACTGAATTAAAAATAACTTGCGTATGAATGTGGAAGTGATTTTCGTGGATGGATATACGTAACAGATTTAATAAAAATCCTTAAATAATTCTTAAGCTTTCCACGCTATTATTCTATGTATATTGAAAATTATATAGCGGGATTTGAACCTGCGTCTCTTGGTAATAGCCTCAGGACCACCTCAGAGCCACCACCACCATCAGCGTTGAAATTATTATACGCTGGTATATGTTGTTAGCATCTACAAGTTTCTGCTACCCATAGATTAGACTAAGAATTATTGTTTGGAAAATTTAAATGGAGATTTTGGATAATTCCTAACTTACGAAATGAAAATACTTTTTTAGAAAACGTATAAAAAATTTGATTTGGATTCCAACCGTCTAAATTTCCTTATAGATTTGCAAACAACATTTAAATAAGTTGTAACAAGCGTATAAAATTATCGACGTAGCTTGATTTTAACGTATGATTTGAACGCTTGAGAGAGTGAGTGACTGAGTATGCATAATCTGTTAAGATAAAACGGCGCTAGGTTACTCTCCTCAACACGCAATTTCCTAAATTTGGAAGAAAATTGGAACACAGAGTGTATTACCACTAGTTTAAGCATGCCTACGTTGATTGAGAGACACGAATGAAGCTAAAAATGGCGATGTCGTCAAATATATTAATATTACTTGTAAAAAAAATAATATATAAACCATATACAAAATACTTGAAGAAAAGCTGAAAGGTATCAAATATCGTTTTAAAGCTCAAATCGCAAAGAAAAGCTACTTAGGAACAACCGTAGCCTCTAGAGCCTTGACTTGGTCTTTTGTTCCCCTGAAGGCGCACTTAACTACGTGTAAAGATGTTCATCCATAAAATATATAGCGAGCGATAAACTGATTTTATAGCATTTTAAGCATTAATATTTTTATAATTTTATACTAATAAACAAAATACTAACATTTCTAGGCCTGAAATCGCTGCCACGGACAAAACACAAATACTTAAAAAAATAAGTTTTGACAATTAATTTTTGTTAGTCGTAATAAACACAAAAAAGTTTTGCAAACTATGATTCGACACATTAAAATGAAAGGGCTAGTTAAATTATCTTAATAATATTTTTGATACAAGTTTATCTTTTTTATCCTATTAAGTTATTGTGATTTTGTTGCTACATCGTTATTTTTTTATAATGCCTCGTTTATTTACTATATTTAATATGTTACGTATAATTCACATAATAAGCGTAACGATAATCAATATTACATATTCAATATTACATTACATATTTCAAATATTTTTTTTATTATAAATAAAAAAGTTTTTATTTCTTCGCTCTGCTGATTTTACATATGTCAATATTTTAACCACATAACATTGCATGCTGTTATTTGTTCTATTCCATTCAATATGTGCTTATAGACGTAACAATATGTTGAGCTAAAAAAATATCGTTTTAATATATCTTAGCTATAGCGTGTCTTTGGATAATTATCTTAACTCATACTAGGCCCACTAATTGTCTGCTTTGTGAAGCATCTCTTCTTATTTCCTACGTACCCTATTCAGCTTCTACCGTTTTCTTATTAACACTGTTTGTTGGTAAACTACCTTGGCTAATAATACAAGATTCTTTGATATAGAAACATTTAATACATTCCACTTTTTCTTCTGCTTCACGCCTTGGTAACGAGGCAAAGCGTGACGTTGAGTTCCGCTCATTCTCCACTCACTCCACTGAACAGGCAATGGAAGTGTCTTAATGAGAACGCAGTGTCTTAACACTCGGTTATCTCTGCTTACCCTTGCTATATGTTGGAAAAGTTCCAGCTATATATATTTTGAACTAGTATTAATCAATCAATCTTAACTACATTTGCAAATTAGACACATACAAAAAACAAGATTAATCTACCAACTTCAGAATAGTGGGTTTTGTCTTTCATTCTAAACTATAATTTAAATACTTACCTGAACTGTTTGTTAACCAGTTATTTTAGACGCCAGCGCACTGCAAGGCGTAGATACGTATTTTTCTAATTTTGTATGCGGAAATAATTCATTAGAGATTAGAGGAGATCAACATGATCGTAAAAATGTTCATTACATTTATATCGTATAATAATATAGTCTAAATACTAGTAGGAAAACATGGTTATAATGTGGCAAAAGTAGATTTTAATTTAATTTCATTGTAAAATTAAGTTTCAAATTGATTTGATATTGAAAAAAAAAATTTTTTTTTTTTATTTTTTCCATTTAGTAGTGTAGTCAGAAGGAACCCCGTGTTAATTTACTTGTTTCTCCAATTTTAGGGAGGTTGCGTGTCGAATAGCGGAACTATACACCGTGCCTGATCTACCAGAGCGAAAATTAAAGTAACTTACGCTCTTAAGTAAGAATCGAATCCACAGCTATCGCGTTTACTGTCAGATGCTGTCCTACTATGCCACGGCGGCTTTAACATATATATTTTTTATAGCAAACATTAACATAGCTATTTACTAATGGTATTTCATTATGTGACACAAAAACTTCTAGTATTCCCATTATATAGAGTCACATGCGATATTAATTAAACTTGTTGTAGTCATTAAAAATATATATAGTGTATATACGCACGTTTTATTTTAAAAAGATTTTTTCTTGTAGTTTTGCTTCACGCTGTATCCCGCACTTTGCAAGGTAGGCAGACGGGACATAGTGTTAAAACACTCTTTTCCCAATTATCATATTTATGAATGAAAAAAAATAGGATGAAGCTCAGCTATAAACATACACTAAGAACCACGTTCGTTCGTTAGAGATTTCCGCAAAAGCAACGAATAGTTCGATATAATAATGTAAAGTACTGTAGTGGTTACAGGTTCGATTACCGCGAAATTTATTTGTCATTAATCTTACAGTCAGAATTTATTTTTCTGTGAAAATAATTAATTGCCCATCTGTGAATCAAACCCACAACCACCCCAATCTTAAACTCCGCTCCAATAATAAACGATGGAAGATGCCTAACGATACAAAAATATAAAAATAATTCCTACATTAAAAAAAAATAAAACACATAAGTATAAGAAATTATCTCATTTTAAATATCGGTCAGTCAACGCCGGCCCTGCATCTCGATCACGTTAATTTTAGCCAGTTGAAAACGCGATGCCAACGGTACCGTACACTTTCTACGAGGACGTGTTGGCTTCGTGGTTAATTTCTTAAGTGAAAACGTCTAGTACTGTGGTTTGCGGTTCGATGAAAGTTGTATAAAGTTTGTATGTAAAATTTTCTAAGTTCAGTGCGTGTTTGTGTTTGTGATTTTGTGGTGATCGACGACGTCGAATTGTTTTTGTTATTAAGGTAATGTTGTTTTTTTTTTTTATTTAGTAGTAGTGGATTTATTAGTGTTTGTTTTTTTTATTATTATAGCATGGTAGCTGTTTAATATTTTTTAAGTAGTTTTAATGATTTATTAGAAATATTAAAATTATTTATTATGTAAATATTTTACATTTTGAGTTTCTTTTTTAAATAGGAGTATAGTATTACAAGTCATATTTTTCTAATGTTTAAACTAAAGCATCTATATATAGTTCTATTCTAAGAGTAGATAAGCGAAAATTTATTTATTTATTATAGATTAATATTTAACTATGTTATAATTGAACTAACGATCATTTCACATACAATAAAATGAAATACTTTATCAGTAAGCCACGATAGCCATTTGATGATTTGATTGAGACATTGAGTGTCAAGTGGCAGAACTCAATACTGAGCGTTGTATAATTACTAGATTCGTTACTCCGGATAGGAGTCGAACCCACAGCTGTCGCGTCAATAGTCACACGTGGTGCCGCTGCGCTACGACGACGATGCGGCTCCCTTAATGTATGACAGATATTACGTAATTAACATAAATTTCTCGTAATTTCCATAATTAGAATATATATATTTATTTTGTAAGACCTTAATACATGGTTCAGTTTGTTTTTTATTTTTAATTTTAATATATCATGAAAAATGTATAAGTAATTTAATATTAGAAACTAAATATATCGTGGATATTTCGATGAAGTATTCAGTTTTTCTTAGTTTCACGCCGTATCCCGCAAATAGCAACGTAGGCAGAGGAGCTGAGAATCTCTTGTAGACATTCCATTCCGATTAAGACATTTCCGTTCCTCCACTTTCCATAGAATTTTAGAGATATTACATGTAAAATGGCGTAACCAGTTACCAGAGCGAGAAAATGGAAATATTTAAATATTTAATTTTCTAAAGTGGAAATCGAACCCACAACCTGTCGCGTTTACAATCGGACGCTTGTGGCCCTGCGCCACGACTGGCCTCAATCATAATTTGAATTTTCTTAGTCTTATATATTGGCCCTTATAATAATTAAAATTAAAAAAATAAATGTTAAATTAATAAAATAAATGTTATTAATTTATATATAATAACAGTATTAAAAAATATAAAACTAGTGATATTATTGAAAGGAACCCTAATCACTATACTTGTGCCCGTTCATTTTATATATTTTTTTTATTTGCAAAGTCCTGGAATGGCTGGTCCTATACAAAAGCTTTGCCAGCCTGTTCTATTTCCTTTCAAGTTGGTCGTAAAATATGCTGTTACATTTTCACGAGTTTTCTGTAAAATATACTACAATATATTTATAAAATATATTGCTATAATAGTATTTTCATTACAATTTTTGTTTTATACTTTTATGTAGGTATAATTAAAAACTGAGGCCGCAGTAGCATAAGATGTGAGGGTTGTGGGTTCGATTCACACTAGGAGATTTTAGATTGGAGGAAATATTTAATATTTTAATTTGGTTGAGTTCCCCTTCAACACGCAATATATCGAGTGGCGGAAAGTGGGGAACGGATTATCTTAATACGAGGTTGCCTAGAGGGAACGTAGACGTAACCCGCTATATGAGGGATATAGCGTGTAGCTAAAAAGATTTTACTTACATAATAATCCTTTTTATATTACATAAATATATACCAAAATATACTACTTTTTTTTACTAAGTTTGACTGTAGCACAAAAACAATCACGATTATGAAGCGGGTTAAAATAAATACCCTAGTATCGATTTTACAGACAATTAATTACTAATTGACGTCTCTGAATATACCTTAAATGTTATAGTAGAGTCGAAATAAGCTAGACAAGTACATAGATGCTAGGTTATGTTATCAAACACGAACTTTCATTTACACATTTACCCAATAAACTAAATATTTTTTTTAAACTTCCGAAATCCAATGATTTCCGTCTAATTAAAAGTTATTATTAGTTATTAAAATTATAAGTATAAAGTACTACAATATTTTAATATCCCGTATAATGTTAGATCTTTTAAAATTTTCATACGAAACGACTACCAATTCTACGCAAACTTTTTTATCTACTTCTACAATAGCTACTATTTAGTAGTTTAAGTACGGAAATCGAATCTCCAGCCAACACGCTTACAGATTATACCACTACACCACAATGGCCTCAATACTTAAACATATAACCCATTTCTAATGAACACAGCTATTTTATAGTGCAGTGTAAAAACAAGATCTGGACAATGTCTACAATAAAACGTTTGGTAACATACATACAATTTGTGATGATTTAAAAGAAAACTTTTTCGTATAATTGGTAATGTTCACACATTCTTTTGTTCGTTGAAATCAGGTTCTCCATAACTAATCGCGAAGCTTTTAACGTAATTATTAGTAATGCAGCTTCACGTTGCATCAAAGGGAGCCGTTGCATCAAAGTATTAGACTGAGATCTCAGGGCGCCCTGATCTACGTAATTTTAGCAAACCTGAAGGATTTCCTTCAGGTTTGCTAAAATTAAACCTTTAACCTTTTGAGGATTAATAATTTAATATGGAGTTAAGACTCTTTGCCTACTCTCTTCCATGCAGCCAACTTAAGGTATACGTCCAGCTACGTTAAAGTAGAAACGCTCGCTTTTAAATATATTTTTGAGAATGATGTAAAAAAAATATATATTTATTAGTACCAGGCCCTTTACGTGGTCTTTTACTCCTAAAAATTGTTGTTTAAAATTGGGACAAATGACGTTAAACTATCAAAATTTTATTTTAAATATATTATTTATGAACTATTAATTTTTGAGTAATATTATAGAAAAAGGGTAAGCAAAATCCCTTAATGGCAATATACAGTGTTGCCATTTCCCACTTTCTGATTATATCTCATAGAAAAGATATTAAATAATATTAACTAATATTAAAAAGAACAAAATAATATTTACTTGCTATTTGTATTTGAACTCATGACCATCGAGTTTAGTAAAATCCATATAATGAATAAATTAAGATCACTCAACATTTTTTGGATACATAATAACAGCCTTATACTTCTTTAAAGTCATTGGTAACCTATTATCAAGACTTTCCATTACCCACTTTTCGCTTAATTTTTCGAGACATTGCGTATGCATTGACGGAGCTCATCGCCTCAATTTGTCTACCATATCTTACAATAGAATATTAAGACATTGTACATATATGTATAACATACATAAAATGAAAAAACCAACTTTCA
Source organism: Heliconius numata (assembly GCA_016802625.1). Taxonomy (NCBI): domain Eukaryota; kingdom Metazoa; phylum Arthropoda; class Insecta; order Lepidoptera; family Nymphalidae; genus Heliconius; species Heliconius numata. Next base: position 2,042,732 of record JAEBDU010000010.1, on the reverse strand, counting down.
CCATAACAAAAAATAGAAATGTTTGTTTCAGAACAAACGTCGGCCTGTTAGACCTGCAAAAGAATATTAGAAGACAGTTACAGAGCGGCCATGTACAATACACATATAGCGCGGACTATGCCCACACTACGTACATCACGAAACTTTCCCGTAATAACTATTATATTACATATTAAATATAAAAATATTATATAACATATTAACAATACTAAAACTATGGTCCTAAATTCGATTCCTTGATATGTAAATATTTATATCAGACATGGCTACTATGGCTACATTTAAATTCAATAGAGGCACTGTATTATAATTACACACTTATTTTTTGTATATATTTATTTATGTTTTAGACAAATTTCAATTGTACATACATTTATATGTTTATGTGTATGTATATGTCAAAAATATAAGATTTTTGTATATAAATTCTGTTTTTCTCTTACTTTCTTTCTAATTTTACTATATAAACCAATTAATATTTTCACTTAAATAATTGCGAATAAAGTAATTAAAAATGAAATTATTAGAATATATTTTCTATTGAACCATTGAAATTATGGTTGGTATAACAGAAACTATAAAGTCTAAATAAAAATGAAAAAATATCGTTACTTCTAGGTTGTGAACTGTCGTTTTTACTAGAGAAACCTCTATGTTAAATTTCAGCGTTCTACGCCGCGATGTTCTTCCTATATCTCACTGTCAGTCACTCAGATATAAACTTACATTTTTAAACAAATTTCCTTTCTTGGTAAATTAATGAGATGTAATCAGTCGTGTATGCCCTCAATACAAAAATGCATGGAGGGATGAATAAAAGATTGTGAACTCATACGATTGACCTATTACCCTATACCATCACTTTACTCTTTGAATTTATAATCTGAACTTGTGGCTTAGTAGCAGAAAAATTAATGTCTAGGTACACTATGTTACTTTTATATGTTGTCTGTACGTATAAAATATATATATATATTTATATGAATAAATAATTTTCAATTTCATCAATATATTTGAGGCTATCATGGTACAGTGGCACAAGCATGTGACTGCAAGCTCGACGGTTGTGGTTGGGTTCCCTACTCAGAAAAATGAATTATTATTCATTAATATTTTAATTTCTTCCCAATGGTAATAATGGCGAAGCGCGGCGTTGAGTTCCGCCACTCTATATACAATACTTCTGAAATTCTTGTCTCCTTTTTTAATTCACGCTGTATCCAGTTTATGGCAGAGTAGGCAGAGGTAACCTAGAGTTAAGTTCGTTTGCCACTTTTCAGTCAATTTTGGAGACTATGAGTTTAAAATGCATGAAACTCGTGGTCTTGCTTGCAGAACGTGGAGAATGAAGCTAATTTATTCCCCTGAATAAGAATTGAATTCACTATTGTCATTTATACAGTATGGCCTTACAGTAGGGCCTTATGCATATATAATTATATTTAATGAAATATCTATACAAATAAAAAAATATGTTAAAATATAAACTAATAGTAGAGTTAGAGCTTCAACGAAACCACTGACGATACATTTTCATTTACGGTTCACGGTTCTGTCAGTGTCTGTTCTAGAGGGAAGCTTGGTGGGCATATCTCCCTTATATTACGTGAATTGAAAGGGAAAATCCTAATTAATTGTTCTTTGCCTTGTATAGTATATTATATTCATCTAATTATCGGTGGATTTGTTGGGCAGCAAATTTCAACGTTCAAGTTAACCTAGATTTTTCCTGAATGCTCGGAGTGAATTACTTTCATTTTCTCCCTTTCTTTCGGACGTGCAGTATATCCAAAACTTGAAACGGAGTGTCTTAACACCAGATTCACTTCGCTTATCCTGCTACATACGAAATGTAAGATAAAGCTAAAAAAGTCCACTCTTTCAAATCGGAAACCAAAAACAATTTTCTAGTCTATTTTACTCAGGGATAAACAGAACTGCCAGCCAGTGTACGATTAAGAAGGGTCTGGTATGAATAAAAGATGTCACGCGTCGACCAGACATTGTCTCGCAGCGTCCAATTATCATTAGTTCGTTGACACCGTTTCTCTAGCTGTAGGATTGTAGGATTTGGCCTACATGTGTGCCTATTGTTTTATATTGTTCTATTTGTAATATGAATTTTATACAAAATCTATTTTTAACTATCAATGAAAACGTACGGGTATCCTCATAAAGTGATGAAATTACACCGATCTGCACGTCCTTTTCAATTTTAGAGACTTTGCGTGTTTTGGCGTGTTTGCGTGTACGAGAGTTTTTATTAAACTTCACTTAGAATTCAAAGTTTAAAATTAGATAAGCTATCTATTTTGTCGCATTAGATAATATATTTTACTAAAATCTAACGCGACTTCTACTTAAATTTTCTGTTATCTTCTTATTTCAAGGTACTTCTATAACACTTCATCACCTAATCCACCACTATCTGTAAATACTCGATAACTATACCAACCACAAATAAAATCCCACAAACAAACCGAATAACACGAGTACGCTATAAAACGTGTAAAAGGGCTAACAGCAGGTGCATAGTAAATCTTTCATCACATTGAATCTTGAAGTAAATGATGAAAAAAAACTACGCAGAAAATTCTATATATTTGTTTTTATTGCGCGAACTAAAATAGTTAGCATTGATTTTATAAATTATAGTCAATTTATAAATTTGTAGGCGTTTATCTATGGCTTGAATGAAGTCTCTATGTTTTTTATAAACTGTGAATTGACGCACACAGCTATGGGTAAGATTTAATAGAGAATCGTCGTAAAATTGATATTTTATTATATAAATGTGAATATTTCTTCCTAAATAAATGCTTTTCTTAACACAGGTTAGCAATAAGCAGCTGAACTATACGGTCTGTTTACCTATTTGGCCTTGTCCACTGCCATCGAACTTGCCCTCCGGGATGACCTCATGCTTAGGACCTTCCACTAGTATCATCGATATTGTCATTTTATATCGTAGGTCAACTGAAGGCTTCCCTTGTTCCTCTTTCTTCATAAATTATAATTTTCTCGGTACACACCTACTATCTGAGCACGTTCTTCTTCATTAGAGGAAATAGTAGACAGAGGGAACCTGGTGTTAAGACACTCCGTCCCGCACTTACCGCCTAATTCTGGAGGCGTGTTGAATGGCGAATGTAAATATACAGTTTAATTAAATATTTAATTTCCTCAAGTGGTGATCGAATCCCAACCAGTCGATTTTACAGTCACACTTTGCTACGAAGCCACGACTGGCCTCAAAAAGTATTTATTATTGTAATTTAAAACCGTAGTGCAACGGTTAAATTGACGGTTACAGGTTCGATACCCACTATGCGAAAAGAATTATCATAGTTTGCTCGTTCTGGTAACAGCAATGTCAAAAAAATATAAATAAATTATAATTTACTCCTAGTATACACACATCCTTACCCATGACGTCACCGCTCAGTTTACGGCCGTTTCATTACACATACATCTCGTTCGTTACGGGTTCAATGCTAGTTCAGTCGTATATCAAATTGTGTTGGCCTGATACTCTGTTTTTCTTATCTAGGAATTTAGGAATGCTCATATATCGTTATATGGAGAAGAAGAATTTTCTTTTGGTTTTTTGGAGAAGAGGAATTTTATTTTTGGTGAATTTTGGTTTTTTTAGCTTACTGCTTTATTTTTATTATAGCAGAATAGGCAGAAAGCTTAATGTTAAGACTTATTTCGAGAGGTGAAAAAAACGAGAAGTTAAAATTAAGGATGAATATTGGTGCAGAACCTATTGGTGGAGAATGAAGTTGTTATAATTATTTCTACTAGCTTTACCAGTTTGAACTCAAATATTATGAAAATATTTAGAATTCTATTTAATGTGTTTAGCATGAGAGTCACTGACCCAAATAGAACTCTATATTTTAAACTAAACTACAAAGCATTTAAAATATCGTTAAATATAAATTCATGACGTCGTCACGGTGAAGAACTGAAGAAATGAGAACTTGGAGAAATGTTTATTTTTCACTTTATTGATATACTCGTAGTAACACAAAACATAATGTTCGTAAATTATTCCGTATTTTAAAATCACTCTTAACTCTGAGATTGGTGCTTAAGATGCTGTTTTCATTCATAAATTATAATCTATTAATGATCTTAAGATTTCTCTACCTTCAAACCTTATGTCACGTACTATCTATCCAGACCGAGGTTTTCCTTTCTTATATTCATATCTTCAATGTTATTTTTTACTCTTATATATACATGTCTAATACATCTGTTGCAAAGTTTAAGATTTAAACGTATACATTGATGGGAAGCTAGAAGCATACAACGTAGAGCCGTTCGAATCATTAAGGACCCAATGAGCTGTGAAAGGCTTGACACTTTGGGTCTGCGTAGCGACGTCTCTTCGCTGTGCGTTCTCTATCGCATTTATCATGGTGAGTGTTCTGGGGAACTGTTCGACCTGTTACCTGCCGCCGAATTTTCCAACCGCACAGTACGTCACAAACTTAAATACCATCCACACCACCTGGATGCGTGGCACTCCACTACTGTGCGGTTTCGTAGGAATTTCCTTCCACGCGCCACCGAACTGTGGAATGGTCTACCCGCGGCAGTGTTTCCAAGTCGGTACGATATGGGTACCTTCAAAAAGCGCGTCTATCTCCACCTCAAAAGCCGGCAACGCACCTGTAGCTCCTCTGGTGCTGCACGCGGTCGTAGGCGGCGGTGATCATCATCAGGTGACCCGAACGCTCGTTTGCCTTGTCCTTTTTCCATAAAAAAAAAAGCTGCTTTACTAAAGAAGATTAGCTTAGCTTTAAATCGACATAATTTTATATTGGCTCAGTGATTTAGGGGTTAAAGTGTAACATACAGTTCGACAGACAGGATAGCAATGTTAATGAAAAAAAAATTGCACAGAACTGTAAAAATAATTACAAAATAGGAATAAATCTGAAAAACAAGTCTCTTATATTTTAACGTACCAACAGACCATTGATAAAACAAAGTTTAAAATATTATTAATAGAGAATATAAAGGAACGTTGAACGGTCACAGGTTGCTTTAAAAAGTGTGCAGAGATCAAAGTCAGTACGATCAAGGCCTTGTTAATTTTGGTTATACTAAAATCGGAACTCCAGTGGATTAAAAATAGATATTTTTTCAACTGTTACAAAATAGAACGGAAAGAGTTCTTTTTTCTCCGTTCTACTTCTTGCTAAACTTCATGCTTTTTTGTAGTTTTATATCGTGGTTCGGAGGCACACCGTTTAACTGTAAAAACGATGGTTGTGGGTTTGATTCTGACTTGGAAGAGTGATTTTTAAAAATGTCTTATTAATAGGTTCGCTTTCACTTGGCGATAATTGTCAAAAACTGTCAATGCGGGTTCCATTTCCACTCGGGGCAACGAAATATTTCATATTTTAATTTTCATTATTTTAAGTTACATTCGAAACAGTAGTTCCAGAGATTAGGAACAAACTACTCAGCTTAATATTTCATATTAATAATACTATAATAGATGAATGAACAGAGCTGGTTACGTTTTAATTTATGATCCACGCGTCTGTAATACGGTTATATTATATCTACAAATATATTAAAGAAATAAAGATTAGAGAAATAACCATAACCGTAAATTAGAACTATTTCTCTGCTGTGATTTATGCAGCAAATCTAGATTTTAATTAAAGGATTTAGCTTTATTACATTTATACCGGTTTACTTTATCTATAACTATAAATGTAATGACTTTGGATTTGATTTTCACTAAATAATAAGCAAGATACAGAGCTGCGTTAAGCACCGCCACTCAACTCGAAAATATTGTTAATACTTGGTTATTGGTTATCCTTGCCTACCCTGCCTAAAATGGGATGTTCCAAAATTTAACAAAATACATAACGTTTATTTAAGTAAGAATTAAAAACTCAACAGTACTGTTGTCAAAAAGTTTTCTTGATGAAGATGAAGATCTGGTTCTTGGTCTGGTGTTGAGTACCAGCCAGTACCCCGGTACAGGGCCCGTGACCCGTCACGACCCAACAAATGGATAACGTTATACTAGTCTACGTTGAATAATTACAACCATTAATTTTACATAGATTTACTAGAAAATGTTTGATAGAGACAAATTAGGATGATTATTTATATAGAGAACATAAAGCAAGATTTGCCCTCGCGTGAAACAAATAAACAGACAATTCTGGAAAGCATGGACTGGACAGTGTACATACCTACGTAATTATATTGACCGTAGCGCGTTGGTATTGGTATTTGTTTGACTGTATAAGAAAAAGGTATAAGGTTCATTGCTTGAAAAAATACTAAAATTTACTGTATTAATATTGTTTTATTTGTCCACTCAACACGTAGTAACGGCGCTTTGCATGTGGGAGTGTCAGAACACTATGTGCGAAGAAAACATTAACATGTACCCGTGCATGATTATATATTATAGGTACATATTATATGTATATCTATAAATATAAGTGTATATAAGTAGAGGAGGTGCCAACTACCAAGGCCAGAGTTTACCAGATACCTATTTACGATACCGACTTTGTTTATTTAATTTCTTAAAACAGTTTCCTGTTTATAATAGTTGAAATGAAAATTGTATTTTAATTCATTAGTCCAAGGCGTACTTATCACAGTCAGGCTCTAGGGCTACTACTGGCGTAATTAAAATATAATTTTAATTTAAAAAAATCAGCTTTATGTAGTTTTTCGCACATAGTAGAGTAAGCATAGGGAACCTAGTGTTAAGACACTCGACTCGACGTTCCTCACTCTACGACACGACGATATAGGAAACGAAGATAGTTTTATTTACTGTTGGTAGCTAAGAGTATTTTGCGGAACAAAACGAGGTTTTTTTTTCCAAAAAACAACTTCATTTAAAAATATTCATTCTCTCCAGTAGGAATCGACACGCAACCATCACTTTCACAGTGAGACGCTACCCCGCTGCACCATAACGGCCTAAATTCAAGATATAAATATAGTTGCTGAAATTATTCTCTCAAAATCTTCGTTCGCTTTAGCGACACTCGTTGACAGCTTGCCGATTGGAAACTTATGTTAGCATGTGCAATGTAAAATTCTTCATTTAAAAAAAGGAAATTTGAAGGTCGTCGCGTTTTCGTCGCGATTGTGCGTATTATTTCCACTCGGGGGAATTAAGAAGTAATTAATTATGACGTTATGTCTCAAAAATTAATCGCTGCGTTGAGAACGGAGTGTTTTAACACTACAATCGATTTGCGTACCATGGTGTATGTCTGCTATAAGCCTTAATTGCCGCGTTTCTTATTTTTAGAGCAAGAAAGGAAAATAAAAATAATCAAAATCACAGCCGTTACGATTACAGTAGAAAAATACAACTTAAAATAGAGAAATATTAATTTGGCTAATCATTAGTAATGACAACCCTAATTGCAGAATTAAAAACGTTAAAACACACATGTCATAAAGCGGATACGCCGATCTCAGTTTTTTAATCATTAAAATATTCCTATATAATTTTTATTGTACGTCAGTCTTACATTGAACCAATTAAATATAGCTCTGTTTGTGTTTGAATACTAAAATACTATTTACATATAATTTTCTAATTAAAATATTTGTAATCGCAACGCCTCCAGAATTCGGCAGACTGAGTGACTTTACGCTAGGTTCCTTCTGCCTACCCTGCTTTTTGCGGGATACAGCCTGCAGCTGATTTAATTTAATTTTAATTTTAATTATTTTTTAATTTCTTTTCTTAAGAGAAAGCAAGATAAAAGTTAATTTGCACTTAAAAATGTTTTTTTTTCTATGACAAATGAAATGATTGAGTGGCACTGTTGAAAAGATTACAATTTACATATAGTTCGGCAAATGTCCAAAATTTCATCAACATTTCTTAAATATCTCTTAACATATAAATAGAGACTAGAAAATAAATTCTTGATATATAAAATAGTGTAGGTATAACGTGTGAATATTAGTTTTTTTATAGCTTCACGCTGTATTACATACATAGCATGGTAAACAGAAGGAACCTAGTGTTCAGTCACTGCTTCCTCCCACTTGCTGAGTTCATCCACCGAGCGGGAATTGAAAGACAAGACCGACGAGATTAGTCATTTAAAAAAAACCTGCGAGACTCTATCTGAACTACAATAGTTTGAAGTAGTGATTCAAAATACAAAGGAGTATAAAAATATGCTTGTTAATTTCTCCAAGTACCAATTGTACAGAGCGAATACTATATATTTTTTTTATTAAATCGTGACGTACCGTCACTGTGAGTGATTGTGTACGTGACAAGTGTGGGTTCTATTCCCAATTGGGGAAATGAATTGCATTACTTTCATTCTTTTGCTTAGGATAATAAGACAAAGGTGCGTAAGGAACAGAATGTATTAATACTAATACTAGGTTCATTCTGTCTATCCTGTTATATGCTGTATAGTATACAGGGTGAAGATAAATATCATTTAAATTTTTAGTGCATATAATAGATGTCTGAAAGAACTTATCGTTAAATTCCGATCTCCAATTTTCGGCTAATTTCGAGAATATATGTACGTTGTAACAGAATCCAATGAGCTTTGACTTACTCAATCGATTTTATAACAAGAATTTATAGGTTATTCATCAAAATATAATATAAGTGTCTTTACAGACATGCTTATCAATAGTCCCACAATGACCTATAATGTAGGTAGTGTTAAGACACTTCGTTTCCTATAAACCGCCCAATACTCGAGACATTGCGTAGGTATCAACAAAACTCAAAAAAAATCAATTTTCTTTTCCTTTTACACCAAATGGGAATCGAACTCACAACCACGTGTCATGTATTTAAACGCTCTCTGCTTTACATTAGTATATTGTTAACATATCCAACACCTAAGTAAATAACAAACAAAATTGAAAGACAGCTCGAAAGCGCTACTAAATCTCAATCTATTTTAAAATGTGCGGAATTTTTTTTCACTAGTATCTAGCAAAATGTTTACATGTAAAACATAAACAGACTGTATAAATAGAAGTGTGTTTAGAAACATTTATACAGTACGCTTAAGTTGTTAACGTAGTACGAACCGTATTTAAATACGAACATACAACAATATTATTTAATTTTGTAATAATTGGGCAATGTTAGAATTGTAATGTTGATTTTACTCTATAGATTAAATATTATTATCTTGATTAAGTCTTGGAGTAAATTTTTGTTGACAAAGTCAGTATTTTAAGTGGATCTCTGGAGTGTCTTAACATTAGGTTCCCTTTGCCTACCCTACTATGTGTGGGATACAGCATGAAGCTTATTTCATTTCATTATAATTATAATATATAAAAAACTAAATATTATATACTAAATTCCTAAAAAAACTGTAGCTATATATTTAATCTAATTTATATGAATAAGTACACTTCAAAGCGAATGCCCGAGCTCTCGTACTTTAATTTAACTTTAGTACAAAATTTTGTATGAAATTGTTGAAATCCGGCAACAGAATAAGCTCGTATAACAGAGAAAGCTTAAAAGCTTATCGGAAAATGATGTTGAGATTAACATTATGAAGTTGTAAGCATTCATTTGTTCTCAATAATTATTCGGTGGAATGATTATATTTGAATAAATAAATAATCGGCTAAGCCGAATGAGGCCAGTCGTAGCGTAGGGGCACAAAGTGTGCCCGTAAATGTGACTAGTTGTGGGTTCGATCCGCACTCGAGGAAATTAAATATTTATTTCAAATTATATTTTCGTTTCTTCGCTCTGGTGACGAAGCAAAGGGCGGCGCTAAGTTCCGCCAGTTCACGCAATGCCTTCAGTATTCGGCGGAAAATGGGGGACGGAGTCGTCTTAACACTAGGTTCCCTCTGCCTACCCCGCTGTGTGCGGAATACACGTGAAGCTGATTTTAATAAATAATAAACAAAAATTATTCGCCAAATTATGTTTTATTAATTTTTTTTTTGGTTTGACAATATTGAAAAAAACTATTTAATAAAAAAATAAGTAAGTGTAAAACCCATGTTAACACTAGCAAAAAAACTATAAAAAAACACAAAAATAAATTATTGAATAAAAGAATTATAGAACCCACAAACTTTACACATTCATGTAGACTCCCCCTTTGAAGTCGGTTACAATAGTTTAAACAGAAGTAACAATACATATATCATAGGAAATCTTGGCAACGTGCGGTGGAAGATGAAATCAATTCAGATTTTAGCTTTGAAATGTAAATTATTTTATGTTTCATAAACATTTTATAGTGTCATATAGTGTGTAATTGTTTTGCTAAGTGGTCACAGTGCTAGCGGAATGGCTGTTGCGTAATATTGCTTGTTGGCAAAAGGACGGATCTTCGTATACTTTTAGTTTTACATATTAGTTATTGTCAGCATTTTTTGGAAAAAGCTAGATTATTAATAGCTGAAAAAAAATACTTTTCTTTCACGCTGTTTCCCGTATAGAATTACGTTTTATTATTGGAATGAAGTAAGTAACTAATAACGAAATTAAAAAGTTGTTATTAAAAATTCAATAATATTTTATTGACTATTGTATTATAGATATCAACATATTCTATTAATTTAACTCATCTACTAAATATCTTGATACTCTCATCTTTGTTTATTTGTGACTCAACTTGGCATTAAAAACTTTTTATGTGACACATCATAATTATTATCTATTTTAAATATAGAATATGATAAAAAAAATAGTATATAAATAAAGGAAGCTTTGATTTCTCTCATTACGGAAGTTACACTGCATTCAGTTGCATGCGAAATTTACGAAAATTATAATTATTAATAATTATAATTATGCTGTTAAGTTATAAGAAGAATTATATTTGAAGCATATCGTCTCTTTCCAGTCATCTTCATGGTAATTCTATTCTTATTTTTATCAACTTTTTCTAATAATAAATTTAATTTTTTTCTTAACATTTATCTAAATGTATAAAATAGAATTATAAAAAAACCTTTTTTTTATAATTCTTTCCATCCTAGTTCGAAACATTATATGTTAAATAACTGTACTTAATCGCGCTTTTTATAAACAAAGTCATTCCTCTCGACTAGGCATCGAATCCACAATCATCATCGTCTAGTATACAAATACTCTCCCACTGCGTCACTGGCCATCTAAAAATAGTCCCATATTTTTTGTATTTTCTTTCAATTCAATCTTTCTTTCTTTACAAATTGGACTCTAACATAAAACATATATTATTATCCATTGCATTTCAGCCCTTTGATAGCCGTTCCCTGTGACTTGCAGTGAGACGAAACTGCTTCCAACTATTTCCATCGGGCTAGAATAGACATGTTGGAATGTAGGTCGGAGTCGGAGCATCGCCATATTTGTTTTGCTTATTTAACCCTTATATAACAATGGATTGTGCAGTCTTAACGGATTTAGATGAACTTATGTACTTCTAAATACAGATACGTCTAGAGGTTTTAACTGTTAATAGAAGTCTTACTGTAAGCGAGACTTATGGGTTTGATTCCCACTCGGGGAAATGAAATGTTTAATATTTCGCTCTGGTGCCGACGCAAAGCTCGGCGTTGAGTTCCGCCATTCATATCGTAATATCCCAAATGGTATGTTTTAACACGAAGCTCTTAAAAGCTGTAAAATATATACATAAATATAATTTCCCACCACACCAATCTATAAGAATGTAGGCCGAATCTGAAAACCGCACGTTAAGTTTAACTACTTTTGTATACAGTTGCTATTAATTTTATAGGCAATTTATAACTCGTCTGTTCCGATAGTCCAATTTAAACTAGCATACATGTTTATTGTTGTGCGGAATCGGAAAAACATCTCATTCCACGATGCTTTCTTGGTATAGGTGGTAGCTGACTCGCGATGGATGTAGGTTCAATTCCCCATTTTCATATATATAAAAAAACAGTTTCACGCTGTATCCCCCACACTGCAGGGTTGGCAGAGGGAACCTAGTGTTAAGATACTCCGCTTCACGTTTTCCGCCGAATTCATTAAGCATTTATATCGTGGTAGAAAAATCAAAAATGAAGTGGCATATGAGTAGAAAGTAATGATTTATTATATTTATGTATCTGTTGACTCTATATGACGCAGGAGAGGCGCCGTGATATCATTATCTACGTAAAATCATTGAATTTAAAAACTTTCAATGATTATTATATGATTACAACATAATTTGTGATATTTAAGAGCAAAATTCTGTTGTAATTTAATATAAATTCTATTTAAATATAAACTCTTTTGTATTTAGATAACATATAACCACTAATACATTTAAACCAAAATAAAAATGACATTAGTATCTAAGTATAAAAAATATTTCATAGATAAAAAGTGACCTGAAGGCTAAAACGTAGCAATTTGCTTATATTTTTAAAACTACTTACTAGAATGTAATATTTTTAAAAGAAACATATCTAATAAATACATAAAAATGGCCATTCCTACACCTTTTAGCCACAGCACAAAGAATTTATCGATCTAATACATTTAGAGATATTAAAAGAATAGTTTAAAAAAAATGTAATTCATGGTATATTTACACATAAAGTAAAAAAGAAGGAACATATATTTAGTTAAGTTATGCTAATGTATCCCTGGCACTAACGATGTCGTATACAACGGCTCTTTAGAGAACACTATTCCTCTAGTATTCTATATAAACACCATAAAATGCACAGTTGGTATCGTAATAACGTATCTACGCTTATTTATTAAACAAAAAGCTTTTCGAAAGCAACTACGCAGTTTCAAATCTTGAAGTAACAATTATTTTCGAGTGTTTCTTTGTTTTTGTTATGTTCTTTGAAATATTCAAAATTTAAAATACAACTTCAGGGTTTTTCGGCAGGGTAGGCAGAGGTAACCTAGTGTTACGACACTCGGCTCTTAATTTTCTACCGAATTTTCGACACATTACGTCTTATGTGGTGGAAGTTAATGCCAAGCAACCCTGTAGTCGTAGTAAGGTTGGTCAAAAAATTAAACTAACATTATTCAATAATTTGTATAGATATTATCGTTTGTCTAATTCCTTGTTTAGGGCCTTTGTATGTGTGATCACTTTTAACTGGACAAGTCTAATATATGTCTTGAAGTTGTCTTTATAATAGACAACGCAGCATTGACTTCTGCCAATCAAGGTGGAGAATGGAGTGCCGCAACACTAGTACACAGGAGGGACCCTTCTCAACTCTGCGAAAAAAACAAAATATATAAAAAAGTCAATTAAATTGCGGCATACCACAATCCTAATATTTAGTACCTTATTTTTTCCACTGCAGTAATCGTAATCTTTTTACGTGATCGTATTTACACAATTAAGCACGCCAGTGCAGGTCGTTTCGTCCTATATATTGGAATCAATACAGACGACAGTGGTTGTACAATGTGGATATATTGTATTAAAATCAAATTATAATTAAGGGCATCAATTGTTATTACGGGCAGAAACCCGTAACTTTACGTGGATCTCGTTCCCATAGGATTTTCCGGAAATTTCCATGCCTACACCCTACTAGCAAAATTTCATCTTTCTTAGTCCAGCAATTTCCTCTGCGTTGCTATAAGTCTTTCAGTAACGGAAGAGTTTTACATTTTTGTGAAAAATGGAGGATATACCTAGGTACCTCAATTATATAATGTTTTATAAAAATAATTAATGATTTCGTTATGACACATTTATTTTGTAATTAAAAAAATGTATATAGGTATGAATATAGTTTAGTTATAGAAAAAAAATATCATGTCTATTTCATAAAACCTTGTTTTAAAAATATCTATCATTACGATATTTTTTTATTTTAATATGTAAAAAGGTCTTTTTTAGGCTTACATAAATCATTGATAGATTATATTATAATTCCGAGCACGGAATCCCGAGGGAAACAATATTACGCTCCAGTTCATATGTATTTATATCGTACTAAAATAAAGCGTGCGATCTCTCGCGACTACTGCTTATTTTTTTTTATAAATATCTCGCTATTTATCTTTTTTAACGAGCTTGACAATATTGAGAAATTTTTGCTATTTCAGATAATTATATGTGGAGAAACTAAACAGATTCTCTACCTACCCTGCTATGTGTGCTGGTTGGATCGATTCTGAAAAAAATATATAATTGTCTATGTTAATTGAAAAATCTCTCTCTCTCTCTCTCTGTCTCTATCCTTCTACAATTTAATCTTGCATCATCATCAAACATCACAACATAATTATCAACAAACAAGCACTTAAAAGGAATACTTTTTAAGTGTTTGTATGTTTCCACCCCCTTAGAATATGTCCACCTGTCCCATTAGCTCTACAACTCCAGTAGGCCTACCTAACGAGTAGAAATCATATAAATCAATGTGGATCAAATTAGTGCAAATTACTTACAAATCCTTTCGTCTCTATGTCAAAAATAAAATAAAAAAAATTAACGATTAGCACTTCACTGACATCTGTCGTTCTATGTTTTTTTATCAGCAAGAGAATCTGGCACGTCGAGTACGACGTACAGCTATGCAATGGAAAGAGATCTGTGGCATATTTATTTTTCGCTCTTCTTTTGCCATGTCCACTAATGCAGCGTCGATGTCAGCATTGCATTGTGAAGATATGCAAGTGTGCTGGCATCTGTCAAGTGGTGCCTAGTTAAGTCACCGTTGACTCTGTGTCTATTGTCAACAGCTGTAGATCATTTAATAGGCATTTTATATTACCCTGTAGATACTATTTACTAAATGCTTTCCTAGTTTTCCTTAGATTTTATTAAGTTTCCTTTTTTATTTTTTTAAATATATTATAACAGTAAACTTCAGTTGTTATTCATCTCTATAAAATAGAAGAACCTTAAATTATCCAAATTTAAGCTTAATTCGTTACTATTGAGTGAAATATACTTTTTAAAACAAGACCTTTCAGACAAAAAAAGCAAGTTCACGCTGTTTCTCTTGCCGTGTCTGTATCATCAGAGCGGATTCTCTTGCAACTTGTGGACAATATCATGTACCCCGAGGCTACCGCGAACGTATTCGTTACATTTCCAATCGCACCTCGTTACTTCACACATCCACCTAATCATCTTCATGTCCACATAAATAGTATGGACATGACGTTCTGTCATAGCCCATGCTTTATTTTCATACAATTACATAAAATTTCTCGAATTTCGATATAATTTTAAAAAACAGCTAACGTCTACTACTACTGTCAAATACGAGTACATAAGGTTAGTACAAAGTCTCTGTTTAGTAATAAAACAGTAGGTTCAAATCCAATTTCATAACATCAACTCACAAATAAAATACATTAAAATGCAAAGAAAAAGATGAACTGCGGAAACAGATATTTTTTATTATCTACAGTACATAGTGGGCTCGCTTTAATATATCTCATAACTTTCCGAGACGCGTTTAGTAAACACTGAGTTATTAGTAGGCAAGGCCGTCTGTTCATTTGTGTTTATACTACACTTTGATTTGGTTTGGGCTTAGTAAAGGTCAATATTTTATAGATTCTTCTATAAAGAAACATTTTTTAGCTTCACTCTTCATCCCTGGCGGGAGATGGGAGAGGACTGAGCGCCAAATTCTACGGTCTCTGCATACTTTTTTCGCCTCGTCCCTTACCATCAACCTCTTCTCTACATGCCTTCTCACTCTTTCTCTATAAATATTTTTGCCACTCTTTCATCACGTATTCACTCGACGTGCCAAACCAGCTGAGCACGTTCTTCTTCATTCTCACCGTGACATCTTCACTAGTTACTACGGTTAGCTACTAATATATCTTACGAAGAGATCACATTACCACGGCACTACTTTTCTTTAATTTTCATTCTGTATTTATCAAAATTTGATTTAAGCATGAGAAATGATCGAGACTTAAATCTGCGAATCTCGTATACCTACTGTACAATGAATTAATTCATACATTTACATTATGTAATTTTGTCATTCCCCCGGATGGGAATCGAATACAAAATCGTTGCGTTTAGGACAACCTCCAAACACTACATTAAGAAAAAACACAAAAAACCAATTACTAAATCTAAATATCTATTGTATGACATCCATTTAAAATTAAAATTCTTAGAAAAACATCCCTTAACTACCATCTAGCATGCCCCAAACCCATTAACCCCTTCACCCAACACCTATAACGTTACAAGCACAAACCGCAAATCGTTTACTTACATACAACCTCTATATCAAATCTTCATTCATACAATTGCAATTATAAACAGATACAGGTGTATATACCTAACTCTTTGATCGCGATAGCTAAAATACAATGATTCATCATATAATTGAATCTCAGCCAAAACCAGTCGTAAAACAATCGAGAGAGCGGCGTAATGCCACAGTGTACGATAAATAACAATAAAGTAACGCGAATACCTATTTAGCTTTCACATTGGGTGTGTTTTGAAGACTGTAAAACTTTGAAGTGGTAGCAATGATTGGTTTTATGTCTAATGCTCTGTCTATACAGCCTATTTAAAATTAAATCAAATCAGCTTCACGCTGTATCCCGCACACAGCAGGGTAGGCAGAGGGAATTTAGGGTTAAGACGCTCCGTTCTCCACTTTCTGCCTAATTCTGGGGGCATTGCGTCCACACCAGAACGAAGAAATATAAACGTAAATAAATATTTCACTTCCTCGAGTGGGGATCGAACCCACAACCGTCGCGTTACAGTCACACCCTTGTGCCACTGCGCCTAGACGGCCTGAAAATTAAAATATAATAAACTCGTAATGTATGTTTTTATTGAGGTAAGTAAACGAAAAATAATTATATATTTAAATTGAATTAAGTATTGAATTTTTAAGGAACTATCCAAAAATATTTTGATTCAAAGTTAGAAATCCAAGAAAATTTTAAATTCTTTATTTACTTTTAGCTCAATACACAAGTTTTCCATTTTTTCTAAGAACCAGTAAAGTAATCATCACTAAGATTAAATGCACACGAAATATCATTAAAAGGAATATTTGCATGCAATGTGGTACATTTAAAGTTTCAAACGTAATTTATTGCATTGCTTAAACGTCAGGTGATCGACCGCCCGCTGCATCCGAATATAATACTGCATTGAAAATTAAGAAACAATATATTTGGATGGTGTTACGCAATTTATAGCAGTGTTCTTTTATATTTGTTTAAAATAGCTTCACGCTGTATCCCGCACACAGTAGGGTAGACAGAAGAAACCTAGTGTTAAGACACTCCGATCCGCATTTTCTGCTGAAATCTGGAGGCATTGTCTGTTCAGTAGCAGAACTTATCGGCACGACAAACTTACGGTTAAATTTTTTAAAGTACCTTAAAACAAAAACACAAACTAAATATAATTTGCATATTTGATGATAAATGCACAACCACTCTCAGTACAATATACAAAACAACGTAATAGTGAAACTCTAGTCTACAAAATTCCACACAATCATAGCAAATATTTCCAAACAAAACAAATATCAGATTAATAGACACATTTGTTTGAATTAGGCCGTAAATAATCAAAATAGTATGAAATCTCATCAATTATCGATTCGGTATTACTCGATTACTAATATATCACGATTATTTTGGCTTCGAATGAAAACAAGTGACTGTTTCAGTCAAGCTAAAGCCATTATTAGTTCTGGAAACATCTGTATTTAATACGTAATTAGGTCACATCCGTTAAATGAGTGGGTATTTTTGAAGATCAATCAATCAATATGGTTATTTTTATGTTTCAATTTGAACGTAACTACTTACGGTTAAATTTAACTCTTTTGTTTATACGCGGTGGTTGTTAGATTGTATTAAGTAATCTAGAAAATTTACGCCAAAAGTTAGTTGCCTTTGCATAAAAGCTATTGTTTGCTTGCAAATGTTACTGTTTGCTAAAGTATTAACTCAAATAAAAGTAACTATTTATCTAAGTTTATGTTTTCCAAAATCACAGAAAGTCTTCATCTTGGTAAGTGCTTTTTCAAATATATGATTGTTTTTGGTAAAAATCACTTTTGTTATTGTTATTTTCCAAGATATAAACAGTAAAAAAGGTTTTCGTTTTTGGAAAAATAAATAATCGTTGATTGATTATTAATTTTTCCAATATAAGATTGATATATAGAAAAACAAAACAACACTTAAAGCAATTAAAGACTTTCGGTTAAGAATGTATTATAAGCTTTAATTATCATTATACTGATATTAATTATTTTAAATATAAGCCAAATTTAGATAAGCATGTTATTTAGTCCAAATTGTAGGCTTCGGAGCTACCAAGACTATAACTAAATTAATAATATTATAAGAAGTAGCAAGAGAAAGATTCATTCATATTTAAGTATATATATAACTATCGACATTTCTAGTATACTTAAAACATAAACACATCGATCTCAGAAAACCCCCAAAATTTGTTGACAAAGCACAAACCTATATTCAATAATGACCTAGATGGAAGTTTGCTAGCTCAGCAGTGACCTCGCACAAAATTTAAAGAGACGCCGTCCCTGAGATGAAGCCTTGCCTTGATAACATATTCTTGAAACAAGATAAAAATGAAAACTGACTATTGACACCTTGACCTGGATTACTTATACTGAAAATGTCTATATTAAATAAATAATTCTAAGACATTATATATTTATATATTTTTAGATATTATTAGATACATATTGCCTTTTATAATAAATTCTAACAACATAGATAGTTTACCAAAGATAATTGCTTAGTATTATCATATGACAAGAGATTTATGAAAGAAAAATACTTATTATATATCAGAGCTCTTGCACGATTTCCAAGAGGCGCAGGTTCAAATCTCGCTACGTTATTTTTTTATATGTTTTCTTAATAAGTATAATTTAATTTATTTCTATTAAAAAAAAATACCTACACTTCATACGCATGGAGAGATTTAAATTAAAAACACATGTATATGCATCAATGTTTTTTAATTAAATGCTTATATATGTTAATAAAATCTTTTAAAGTTTATACAATTTTCTGAATTGTCTTAAAGAACTTTTATGTAAGTAATCTGTCAAATAGATGCCATGTATTTTTTTTCTATAAGACAGAAAAAAAATACTTAAATATTTTCTTAAAACTGATATTTTTGATATAATTATAAAATCAAAATAGTATACAAACTGGATCTTGTTAATTTTAGTATCAACTATTTAACATTAAAAATAACAGCAGTTTTTTTTTAAATCCTGAAGTTGCTATATCTAGATAAAATATTCCTTTTTAGGGCGAAAATAATATACTTAATTAAAAATGGTGAGATATTTATTTTACTATTCACGTTTTACCTTACATATAGCAAGGTAGGCGAAGGGAAACATCTCTATGATATTCTATGAAAGGAATCAAAGGAGCTACAAAATTCCCCTCGTAATAATATAAAGTATTCATATTTATAGGGAAAAAGCTACTAAAAGTAAAATCAAATCAAATATCAACCATTATGTTGAGATATTAGCTAAAGAACTTTTAACAAGATATATTTTTTTAATATAACCAAATTATTAATTATATTTTTTTTTATTTAAACTATTTTATTTTATAGTAATAATTAGGTAACTAGTTTATTAATTTATACATCTAAATACAATACTTGACGGGACGTGAGGAACGGAAGTGTCTTGATGGAAAGGTTCCAAAGTTCCCTCTTCTATTTTTGTAATACAGCGTGAAAGTGAAAAAATAATAATAACACATCTTATATTCTGTAGAAACGTATAAAAATTAAAATATAGAGAAGATTTACATATATTTTTTAAAATATTTTTGTATCTTCATTGTAAATTACTTAAAAAATGTTAAAAATACATGTTTTGTACCTACTATAATAATATATAATTAAAACATTATTCTTGAAGCAGAATGCCATTATGTTTTGCGCTACAGAAAATAAAGTCTTATAAAAAGCCTTATTCATAATGTAATTAAAATTATTATTATATATAAAAAGCTTATGTTCATATTTTTAGTATTAGGTGATTGTATAGATTTCGTTTAAGACATCTTTTTTCTTGTATAAATAGTAATAATTATAACAAATAATAATTCTGGATAATGGTGACATTGTTATGTTAAAACATTTATTGGATCTATAAGCCTTTCTTATCGCTACATGGTTAAAAATTATACTGTTTGAGCTATAGTATTTTTGCTTTAAGACAAAATGTAAAAAAATAAGTAAAGTATGTACTGTCATATCATTCAAAACTCAGCAGAGAGTATGCTACGATTAAGATGAATAATCAAAATATACATAATATTGTTGTTATAGCACTTAAATCTAACAGGAATCGAACTCGCGATTTCAGCTAAAAGTTAAACATGTTATTTGAAATATTGTACTTTTTAGTTTTTCCTTCAATTTTTTTACTATTTTTATAGCCTCTTTTGATGTAGAGGGGTTGATTTAAGTGTACGTTTGCTTAAGATTTACTTTTTTTTATTTAAAACATATCCTATCCACATCACTCAAATTTTTGAACTCTTAAGAATTATTAATTCCGTTTAAACTGTTCAAAAGAAGTACCCCGAGGTCTTCTTTGGAAAGCCTGTCCTAGGTTTCGTTATACACTGTATTATACACCAGTTCTTGAATTTTCATTCGTAACATCAACTTCTTAGCTGGTCCCAATTTCTTGACGTGCGGAATTAAACTATTGAAGAAACCTATATCCTCGTCTTTAATAACTTCAGGTGTATCACTATTCGCAGCACTTTTCTGGGCTTCATCATCATCATCATAGAAATCGGTTTCCATGATGATAGGTTTTGTATCGAATTCATCAAATTCATCATCTTTTACGCTAACTTCGTTAGGCGGCGGTTCTATGTTGTAATAGCTGCTACTCTGATCGGCGGTGGTATCAAAATCTTGGTCTTGCGTAAAATGGTCATCTGTAGTGTCATTTCCTTCATAATCATTGAATTGATTAGTTAAAAATTGGAGTTTTGGCAAGTATTCCCATTCAGAGCCTTGTTTGCGAACTTCTTTACGTGCTTGGTCTCTTAGATACTTCCATTTCAGTCTTGCTTCATCACCTGAAAACGTAAATATAATATATTATTATTTACTAATCAATTATTCGAAATATAACAAAACAACTGTAAATGCTATTTTCTCAAAAGAACTGATCACTTGCAATTGAATCTGCATCTTCTCGATATTCAACAGCAAATTTAGCTAACATATAGCTTAACTAGGTTCACAGTTACATAAATGTCATGTCTTGAATTGACAAAAATATAATTTCAGTTTTGTAGTATGAAATAAAACAAACATCAACGAAAGTTGCTTTGGTGCCATCATAATAAGTAATACAATAATAAGCCAATAGTTGGCCCAAGTAATAAACAAAATAGAACTTACGCGTAACTCCTAACTGCTGCGAAACCTCCTTCCAACTCTCATCCAATTTGTACCAATTGTGATGACCTTTCAACTGTCTGTTCCAAATTATATCTCTCGCTTGAACTAACTCAATCAACTTGTTCATATCAACGTCGATAGTTCTTCTCTTATTGACAAGCAATTTCTTACGCATGGTATACCCTAGTTTTGGCCGTTTAATAGATTCGTCTAAAGCATTGAACACTTCATCATTCGTGTCTTCATCACCTTCTTCCTCAGCCAGGAACTGATGATGAATAAATTTTAATTTCTGGAAGTGTGGCCACTCTGATTCGTTCGAAGACTTCTTCATTTCCTTGCGGCATTGATCTTTGAGGTTCTTCCATCTTTTTCTGCAGTTTAAGCCTGAAAATTATTAAAAATTATTTTAAATTTATACGCTTATAAAAATATACTTATTATTAAAAATATAAGTATTACACCCAATTGAACAAATATTATAAAAAATATATTGTTATATATATGGATAGCGAAACTACTTCTGATTTTAAAAACGCCAGCTGTGGATACGGATGCTTAAATCTAATTAATTAGATATTTATATAATTTTTATTAACAGACAGAGCAGCTGTTAAGACTTTCGTGTATGAAGAGGTTAATGATAGTGGACGAGGCGAAAGAGGTATGTAGAGACCGTAGCGTTTGGCGCTCCGTTCTCACTGACTATTCCTCTATCCCTAGACCTAGGGAAGCACTTAACAATTACATATACTTGCAAATTTAATGATATAAACATTTCTCTGACAGCAGAAATTAATGTAATGAAACTGAGGTAAAATCAGTCCTTCCTAACGCGCTATTAATGTAGCGTCTTTTTTAGCACGGTAGACGGAGAGGACCTAGTGTCACAACACTCCGTTCCCCGGATTTTATACAAATAATTATTTTTAGAGAAAATAAATGAATACAAAATATTTAGTTTCTTTAACTTCGTGCTGTATCTTGTACATATTAGGGAAGGCAGACATTTAGACATTTCCGATTCTCCAGAGACACGGAACTCCACGCCGCGGTTTGCCTTCTTACAAAAGCGAGGATATTGAAATATCCAATATTTCAATCCCCAAAATGGGAATCGATCCCACATCCGTCGTGTTTACAGTCACTCGCTTGTACCACCGGGTCCCACCGGTAAAGTATTTTGTGTTAGTAATTAATCTGAATTTATTACTCGTTGGCGCAGATTCAACTTCGCTACATACGAACTTTTTTTGTCACATTCGTTTTTATTAGAAAATTCGTAATAATGTTCTTTTACTTCAATTTAGTTTTTACGCGTACCAAAATAGTATCACCTGAGCTTATCTAATCTGAGCCAAGCTTTGTTTTCGTACTTATTTATTATTATTAATAGAATATAAATTTACCAATGAATAATAAAATACCATTTTTTATGTATTTAAAAATAATACAATATCAAAACGCTTTTTTTAAAAAAACCATTATAAAGTCCATATAATTCCGTAGTTTTCACAGTTATAAAAATTAAAAATATTATTAATATGCCTCAAATCCGAATAATATAACGCTTATTCAAAATTGTATAATTTACAAAATTGAATAAATCCAAAAAATGCATAAAATCGCTATCGACATTAATGTGTCACAATAATTATTATCTATGCCCCATCCAAACTATAAATTACCAACATAGCGAACACAAACATGGCCGCTCCGTAACAAACTCGCTAAACAAGAACAAAAATGGCGTCTTACTTGTAGTACCAACTTCTGCGGCCACTTCGTTCCAGTATCTCTCCAATTTGAACCTGTTCCTATGTCCCCTATAGCTTTTATCCCATAGGCATTCTCTAGCTTGGACGGCTGCTATGAGCTTGTCCATGTTTTTGGCTCTAGCGCCTTTTACTTTGACTTTCATAGCGGTGTTCGGTGTAGCGGAGCGGACGCGGGAGCGAGTGGCGCGACCGACGCGCGGCACAGTACTGGCGGCCCCGCTTCCCGCTGCCGCCGCCGCCCCCGCCCCCGCTGCCCACACGCCTGAGATATCCGCTTTTATTGCAAATGCAACCCTACTTCCACAGTGGTATTGTTGGGCCTGGAGTCCGTTTTGTTATAATATAAAAGTTTTATTTATATTTTACACACAAGACTATATTATGTTGAAGTCAGTTGTGACGTAGGGGCACAAGCGTGTGATTGTAAGCGGTTGTGAGTTCGATTTCCACTAGAGGAAATTACATATTTTATATTTTTATATCCTCGCCCCGGTAATGAGGCAAAGCGCGGCGTTTTGTTCTGCCAATCATCACGCAAGGGCTCCAGAATCCGGCGAAAAGTCGGAAACGTGTGAATCTTGCCGAGAACAGAGTATCTTAGCGCTAGGTTCCCAGGTTCCCTCTGCCTATCTAACTATGTGTGGGATACAGCGTAGAAAAGACCTATATATACTATGGTGTAACATTATTTCTTTAAAGTGTTTAATGCCAAAAATAATTTTCATTATACATTATATCCTAAACTCTATGTCTTGAACTAGAAAAATGTCCAGATAACTACATACTAGTATAACAGTAATATTTTTTGTATAAAATATACATACATATGTAGTTATAAGGTAAACGAAGCTTTTTGGCCAACTATATCTATTATATACTATCATCCTCGCAATAGGCGTCGAAAAGTTGACCTCTATCATCTTCAATTTCAGTGTATTTTTCTTTATCTCATTTTTACTGCACCCTCTTATCAGCTTAAAAAGTTTTGAAAAATATTAACGTAGCACAGCATCAGGCTTTAACTCAAATGCAAATCGCTTATATTTTACAGTATATGAGAAGCTTCGACGGCTAAAAAAATTAAATTTGAATTATAAATCACTTAGCAATATTGATTGTTGGCTGGTGGAATCTAACCCCACACTTAATCTAACAAAACCAGTAAAACGTACATATTTTTAGTAACAGAGTATTTAGTACAAGCGCGTGACTTTAAGCGGTATAGGTTGTGGGATTCGATTCTCACTCGAGGAAAAGAAAAATTAAATATTTCCATTTCTTCACTCTGCTGTCAAGAGGAAATCGAGGCGTTGAGTTCCGCCACCTTAACACACAATACCTCCAGAATTCGGTGGAAACCTGAAAAAAAAAATAACCGAAGTAAGAATCAAATTCCCGACTAAACTGACTAAACAAATCATAAAGTAGCCTTACTCTATGTTAGTACATAATACATATTAATTTCTATATAAACACCTTATTCCGTACAATAACGTCTCAGTCCGTGTCACGTGCGGTCGAAGCCACCGAACTACAAATTATCGCATTTGCCATTTTAAACGTATAATAACGTATTTGTGGGATAATACTTAAGAATACCACGTGATGACTTACAATGGGGAGAAAAAGTTTATTAAGTATAATATTGTAGTACAAATCTTACAAATCTTAGAAAAGCTTGTATTGTGGACAAAACGTACGCAGTAAATGGTTTTGGGGACGGTTGTGGGTTCGATCCTGAATCGGGAGAATTCATTATTTTCATTCCCCCGCTCTGGTAAGACAAGGTGCGGCGTTAAGTTATGTGGTTCATTCACGTTCCAAAAACTTTTTCATAAAAAAATTGCCCTGAAAAAAAAATTACATGAATATTTATATTGAATCCTAGGTAATAACGACACCCTCCCATAAAAATATCTCTAGATACGCCCATGGCTATGCCTCAAATTCGGGTGAAAATGACTTCATACTCGGTTCTATATCATAAAGCGTGAATCTGAAAAAATATAATATTTTACACAAAAACTTCCCATACCTAGTTTTCTTAATAGTCGGTAAAATATAAATTTTTATTCTAATATGTCATCTTGAATCAGATTTTAAGTTCCAAAGTTATACCTTGCTGCATTGCAGCTTGCCAAGTCTAAGAAACTTTAAAACAGAGTAGGTGCTTTAAGATTCTTACTGAAACGCTACTTGTTCTTGACAGATCCTTTTAACTCGACGACTAAAAAATAAGAAAATAAAACCACGTAAACTTAGTCCCGCCTAAGTCTGTATGTATGTTATTTTATAAAAATAATAATTTGTATGGAAAATAATTCTACCAACGACTTTATATGCTGACCATACATTTTATTTCATTGATTATAAGAATAAAACAACATCGTTTCTTTTTTTTTTGTACCGATATTTTTTTGAATTTTCTAACTTTTATTAAGGTTTTTAACTAAATCGAAATATTTTGGAATTTTCATAATAAGGCTTTAGCTCAAACCCGATATACAATTTTTTTTTTGTTATTTTAAAAAATGTATTAGTTCATTAACTTAACAAACAATAAAAAAGTCTTAGAAAACAAAATATATCCCCAATAGTCTACGTTTATTACCAATTTCATTTGATCACTAGAATTATACTACGTATAAAAATACTATAAAAGGCAATTTAATTATGGAGACCGACGACCTTTCGACCTTTATCGATATGCCATAAGCTATAGTAATACTACCGACCCATAAAAAATCTGATGAGCAGGACCAACTAGATATCAATATTAAGGACTTAGACTAGACTCACATTGCGGAATTTTTATTAAAAAAGAAGAAAAATTAAATTAATATATTTGGTTACGGCTATTACGTAGCAAAAATTAAAATTTATTTAAATAAAAAATATCTGAATAAAAATTATCAGTTGAATCCGTTGTGGTAGGAGCATAAGCGTGTGAGTGTAAAGCGACAGTCGTTTGTTCGACTCGTATTCGGGGGAATGAATTATTCCTTATTAAGTGGAGAATAGAGTGTTTTAACACTAAGGTCCCATGTTCTCTATCTTTGCTATATATGGAATTTGAATTTTTTTTAATCAAAACCACCACAACCGCCCAAAATCTAAAAAATCCCCAATATCCACCGAACTGCATATGTCACAAAAACCAAAAAATCCTTAAAGCTAGAGATATAGAGACGATATTAAACGTGAAAACGTAGAGTTTTACATAATTAAGTTAGTCGGGCACTGCGCATGAGTGAAGACGAGAGCGGGTCAAGAGTGCTACAGCCACCAGTCACTGGAGTCAGTCGCTTCTGGTGTAATCTAATTAATAGACACCTTTGTGGTTTACATGGAAGATCTTTTTTTTAATTAATAGCCAAGGAACCTTATTGTGTCTTTAGTGTGGTGTGCCAATTTTGTGCGTTTTTTTGCATTTTTTTTTTTTTTTGGTGGATTGGTGTGGTTTTTTTATAGGTAGGTAAATTTATATTAGGAGTATTGTTTGGGTTATAATAATTAATGATTTTGAAATAGGTTGTAAAATATAATTAATTAATTCAACAAGTAACAGTAAGTTGTTCGTTTTTATAGTAAGATTTAATAAATAAATGATATGTTGCTATTTTTATATTAAACAGTTATTTGTTATAAATTTTCATTCAAAAATTTTCACTTCTAATTGTTGTATAATCATTACAACTGATACATATATGTAGATTAGATGACAATACAATATTATGGTAACATGAAGCTGGTATGATGATGGATTTGGAAGACGCCTGGTGGAACTTTGGACTAGTAAACATTTTGAGTTTGCGCTTATTACATTAGTCTTTTTAATGCGGTTTGTTAAAAAAGCGTGTCTTTAAGTTTTAATTTTTTTTTATAATACATATTTTTAATTTAACATCGATTATTATCGCATGTAATATATTTTTATAGTTTCACAATCTAGTGTTTAGACACTCTGTTCCCATTAAGACACTCCCATTCCCTACTATCCGGCATGGCTCAAATGGGAATTGAACCCACAACCTATCGTATTTACAATCGCACGCATATGCTCCTATGCCACGACGACGAATATTTTACATTGGTCAATCAATTGAATACATTACAATGAAACAAAAACTAACTACCACAAACTAACCACAAAAGTGACAAACGTAGATCTCATTCCGCAATTATTTCATAATACAGCTAAACCATTAAGTATTTATACCATTAAAGATTCATTGACCTTTTATTATAAAATTAATTTTCCTATTAAATAATTTAATTTTCCCAAAAGCTTAAGTTCAGTTTCATTATTTCGATAAATAAAGGTAACATTTTACACATACATTTGCCTATGTGAGATCTGAACCCGCTATCATCGTTTTTGGTTAGATATCATTCAATCGCACATACGACAGTTATATTCCTAAAATTTAATTAATTTCTATTAAATGCTAAACTTCACGCGGTATCCACATACACATAGCTTACCATAGGGAACACAATGTTGAGACACTCCGTCCACCATTAAAACACTTCCGCCGAATTCTCGAGGCATTATTGAGTAGCGATTATGAATAATATTTGTATTAATTTAATAATTTCTATAATATAATAAATAATCTATTAAATGACAAGAAATGGACATACATTCATGTAGAGACACATTTTTCTGTACCATGTGTACCATATAGAGTTCCAGGGTTTATAAATTTTTGATAACGTCTGAAAAAAATCTATGACACGCACGTAAATATAACAAATCATTAACTTATTAACTTAATAAATGGCTATAAATAGACATAAATTCATAATATTTTCACAAATAACTGCGAATCACGTGTAGAGTCACATTTTTACAGTACCGTGTATGTATTACCTTGTATGTAGAGTTCACGTGCTCTAGGATTACGGCCTGGTTACCTAAGTAATCGTGTTCCAGGCGACGCGGTTCATTTGTAGGGGATTTCCGTACACATGCCCTCTGTGAACTTTTGCTTTATGTATATTTTGTATTGAAAATCCTTTTTGAAAGTTAATCTAAAATATTGAGGTCGTCGATACCTAGTAGCGTAGCGTCTGATTGTATATGTGAGGGTTGTGAATTGAACTCCGACTCGAGGTAACGAAGTATTTTTTTTACTCTGGTAACAAGACCATGCAGGACGTTAAGTTCCGACACTCATCACGTAATGTCTCGAAAATTGGTACGGAAAAAGGAGAATATTAATACTACGTGTCCTTTACCTACGCCGATATATGAAAAAATGTGGCTATAGATTCGTTTTATTATTAAAATATGTTTTAATTGGCTAATTCATTCTATATTAATAATGAATTTAAAAACAATCTTTTCAATATGTTGTTTGAAAAAACTTAATGTGGTTATTTTAGAAATTTAGTAAAAATTTGTTACCTATTTCTTATTTCATAGTACATATTTATATTTACCAATCACGGGTGATTAATTATTTCATAAAACTCTGTCTAAAGCTTTACTTCCAAAATGAATTGGAACAACTAATTAATGTTCTGTAATTAACGCTACTATAAATAACAATATATAATTAACAAACAAAAACAATATCTAGGTATATGAAGAAAATAAAAAGACAAAATATTTTAATTAATTTTCCACACACAAATCTTAATTCAAGCAACATATCGTTAGGACTAATGAGAAAACCTCACACTGCCGCGTCGTGTGACATATATGGGACATGGAAAAATAATTGCATGGCCTCATATAGGACAACGACCTCATAGAATCTATCATCTCTGAGGATCAAGACGTGTTCGTCGAGCTATAAGTACAATCGATGTACCATGTGTGCCTTAATTACTGTAGGATAATTTAATTTAAAGATGTCAATGTTAAATATGACATTATTTATTTGAGTGTAATTTCATGTCTATCATAAAAAAATGCGCTAGTAGGAAATGAAACTTCGATAGAAAATTATACGTTACATTCACTATACATTTTTATTTATTTTTAATCTCCGTTTTCTTTTTCACCGAATTTTCTGAGAAGAAAAACTTAACTGTAAATCTTAAATTATGCATTTGTACAATTTTTTTTCAATGTTTCAATAATTAAGAAGTCAAGTACCACGTTGTATGTTCTAAGAAAAATATATAATTTGCGTATAATTAAATGGATATTTTAAAAGATAAGAAAAACAATAAGTGTGGTGGGGTGAATTAACTGTCAATAAATATTTTTTTGTAAAATAATTAATTACCTACTAAAAAATGTGCTTACTTTAAAAAACAGAAAAATAAGAAAATTAATATTATTTTCAGGTGCTAATCGACGTATGGAGGGGCGGCATCATGTCGAGCGTGACGGGAGCGAGCATGCTGCGCACGCGCAGGAAGGATGTCAACGTCAAACCAAATCGAAAGTAAGTTATGGATATTACATGTATTCTATAATTGTGTATATTTATCTTTTTTATTACCGGTCAATTTCCTTCGTGTGTTTTCCATACAACGTGACATTGGCGAAATGAATTGTGCTCAACTGGCACGCTCGAAACGTCATATATCAAGAATTCAATTCAATTCAAGTTATGGATATTATATTATTAAAAATGTTAAATATAACATTTCACTACTATTTCTTAAATAAAGTAGTATTAATGTGGTTCAAGCGTTTCAAGTCTGGAAATTTTTGTGTGAAAGATGAAGTTAAATATATTGAAATATCCTCCTTTGTATGAACAATACAAATACTTTTGCCTCGACCTAGTATATCCGTTTGGAGAACTTGGTGCTTTTTATAATTTTTTAATAACTCTTTACTTTCCACAATTGCATCGAAAAAATCGAAAGATACAAACGAAATATCTTATCAATTATAATATTATCAGGTTGGACAGAAAATCATCCCGGGGCATGTTGTACGAGAACGAGGAGCTACGTCTGCGCACTATCAACATAAATGCAGAAGTTGAAAGAGGTTTAGTGTTATTTATTAAATAGAATTCAAACTTAATTCTAAATTGAATAGTATAGAGTAAACTTTTTCGTTGTCGCATTAATTTTTTGAAGTATACGAAATAAGAATATTCGGGCCTTAATATATTTTTTAAATAAATTCTTACCCAAATGTCGTTACGGCGACAAAGATTCCTTGCTACAGTTGCTCAGCTTTATAGTACAGGTACGGGTTAGAGCTGAACATTTGGATTTAATTTTTGGTTCATTTTAAGCTGGGGGCTAATAATAAAATTACTTTCCGTCTAAATTAAGGACATTACTGAACTTAACGCCGCACTTTATCCTAACATAGCGTAAAAATTAATATCAATAATTTTACGAATGTCTTTTAAATAATAACCGAAACAAAAACAAACAA
Source organism: Heliconius numata (assembly GCA_016802625.1). NCBI lineage: Eukaryota > Metazoa > Arthropoda > Insecta > Lepidoptera > Nymphalidae > Heliconius > Heliconius numata. The sequence continues at coordinate 2,012,181 of JAEBDU010000010.1, read as the reverse complement.
AAAATTTCAGGTTTTTTAACATCTTCGTAATATATATTAATTCCTAAACATTATTTAAATGTAAAAAGAACGAAATAATAATCATATAATTGCAGGTCAATCAGACATTAAAAAGTTGAAACGTGAAAATGAACAGCTCAAAAGGGAAATATCGGCGTTACGCTACGAGTACGACCGCCTCGACCGCATGCTGCGCGAGCGGAGGTCCTCGCCGGAACATTCGGACGTATGTTATTTATTATAATTATTTATTTAAGTACTAATTAATAATAAATTATATATATAAATTATTGGATTTAATTAAAACAAGTAAGATAATGTGGTACATCGACTTTTTTAATAAATTCGCTATATTATAGATATAAATTTAGAGGTAGAATCTTTTGAAAATTGAAATACGACACCTGAAAATAAATTTAACAAAATAAGTTAAAAAAGTGAATGTTCAAAATTTTCTATTACTATGGAAATACTTTTTTTATTTTAATTTTATATAATTTAAGATTGCTCGTTTTATAATATGACCTTAAGAATTATGCATAAATATTCTAAGTGCCATACACGTGCTTTTGAAGTCTTTGCCTTGGGATAATGCACGCCACTTACAAACTTAAGTCTAGATTTAGTTCAAGAATAGGTTCACCTAGTTTTAGACGGTCTTTACAAAGCTAAAGTATTTTTAAATAAAATGATATGTTCAAAATTCACTTTCCTTTTGTTATAGTCAATTTTTCGAAAAAATATGTTGTTTTTTTTTGCATTTTGCCTATATTATTGTGTGTTAGAATTCGTTTAATATTAGGTCACTCCGTTTAAATCCAACACTTCGATTTCACTAATAAGAAAATTAAAAAATATTTAATAAGCATAAATATATATTTATATTTTTCTGACGGAATTTCTACTCACAACTATAACAAAACATCGATAATTTTACTTTGGAGCACTATTCAGTTTTTTTATAATTGCTACAATCTTAATTTAATTTTTAATTTCTTTAATTTATTTTATTTTGTTCACGCGACAGTCTCAATCACAATACGACGCTTGCGATACTGAATATCCCAATGTGAGTATGGAGATACAACGATGTTTCATATAAGAAACCTAACTTCATACTTTTGTAAATATTTATATTTAAATAACATTAAATATATTTATTGTCAAAAATATACAAAAAATGTGATTTCTAAGGTAAAAACAAAGAAATTCCATAGGATTTGTTTCTGTATTATTTAAATTTCACTTGTTATATATATTTTCAGTTTCACTCTCTTTTTATTATTATATAATTTTATTATTTTTATTTTGCATGTCATAGTGTGAACCTGAAAATTATGAACCGGCCGACCATAGCGTAAGTGGCTCTATATGTAGATTAGACTCCTTCATTAGTAATATACTCTTGTATGCTATAGTTATTCATAGTTATCAGTAGTTTAAAAGAATATATAAAAATATTCCATAAAATAATGCTAGAAAAGTAAATAACCTTACTCAAAAATAAAAACAAATTCTCTAGATATAATTTTATTAACTCTATAAACTCCTTGTAGTACTGTGTTCATTGCTGTTTCTTTTGTACTATTGTTTTCCTTTTTTCATCGTATGTTACATGATGTTATAAAATGTTTAACATGTGTTTTTAGTACTGATATAGTAAAATGTACAACTCGTTCGTTCGTAAAACTTATTAAAATCTAAATGTCACTAATTCGTTTTTTAAATACTACTAATATAATGTCAATTTAATAGGTAGGTATACTTATTTTTAAAATACTATATATTTTAATAGGTATTCAGAGTTTGTTTTAACATTTTAAATTTATTTCACAATTTAAAATAAATTACAACTCTATTAACAACAGTTATACAGGTTGGAATTGTCAGCGCCACTTTAAATGAAACCACAATTTTAACTACTCTATAAAAGCCTAATATAATTCGGAAAAAAAATAATTCTCAAAAATGAAAAAGTTTTTGTTTTTCAAACAAAATAAATAATAAAATTATCGTTTTAAAATAAAACGCCATTTGTAAAGTATAACATAGGCACGCACACACTTACCTGTCAAAGCGGCAACGTCGCATACGTATGTGTGCGTGACACGAAATACAGGTATGGATAAAAATCGTGAAATGAAAAAAAAATCCTACGTCCAAACCGTTGAGGTACCTTGATTATTTTTTTAAATTCTGGGTTTGAAATATTTTACCCTATATGCAGTTTCAGTAAAAGAAGCGCTGCCTCTTCCACCCTGTATATAATAGATAATAGAAAAAGAATATTGTGAAATGATAAAAATTATTACATTTACTATACTGACTCTAGCTTATATTAAACATATTTTATATGAAAAAAAGTTATTCCAACTACATACTATTCTTTTTTTAAAGTTAAAAAAAATCATTAGATCCCTATTTAATTTTGGCTAAACAAAAAGCCACCCTACACATACGTAATAAAGCACAGTATCATATGGCAGGACAGCGCGTCGATATGCAGCGCGTGCCCCGAGTGCGCGGACGGCTCTGTACGCGCTGTTGCCTTTCATGATCTGAGCGTCGTGCCCGAGGAAGGGGAGGAGAGCAAGGTGAGATGGTATTTTAATTATTTTTGTGTATGTTTGTATGTGTGTTACGTTATAGCTTTAGACTTAGTATAAATTGTATTAATGTAACAATTGATTAACTTAAGTGTAAGCCCATCATCTCAATAGGCGAAAGATAGCTGTCGCCCAAAATAACGGGAACTTTTAGATGAAGATGAAGTGGAGAAAAAAAATAGCTTTATAATAGATCTAGTTGAAAACAGTACTATTTGTGGTTAATAGTTGTCTAGTATTATAAGATATTAGCTTGCTTAGATCAGTTTTTCGCAAGACCAGAAGATTTTTATTTTTGATTCAGTTCACTTTTACAGATTTTTCTATTTACATGAATAGCGGAAATATGTTTTTTGTAGCTATTTATATTTAATATTTTCATTTCCCTCGTTCTGTAAACGACAAAAAGCGTGGCCGAATTCTGGAGACATTACGTGTAGAGTTCCGGAACTTTTGGCGAAAAGTCAGGCATGGAAGTGTCTAACACTATGTTTCCATGTTCCCTCTGCCTACGCTGCGATGTGTGGGATATAGCGTGAAACTATTAATTTAAATAATTTATACTTATTCCTTCGAGTAAGTTAAACATATATTAATAGTATATCAGACATTTCAAATGAGCAATGCTTCATTTACTCGAGTAGGAATCGAACCCATGAAAGTCGCACGTATATGTCCATACGGCCACAATAATGTTACGTATTATAAACTTATGGAAAATATGAAAAGGAATTGACTGTTTTCATTTGTTTACGTTTTTACTGTCTCGTACGTAAAAAGTAAGTAGTCGGTAAATATTTAGTCTAGACTCTAGACAGATTTAAGTTTCATTTTTTAAATAGGTAATACTGTTAAAAGATTTTATACATTTCTACGTTAACACGAGTTCTGACAAATATTTATTTTAATATATATATTTTTATAGTAGTAAATATTCAAAGTCCTATAAATTTATAGTCAAATACTGAAACTTTCCTTATATTATGTAGTGAAAACTAAAATATAAACTAAAATAAAATAACTAAAAATAAATAAATAACATTTCTAAATATTCTCGAAAATGCTATATCCTCCTACAAACTACCCACTAAATCGACATTTAAGAGACATATAAATCAAATATTTTACTTTAAAACGTTCACAAGCGAACGCTATTTAAAGGCAATACATTTCCAGTCACACATACTCATACATGAGATTGACGTAGTAATCTCCACCAAGCATTCGTACTACAAATAGAACCATTAGACGCTAAACTGAAGAAAACTGAACGTACACTCTATAATCGACAAGTGTTTTACTTATATAAGAAAATACTAAAAAATTGAGTAAAGAAATTGAGTAATCTGAGTCAAGGGCGGAAACGTTTTGTATCGTTTGAAAATATTGTGGCACCTCATGTAAAGAAATTATAAATAAACCTCAGTAGAGTCTGGCCGGTCGCTCCTATCGCACTGTGAGTCGTATCCCGTGATGTGTCCGGAGATATGGTTTGTTCATATTATTTAGTTTACCTGAATGTGCTTTTTGTGTTTTTCACGTTTAAATTCACTTTTTGAGTGCTTTTTTCTTTGATTTTACCTGAAAACATAGTTTTTCAATGCAATTTTGTGAGTACTTTTACGTTTCTACTATCATTAATAGGTTAGCATGTAAATATGACCTGGATAATCTATTTCTAACTGAATATCTAATGTTATTGACAGCTCATTTCGAACTATTGAATTTTGAAATTTTCATCCATTTTTTTAATAATTTTAATGTTTTTTTTTTCTAATTTTGTATACTAAATATTGTCAGTTAGAAACAAAAGTTATGTTCATCTAATCTTAGAAATGTTAATTACTAAAGTGATTAACTCTACCAAAACTCTACCTTTAAGTATCAAAGTTCTTCCTAAATTACTTATTATGTACATACATTTCAAATTAAGTTTCAATATACTATGGTAATGTTCTTTTCTTCTACTTCGATTATAATTCCATCAATATATTCAATCTGCGGAAGCGTGACGCGCGTCGCGTCCTCAAGTAATAACGTGACAAATCTGTCGAGGTGACGCTGTTCCTAAATATGAAACGATCAAAGAGCAGTTGGGACAAACCGCACTGGTGCCGTTTGATTTGCCTATAAACTTCATTTTATAGTCCCTATTCATTTATTTTTAGGTCAACCTCAAGGAGCATAATGAGGATGGCTTATTTATAAACGAAAACCTTACAAACTTTAAATATTTTATTAAATGCTTAACGCTTTAATGACTAATTTCTATCTTTTCTTGCTGTTTTTTATTATATAAACAGTTAATTTGTATAATTGTAAATATATATTTAGAAAATGCATTATCTATGCATGCACTTTCCATTTGAGAGGAATTATATAACTTGTTTTATTAAAACATGCACGTTGGATGAGAGCTTACACAATATTTTAGAATTCATCTTTGACCGGTAACCGCTTATTGTTACAGAGCGGCGCCGCCACTCCCTGCACTTGCGATGAATGTCAAAAGGATGCGAAACGAGCGGACGAGAACAACCAAGCGAACAAGAAGGAAGCGATAACACCAAATAACACGACGCAATCACAAAACAATACGCAAACGACGCCAAATAAGGCAGACAATGGGTCGGATAGGACGGTCGACGTGCTAGTTCACGATGCTCCTAATATGCCGAGGTTCTTCCAGTGTATGACGTCACAGCCGTTCCCCGGACCCGGGGCCCCCCCACCTGGCTTCGTAGTCGCACCCTACCAGCCCCCACGCTTCCATAATGGCGGCAATGTCGAAGACTTACTTGGGGATGTCCAGTCGACGGCCACTATACAAACTACATACATTCAACAAAATTCCATATTCATGTGCAACACCAGAAATATTGTTCAAAATAAATGTTGTTGTCAAAGCCGGGATACGAATGCAAAGACTGAAGTTTGTCCGGAGCAAACGCCGAAATGTTACGTTACAGAAAAAAATATTGAATTAACATACGATTATCCTAGAACGAGACCCATTCCAAGCAATCCCAGCCAAAAGTCTGAAGAAGTACAATCAACCACTACTGAAGTGGCGAGCACTGTTGTGTTTGTGGAAAAGAAAATGCCTGTAAAGCCGAAGAAATTCGATTTCTTCTTTCGATCACGATCTGCACCAGTCGGAGAAAACGAAGAACCAATATACGCTACAGTCAACAAATTACCCAAAAAGCTACGAAGAATGGAGCTTGCGAACTTGGAAAAAGAAGTTGCATACAAAAATGGTGAAATAGATTCGTCCACACGAACTGAAATCACATTAAAAACAGACACAGATTCTCAGGCGCCACCGCCAGATGATGACACTAGTCGATCTGAGCGGGAAAAGTCTACTGTATTAAGACAAGAATCTCCAAAAGCGAAAAAGCGGAAGAGGTTTTCGCTTACATTCAAAAAGCGTGAGAGAAAACGGCGTGAGAAGAAAGATAAGAATGGTGTGAAGAACGGTGTGCCAGTGTTAGTGGAGAGTGACAATGAGAGGCTGCTAGAGGAGCAGGAGGCGCGGCACCGGCACTGCCCGCGCCACCGGCCCTCCGCCACCAGCCCGCGCTACAAGCGGGACAGCTACCAGGTACACGCAGGAATCCAATGAGGGCTAACATTTTATACCAATTTACTATTATAATAAGAAATAATAGTTTCAAAGCAAGTTTCTGTTAGTTACAGTCGCACTCTTGAATGATCATTTAAACTTATTATAACTACATTATAAACGGACGGATTTAAACTATTAAATCCGTATATTATTTTTAAATGAACATCTATGAGTGTCAAATGAATTCTATACAAAATTGATATAAAATGTAGCCTTCATTGGGGTAATCACACGCTTTATTAGTTGCTTAATATATTAGACTAGTATACATTAATGTTAATGTATATTTGTAATGTTATATATGTATATTATACAATATTCACACATAGTTTGTATTATTGTCACCACATCCTCACAAATACCATGTCGGCGGGCAACGCGTGTGATTGCCCCTTCATTTCCTTCATTATCGTATTAGAACTACTTTAAGCGTTTCGTTTCAAATTTTGAAAAAGATACTCCATGGCCATTACGATACCTTCGTTATCCACTTTCCGCTGAATTCTGGAAGTATTGTATGTTGAGTGGCGGAACCCAACGCCACATTTGCCTCGTTTGCACCAGGGCGAGGAAGTGAAAAAATAAATATTTCATTTTCTCGAGTAAGAATCGAACCCCCATCCCCCCGCGTTTACAGTCTCATGCTTGTGCCCCTGCACCAAGACTAGTCTACAATATACCTCCTCATATCATCTAGATAATAGTCGAAGTGGAAAAAACAAAAAAGCTACTAACAATAACATATATCAAACAAAATATACGAGCATAAACTTTTAAATCGGAGTGAATCGAAAATGTAGTACTTGACCATATTTTAGTAGTGCACCACCGCTAGCTTTGACTAGTGTTTTTTTTATATAACCTAATGTTATTTCCGCCAATATTTTTAGGCATTACTTGTGAAAATAAAATTGTAAATATTATTAAAAACGTTTTTAATAAATGCGACAATTTGTATAATCCTAATCTCAAATAAAAAATAATTACACTTATTATTCCACACTTAGGAAAGAAATATATTTATTTAGAAAACTTATAAAATGTGGCTTATTTACACTTTTTTCAGGAGATGACAACCTCCCATTCGGAGCACGAAAGAACCAACAGTATGTGTTCATCTGTCAACTCTTTAGCTTCGGCGTGCACTCACAAAAGTCGGAAACTCTCTGCCGCGCCTCAAGACGGCTCGATACCCTGGTGTGGCTGCTGGGGGGCTGGGTGTGTGTGAATACAGTGAAGTGAAAAAAAACTTATTTAAATAAAGACTTAATAATATAAAATAAAACGAACAGTTTTAACGTTAAGGAAATAGTGATTTTATTGTATCTGTCAAAATGTCATTTTTAATAATATATAATTGCGTTCAATATGTTTATTATCTGTGGCAGCATAGCGATTTTTTGTGATTATTTGTCTGTCTGATTTATGTTTTTTTTATATTTTATTCAAATATTAAATATGACATTTCAATAGGTACGAAAGTATTATTAAAGTAATATCCTTTATTTATTGTGATATTTCATTCAATGTTTGCATTTCCTAGATAACTAGTTAATTTTTTTGTAAGTTAGCTAGAATAGTAATTTAAATACCTAGGGCAGACCCTGGCAATAGCCGGGATTAATGCCAGGAGGAAAAAGAAGAAGAGTAATTTAAATACCTACAGTTAACGTGAAGGAAATAAACACAATTCGTAAGTTACTCCGCCTCTTTAAGGATATCCCTTTTAAACCTCAAAAACAATCCTTTAATGATCTATCATAGTAAATAAAGTTTGTATTGAAATATGAAATAATAAGTTCAAATATACGTGAAAATACGTAGTATGAGTTTGGTCAAAATATTTAGAATGTCACATAATAGGTCCTGTCACCTGTGTGTATCGTTTCATAGGTTTTATAAAGCTATGTAAGGTTTAAATGTAAATAATGTAATACAGTGAAGTTCAGAATGAAAATGTAAAATAAATAATTCATTCATATTATGGATTATTTTTCTGTATGTTTTTTTTCTTGCAATTGTTATCCTACTCAAAAGCAACGTGGATATTCAACATTTCATTTCGTGTTTAAACAGTAGCAGATACATTTGTAGGTGGTGTAGATTATGGCATAAGGCTGCAAATATTGTGGGGCGCCAAATTTGCTTTATTGAATTAAAATTTTCAAAATCGACATAACAGTGTAGTGAATATAGAAGAAAATAAAACAAAATATTATTACATAGATGGTTATTTATTATAAAATATGACACATTCTTTTGAACTGTGTTTTACAGTTATTTGAGACGCACATAGCAAAATTGTTTGTACTGACACTTCAATTATTATTCGACCAACTTACACAATATTTTTTTTTTTCAAGACAGTCCTAAAAGTTTAAAATAACAACAAAAAGTAGTAAAATATTTTTATTTTCGCTTTTTGAATAGTAATTGAAGTATCAGAAAACGAAGCGTACATTGATTCTACTTTAGAACATTCGAGAACCTACCAAAACGAATGAGGGACGCGAAAACAAACTTAAAATCACATTGTATAGCAAATTCGTTCCAAAAAATGGCACATTAATAAAAAAAATCAGTTTAATATAAAACTGTTAAAAATCGCATTAAACAACAAATATATGGCTTTGAAAATAAAAAAATAAATAAATAACTCGAAATCAATCAATGTACAATATTTACATCGAATATTTATACGAAATGTATTTAAAAAAACAAAAAAGGGGACGTGGAGTTTTAGTGAGAAGCGAATATGTTTAGAAAAGGATAGTATAGATATACATAAATAGACAAGTTACTTGCATTTTTCCTTCCTAAATCATACAAAAAAATCATATACCTCTATTTTAATACATTTTTAAGGAAACTAATAAAAAATTAAAATCATTCATTTAAAACTTAAAAATCCGTTTAATTTTGTCATAAAAATTAAACAACTAAAAATATTTATTAATCATTTACAAATTCAAATAACTTGTCTACTAGATATATATTATATAATAAAGTAGGTTCAGTTATTTTTCCTTCCATTTGTAATATAAAGTAAAATATAAAAAATCCCGCATCATTCCTTATTGGACACGATCGTGTCTCTTTCCCGCGTGACATAAGAACAACGCGCGAGAAAGAGACCGCTATATTGTTCATAATGATAAAAACTTACGTAACACCTTATTTTACTTAACTCGAGACATCTAATATATTAAATACTTAATGATAGTTACATCGATTTCACATTTAAAACGCAAACATAATTATAGAAATTGCATTTCTTTCTATATATAAAAGCTTCGAGTAGGATACATTTTACATTATGCGAGTTTGAACCGAAATAGATTTTTAAAACATTGCACTGGATATAAAATTTATAATTTTAACTTAATTAATAATAATTAAAAGAAAAAAAGGAAGATCAACGTATAATTGAATATCATAAAAGAATCGAGTACATAAACGATGATATTGCAAAAAATTTAGTCACTACTTAAAATCTACAGAACTATTAAAACAATTTACTACATCGATTTGTTGAATTCATCATTAAAAATATATATAAACAAACTATACACTAAAAAATTTAAAATCATATTTAATCAGTTGACACAAAAAAATAATAATGACTAAATTTTTCGCCAATTCTCACAACAAATTAGGAAATATTTAGAAATAAATATACATATAAAAATATGTTTTTTTGTATATAAGAACATAATGTCTATCATCAGTCTATTAAAAACCACTTAATAGGCCATCCGCTTTATAAACGGACCTTAACTTCGCCTAAATATTTCAAAACTCTTAAAACTAAATACAATAAATGTGATGTGCATAGAAAAAAAAAACAAAATAAAAAAATATAATCCATTCTTGTTAATGTTAATTAAAAAAAGTCCGCTTTTAAATTAATGGACGTCAATATTATAAGCAACAAACAAAATTACATTGAGATCGATTTCCTCTAAACGTATGCGTGTATATAAGTAAATAATTGTTAATAATATATCAATTTGTTACAATAATTTAAACATCAAGCTACACTCAAAGGCAATCCATATATTATAAAAAAACCAAAATATTGGCCATTTAAACATAAATTGTAAATTATTTATTTAAAAATTTAATTTGGTATGTAAATAAAAAAATCAGTCTCGTACAAAATTGAAATACAATTCGAGCTGCTTTAAATTGGACAGAATAAAAAAATATTATTAAAAAAATAACGGGCAAGCCTGATAGGCCAAAAAAATAAGCGTTTTTGGCAAGAACTTTAAAAAAACAAATGTCGTAATCCGAGGACATACTCACCGTATTGTTGTTTTATTTTTTTGTATTGTCGAATAAAATAAAAAAAAACTTTCATACACAATTACCACAATAATTATATATATACGTATCCACTATATTACATTATAGATAATCCGAATAAATCGGCTGACGGAATGTGCACGGTGTTTCATACATACCGACTTACAATAAAAAATCCTCATTGATAAATATTTGTGCAGTTCTTATCTAATAGCGACTACGTTTTAAAATACTGATCCAAATTTAGTCAATACCCCCAAATTTAGTCCATTCATATAAAAAAGCGTTAAATACGGAAGCGACGCGGTCTAAGCATAATATGATATGACTTTTCCAAACTGTTTGCAGTCAAAAAATATGTTTAACCGACTTCTATTAACAGTTAGCATTAACATCAACTTTCAATACACGAACTGTTAAATATTGTTATATAAAAATGGGCCGAATATAACAATTGTAACATAAATTTTGTGACAGCAACAATCTCTCATACAATATAATCAATAATGACGTCGTCACATGTCAAAAATCTGCCATCTTGTATAGTATTTTATTATATGTTAGATTTTACTGTTTAAGTCCAAAATATTATATACTCGTTAGGAAGTCGGTTAAGGTGACCGCGGTACGATATCGAGACGCACTATCACTGGAACGGTATAACCTTATAGTCCACGACGTGTCACACGTCGTCCATCACAAATGCTACATGCATTGTGGGTTCCTACAAGGGAATATAATATATATTTACAAAAATGTTTAGTTAAGAAATAATAATTTAAATATGTTAAATTGTATATTAACTATTGATTAATTAACTAAGAATACAAAAATTATAGCATTTCTAACTTTTGACTTTCATATTTGGGCTAGACTTTTATACATTTTTAGATGAAAATTACATTTTCATTTTTATAATATCTATATACAATATATATAAAAGGGACAGAAATTCTACCTCGCTACGAATTCTTGTTTTACGCAATATGACAATAAAATAGAACTTAATGTCAAGATATTCAATCTATATGTAAAAGATACCCAAAAAAAATTTAAGGATCCTGCTGTCTTTTGACCTTGAGTCCAGATGTTTATAAATACTCACCCATTGCCCTCACACCATAACAAACGCCTCCTGCCCTCTAAACAGGAAGGGGTGCTGGTCTATCATGGTCTGCACAATGTCCTCCAGGTAGGGGCGGGTCATCTCGAAGCGGCCCATGTCCGAGAACTGCACGGGCAGAAGTGTGGGCCACCAGCAGATGGCGAGGTTCTTGCTGTCCATTGAGTTCAATTTCGAATTGTCTGCCACTCTGTAGAACAATGTTGTGTTGTTTTTGAAAAGACAAAAATATATATTTAAATGTAAAAATATATTAAAATGAATGCCACACAGATGGCAATGCGTCGTCATGAAAGTTTGATCATTATGTAAACAGTTTTATATATATATATTAACTTAAATATATTTAACTATAATTAACAAAAGTCAGAGCAACTGAGAAAAAAGATTTGTAAAGTTTAATTGGGATAAAAAGAGGGATAATATAATTAAGACATAATTAATAATAGCTATTAGCTATTATTAATTATGTCTCAATTATTTTCTATTTCAAACCAAAAGAAGTTTAGTATTTTAAAATGAGCTAGCATAGTGTTTTTGTTAGTTTTTGATCAATAAATAATGTTGCTTGATGTTTATGAAACTCATAAAAAGATATAATCGCTTGCAATAGTCCTATATGTTCATGAACTACAGAAACCTCTTAAACCAAAATCAATGACTATTAAATAAAAAAAATTAGATACACAAGTTTAGTAGATCAGGCAACACAAGCAACCATAAAGAGGTGCAGTACCTGGCGAAATGGTGCAGCAGATAGTCCAGAGTGGCGCGCGCAGGCGGCGTGAGCGCGGACGCGAGCAGCGCCCGCAGCGCCAGCAGCCGCCAGCTGCGGTCCTTCAGCTCCACGCCACCCGCTATGCACCCGCGCATCGCTGCAACGTGGGGATTAGTTAAATCGTGTAATAATTAAAAAAAAATTACCTCAACTTTTCACCGGGAATGTGTTAACGTGTTGTGAGTTTGGAGTCGAATTAACAAGAGCGGCATTTACTTTCATATACTCAAATAAATAATAACATTAAACAAACATACCAGCAATGTCTTCCAACTGCGCCATACTGGTCTCGTCCAACAAAGGAGGTAGTTTCTTAGAGAAGAAATCCTTGAGAGCGGTCGCTACTGCATTCACTGGGATATCTAGTGACTCTAAATCTATGTTGGGATCTGGAAATTAATTAAATAAATATAACTTATAGTAAAATTTATTAAGTGTTAAAAATCGAAAGAGATTATCAATTCCACTGTTTTTTTTTCGCTTTTCATGCATTTTCAGGAATTTTGGCTGAAGGAACCGATTGAACCGATCTTAAATATTCTTGATTGTTTAGAAGATAATCAGTTATTGAATTTCTCTATAATATGGGTATTTGTTTGATATTCTATTTTTTGGCGAAATCTCTATCTTTGCATATTTTTACTGGAAAAATATTCCTTTTACAAAAGTCGGTTGAAAATTTCCTTTTTTTTTTATCTTCCCTTTGTTTACCGCATATAACAGATTAAATAGAGGAAATTTAGTTTTAAGATCCTTTCCCATTTTACACAGATTTTTTTACATATTACATATTAAGCGGCAGAACTCAACACCGCGCTTTGTATTGTTACCAGAGCGAGGAAATAAAAAATAATAAATAATTAATTCCGAATCGAAGCCACAGCTATCTTGTTTACATCATCATATGTAACAAAAGTTGTATATTACATACCATCATAAAACTTGCTAAACAACATATCGACGTGCGCTCGGTTGCCGGGCACTCGGTACAGTCCCTCAGAGGCGAGACCTTCGTGCTCTATGAACTCTATACACTTCTCCACGAAAAGAGGAACGCCGTGGGGACCCTGAAGTAGATTAAATTGTTATTATTGGTTTTAGTGTCTTGAGTATATCCGACATATATAAGGATAGGCCTCTAAAGTTTTTACTATGAATAGAAAGACAATATACATTTATTTTAAATACCTGAGGTCCCCAATTCTGTATCGAATTTGTATTTTGCAATTGAGATGAGTTCTTCTTGTCTTTACTCTTTGAGAATTCCTATGACATATAATATTTTTTATTAAAAGTACAATACTTCACATTTTGCATAGTATCTGTTGGAATAACATTTTGTTGAAGCCGTATTTGCTCTTTTACTTATTTAAGTAACAGTTAAATAAGTTGACGTAGCTTGATAACAACTTATAGCTTAGTGACCAACCAAACGTGACGTCATCACTTAGTGTAAGATCACATATTCAACAATTTTAAATAGAACATAGAGAGATATAGAAATTATTAACATAAAATTAGCAATATTGAAAATATAAATTTGTTCATATAAATTTCAAAAAATCCACCCCAAGAAATAATCCACTCTACAACCGTTAATGTGTCATTAGTCACTATCCAAGTCTAAAAGGTACCTTATGTCGTCTATCATGTTTCCCGAACGCCTGCCTCCGCCGCGAGTCCGCAGCCGACGAAGATGAGTTGTCTTGAGCGGACGACGGGTATTCACCGGATAGCATCTGAATATTCAAAATAAATTCAAATATTTCTTGTTTTCTGATTACTGTATTACAGTTTACAGTCGCACGCTTATGCTCCACAAGTGGCCTCAACTTTATTTTTTAACTTTTTAACTTTAAATAAATTAACTTTTTACCCGAGGAAATGAAATATTTAATTTCCTCGAGAAAGATCCTCGCGTCAAAACACTCTGTTTCAATTAATTTTCGAGTAATTGAGTGTTTTGAATACCTTGTTGAATATAAAATAGCATTTGAATAAATTCATAATATTCTTTATAAAGGATAGAGTGTGAAGGTACATAAACACAAACAGAACAAAAAAATATTTTCCCTTAGATCAATCACTTTAGATCTTGCAAAATAAATATTAAGGGTACAAAAGACTTAAAAAATCATTTTACGATACACATTATTTAAAAAAAAGAAACAAAATAAATTATTAATATAACCTTATGAGTGGGTTCATGATGAGGGGGCGGTGGCAGAGGTCGAGGTCTTCGCGTCTCTCCGTCAGAACTGCCTTCGCTCGAATCACTCGCAGCTGGTAGAATGAAATAATTATTAATTATACGTAACAAAATAACTTATAAACCTGGTAAAAGAAATCGAAATACTGAAATTGGAACACTGACTACAGTTACAATGGGTTACGTCGAGACAGTAAACATATCATTCAAACAGATATAACATAGCGTTCAAACCAGTAGTTCTTGAGATTGGTTATATCAAACCAATTCTTCAGCTTTATAAGTCAATAGAAACTGTTAGTACAGTACCTTTATCCTCCTGTGTCCTTGCCCTGTAGCCAGTTGGCAATTCTGGTGGTCCCACAAACATGCCCAACTTGGGTACTCTTGGACTTTGTACTGCTACTAGATTACCTAACGATCTGCAATAAAAAAACGATATGAAGTTAAGTATAAGTTTTTTTTTAAGTATAAGAAAGTAAAGCTTAAAGTTGTTTTAAGTCATTCAAGTCCAAATACAATTTTCTACATAAAAAAATATATACACAATATTCGTAATTGATTTTGTTACACCACATTATGATGTCTCAAGTGGAATCATATTTTTGTATAAAATAGCTTTATATACCAGGGGTTCCCAACCTGTGCGCCGCGGCGCCCTAGTGCGCCATAGAAAGTAAAAAGGGGCGCCGTGAGTTGTTCCTAAATCTGAAATTGGAAATCTCAAAATCTCTTGAGAAACTGTGCGGAGACTACCAAGCTCAACCGTCACATTGAATTGACTAAGAACTGTCGCACTTTATTATTTTTGTCTTAATTGTAATTTTCTCATTTAAATAAATAAGACTCAATTTCATATTGTGGATGTCTTATTTTTTGATCCTATTTGGGTGTAGGTTTATCTATTTCTTTCGACTGTTTCTTTTTCTAATAACGAACTAGCTTGGGTAGAGCGCCGTCAAAAAATACCAAACTTGTAACTGCGCCGCGAGATGAAAAAGGTTGGGAACCCCTGTTATAAACTGTAATAATTACTAAACAACGATGGGGAAAACATTTTTCCTTCGCGTTTTCGTTTCTAACATCAAATACATTAATCATATATAACTTCGAAGTGCACACCTTTGTAACTATTTAAGCTATCAATTAAATTTATCGAATAATAAACTGTACCGTTTTTTATAATGGCGAGGTGCGTGGTGCGCGTGATGAGCATGTCTGCGTCGTACGTGAGCTCGCGCACCGCCCGATGCCTCACTGGAACCTGAACTGTCCGTTTCTGAGAACGCTGAAAATAATAATTATAATATTATATTACAATTTATAAGTAACATATTATGTTACTTGAAAATCCTAATAATTAATGATGTTATCTACATTAGTAAACTATTAATATGTATTATACTTGAAAGAATGAAATCTAACTAATACAAAAATCTTATTAATATGTAAAATAAAGCTTTGTAAAATTAAAAAAGTAAAAAAATGTAAAGCATCAGTTATTAAACATATAAACAAAATAACCAGTCACCTCTAGGAACTCTGTTAAATGTTTTCTTTTTATTTGCAATCGAGTGTGTTTGATCAATTAGTAATTCTCATTATATTCACTACCACCACAAGCTATATTTTCATTATTTAGAAATATTTTCATCATTTTATTTAGTATTAATGAACGAAATTCAATATATTTTTCTATATTATACAGGGTGGAAGAGGCAGCGCTTCTATAATTGAAACTGCATAGAGGGTAAAATATTTCAAACCCAGAATTAAAAAAAATAATCAAGGCACCTCAACGGTTTGGACGTAGGATTTTTATTTCATTTCACGATTTTTATCCATACCTGTATTTTGTGTCACGCAAACATACGTATGCGACGTTGCCGCTTTGACAGGTAAGTGTGTGCGTGCCTATGTTATACTTTACAAATGGCGTTTTATTTTAAAACGATAATTTTATTATTTATTTTGTTTGAAAAAAAAACTTTTTCATTTTTCAGAATTATTTTTTTTCCGAATTATTTTAGGCTTTTATAGAGTACTTAAAACTGTGGTTTCATTTAAAGTGGCGCTGACAATTCCACCCTGTATATCACAAAAAATTTGATAAACACACTAAATAACTGCTAAATAATTGTAAAAAATGCAAAATTAAATATAATATTTATTAACTTACACGGCTGGTGTAAAGGTGCTTTCTCGTGTCTTCTATGTCTCCGCAATCTCGTCATAGATGGCGCTTCCATGTATTCATTGGTTTCTTTTATCTGTACACAAAAAAACATGTTATTTAATAAAGAAACTCACCATTATTTCACAAACATATATTTTTTATTTTAAAACACTAGACTTCTTCAGCGTAACTTCTTTACTTTTTATTTTCGCTATAATATAATATTTTTCTTGTTTTCTTTTAACATTACCAAATTTAAGGGAACCCCGTTTAATTACTATAAGCTACTTAATCTATTTTTTTATTAACACTATTTTATATATGTATGTTTTTGCAGGTTTATTTTAGCACTACTTTAAATTAAATATATATAAATATGTCAGCGACTTTCATATGTATTGGGTAATTGGTTCACCATGTGGGATATATAATGTTTTAATTGACTTAAACATCATTATTATCTTAAAAACTACAAATAAAATTTAACCTTACTTGAAATAACAACAATTACGCTACATAATGTGTCAATAACATTAATTTCTTTGAAACATTTTTTTACTTATAAAACACAAACTACTTTATTATTTTTAAACAACATTCAAAATACTGTATTACTAAATATACATACTTGTGCATACTGTGCGTCGAGTTCAGTTTCAGAGCTGACGCCGGAGGGATGGTGGTGTCCCGCCTGGCTCGAGTGCGACCAGCCGGACCGCTGCGACTGGGTACAACACGTTATATTGAAAAATATTTTTTAATAATAATATATATTTTAAAAAGGGTTTATCAATTATATATTTTGTTATACATAGGAATTGTTCAAAGTAAATTGTTTAATTTAAAAAATATATTAGAAGGAATACTATTAACGGACGTCTTGGTGCGGGGGCACAAAGTTGCGACTGTAAGGGTTGTGAGTTCGATTCCCACTCGGGAGAATGAAATATATAATATTTTAATTTTTTCGCTCTTTCAATGCCTCCAGTTTCTGTGGAATTCAGTGGAAAGTGGGGAATGAAAGTGTAAAGCTAAAAAAAAAGAAAAAGGATAAAATATTTTATAATCACTATAAAAAAATATTTCTCGAGCACGCATATAACACGAACACAGCACGATAAAACAGAACATTTCACACCCGATTTAGAGACATCACGTGTTGAGTGGCAAAATTCGACGCCATTTGTTATTTTATGACTATTTCTTTTATAAATAGAGTGTTATAAATACAGTGTAAACTCCATGTAACGTCACTCGATTTAACGACAAACTCTCTAAAGCGTCGAAATCAATTGGCTTTGGTTGGTTTAGTTTGTATTCCATATAATGATACACTCTACATAGCATCACACCCACTCTCAATAACGACAACACTGCGCATCTGTGTACGTTCTTTTGTCGCTTTATTATCCTAGCCCGCAATAAACCTTTACTGTCGGCATCATGCATACGGAATTTTCTAAGAAATTCGTTCTTTTGTTTACAAATTGGGATTGAAGGGTTGGAATTGGGATTGGGAGGGAAAAATCCGCGCTGTTTTAAGAACATTAAAAAATTGCCAGTGACGTATAAAGCTAATAAATCAGCTTGGATGACCAGTCAACTTTTTGAAGAAGAAGTGCGAAGGTGGGACGCAGAATTAAAGGGACGAAAAATTTTACTTCTTGTTGACAACTGCCCTGCCCATCCGTTTATATCAAATCTTCAAAACATAGAGTTGGCATTTCTTCCTCCAAATACGACTAGTATCTTACAGCCAATGGACCAGAGTGTGATTAAAAGCCTCAAGGGTCACTACAGAAGGAAATTATTGATGGAGCTAGTCGAATCTGAAGGTAAAACTTCTGTTAATATGCTGCATGCAGTAAATTTTTTATCTAAAGCCTGGGAAGAAGTGACACCTACAACTATACAGCACTCTTTTCGACATGCTGGACTTTGTATCAATTCTACGAATGATGACGTGGAAACAGAACCTGAGTTTGATAGCGACGACGACCTTCCATTAACTGAGTGGATTCAACAGGTCAACATGGCAGGAAATACGGTAAATTTTCAAACCTACATCGAAGTAGACAACTGCCTGCTTACAACGGCTTCACTCACAGACACAGAAATTTTAGATTCAGTGAGAAAAACTGAGGATCAAGAACAAGGAGATGAAGAAGATGAGACGGATGAGCTTAAGCCTCCACCGAGCATTGAAGAAGCTCTGAAAGCAGCTAAATTATTGGAAAATTACTTCCTTTATCACCAAAATGCCTCAATATCACAAGATATGGATAAAATAATTAAAAACATACAACAAAATTACTGGTGCAGCAAAAGACGTCAGACAAAAATAACAGAATATACGCAATAGCGTTCAAATAAGATTCTTTTATACGGTATAACTACTAACACCAGACTGAAATAAACTTTTTCTTTTTCTAATTCTGATTTTTCTTCTCTCCATTTAACGACCACTCTCTATAACGCCATAAAATGCACAGTCCCTTCAGTGTCGTTATATAGAGTTTACACTGTATATATGACTAATACTAAAATGTACGTACCTTTCTCTCTCTATGTTGCGGTGGCCCAATGGTGATATGTTGGAGGGCATCACTAACCATTGTATAGTTATTCATGTCTAGTTTACCAGGTTGCTACAACAAAATTAATAAAAATAAAATATACTACTTCTTATAAATATGTAAAATTTACTTTAAATATAAACATTTTTTATATGCATATAATATTAATTATAAAGGATAAAACAAGCTGGAGAAAAACAATATTAGGTCCTGCCGCTTCACATACAGAACATTAAAAAAATCCTGAAGATCGACGTCCATCTTAAAACTAAATGATATAATAAATATGACTAATCTATAAATAATCTTAAATTAAAAATACATTTTTAAATCAAAAATTATTTTCATAGTGCGCAGTATCATGCTAGTAAAATATTTCATTTGGTATTCCAATTCAATTCAGTATAAAAAGTATGCAATGCGACATTTTGGTGGAAGCAATTTTGGTTCATTTTTTTTCAAATTTCATGTACTACAATGGTAGAGATCCAATAGGAGTTTATACAAAAATATGTACTATTCATCAAGACTATGGAAGTCATGATATTTAGTTTGCAAGTTTTAACAAGCAATAACTAACCAGTAATAAGTAAAATAAAAGGTTATAACAAAGTTACCTTAAGAGTTTGCGAGTGTCTTAATCTCTGATGATGAGGAGGCGGTGGTCTCGCTCGACCGGTTGTAAACGCTCGTTGACCGTAACTGGGCTGCCATAGACCACCACCATCTGTTTAAAAATATAAAAATAATATGTAAATGATATAGTAGTAAGTTTAAAAGTATATTATATAAGGATATCTAAATAATTACATAATTAAAACCAGCTATTAATTCCATGCTTTGGTCTCTTCAAATTGAATAAAATTAAACTCACAAGCCTTAATCAAATCTAACGAATAACCTAAATATTAAAAGAATGCCTTCATTTACATATTAAATCTATGATAAGAAAAATATAAAACAAATTACTAATCCTATTAATATTGGAGCGAAGATGATATTATTGCAAAAAAATGCATACACAGTTCAATAGAAAAATTCTCAACTAACTACTACCACAATGTTTTTTCTAAAGGGCCTGAATTTTATGGTCAATACATATTTATTATAATTTAAATAGCTAAGTTCAGCTTTATTACCAGCCATTCCGGCACATCAATAATCTAATAATTTTATAAAAATTATACAATGTAAATATTTGTCTATATTTCATGTTTATAATTTACCACATTCACTTCCAAACTAATCTACATAATGTAAAATAAGTCATGCAAAAAAATTTGAATACAACTACCCACATTTTGCTTGAAAACAAGTTTTTATGCCTATTGATAAAGAAAAATCTAAAAGAGTAATTAAATAATATTTTTTGGACACTATATAATGTACAATTGCCCTAACCCATTTTGAAGTTTTCTACTATACTATTAAACTTAAAAATGGGTTGCTATAGTTATAATAATATTTAATACAACATAGAAAATGAAAATTATCACACATATATTACAACATATGCAAATATTAGAAGAAAATGAATAATTGAAGATGTAAATTATTCAAACATTACATGTAGTCTGAATTTTATTGATCTTCTAGAGCATAAAATGTGGATAGCTGAACAGAAATTACCAATATTATAAAATCTATATAAAAAATAACAAAATAAGGCATTCGAACGAACACACTGACAAGAACAAAATATCTATATCATCACCTACAAGTATGAATAGTGAGGTCGACGAGTTATGGCCTCCCTAAAGTTAGGGTAAGTTAGAGAGAATCTTTGCATTGTGCACTCGGGAAGAAAATAATAAAATATAATTAAAATCCTAAAATGAAATCTACGGATACATCTAACGCTAACTTCAGGGCGGCCACAACTCGTTGACCGTACCGTATATCTATATATCTACACTGTGTCAGATAAAGTAAAGGTAACATGCAGTCACCTGACTCGTGGGTGCTCAGCGAATCCTCCGAGCAGTTCAGATCAGCTGCGTTCAAATTATTTTTTTTTATTTACGTACGCTTTTTTATACACATATTACTTATATAATATAATATATTATCATTTTACTGTAAACATATAAATATCTTAATTATGTATTAGATTCTATATAAATAATTACGAATATCTTGATGTGTTATAATTTTGTAATAATATTAATTTAAAAAAAGTTATTAAAGTTATTGACACTTTTGTTATATATATAATATATCACACGAAGAAAAGAAGTAAAATACTTTTTAGAAAACGTATAAAAAAATTGAAAGTAGCGGTATTTGAACCCACGCCTCTTGGAAACCGTCAACGTAATTATTTATTGGACGAAGGCGCAAGTTGAAATCCTGCGACGTTCAAATTAATATAAATAAAGTATTTTTGATAACTTTTTTTTTCTCTAAACTAAAATACAGATTGAATATGAATAATATCAATAATTTCACATTTTCCTTATTATAATAATAGATACAATATTATGTTATATCACGTATGTATATTTTATTCTATGTATTTTTATTTCACATAATATTAAAAAATATATATTTACAAGAGTGACTTACGTGACAAGTCCGCATGCATTCTGTGATCAGGCGGTGCGGGTTCCGGCGGCGTGCTCGGTGGCGGGTATACGCTAAAACCTAAAAACATATAAATTATTAAAATTAAAAAAAAATATTAAGCTAATACTGTTATGTGTTTGTAACTCTGCATATGTCTAAGGACCTAATACCTGACCTAATGTGAAGCTAAATAAATTATAAAAGAGTAGGATATGATACTTTAACAACGGATTTCAGTGAACAGAATTTCGTAAAATATAATACTCATCATAAAATTAACAATAAAAAAATACCTTTTAAGAAACTTCTATTTTTGGAATTGTTCATAGTGTCGCTGTACTCGGAGTCGATGTCGGCGCGCGAATCCGGTCCAATGAGGAGGTCCAGCGAATTAGTAAGTTTATGCTCCATTCTACAAAATATACAATCATTTTATTATACTAATTTTATTTAATTTTATTACTGAAATCGAACAACAATCTCAATTATGACGCTAATCTCAGATGCTATACCATGTAGTGTGTAACGACAGCCTTATAAAATATATAAAAAAACCATTTACACTTACTTATGATCCAAATGGTAAGAATGAAGGCGCGGAGGGGGAGCAGGTCTGGCCGCAGCCACGTCGGGGAGGTTGTGGGGGTTCAGGGGGTTGTGGCGGGGAGGGGCCTCGAGGCGGAACGCGCGTTCGATCTCGCCCTTGCGCTCCCACACTTCCTTGAAGAATGGCGTATAGAATGCCGCTGTTGGTAGAAATTAAAAAAATATTTATAGCATTTTACACTGTAAACTTCATGAATCTTTCTAAATTCTAAATCTTCCTATATGTAAAAAA
This sequence comes from Heliconius numata, assembly GCA_016802625.1. Taxonomy (NCBI): domain Eukaryota; kingdom Metazoa; phylum Arthropoda; class Insecta; order Lepidoptera; family Nymphalidae; genus Heliconius; species Heliconius numata. Next base: position 1,989,371 of record JAEBDU010000010.1, on the reverse strand, counting down.
TAAAAAAATCTACTTACATTTATTTTCAGCACTACACGTGTAAGTAGTAAAGTGCGCTCCAAGTCTATCTGCGGTCGCATTCCCTTCAGTGATAAGGGCGTGTCCCACATCGGTGCCGAAGAAGGCGTTGGCCGCTGAACCACCACCGTCGGAGACCGCCACCATTTGTATTGGCAAATTGGGGATGTTCATTGAAAATGCACTAGGAACAATGCACGATTCATATCAGTAAATTTAAAAACATGAAGTACTGTATAGTCGACAAGTCGTGGCCACCCTGAAGTTAGGCTTTTTGAACTATTCTGCATTGTTACTAAGGAAGAAAAAATCAAGAAGTAAGAAAGTTCTAAAAACAAATCTATGTGTAGCTAACTTAAGGGAGGCCACAGCTCGTCAACCGTACTATAATCTAAACACTCTTTAAGATTACTACAAATTCTCAGACTCTCGTTTACAGGATAACCATATTTATACTTAATTTTCGACCAATAAAGCATCAGTCACCACTCATACTTAGATAAATTCTTAGTAAATACAATGTTAAAAAACTATACAGATATTAATACTTACTTAAGTGTAGCTAAACTTGCTTTCCGTTTAGCCGAGTATATCAGAATGAAGCCATGTATAAGCTCTTCTCTAAATTGACTAGCGCCATGGAAGCTAGAAATAATTACCTGAAACAAATTAACATTTATTTAGCTTTTAGCACATAACATCGCTAAGCAAAAGGAAGCTAGTGTTAAAACATTCCGTTTGCCATTTATCGCAAGATGTTTAAAGTGAAATCCGCGAGGATATAATTATGGTTGTTGTTGCATAGTCCATTCATCAAGGAAGGCTAAAGGCTATTACATGACGTTAAGCGATTTAATGTTTCACTGCACCATCAGTCAGAGTTACCTCGGCCACTTAGACTTGTATTATAAATCGGTCTCAAGTCTGAGATTGAGATGCCATTTTAATTTATAGATATAATAATTTATTAATGAAAAAGGCATCTCAAGATCGATCTCATCTTTGAGTAGTTTATGAATACGGGCTTTACGGGCATGTGTCCTATATAACTCATAATTATTTCCATTGGACCACGGGTGCGAAGCCTGGTTAATAAATTAAAAGTATAAGCTAAACCATTAAAAATATATTAAAATTCACATTACATATTTAATAGAAACACGCATACTGACTTCAACTTTCCGCTTGGAGTCCCCCAGGAAGGTCTCAATAAGTATAGATCGGTCGCCGGTGAGGAAGCAGGCTCGGTGCAACAGTAGCGGCGACAACACTCGCTCCGGCGAGTATGGATCGTCGCAGAACATGCACACCATTATGCTGGAATTAAAATATGCTTTTATATTTTCTAGAGTGTAAAAGTTCAGAAATTTCAGAAACCACAACGGCCACGCCTCGCCGACCGTACCATTATAATAAGTTATACGCAAAGTAAAATTTAGCAACATTAAAATATTCTATCACTCACCGTATATCAGCATCGAAGCAAACAATAAGATCTTTATACAGATGCGCGTAGCTGGCCTTCTCTCTGTTGGCTCGGATCAGTTCCTGTATGGCGTCCGCTGTTAACGCTTCAGTACCGAGCTCGTTTACTGATGCCTCCATATAGGAACAGTGGAGACTGAAGAAGAATTATTTATTTATTTATTACATAGAAAACAACAGCATATTATTAATTACAAACAAGCAAAAACTTGTAAAAAAAATAAACCCAATTACAGTATTCCACTTACAAGTATTATATTAAGTACAGAACTATACACCAATTGAATATTTATTATTAACTAACAATGGAAGAAAAAATAAGGAAAGAGAATAATATTTCGTCATAAAAACATTTTTTTACATATTTATTACCAAAATTCAACTAGGTTTCATTTTTATCTTCATATGTTTCAAAAGAATTCAATTCGATTCGATTAGAAATCGATTTTGGAAGGAGAATATTATGCTCAGTTTGTACTCAACTGTAATAATATAGCTACAGAATATTTTTAAAAAAGAATATAACTATCAATCAGAATACTGACTTGTCAGCGAGATTTTGTCCTTCCTCTTGCAGTCGAGCCAGTTCCTTCTTATCCATACCCTCATCCTGGACGAACATTACTACTAGAGGCAAACCCTGTACAAATAATAAATAAAATATTAATTTAAAATTATATTTATACAGGTTAGTATAATATCCAAATCCCTTATATTAATAGCTACACTAGTCGTGTTTACAAAAAACATACTCCAAAGGGTTTGTATTGTGTGTGCTTAGAATTTTTTTCATTTTATTACACAAAGCAGAGTAAGCAGAGAAAACCTTAAAAAAGTGTAAGATATTCTAGTTTGCCAGAAGCTTGTATGGAAATCGAATCTACAACCACTGCGTTTACAGTCAGAATTAGTTCCACTTCTAAGATGGTTGATGCTTAAATAAAATTTTGATATATATCAATAAATTAAAATATAATTTTGTTCAAATTTAAGCTGATAATAAAAATAAATGAACCTGAAATGGTAGCTTATCCTCTTGCTCGAGACTAGATAATAGAGTTTTCTCAGCACAACCTCGTATATATTCGAAAGACTCTTGATCTTGATAAACACAGAAATAACCTATAAGAACAAATTATATTATTATTATTGTTATTGCCATTCTTTATATATTAAATATATTTTTTATTGAAATATTTTCTCTATAACATTTACTCATAGTAAAAAAATATTTTAAATATTGCAACACAATTCTGTACAGCAACAACAATGTTAAAAATACTACTATTAATAAAATAAAAACTTTTCGTAATAATTACCAACATTCATTTCGACTTTCAGTAACAAACGTTTTTAACTCATGGCGTAGGAACAAAAGCCGATTTTATTAAAACAATTTTATTGCCACAGTTCATCACTACATTGTTACAATTCCCGGATTTAATGCCAACAGCAGGGAAAGTCGTGCGAAGACTTAATTAGCTTAATCTAAAAACAAAATACAACAATAATAGCTCACCATTAGGTGCAAAGTCCCGTGGCGGGTCGGCGGCGAAGTCGTCCGTCCTGAGGCGATGCTCGACGCGCCACGCTGTGCCGCCCACTGCCACGCGCCGTTCGCCGTCGCAGCCCGCCGTCAGGCGCTTACCGAACTCGCCAGCGACGCCCTCCACCTGGGCGTAGTAATAATTATAGATTAGCGAAGCTAGCTAGTTTGAGACTAGTTAATTAGGGTATTATAAACATTTTCTAAAAGTATCAATATTTGATCCCAATGGTACAGTACAGTCAACCAGTAGTGGCCGCCCTAAAGTTAGGATTTTGAACTTATGCGCATTTATTTTTTTAAGAAAAATGCTAAAATCAAATCTGCGCGGCCACCTACAGTAAGCATCAGAAACCACAACCCGTTTGTTGGCCGTACTGAACGTTTAGACTACGGTAGACGATTCTGGTATAAATGTTAGACATAATGTATTTACTCTTTACACTGGTACAGTTTTATGTATTATTTTATATTTTATGTTTAAATATTTTAAAATTTTCTTCTTCAATTCATCGCAAGCATATACAATGTTTACACATTTTTTTACTGTTTTACTATATCAAATTAAGATAATAAAACGTACATACCCCAAGTATAATTAGATTTATCTGTGAGGAGTCAGTAGTGAGCGCCCACGGCGCCGCCGGCGGCCCCGCTTGGCACTGAGACTCGCTGGACGAGGTCAGTGATCTGGTACAAATGTTACAACTATTTCAATATCACTAATATAAAATTTGACAGCTTAAAGTATTCGAGCCCATTTGACTACACGCGCAACGGTTGTAGGTTTTTTGATTCCCACGGGGTCAAATCAATTTTTATTTTTAGTTTTCTCATGTCGTTGAGTTCCGCCAATCTAGTCACATTGTGGGAATGATTACATAAAAAAGCTCTAGTTCCAATCATTTATGTATTAGTTTATTAATTAGTTATTATTGTTATTAATTAGTCATTTCAGCTTTACGGTGTATCCCGCGTACAGCAAGATGACGTAACTAGTGTTGAAACACTCCATTCCATACTTTTCAACCAAATTAGTGAGAACTTACGTGGCGGAACTCATCGTCAACGTAACTGTAACTAATTAAAAAAATATTCGCGATATATTTCATATTTTGTACATGTACATTATACATACCCAACTCTAGTATTGAGTATGACAGGTAAAGTCGCGTCTAAGCAGTTAGCACCGGCGGGGCAGTGTTCACGCATAGGACAATGCACAAAACCAAGATGCTGGAAAAGCATTAGTTTCCTGTCTTGCTCCATACGATCCAGCATTTTATACCTGTTGAGAAAAATAAAACAAAAAAATAGAGCATTCCTTTGAGACATGACATATTAAATTAGGATCCATACCATTAAAATTTATTAAAGTTAATATATTAAACGTCAATGATATTTGAATACAGTTTGAACAAATAACCTTCGTAAAATATATGATCATATTTTCATAACATCAAAAGATTATACTTATAAAAACATCTCTGTCTCATTAACAGAAATCCAGTTTTTTTAAGTATATCTCTTTACCAGATAATAAATTGCAATAGAGACACCTTAAAGTTTAACTTGAATTAAAATTTAATTAACCACAGGTCAATTATATATTGCATTATGCAAGACTATCAAATATTAAGTAATAAAATATTATAATACGTACTGTATTTCAGAATTCTTTATTTACCTAAAATCATCTTGCAACACATCCGTAATCTCCTTTATATCTTCTTGAGTGATGGTCCCGGTGGGCGATATTCTCTTGAAGTGATAGAACAAATCCGCATGTTCTAGTAACAGTTCCTAAAAAATATATATTTATTGAAAAATATAACAAATCTTCAGTAACTTATATAAAAAATCTTCATTGATTTATTTCAACATTCACCTGCAAATTATGCTTAGCCCGCCTCTGTATCTCCCTCTGGTGCTCATCGTACACCCGTTGCTGCTGCTCCTCCGTCAGGGCCTCGTAGCACTCCCTGCCCATGAGGAGGACCCTCACTTCCGACAACTGCTTACCGGGCGTCACGTAACCTGTCTCTTCTAGCAGACGTTTGAATTGTTGACACCATCTGGAAATTTGTAAATATTTGCAAATTAATAATAATAAACGCGACGGTTGTAATTTCGCATTCGCGGGGGAACGAATTGTTCTCATTTACTTCAGTTTTGTAACAAGACAAGCCGAGTTTTTGAGTTCCGCCACTAGATAATAGTCATGTTCCATTAAGCATGTTATCCTCTAAACAAGGAAAAATCAAGAACAGAGGAAGACTTATAAATGTTCTATTATATGAAGGAAATATAAATAAAACAGTAAAATCTAAATAATTTTTCTTCAATTATTTCTAAAATTCTTATTAACACAACTAATGGTTTACTTATATAATAAAAACAATGATATTTTTGTAATTATATTAAATGTATTATAAGCATTACTTACTCATAATTTCGTTGTTTCTCTTGTGCTTCGTGAAGATAAGTCTTAAATATGGCAGCCGCTTCGTTGGTTTCCAGAATTTCGTACGGTATTTTCTGTGATTGACCCAGTGTCTGGGGAATTATTTTACATTGAATTAAAACACATTTACATTCACATCCAGTAATATACGAGTTCATATGTAAGGGCTAATTTTTTATTGATCGCTACAACACGTATCCAGGGTGAGGGAGGTTTCCGTTCAGGCATGCCATGGGAATGCTTCCCCCTGCACCACTACGGCCTCAACTAAAATGTAGGTACTACCTGATACCGCGCACGGTCGCCCACGCGCAGCGTGCTGTCGTCGGCGGGCGCGTCGGCGTCAGAGGCGGAGGAGCGCGAGGGCGGCGAGGGCGCGCGCGCACTGAAGTACACGCCGAAATCGCGATGTGCACGCAGCTGCGCCACCACCGCGCACCAGTCGCTGTATTGACATTTATTTTATTTTATTTTTTTATTCTTTATAAAATTATTTAAACAATATGGTAGAAGGAACTTATTAAAACACTCCGATCCTCACTTTCCGCCGAATTTTTCGAGGCATTACTTGCATTATAAATAAAGTATACCGATTAAAGGTATTCCAGGAAGATCCTATTGGTTTTCAAATACATTTCATAGCTACATTATAATAGTGTACAAATCGTATTTATAAGAGGTTAATATCACTTTAACAAAGCGCGTGCTAGGTCCTATCTTCATGTCCCAAGATAAAATCTTTTGCTTTTGGATAGGACTTTTTCGATTTTTTTTTCCTTACACCTCTGATCGGCGCGAAAATAAGACACAATGAACAATCGTATAAAAATGACATATTCCAAATTTAAAAGTAATATTTTGTTTATTTATTGCGAGACTATGTATAAAACAGTCAAAATATCATACTTTGCTTGTAAATCATCTGTGGGCAACTGCATTCTGGCCAACACTTGCGGCAACTTGGCAAGTTGCTTGCGAAGCTTCTTTGCTGAACGCTCCTCTTTCAATCTCTTTATATGACGTCGGAATACCACCTGTTTAACATAAATTATTATATAAAAAAAAACAAATTGTTATCTCCGTCTATCTTCTACATTTTTAAAATCCTATTAAAATACTAATATTATTAATGTGAGTGTTTGTGAGAATGGATTTTTATTCTTGTTTCACGCAAGATCTGTTGAACGGATTTAGATAAAACTATAAACGCGAGAAGTTGCCAAGTGGTCTGTATGTACCTTTTGGTCTTTTTTTTCAAAACTATAATAAATTTGTTTATTTTTATTTTGCAACTTACACAAGGCTTAGAATACTAATAAAAGTAGATATAATTATCTCTAAGGATGTAACTCCAGAATGTAGATATTTGGGTTGCATTTATCTAGATAATTAACGTAATATATAATAATAACTATTATAATTACACAATTTTACGTTAAAAAATACAGAACGTATATACTAACACATCCGCAGGTAGATTATCCAAGAAATTTTGAAATCAAATATTACGAGAAAAAATATTATTAAAATATTTCAATATATCACAAGAAAAATTATAAAAACATATGTCATACATACCTGAGTCCCATCATTTCCGAACTGCTGGACGAACTTAATCCACTCAGGATGGTGACACAATCGCTTACTTACTGCTGACCACATCTCTCTGAAAAACATAAATAAAACACTTCATACATTAAAAGGATTTTTAAAATATATCATGAAAACAATACTAAATTAATAATATAATTTTATTTTACATTTACCAATAGACTGACAAAAAAATGGTACTTAATAAAGATAGAATATGGCCAAATAACATATTTTCGATATTGGTTCAAATTTATATACTTTAAAAACTATAAAATATTTTAAAAACCTCTTTCTTCATAATTAACACATATTAAATATCAATTACTAATTGAACTAGTTTTACTCCGAATAAGTAAATAATTAAAGTTTTACTTGTGATCCTGGACGTGTATTCTGATGAGTTGCGTGAAAGCCTCAGTCACGAAATCTAAAGTCTCTCTTCTTATTCGCAAAGCTTCCGCATAATTGGCCACCTAGTAACAGAAAGAACAAATATTGAATAATTATGATATAATACTTGTTTGGAGAGAAATAAAGAAAAAAACGAATAGAAATAATTAGTGAATTCGTTCACTCAAAGTGAATGAATTGACTCATTACAATACAAAATAGAAGAAGCTATTCGCGCACTTATAAGAAAACAAAAAGAAAAGAAACTTGACCTAGCAATCCTACGAGAAAATAAAAAGACGAACATCGGCCATGATCTTTAAAGACTTCAACCATCTAAATCAAAGCTGAAACAGCACCCTAGAGGGACTGACCAAGTCGTCCCAAAACACTCCACATTTAGATTTAAGCGCATTAAGAAACCACAAAAATACAATTCAACTATAAACTTTGTCTAAGTCAGTACTTCAGTCCACCCTGGAACACTGATCATCACATCATGTTCCATTTCTGAAAGATGAATTGTATCACTTATAAAACAAATAATGATAACATCGACATCTTACCACCTATATATACCCTATAGCACCTGTTTGGTCTGGGACCTGAGCACGAAACCAAATTGCCCTTATGTTAGAGACAAAGTTTAATCAAACCAATATTATAAATTTGCATTAAAGATAAAAATATAATATGTCTATCTTAAATTGATATAGCTAAATATCTAGATCGGAAATATCTTAATTGGAATACTTTTTTAGAAAACAATACCCTCTTGGGCGGTTTCTAAGAGGCACGGGTTCAAATTCCGCTAACTTAAAAAATATATATATGTTTTCTACAAGAGTAATATAAAAATATTTACTAAGCATATTCGTAAACAAAACAAATGTTTCGTTAGCTTAAGAGCTCTTCAAAAGATACAACAACCTTAATGAAGTTCCAGACAACTTAATAATATCCACTTGATATTTTATTACGAATCTCTATACGTCGAAATTCTTAAAAATGCGGGAGCTCCCGACAAAAATACACTCTGTTTTATCTTCAAAGGTAAAAGTAAAGGTAGGAGAAGAGAAGTAGTGACATGACACTGAGTTACTTATTGTCATTTAAGAGGCATTTGCTTACGAAATGGTGGAACAAATATCTATACATAATAATAAAATTGTGATTGATCGGTGTCTCTACATGAAATATATTTAAGAAATTCTATTAATGGCGGCATTTGTCAACATAATAGTACCCAAAACAATGTTTTTTTGTCTGTTTGTCTGTGCACGGTGATCAGAAACTGCAGTTTAGCCTTTTTTTATTTTGGGGAACTTCCTTTAACACGAATTCGTTTTATTTGCTTTAGATTATGGTTCAATTCATTCATTTTAATGGTTCATTAATAAAAAGTTATGTCAGTATAAAGTCTGTTTTTCGACAAATTACTAAAAAATAACTGTTTTGTACTGGCTGAAACTTTAGTTTCTAACATATGAGTATTGTTTTTTAAGGATAATGTTATTCCATTATGAAAATACCTAATTCAAATAAACAATTGTGTAGTGTAGACGAGCCAAGCTGCGAGCGGATCGTTAGTTGTCGAATAAAATTAGAGTTAAATATATATAAACGTAGTTTTATAGGTGTATTGATATAATATGATCCATACCAAAAAAAACGGATTGGCTTAATGATAGTCCTTCTACCTACTTTACAAAGTGCGAATTATTATTTGTGTACGTATACATCAAAACATTTTTTTTTACGTCACATTGTATTCCGCATAAAGCAGTGTAGACAGATTGAAACTAGTGTTAAAACACTTCCGTTCCCCACTTTCCGCCGAAATCTGCAGGAGGCATTGCGTGTTGAGTGGAGGAAATCAACGCCGCAATCAATAAAAAAAGAATGTTTACCATTACATCAGTTAATATTCTAAAGTCTTAGATAGAACATTATTAATCATTCTCAAGCAAGAGACACTCTTAGCTCTATCGTCAACCAGTTAAAGTAAACTATCAAGAACGGTGGATTAAATTAATTGGATCAAGAGGATGTCATGTTATATTTATAGCGATGAATGCCTATATATGTATGTATGTATGTACGTAGTACACAACGACTGGCAGAACGAGTGTTGATTATACCTACCTTATAAAATTATGTTTTGTGAAGCCTGGAATATATTTTTGTATGGTTTTAGATCTACAGAGACGAGGTTTACGTTTTAAAAAAAATACGAAATAACTTTTTCAAGAATATATTTTATAAATACTTGAGGCTCAGTTATTTATATTACTTTACTAGATTCACATTAATATTGACCATATCATAAAAAAAACAATTTGGTAGTGTCACATTTATTACGAGTCAATTAGAACGATGCCATCTGGGTTCAAATTCAGCAAGAGAAATCTTAATATTTCAATAGTAGATGTTTTTCAGTTTAAATAAAGTAGTAGAGCAATATTTCAATACAATATATAACAACCTCTAAAAGAAATATAAACTTTGAATATAATGATAAATTTCTGAAAAAAAATCCTATAGAAAAATGTGAAAAAAGAAATTAAAAAAAAATGGATTTTCATTACAAAACCCAAACATGAATACCAAAACGAATCATAAAAGTAAACAGGAAGACGATGTTTACTGAAACGCGATATGATGATAATGACCTAGCTAGTAGATACCTAGATACTGCTCGACGATACGCTTTGTTGGCTTTGTACTGAGAGCGACGGCTGCGACAATAGCATACAATGACGTTTTTGCATACGGTAGTACCATTTTAGAGGTCATAAAAGAAATATTAATTCATATATTAAGATTGATTCTTTACTGGTTTTAGTAATTCCAAAAATATTAGATATGCAATGAAATTCAAAATTATGAAAATCTTAATAAAACATTACGTCATTACTATAACAATGTAAACTATGGGTATTTAAGCATTATTGAGAATTATATTAAAAATATATATAGTGTTTTAAAATATGAAAAAAAAACATAGATACGGAAGTATAATTTTAGGGGTAATAAAAAAATTATGAATGATTTGATCATGTTTTTTGAAATATTTCTCTTCTTATTTGTAATAATATCTTTCACGAAACTTAGAAAAAAAATTACATAATCTTGTCTCCACACCACCAGCAAAATATAAGTGATTTAAATAAAATAGGTAAATAAACTGTAGTTACATACCTTAATCCTAGCTTTGGCCTTGTCCACCATTTGGGCGAGCAGGAAGAAGGCTTGATCCACATTAACATTATCGTGGCTGGACGTCTCTACTATAGGAATGGACCCTTTGAACTCTTTCCTTTGGACCAATCTCTCAGCTTCTCGCACTCCTTGTTCGCACGCTTCGTCGTTTTTGGATGTGACTAAGACTACCGGTTTCTTTAATTTCAGTATATTTTGGAGTATTGCTGCCAGCGTTTCGTTCTGGGATTAAAAAAGTTATTTTAATACCATAATTTCGTTACGTATAGAGTTATTTAGTTATTAAACATTTTGATTTTGAGTAAAATTATAAATCATATTATTTATATTAATTTAAAAATGTATTATTTACTTATTTAGAAACATATACGTAGAAACTTTAAGCCGAGCGTGATTTGAACCCACGCCTCTAAAGCTCAAAAAGTCGCATACCTGTTTCTCCCAACTGCGTCCCGGCACCAGGCTCACATCGTACACGCACAGGAACCCGTCCACGCTCAACTTGCCGTCCGACATTAACTTCTGCTCGTACTCCTTCTCTATACCCAGCTGGTTCTTACAGACGTACATCAGCTTTTCGGCGGACTGTAACTTTGTCGCTACACATCTCTTTACGTAGGTCTCCGTTTTGCCCACTGCTTTAAATTTTTATTTGAAGGTTAGTTGAAGAGGTTGGGTACATAATAAAATTGTTTAAGTATTTTTTTTTTATGTATGAAAGAGAAAGAAAGTGAAGATGAAACATAATGTCGTTTAATAATATGTGAATTAGTGTTATTTAAGATTATATTTATAATTTACAAACCTAATATCTAACTAAACTAACCTTTAAACGGTTGGAAGCACGCATCGTCCACGAACTCGGTCTGTTCGACCACTTCGAACCTGTACTCCTGTTCATCTTGCTCTTTCTGGACACTCCCCCAGTACAAAAAGTGATCGTTGTTTACTACACGCCCGCTGAAGTCCGACTAAAATATACATTTGTAATTTATACAATAAAATTAAAAAAAAAAATAAACATTATAATCTAGATACCGTGCACAAACGCACAGACAAACAGATGACCGCTACCTCGCTATGTCCATGGGTGATTGTGTAATTTGTAAAGATTGAATCTATGACCTACAGAGCATAAGTAAACTGAAGTGAACCTCAAAATCGATATCGAAATTAAAAACCTTTTTCTTTGCAATTAACCAAATGACCGTAATATTGGAGCATAGCGATTGGAGCTGTCGAAATATTGCAAAAATGTAAAAAATCTGATAGCAATTTCATATCTTCCGTAAAATTTGTCTATATTCATATAATAAAGCCGAAAATCTCAGAAACTATGGATTAGAATAATTTAAAAAAATACATGTATATTTTTATGTTAGGTAGTCCAATCATCGAGAAAGGCTAACGCCCAATATTAATAATGTATCTCCTATCTCCAGTTAACGTCTATCTCGTTCTGTCCGACATGTCTATCCAATCACTAACCTGCATTCCTACCTCCATCTCTGTCTATTTCAATCTATGGTAGCAATTTTTGGATTAGGATTGATTATTAACATTGGGCGTAAGGCTATATATATTACATCACGTTAATCGTTCCGATGTTACCCACTCTATCTCTCCGAAGATTAAAAAGCACTTAGCTTTCTCCTATGACTTTGCCCGCGGTATCGAGCAGTCATACTCATAGGTAAAATCTAATTATTTATACATATTATGAATTTACTAAGACGAACATACGCAATGTTACTTCAGACAGTCATATAGTCAGCTTTATTATTAATGTTTCACATAAAGTTGTCTGTATACTAATAGGGCAATTTGTACAGCTAATAATACATTCAAACTTAGCAAGTTTGGTTTACTCAAAGTTGGTAACTCAATTGTATAGAGATACTGAATGAGACTTCAACTTGTGTTGCTTATTAAAATTATATATCATATTGAAAAAGAATAGTAAATAAAATTTTAGAACAAATTAATTATAGTATTAATGTGAAGTAAAGACAATTCTCTCACTTTTAACCGACTTCAAAAACGAATGTGCCAGACAACTATATTTTTTATGTATGTTAAGTATGTATTTAAATAGGCACCGATTCCAAAAATATTACGTTTTAAATAATAAACGATTAAAATATTATTTTCTAGTGTTTAGTTTTTGTTTAATTCTGTGCATGTAGTTATTTATTCTTTAGTATTTATTTTTCATTATTTTTTTGTACGAACTTTTAAGTTTATTTATAAAATATGAATATACTTACTTGACTTAACACAGATATATGGTCGACATTGTAATCGTCAGCGTCTGTACGAACGAAACGATTACAAAGGCAAGACTTGCCAACACCCAGCTGCCCCTTTTCTTTTTCAGTACCTTAAATAAAAAAGTATATTTTTATATGACATTACTATATGTTTCGCTTATTTAGATACAGGTGGTTTTGATTATATAGAGACAATATTATCCTGCAATTTTTTGTTGGTTTTTTAGCTTCACACCTTTTTCCTAGGCGGGAAGCCAAGGAGAATGGAGAATCAATGCGTCCATTTAACTAGTTGATTGTGTATAAGAAATTCATTAAAAAAAATAGATTATTTATATGATATTGTGTTGAGAAGATATATTTAATATTTTCTTTTCATATATAATCTGCAACCTACAGTTTTAATTAATTAAAAAAAAGAAAATAATTTATTTTCAATAGAAAATTTCATTGTCACAATATATGCCACATATACCAGTTAGACAAAGAGAATTTAGTGTCAAGACAGTTTATTCTCTGCTTCATCTTCTAGTTCAAAGTTTTTCATACTTAGTGTCAACACTCAACATCACATTTTGTCTTGCCAGAAGAGTAAAGCCACAAAAAAATTGTTTACTGCTTTGAGTTAGGATCAAACTTCGAATAATCACATTTACAGTGGGACTTCATCCCACTGCACAATGCACAATTAAAAATACTTATGTTGAATATTCTTTATTAAAAATACTTCTATTCAATATTCTATATCTTCACATATTTCTTCACATGTATTAAATATTTTTAAGAAATCACAAATTGTTAAGAAATCATATATGTTAAATTGTTCTTTAAAATCTGAATAAAATATTCATATAAAGCATATATATAAAGTAAGAAACATCACATACAACTTATTTATTGATAAGCTAATAATTTAGAGAGCTACAGTACAAGAGGATGTTCAAAGCAAGATGTGATAACATTACAATAGACATGTACAATTTGTGTCAGGCTAAGGGCCACATATGAAATGCATTGCTCATCGGGGCAATATCATTTACTGTATGTAAGCATGTACATCTTTGTAAGAAACTTCAATTTGAATATTCAATTTTCTTTTTGTAACAGCTTTATACTGTCTGCATATAAGAAGGTAGGCAGGAGAAACCTATATCAAGGTAATTTCTTTTCTATTCACTCAAATCAATAGATTGTATGTTGAAGGGCAAAATTGTGTGACCATATTTTGTTTCAACAAGGCAGGGGAAAATAATTTGTACTCTTGAGTAGGGTTTAAGTCCACAACCATAACATTTACAGCCAGTCATTTTCCTACATCTCATGATGGCCTCTACTTTTTCAGGAATAATCAGGATGGAATAATTAATGATTTTATATATGATAACACACTTTGAGAATGAAATGCTCGCTCCACTCTGATTCAAAGGTGTCAAAGCCACAAATAATTAAATATGTATTTATAAAAAATTAAAAAAATAATCCCGCTGGGTTTCTTGAACCGGTTCTTCTCAGGTCTGAGGCACTAACTTTAGTGAACTGGTGGTAAATTATTTGATATTCAAAAAATTAAGCATGTAACTTTTTATTTTAAATACAAATATTTGAATATTCATTTCATAACATTATATACAAACAAAGATAATATTTAAATCTGTTGTTTTGTAACATCAACATTGTACTAACCTTGAAACTAATAAGGAGAATATGATCAATTTGAATTTGAATTCAATAAAGAAATTATTAGAAAGAATTACCATAAGCTAACAAAAATAGATGACAAAGGAACTGAGTTATTTATATTATATTAATAAATGAAAATAGCTAGATAATATAACATTTTTTTATTTCCTAGTAAATAGTGTCAATTATTATGCAATTCATCAATAAAAATACATATTCAATAATATTTTAAATTAATTCTACTTACCAGACAGTCCCACAACTGAAATAGTAACCAGCTTGCCCCCAGTGTTCTCAGACTTTTTAGCCATTTTATGATCTATTACTCTAATGGAATATTATACAACAAGACAATATCACTTAATTCACACATCACAACACAAGATCACTGCACTAAATAAACAAAATGGATAATTATTTTTAATAACACATTAAATATAGAAAATTTGGTTTTCTTAATGGTAATTTATACACAAAATTGTTTTATCTACAAAACAGGCTTGTGTAGTTTGAAATTTTAGCTTGCAGAATTTTTATTTCCATTAAATTAAGAGCTACCAATAATTTTTCTCGCCAATTAGTGAAAACGGAAAGAAATTATCGTCTGAACATAATGACTTCCAGATGTAGCTGCTGTTTAGCAACAACAGTTAAATTGGACAAGCAATTGCACAAAATAAGCTACACATTCAATTAAAATGACAAATATTTCATTGATATTGAGACACCCTTCGGAATAGAAACCGTAAAGACAATTTATTGTGTTCTCGTTATAGCCCTGTACTTTGACACATTGAATCAAATTGGAGTTCCTTTAGCGAACAGAGAAAAATGAAATAAATATATTAAACATGACCACGTACGTATTTATCGAAGAATAAGCTGTAAATTTACATTTTTTAATCGTAATCTTATTAATTTTACACGAAAACGCAATATTCCACCACTGACACAACTCGCGTTGCTTTGTACAGATCAGAATAGCCAACATAAAAAATACTTTCTTTTCAGTTCACGCTCTTGTCCACAGCCAAAGGAAAGGATAGAGAATGATAATTGATAAACAGGTACTGTAACTATTTGCCATTCTGTAGTTATTTAAATTAAAATATAACCCAACCTAATATTGGATTATATTTGTGAAAATAAGCAAAGTAAAATCAATGATGATTTAAATGCCATGCTTAGAAGATTGTTATTTCTTATTTGTCAGAAATATATTTAATCACATAGAAATATAAAGTATGTTAAATGCAATATTTTAATAGTAAGTTCTGCCCTTTTTCTTTTTTATTTTATAACTACATACTACAATATATATGCCTGTATATTATATTACAATATATGAAATTATTATAACACACACGATATTTATAAGTCGACTTACAATACAATATAAATTAATATGAGAACAAATAATTATGACTAAAAACCTCATTTTTTAAAATATATCAAATTTAAATCAAAATCAGTCATAATTCGGCATATAATTGATCTAAAAAGTAATTATTATATATTTTCTTTTCTCTTGAATAAAATTTATCACTCAAATATACGGCACATAAACATTTTATTAATACCATAATAATTTTAATTTATACTTCATAATATTTATCTCATCTGATTCGAAATAATACGAATGGTGATACAAACACCATTTGTATTTTATTAGCGTATCTTTAATTTATTTATGTAATATGTTAACACTGTATATAACTTTGACAGCACCATTACGAAAACACAAGCGCATAAATGTCTCTCCGCGATATTTTCTTGAGAAATGACTTCTACAAATGATGGAAAAGACGTGAAAAGTAATCAAACAAGTGTCCACAAAGGCAAAACATATTATATTGAACTTTACAAGGTAAGTGTTATTCTTGTATTTCTAAAGATATGACCAAATAATGGGACGCCGTTGTGATCGTAAAGTTCACTTTACGTCCGCCATATTTGTCTCTTATGAAGTCTTGTTTTTCTATATTTTCATAAACCTATTGATAATTTCAGTGTAAATAGTCATATACCATGTGAAAAAAGAATAATTAGATGTTAATCGTATAAATAGTAGATTACTTTAAATCTTATTCCACTTTACATTATGTTGTGTCAGCTCATTATGGCTCCATATTATTTACTAAATTATTAGTAATATATTATGCTATACACAAAATACTTCAAGAAATATAAAAGCAGATAATAAAATAACTGTCTTTTAATACATATTCGACATGTTAATCCACAAGGTACATAATGAAGACGACATATATTTGCACTTATTTTTCATTATTTGTTTGACAGCCATCACACTTGCATCAGTCACGTACTCAATGTATTACATACCTACAAATTATTAAAAATATACATTATATATTACTTTTGCCAAGATGACATCATATTTTAGATACTATTGTTTAGATAATCACTGCCAAGTAGATACTTAACACAAGTAGCTACTACACATTGGCACAATATTTTATCAACCACATGCTTTAAAATTATTTGAGCAGTAGTTTAAGTTTAACTATAAGGAAATTTATTGAAATGACATAATCCAAATGATTTGATTGTTTGTTTATGTCACCTATACATTATAATTATATTTTCATTGTAACCTATAATACCATTATTATTAAATTTATTAAATTTAATAAGTAAAAAATATTGCAAATTTTTGTTAGATCCTATTATGCCTTCTGCCTAAATGGTAAAATGAAAAATGTGTTCGGCCGTTGTGCAAGGGCACAAGTTTGCAACCGTAATATAGTAATTGTAGGTTTGATTTAATTGAAGTCCATACTGAAGGGAATGAAATATTTAATATTTTCATTGGTTTACTCTGATGATATAAAGCATGCCATTGAATCCTGCCACTCAACATGCAATACTTCAAGAATTCTGCAGAAAGTGGGGAATAGAAGTGTCTACACTAGGTTTCTACTGCCTACCCTGCTATGTGCGCCTATAGGACTATAGTCCTATAGGACTACAGCATGTACCAAGGTTTATGCTTAAAGGTTTCACATTATGTATAAACTACATACTTTAATATCATTTTCACAAATGTAAAGAGTAATTCAAGTGGAAGGTATATATTAATGTAAGAAAAAAAATCAGCTGCACATTGTATTCTGCACAGAACAGGGTAGGCAGACGGAACTTAGCTAACTTTCCCACTTTCTGCTGAATTCTGGAGGCACTGCATGTTGAGTGGGCGAATTCAACATTGCACTTTGCTTACCAGTCATGTTTACAGTTACACTTAGTGCCCCTGCGCCACAACTGGCCTTATATTATTTTATATTAATGCAAGACTAATAATATCACTCCTTGTAATATTATTAGTCTTGCTATAATTAATAATATTATTAGTCTAAAAAGTGTGATAAAAAATATACCTTATTTGCTTACTCACAAAAATGGTAAAATAAGGGAACTGTAGTCTAATGGTACATAGCTTATCTTTATATATAATAAAACAGTAAAAATATTTTGTCTGTACATTTAGGATTTTTGACTGAAATGGATAGAAGGACACTTAAAAGAATAATAGAAAGCAAAAATATTTTTTTTGTATCTCTTATCTGTCTGTCTGTTTGACTGTATGTATATCATGCTAATCTCCGTAAGTACTGAACCGATTTAGTTAAAATTTTCACCAGTTGCTTTGTTTTAACTTAACATCTAAAGTTTGTTTCATCAAAATCAAATTCATTAAAAAAAAGTTATTGGCATTTGAATGAACTCAAGGCATGAGTTTGCCTGCAAATATATAGCAATCCATATCTATACTTATAATAAATCTGTATTTGTTTGTGATAAATCTGTATTTTTAACATGCTTATAAACCAAGGAGAAGATTTTCAATTAAATATTTTCGATTTGATATTCAATTATTTTTTTGGATTCGATTTCGAGATTGGAATATTTGATTAGTTTTGGGTATGTTTTGTAATATGCAATCATTACAGTTGTTTTACAAACAATATTATAAATCCTTACACAAATTGATAATTTGCCATTTAAGGCTGTTTCTGAATGAATAAATTAAATTATTCATTGCCATGTTGATGTCTGTCAAATGTGTTGATTTTTGACTGTTAGTTGTGATTCTGTTTATTGAATGAATTATCATGTAGTTCACGCGGGCGGGTCGTTTGTACACTATAAAACACATATAACTGCAGAAGATAGTGTCTTTTTGCAAAATCAATGATTGTGGGCTTAATCCTTTTACAATATTTTAATAACTTTCATTTACTGCTCAATTCGTAACAACTTATATGTAGTAGGAAAGTTAAAACAGAGTGTGCAGGTTCTCAGTTCAGTTCAGGTCTTTTATTATGGTGTTCCAAGCATGTAGGTTCTCCCTGCTGTAAAAAAAAGATGTTATTCAGATTGTAGACTTCAAAAATTCCATAAATTGCCTTCAAAACTTCAAAAATAAAATAAATTGCCTATCATATAAATAATTTATAATTTTAAAAGTGATATTAGCAACTTTTTTACATGCATTGACTTTGACAAAGAAAGCCTAAAATATCTTTAATTAACTTAAGTGTAAACTAGACTTAGGCATTGTATTTCTATAATACTTTGTATTTATGTTCATTCAACTAATTTTTAAATTAACTTAATTTATCAAATGTGATAATGTAATATTTTATCAGTATTATTTACATTAAGATGTGTGTATATTATGCATGGTCTTTTTATTGTCATTGTGTTTTTAAAAAAAATATAAGTCAAAATAAAAAAAAGAGTTGCTTTAGCTTTTTTGTTTATTTTATATTATTAAAAATTTTATGTCAATTTATTGTGGTTTGTTAGATTTGGGTACTTTTTTCTTTAATAGTTTAACATACTACATAGGCAGTGCTTTTAGTGCTGGTCTGCTTATAATCAGAGGCTTTTAATGTCACGGCATTCTTACGGCAATTCTTAATGTTGTTAATATTTTACTTATTCTAAGTGTGTTGATTTATTCCTTTCCAGTCCTTAGACAGTCGTCTCAGCGCAGACACAACAGGCTCGGAGCGCACAACAGCGTTGTGCGAGGCATGGCGCCGCGTGTACAGCCTATGCCAGCACTCGGCGCCCAACACGCACCCGCACTTGCTGGCGTGGCTGCAGAGGCACACGTCTTTCACTATATTACAGGTGGGTTGATTTTTGAGACAGTGCTTGTATACTGAAGAAAATCGACGTGGTATATTGTGTACCAGAGTTGGTAAATAAAAAAATATTTAAAAAAACTAAAACCCCAATTGTAAAAATCTAAAAAGAAAATAAGCCCAATAGTTTACGGGGATTAACAGTGGGGACATCTTTAAATTATGCGGGGTAAAGATTTTATTGATTGAAGAATTACATATAGGCCCCGACTGTTAATCCTAATAAACTATTGGGCTTCTTTATTTTCTTTTCAGTTTTATGCAGTTGGGGTTTTTGTTTTTGTAAAAAAAATATTTTTTTTTCACTTTTTTGTTAGGATTTGATAGGTATTAGATAGGTGTTATTAAAAAAAATAATCATGGCGGCTATGGCGTCCCACAGCTGCCATGATTATTTTTTTTAACGTCACCTATCTAAGAACACTTGGGCTGCTAAAACGAATCTAACTATTACACAATTATGTAAATCCGTTTAGCGGTTCTGGAGATATGAGGTAATAAAGAATATAACATACATACATACGAGATACGCGCAAAAACATAACCCTTCCTTAGCAGTCAGGAATGAAAATAATTTTGAACATAATAAATTATTCCACTGAGTGGGAATTGAACCCAAAGTCAACACATATATAATCTGACATTGTTCCACTGTGCTACGATGGTGTCATGCTCATGCTCAGCAGCAGGCAGAGAGAATATTTCCATAATTTGAAGACATGTTTTGAGTGGTGGACTTCAATACCTCACTTTGTATATCAAGGTAGACAAATGAAAATAATTTCATATAATCATTCCCTGAGTTGGGATTAAACATATACACATACATATATAACATCGCTTTTACAGTCAGGTCCTTTGCCACTATGATGATGTAATGGCCGTCATAAAATTTTACATTAAGTAACATATCATTATCATTCATCCATTACAGAATGATTGGCCAAAAGCAACAGACACGTCACAGTCAAAGGAACAACACAAATGGTTGGAAGAGGCAATAGATGAATTCATCTCAGAATGTAGAGAGGCCAAGGTACAACGGGGTGGGGTCAGTCCACCATGGGAGAGTCAGCTCCTGCAACGTGCCCTTTGGTTTAAGTCGACACTCTGTGATCCATGGAGTCACCCTGTTCTTAGGACTTTGCTAAAGTCGCAGGAGAACCAGTTGACTGATGAAGAAGGTAAATATTTGTGTACAGTGGTACAATTTTTCTTACTTTTGATTTTTTTTTTTGAGAGTGTACTATGTGCAAAGGTTTAAAAAGCTTACTGAACCATTTTGTATATATAACATGTTCCATACAATTTCGTAATTGTTCTATAATTGAAGATTTTAGTTTCTGTTTTATACAGGGTGGAATTGTCAGCGCCACTTTAAATGAAACCACAGTTTTAACTACTCTATAAAAGCCTAATATAATTCGGAAAAAAAATAATTCTCAAAAATGAAAAAGTTTTTTTTTCAAACAAAATAAATAATAAAATTATCGTTTTAAAATAAAACGCCATTTGTAAAGTATAACATAGGCACGCACACACTTACCTGTCAAAGCGGCAACGTCACATACGTATGTGTGCGTGACACGAAATACAGGTATGGATATAAATCGTGAAATGAAAAAAAAATCCTACATCCAAACCGTTGAGGTACCTTGATTATTTTTTTTAATTCTGGGTTTGAAATATTTTACCCTATATGCAGTTTCAGTAAAAGAAGCGCTGCCTCTTCCACCCTGTATACTTCATTTACTGTTTGTCTTCTTATTATATGAATAAAGTAAATATGAATGTGGGAAAGTAATTCAATTGATTAGTTTGCTTTTTTATTATGTTTATAAAAAAGTGTTGTCTGGATGATTTTTCTATTTATTACCAGTGTGTTTAGAATATTTTGCAAGTGGCATGGCATAATACAGAGCATTGTAATAAAAAAAATACATTTTTGTCCTCTGAAGATTTTAATTATTATTTCTTGATCATTACTGTGATGTAATGATCAAGAAATTATTAATATTTAATAACAATAATAATAAATTTGATCTGATCATTGTGAAAGTGAGTGTTGGTTAGGGAGGAGCTTAGCAAGAAAAGTGTTTTGCAAACTGCATTTGACAGTAATATGTGTATGTTTGCACTCTTCTCTTACTCTTGCTCACTAAAACTCCACTCGACTACTCGGTCTAGTCTAACATATCAATACATTAGGAACACGTGAGTATGTAGTGTTTGTTTACTATCTTATTAACACATTTAACCACAATATCCAATAGCTAATTGAAGCACATTCCTTAGTTCTAGAATGGCTGAAACAAGAGCGCGGTATAACGTTCGTGACGCGGCTCAAGCAGCTGGCGGCATCGCGACGCTGTCGCGAGCTGGCGCTCTGCCTCGCCACCGCTGTCATGCAGCGCGCGAGGGCCGGCGTGCCCGTCGTGCCAGATGTGGACCAGGCCGCTGGTAGGGATATTCCTTTTTTTAAACTGTATTCCACATATAGCATGGTAGGCACAGGGGAATTTAGTGTTAGGACACAGTCAGATGTTGTGCTGCTGCGCCCCGCCGGCTCATGTAATTACGGGTAAGATAGTAGCTTTCAAGAAATAGCTCATTTGATTATACAGCATACTGAAAAATGTAAGAAGTTACAGTGAGCTTGGACACGTCTGTTAGACAGACGTGTTGCAACGCGACCGATGGCTGTTGAAGCAGACGAGTCTGAGTAGAGACCATTGATCAGCAATCCTGGCATAGGGCGCTTCATGGGTCGACGAGTTGAAAAAAGGTGAAATGGTGGAGGCATAAGAGATCTGGCGCACCCTGGGGCCTCCCCCCACGTCCAGCCGTGGATACGAAAAGGCTGTATGTGTACCGGGCGGGCGGATCTCGAATGAACAATAATTATTAATAAATTTTACGATACTAAACTAATTATTACGTTAAAAAAGGGTTCATTCGGCAAACTATAATAAAACTATATTAATGTACTAGTGGGCCCGGATGCGGCTACGCCCGCTTGAACTGTACGATTATTTATTAAAAATATTTATGAAATTATTTTCGGTTTTCAATAGAACTTGTAAGAAAATATAAGCCTAAATAATTAAAATTAGTTAAAAAACAATAATAAGTGGAGATCTATTATTAGAAAAAATATCTGAGTAACCGAAATGAACAAACACAGAAGTAAAAGTAACTAAAGGAAATTCTTAATATTAGAAAAAGTACCTAAAGTTTGGCGTGCGCGCGTACTAAACATTTTTCTATATTAAATAATTAATAATTTTTGCGAATAATATTAAATAAAATCCCAAATTATTAAAATTACGATATTTTAAGCGTATAACATCGGTATAGATAACCGAACTGAGATAAATTAATTATAAGCAGCAAATAATTAAATAAAAATTAACAGTAATTCGAAAATACATAAAAATTTACAAAACCATCAAAATCATCTGCCCGTTCGCGTCGGTCACACTATACCACTCGTAGGCTAGGTCATTCCGAATCAGTCACATCTCCTTAATTATTTATTACAATGTTATACAGTAAACTATAATTTCAATCTAGATGAAATGCTAAAAGTGACTAATATATTTATTTTCATAAGGATGAAGAAGAATATCAAATTATAGAAATCATCTAATTTTTGTTAATGTATACAAATCTATATCGATAGTATATATCAACGCGGACTTTTTTAAACAATATTTAAGGGACAATATTTTTGTAGAATATTGTTTTTGTGTCTCATAAGGTTGAGTCGGCGCGCGCCATGTACGCGTTAAGCCAACTCATTTTGAATGACGTTTTCTAACAACAATGCAAATCGTTGCTTAGCAACGGCGGTTGTTATAAACATGGCGGAATAAATTGCATGTCAAATTAATAATTATTTTAATATATTAATATATTCAAATTCAAAATATTCTTTATTCAAATAAACTTATAATATATCGACAATATTTTATATTTGTAAATATAAGAAAAAAAAGTACCCTATGTTCATCCCGGTACCCCCGTGTGTCTCTGTATAAGTATTTTATCACAATTAAATTAGCGGTTTGGGCCTGATTGCGTAAAAGACAGACAGACAGAGATACTTTCGAATTTATAATATAGGTATGGATTGTCACACACACATATATATGTTTAGACACACATTGGTTGGTTCATAGTGTAAAATATATATATATATATATTTTATTATTTTATCTAATCATTACAAACTTGTGTTCAATACTTTTTGTTATTTTTTATAATTATTAAGTATATTTTGTTAATTATTCTTCTGTTACTTAAACTACATTTAGAACTGGATATAAATATTTATCTCTAGACAGGTAATTACTAAAAATTTATAGGGTTGATAAATAGGTTTCTGTGCACATTTTTATTTATAAGAATATTTTTTGTATCCCACAGATATACAAAATTTGCCTAAACCTTCGGATTCGTCATTTATGAATATCTTGCAAAGGGAGGCGGGTTTCAAAGGGGAAGTGTGGAATTTGATCACTGACATAGAGTTTGTGTTGTTGCACAGCGAGTCACAATCAAGATGTATTGAATTGGTGAGTGTGTAAATTTCGTATATTCCTAAAATAAATGCTATATACAATTGTTTTGCAAGCATATTAAGACAGTATTTGCTCATAGACGCGATGATTATAGTTCCTATTCCTATTACTTTTTTTCCTGCTTTTTGGTAAGATAAAATGATATTTTCATTTCATTAGAGTAGTTAGTTAGTAGTTAGAGTATAAGTAGATATATAAAATAATTATGAATGATATCTATACAGGCAAAACAAACACCTCTACACAATTGCTACAATCTCGTAGACCGGCTGCAGAATAGACTGGAGACCTCGCCGCGGGATAAGAAGATTTGGAAGAATGCGAAGGAAGTTGCTACTCTCATTGCACAGGTTGGAATTGACATAATAAATCTGTCTTGTATCAATTAGTTTTCTATGTGGCTTAGCCCTCGTAGTCATATGGAAATAACTAAGGGTTTTGTATAAGATATGAACACTTGTGAGAAGTAAGTGGGTTTTACCGCAATTATTAACATAGTGTTATACAGGCGTCTTTTTTTGTTATTGATGATGTTAAATTGATTTCTGCATTGAAATTCCACAACAGTAGCAAAAAGAGACTTTAAAAAAATGACATCTACTACCTAAAATAGTGATATCTACTTTTAAGTGTTAAAAAAAATATACATTTCAAATTCCAGGTAGTAATAGCCAGATGTATGGTGATACCGACGTGCACGGGCGCTGCGGCGCTAGCTCTTTACCGCAACGCGACAGCTCTGGTCCGTCTGCTGCCAGCTCAACAATTGCCGCCGGCGGCAGCAGCGCTAGCGGCACCCGCCCCTACTGCTGCACATCTACATATGCTTGCTATTGCTGTTCATGCTCAGGTGGGTCATTTAGTATGGGTTGAGCATTAAAATTTTGTACATACCAGGACAGACACTCTTAGAAAGTGTCACAATAATCTTATCTATCTTAACAGAAAATTTGGTATAGCAATTAAAGTGCTTGGACGGCTTCCAAGAGCTCGAGTCTCGCTACATTGTATTTTTTATACAGTTAGCAGTTGTAGTGGCTAGATTCTGCTGGAATATGTTATCGATAAACTTAATAATTGTTTCTTTAAAAATATGATTTTATGCAATTGTGTAATATAAATATAATTGTTATAATTGTATTTTCCTAAAACCCGTTTAAAATAGTCTATGGTACTATGTAAAAGTTATTTTGTGTGCTCAGTGGCGGAACTCAACCGCCTTATATCAGAGCGAGGCAATGAAAATGATTAAGTACAATTTTCCCCTCGAGGCGAGTTGAACTCAGTATTATTGCGCATATTATCAGATCCATTGCGCCACGAAGATTCCATTTAAATTTTTATTTGGTTTTTTATTTAGAGCTGTATGTTTTTCAGTGCAAAGATGAACGCAAATCGTTTGTGTGTGAGCTGTACGTTCGCGCCATCACAGCCGGCATGAACGAGTTGGAACAACTTAAACTTAAGACTGAAAAGGTTTATTATTACTTATACTCTTACATTACCCATGTATGTAAACGTGTGCGAGATGAAATGAAATGTTAATATTTTTATTTCTTCGCTCTGGAGTCGAGGTAAAGCCCGGCGTTGAGTTACACCACTCAACTCCCAATGCGTCCAGAATTCGGCATAATGTCTTAACATTAGGCTCCCTCTGCCTACCCTGCTACTAGCGGGATATAGCGTGAAGCTTATAGAAATTGTGTGTGTACAGTATATTCTTACTTCCTTTATCTTTTGTTGTATTACTCAAATATTTTGATTTTGTATATGAATAATATAGGTAGTTCAATTAATTCAATAGTTTACTAATTAGTATAGTTAAAGTTTTGTTTAATAAAATTTAGAGAATATTATTTTTTATTTGATTGATAGTAATTCCTTAAATAATGTGTTTCCATATTAGCTGAAACAATTAGACCCTTTATGTGAAAAATAAATTTTATCTTAATTATTTTAATTATATTCAATATCTAATACATTTTATAGGAAACTGAAGCTCGATACACAGAACAAACACTATCAAAATGGTTTACTCAACTAGGATCACTGTTATCAGCGAGTGCCCGTCTCAGCTGTGAATGCTTCCTCACAGCCTTCTCAGTACACTCCTCGCAGGAAATGTATGAACAAGTCAGAAATGCACCTAAATTGGAGCCTTTGCTTAAGGTATTGGTATTCTGATTGTTAGAATGAATAATGGAGCAGTATGGTTGCTCGTCAACTATACTACAATAGTATGTCTTGGCCACTTATGAAAAAAAAATATAGAAAGTAAGGAAAAAACGTAAAACTTTATATGTGGCTATATAGCTAAATTGGGGTTAACGTCGACACAAATCGAACAAACTAAGGGATAGTCAATTGCGCACTATCTTTATTTACTTACTTTAAGATTTTATATGGTACTAGCGGCCCGCCTGCGGCTTCGCCTGCATGAACTACGTTATTATTGATTTCTGTCTCCATGAGTACCTACGTCCTATAAGTGACGTCCATGCAAAATTTGAGACTCCTAGCATTTGTAGTAACAAAGTTTCATACAAACTTTCGACCCCAAAAACAACCCCTTAGAAGTCGAATATTGCAAATTCCCGTCTTAGCGATACGTCCTATAAATAACTCTTATGCAAAATATGAGATTCCTAGCACTTGTAGTTTCTGAGATTTCGTGATGAGTGAGTGACCTTTCGATTTTATATATATAGATTTAGCACAAACTACCCTCATGTAGCAAAAGATAGGTTATTCCATTGTGATTGTATTGTAATTTTGAATATCATTTTGATAGTCAATTTTAATATTAGAGAATATTAAAGAATATTATAATGGTGACTTTAATTAGTACTATAAAATTCTTGACTGGAATATAAAGTTCCTAATGGAATAATTGAGAAAGATTGATTTGTATAATTACCAAAACAGTCTGAAATTCTATTGCATTTTACCTAATGTGAAGTAATTTAAATAAAAATAAATTTTCAGTTATCACTTTATTAATAATATTTCAGGATGCACAAGAATCTAAACCAGAAACAAATTCAGAATTTGGCAGTTGGGCAAACGACAGTCGGACGCAAACAAACCTCGTCAAAACATCTGAAACACTAAACATGAAGTCTCAGAAACAGGCGAACGTGCTGTCAACAGCAATATTCGCTGAGGGCGAAGCTCTAGGGCTTGGAGCGGATTTGTGCCAAGATCTTGCCGTTTTGATATCTGGACCGAGGGTGAAAACATTGACGTGGGATACGGAAAGGTATGAAAGCCCTTTATTTTTCTTAGCTTCACAGTGCATTCATCTCATCTCACATAAAGCACAGTAGTCAGAAGGAAGCAAATTTTAAGACATTCCATTCCCCCACGCATCACCAAATTTTCAAGATTTGGCGTGTTGAATGGCGGAACTCTGCTACTCGTCGTCTATATCTAGAGTAGAATGAGTAGTAGTATAGTATGAAATTATTTAAATATGAATGTTTCGAACCTGCAAGCATTACTTGATTGCTGTATCTTCACATTAAGTTTGCTCTACCCTGCAATGAGGTAAAGACCTGAAGCTGCGTTTCACTTTTAATTAAGAAATTATTTCTTTACAATTTCCTTCCTTAATGGACAACATATTTTTGAAATAATGCATAATCAAATTTTGTTTTCCAGGGAATCTCTACTGGAGAACTGTCGTATATATATGGAGCGGACCCACAGCGGCACTCGTGCTCTCACCACTGAGCTTAAGTATTTGAACCTCGACCCTCGCTCCTTCCAACATCTGCCTGAAGAGGATGACGACGAGAATGATGCGTATTATGGCATTGAAAAGGGTAATTACTATTTACTTAATAGAGTAGAATATATAATATGCTAAGTAATAAATAAAATTATTTTGAGGCCATAGTGGGTTCGATTCTCAGTCGAGGGAACAAATTATTTCCACTCGTTAGTAACAATACCAACCAAAAATGATTCTGCAAGTAAGGAACTGAGTGTCTTCACACTAGGTTCTCTGTCTGCTTTGAATGTTATTTTTTAAATAATTATTTTTTCTAATACAAATTTCTATAATAGGCTACGAACACCTAGTGGAAAGAGCAGAGGATAATTTGGAAGATGAATTTATGTATGAAGCGGAACAAACAGATATCTCTCAAGACACTAGAGAATCAGTTACTGATGCACCAAAGAAAAAGAATAAATCTAAATCATTGCAATATTTATCTGATGAAGAAGTCGACCCATTAAATCTTGATGATATGAAGAGGTCAGAGAAACATGAAAGACCTCACAGCAAAGAAAGAAGGAAAGAAAAACATAAATTAAAAGCAGGAACATTGAAAGATACTGATGAAAGTAAAGAACATAGTCAGGAGAAGATCAAGGAGATACGTAAGAAGGAAAAGAAAAAAGAGAGAAAAGAGCGCAAAAAAAAAGATAAAATGGCGGCTTCTGAAGAGGGAGGTACTACTCAAAATTTAAAAGGACTGTCTAGGCTCATTGGTATGAAAGTAGAGAGACAAGATGATATAATAAACCTGACAGACACTTCCACTCCGGTCATTAATCTGTGTGCATATGACAGTGATTATGTTAGTCAGGAGAAATCGTCAGTCAACTCAGAGGGTAATGATCCCAATGTGTTATTTGATGGTTTATATTCCATGGACGAAATTAAATCGCCAGAAAGGGGTATACTGACTAATAATATAGGTCTTAACAAAACACACAGCACACCTAACTTAGCTCTATCAAAGTGTCAAGGCATAGTTAACCGACCCAATGCACCATATCAAGCTAACAACCAAGTAAAGAAAAGTATCAAGAAACTCCTTGAGTTCAGAAAAAATAAAAATTCTAATAGTAATACAGCTAATACAAACTTCAAACTTCAATCTTTTCCAAATAATTTAAAAGTCAGTCCATTAATATCACAGAAAAGCAATAGTAAAGAAAAATGGAAACTATCGCTTGTTTCAACAAGTGATCATAATGACTTTGTAAAAAGTTATGGTCACCATGGTAATGTGGCTGATTATAAGAAAGTTGTTGCTGAACCAGTTGAAGTATTCTTCCCACCTACTTACACTATTCAAAAAGCAAACTACAGTGTTACTGAAGGGAAAAAATCTCTTCAATATGCTCCTTATCCAATAAAAAAAGTATCTCAGCCAATAATTAAACAAAGCAATGCAAGTGACATTAATCAGTCAAATCCCAGATCATTCAAAGCAAGTATACTGAATACAGAATCATCCAGTCAGAATCAATATAAGGAATTTCTAAAACGAAGGACTTCAGTTGTTATTAAAAAACAACCAACAAAAAGCTGTTCTGATACTTTGAGTCAGATACAGTTTCAAGAGTTTCTCAGAAAACAATCTGCCACTCAAGCGAACAATGTAGAGAGGATACAAGGGTCGACAGTAAAGCAATACCAAACGAAAAATACACAAAATGACTCTCAGCAAAGTTTATCAAATAGTAATATGCTCAGCCAAGTGCATAGTAAAAACTTTCTTAAAGAATTACGAGAGTCTGCAAATGCTGGTACAACTAAAGTTGTGTCAAATAAGTCTCAACAAATCACAAAATCTATTCCAAAACAACAGAAGACAGTCGATAACGCGCCAAACACATTCTCTCGTCGCAATTACTTACACAAAACAAAACAAAATGATAATAAAATTAAACTTAATCCAAATTCAACGAAACCAAGTATGAGTATTTCTGTGGAAGAAATGCAAAAACTTGGTGTTGATTATAATAAAGTATCAAATTTACAAACAAAAGGCGGAATTGTGATATCGAGACTTGATGTGAAGAGTAAATCGAGTAATGTATGTGTTAAGCCTGTTTCAAATAAAGTGGACATATCTAATAGCTTATCGCAACAAAAATCAACAAGTTCAGTGTTTAATCAACATCCAATAATGAACCATATATTGTCAAGCAACGAAACATACGGAGTAAAGCTATCAAGTGGCAACGAAATCAAAAATACTACGCAAAGACAAATTGTCGTTCCAAATAGCAATTTATCGGAAAAAGATCAAAATGATTTATTGCTATTGTTACGGCAACAATCTAAGATGAACGTCAAACCAACACCTAAGACTGAAATTGAAAATAGCACTACATGTTCAAATTTGAAAGTGTCAAATATCGATACGGATTTAAGTAACAGTAATTTATCAATAGGTTGCCAAACTCTTAACACTAATTTATTAAGCAAACAAGTAATAACTCAGTCGGTCGAAACTTCAGTCATTAAAACAAATGATAATTTGTCCATTACGGCTTCCGAACCAAAGAAATCTCGCAACCAAGGAAATAGTAAAAATTCAAAACAAAGTTCAAATAACGATAATATAACGTCTGACTGGGAGAGTGTAATGAATGCTCTCTTAGCTCATAAGACACCTAGTAGAGGTCCGAATGCTTTGGACGTAGCCCTTAAAAAAGATTCATTTGAGAGAAGACATTCAAATGATACTAAAACAATGACACAATACTCTGCTCCTAGTACTATACCTGACCGAAGTCTTTTAAAACATTCCACTACAAAATTACCCTCAACTAACACTAGCTCTTTACCGAAAAAGCAAAATGCGCAAGATTTTAAACCGCGATCCGAAAAGAACACCACTAAATTGGTCAATAACAAGGAAAGTCAAATAGAAATATCTAAAAGAAGTGTTATAAAGAAATGTGAGAAGCACATTTCGAGTGTCATTCAAAATGGCAGTGATCCATTTATATCGGGGATACCGAATTCAGATTTCGATTTATTAGGAGATTTAATGGACGATGACTTGCGGCAGGAGATTGGGGAGCTGTTGGCAGATGATGAGGCTTACGGAATGCCAACATCGACAAAGATAAAAAGTATGCCTAGTGACTTATATTTGAATGCTAATAAAACGAATACGACGCCTGTACGGAAACCGCAGTTAATCATCGACGGACGACAAACTAAAAATCAACGTGGTTCCATAATTTCGTCGAGCTTGTCTAATCGTAAGGAAGATTTGCATATTAAATCAAGTAATGTAGTAGTACCGACAAAATCAAACTGTGGTAGTGCATCAAATCAAAACTCAAAGCTACGTATAATTTCTAATGAATTAGTAACTTCACCTATGCTAGCTAAAAACTCAAATACACACAGCTGCAGCAAAATGCATTTAAACAATGTTGCAATAAATAGAAATGCAAATGATCATAACCCCATAGTCGTGAATATGAACAGCAATCCTGTGGAATTGGTAAAAAGTAATGGCGGCGTGAACTTTGAAACTGAAAATGCAGATATACCAAAAGTTGAAATGAGTAACTTGAATGTATTTGATCCTACACAAGTCGTTCTCACAGTACCGCAAAGTGCCCCAAATGTAATGTTAATAAGCAATGAAGTGATTTATAACCCATATACAATACAACATACAGTTAATCAAAACTGTACTGGTTTTGAAAATAATTCTTATTTGACTCTCAATCAAAATCCGTCAAATGTAACATTATTCAGTAGTCCAACATACCCTATGATCTTTGACGGTGCTGTCTCAGTTCCTATTATACAAAGTGTGCCGACCAACATAACTGTGGTCCCTAACATTACCTTAAACACACTATCAGCGCCTGTTAACACAAATTTAGAACAGCAGGCTTTCGTCAAGTGTGGCGAGTTAGAAAATCCGACCTATGTGAATAATGAAATTCTCAATACTAATGTTAAAACTGAGCATCAAATTATATCACAAGTGTCATCCTCTACAAATGCTGATGTAAAGGAAAAATCGTCACAAGATTTACAAGCAAATCATAGTATTGATGAAAGTTCAGAAAAAAATATAACCGAGGAACATACTCATTTTTTAAAAGATCAATCACCACCACCATCACCATTAGTAAACTTAAAGGAGGATTTTGGTAATATAAGTTCACATATTTATTTACATAAAGTTACGGGTTTAAATAAAATACAAAATGAATCTTCGAATAATCAAGAAAATAAATCAATTTCCGATGATATATTACCAAACAATGAATACACAGAACAACATATTACGGAGTCTATAAGTACAGATCAGAAAAGAATACAAATAAAACGTATGCAAATATTAAATAGAAAATTTTATCATCGTTGCGATAATAATCCAATTGCTCTTGCTTACGAACCAATTAACATGGCAAGTCTAGAATCAGAACAAAAGAAAATTAATTGTGAAGATGAAAATGATAAAAAAATTGGAAATAACATTGTAGATATTGAGAGTGTATTAACAAAAACAAATGAAAATGATAATGTACTACAAACTCGTGATAATATAATATCAAATGTGAAAAATGCTAAATCTGAAGAACGTGTAACTAAAGTCCTAGAAAGCATCGATCACAATTCAAAGTGTCGTCGGATCCTTTTACGATCTTCGAATAATTTAGTCAATACTAAAGTGGAATCTAGCACCGTCTCAAAGTTAAAAACATCAAAAGTATGCAAAAAAATTAAATCGGCTAAAAAAGCCTTTCAACCAGACAGCTTAAAACTTAGGCTTAAGAAAATTTCGAAAACGAAAAATGTTAAATCTCATAATTTAATTAAATTACCTTTAATGCATACATCAAAAGACGAAGAAAATCAGGATGCAAATAGCGACAATGTACCTTTTATGGACATAGAAGATCAAATACCACAATCTGTTATTCAAAACTCTAGCAAGGAAATAAATGAAAAACCTTCAATTAATAATACTTCAAAAGACCAAAACCAAATCAATAATTCAAAACATAATGACTCTTTAAAACCTTGTACTATTTATAAAAGTAGTGTATCTCACTTAAGAAGCGAGCTAAAAAATAATAAATTTAGCGATAAAAACGCTGATGAATGCATAAAAGAATCTAATATTACTGATAGCATCTTAAAATGTGTAAGACAACCCAATGTCCCAATTTCGACAAATATAAGCAATGGTCTTGGTAAAATCACGAACGATATCACTCATGAAATTGATAAAGATAAAAATGTAAAGCAAAATACACTGATGACAGACATACACAACGTTAAAAAATCAAATGTTTTAAAATATGAAGATAAAATAATATTTGATGAATTACCAAATAACAGTAATGACCCATTAATAAAGTGTGTTCGAGTAAAGCTTCCCAATGGAAATAGTTTCAAGGTTACAATTTCTGGAAAATTAAATGTTGAAATGGATGAAATATTCGAAGAACCCACTATTAAAGCCATGATTTTAAAAAATATAAATAATAATAAAAAATGTACTTTAAATGTTAAACAAGTCAAGGTAAAATCTCAAGCCAAAGCATCTACAGTTACCACCCATATTCAAGATGTGTCTCATTTGAAATATTCAGAACAGGAAACTGAAACTATAGATTTAGTAAGTGATGATGAAGAAAGTAATCTTGAAACCTTCCAAACAGAATTTGGCATATATAATTGTAGTTGCGTTGATAAAAATATATTTTTAAAACATCAAGAAAAATTATTACAAAAATGCTTAGTAAAACTGATTAACTGTAGAACTTTAAAAAATATATCCATATCAAATTTACCTGAGAATATTTTGCCAGAAGAGAAAACGCAAGACTGTGATGAAGACTGCATTATCATAGATGATTCCTCTAAAGATGTCAATGATATCGTTTATAAAAATGATTATTGTAAAAATGAGAATGAAGACAACAAAGACAATATCAGATTGACTGAAAATGGAGATATTTTAGAAGATGCATTAAATGATCATAATGAACAAGTAAGAAAAGATAATAGTAATAAATCTAAAGATTCGTATATCGAAAACATTAATATATCTAATGATATAACACGCAACAACAACGATACGCCTATAAACTTTCAATTTATAGATAAAGAATGTGTTCTGAGACTCGATAGATGTGACAATCTCATAGAAAAATTAAAAGTTCAGAGAAATCATTGTTTTATTAATTTAGTTAGATGCGACAATATTTTCAAAAACCAATCGAATGCTAATCGTTCAAATACAGAAGCAAGAGCAAGATCAAATGACAACGAAACTGAATATATATCTATAAAAGAAACGTATTTACAAGAAAAATCTTTGCAAGAAACATCTGAACTACAAATATCTTTACAAGAAGCATGTTTACAAGATATATTAAATGACAAATTGTCACAAGAAGCACCTGTACAAGAAGCATCTGTAAAAGGAACATCTTTACAAAAAACATATACACAAGAAGCTTCTGTACAAAGTACATACTTACAAGAATCATCTTCACAAATAGTATCTGTACAAGAAAAGCCTCAAGAAGATGCATCTACAAAAGAAACATCTTTGCAGATAGAATCCTTGCATCGATCTGAGTCTCTTTCAATTTTAAATAACATTCTCACTATCGATGAAAATAAATCCGAACGTTCTCCTTCATCACTAATAGAAAACTTTGAAATTCCTCTGATTTTATACAACAAACCGAATTATAATTCGTTGAAACACGCTTTGGAGCCGGACTTCGAATGTTGTGCAGAATGGTGTATGACAAAATTAATAATCACTGATAAAAGATATATTGATAATAAATTATTGTCTTATGATTTACATTTCAGAGCCTTAAGTAAATCAAAATGTGATGATACGTCAACTGATTGTGAAAGTGACGTTGAAAGTATTATATCTACAGATTCTGTACCTGTTGAACAAAATCAGGAAAGGTGTCATAATGTACATAATGTACCTAGCCTTACTAAAATAATAGCTAATTATTTTGCAACGAACATGGAAGTAATTGAGAAATTAATAGTTGCCAAAAGAGATAATAAAATAAAATCTAATTCTTCTCCTTTGAAAAGAAAAATTGTACAAACTTTAGATTGGCATTGTCATAAAATTTCGAAAATTGACCCCAGCATGCCAAATACCTGCAAGATTTTCGAAAGGCAAATTCAAAATAGCACATTTATTTGTAGTAATATCAGTAATATAAAATTATTAAAAGATATTGATTCAGATAAATCAGATGTAATATTAAGTAATGAATTGAGTCTTCACAAAAATATTCATTATAGTGAGTGCTCTATAACTGAACCTAATATTACATCAAGTCCACAAAACCTCAAACAGTACAACAAATGTAATATTGAATCTATAGATGAAGTTGCAATACAGACTAAAGAACAAGGAAATTTCATAAAACTAGAACAGGTGTCTGAACATTTGGAACCTGCAGAAAATTTTTATTCTAAACATACAATTAAAATGAACCATCGATCTGATGACGATGAAATACATTTAACAACTGACCGAAATTTAGATAATATTAGATTGCGTAATAACAATCAATCACCTGATAAAAACAGTAATCATCCATCGATTATTTTATCTGACATTACTACTTTACTTGGATCTAAGAAAAATGAGACGTGTAAATCTGTTTCAAAAGTTCAGTTAGGCTCTACAAAAACCGATCCTTTGTCAATATTCGTCCCAGTCTCAATTGAAGCTACGAAAGATAAAATAATCCCCGAAAAGAAAAGCAATAAAATATTAATCCCAGATAAAAATGATTTCGTTATTTCTACTAGTAATGTAAAAAATAATAATATAACTGGTTCTGACAAAATTGATGTAATTGTACCCGAAGAAGACATTAAGAATAAAAATATTAGAATAAACAATGAGGATCTTTTATCTAATTTTAATGAGTACTTAAGTCAAACTACCAGAGAAATTATAGAGACACAAGGGAAAAGTAACAAAGGCATATCTAATATTGCTACTTTTGTTTCTAAGACTGACAAGTTAGATGTTTATGAAGAACATAATGCTGCAAAAATTAAATCAACCATTAATTTAATTCGTAAAAGAGAGATAAATCATGAAGACGTTATAACAAATAATAATTTTACTCATGACAATGAACCAAACACCACAGAAATGAAGGATTTAGAAATATTACATGTACATAGAAATAAAAATTCACAATTTAGAAGAGATGAACGCAATAACACGCGAAATAATGAAAAAATGCCTGCCGCTGATCAAACTGCTCAGTCAAATATCGAAATAATTAGTAATAATGATGAATTATGTAGCGCAGAGTACACCGATATCATAAGCAATGATAGCCAAAATGGCTCTCAATGTATAACTCACAATAATAATAAGCAAAAAAATGTGACACTCGTTTACAAAGGTGACTCTAGAGTTATTTTAAATGGTTCTATGTATGAAGATCCCGTCATTGGCACGTGTTATATATTTCCAATATTAAATAGAGTGACGATAACAGATAACGTTCATATTCATGACGATGCTTCGGTTAATGGTGTCGAAACTGTGGTAGATAAAGTTTTTACCATTCATAATAAAGTCGAAAACGAAGTAAATTTGGAATCTTTGAAACTCAACGTCATTGTACCTAAAAATACCTATTCTAAGCAAAAAATACATGCCAATTTGAGTGTACGTTCAAGAATGAGTAGAACAAATTTAAAACGTAAAATATTAGAATATGACAATAATCCTTATAAGAAAAAATATCGAAAGAGTAAAAATATTGATAATCCGAAATTAACTAGTACTTTGTCAGACACAGCATATGGGAAAGAGTATAAGAATCTTTTTAAATATTTGAACTCTATAAAATTTTCTTTCTCACGACCTTTTCATAAAGATTATATAGACGTGTTCGATACATTAAAATGTTGGCCTATATTGAAAGTTCATATTGACGAAGAAGCTAAAAATGAATATAAACATTTGTTATTTATAGATAATGATATTGAAACAAAGAAGCAGTTCGATCCTTTACGACAAACATTAGCTGAAGAAATATCATCAGAATATGT
This sequence comes from Heliconius numata, assembly GCA_016802625.1. NCBI lineage: Eukaryota > Metazoa > Arthropoda > Insecta > Lepidoptera > Nymphalidae > Heliconius > Heliconius numata. Next base: position 1,952,090 of record JAEBDU010000010.1, on the reverse strand, counting down.
TGAACCTCAACTTACCAGTGACCAAATTAATGAAACTAATTTTAGTATGGGTTTTGGTGAGGGGTCCGACAGAGTCATTCAAAATTCAGAAGATGGAGATAAATTTTCAAAATTTTCGGCTGCGACTCTGTCGGACGTAAAACAATGTCAGCCGTTTTTATTGTCCGACAACTATGAGAAATGTAATGAATTACATGAATCAAAAGTTAAGCAAATGGAAACATATAATCGTTTCTTTTCTTACATTAATTTAAGAGATAAAGTACGATCATTTTTTAAAAAAACTTCGTTGGATTTACGTTACAATTGGTTTTTAGAAAATAATAATAAAAAAAAATATTTGGACTTCGATAATCATAGTTTATACCCTTACGACATTTTTAGTACAGATTTTATTGAGCCTGCTTCCATTGAGACTTTAGTTAATGTAGTACAAGTAGGACAACAGCTACCTGTCAGTGCAGCAGCACAAAATCCTGTCACATGTGATCCAAGAGTAACACAAGTCACTGATGCAAGTCCTCAGTGTTCAGTAGAAAATAGTCCTCATGAAAATTCACAATCACCAGTCAAGACTGAATATACTGAATTAACTACTGCAGATATCAGTGTACCCTTACCACAAGAATACGAACGGCAAACAGAATTGCAAGAGTGTTCAAAGGTACCGACTCATAACGAAAATATTCCTGTAGAAATAGAAGTATCTTCCGAAGGAAAAAGCAATATACACGAACAATTGTCCCAAACGGAGAACGATCATAATGGTAATGAAAGTGATAATTTGCAAGTTTTAGTCAATAAACACATTAAAGATATAGAATATTCATATGACTCCAATGAAAACACTACATCTGAAGAAGTTCAATCTAATTCTGAAGTTTCTTACGATAGTATAGATAAAAATGAAATGGAAACTACTCAAAAGCAACAAAATGGCACCGTTGAGAAAACTGACCAAATTGCCCATGCTATGAGTGCAGCCGGTATCACTCCTTCACCAGAACCTGTAATTGATTCTGAAGTACAACCTTCGGCAGATATGTTCTCCCCTAAAATATGTCAGAATACAACAACAACACTAAATAATTTTACCAAGACTTCTTCTATAAATGCATTGATGCTTCAACAAGCATTGGCTCAAATATTACCTCCGCCACTAAATCAAACAAATTCTCAAGAAAGTAACCAAGTGGGGTCAAATTCATCAGTAAGCTCGCAAGTTTTACATATAGTTCAAGGAAAAAATGCTAACGGAAACCAAATAACTGTTGTAGAAAATACCCAAAATTCTGTAATGAGCAATTCTAACACTCCTGTTTTACATATAGTCCAAAATAAAACGCCTAACAATAATATATCAAATTCAAATAATGTTCAACATGCTAATACCTACAGTGGGCTTTCTTTAGTAGATACAGGTTTACAACAAGGAAATAACCAACTTTTACACATCGTTAACACTGGCAGCCAAAAAAATAACAATACAGGACAAATATTAAAAAGAGTAAATCTATTAACAAATTTAGCTAATGTACAAGGAAGTACAGAACAAAAAATGGTTCAATTTGTTTGTAAATCTGCAGATGGAAAATCTATTCAGCTAAATGCCCCACATCAAAGAAGTATGGTATTGAGATTGCAGCCGTATGAATCTCCAAACATTCAAAATAATTCAAAGACACCAGAAGGTCAAGATTTAAGTACTACGTCTAATAATAATAGTAATTCGGCAAACAAAGACTCCATGAATGGTCAACATGAGATTAAGTCTCGATCTGTGTACGAAGAAAATTATGCAAAGTTTATTCAAAACTCAAGTAATAAAACAGGCCCTGAAAAGTCTACCAGCCTACCTAAATTTAACCAAGCTTTCGGTAAACAAATTTTTCAAGATGGCAATCAGAAAACTATCGATATAAATCCAAATAACTCTCACTTATCATCGATAAATAATGATCCGGAAAGCTCAGAATGTCAGTCTACTGAAACCAATCTGAATTTGGAACATATCAGTCAAATAAGTAGCCCTCCATTATTATTACGAAAATCGCCTGCACCATCAACGCAAGCACAATCAAATATAGTGCAACAAATAAAACAGACTATTGCACCTATGATGCATGGTGGTGTTATTTATACCCGTCAGATACCTGTTAACATAGGAGGCGGACAAACTATAAACTTGATAACTGTACCCAGTACGGAACTTGTAGACGACTCCAATCAAAAACAACAGGGAGATATGAAATTTATGAATCAAAGTGAAGTGGAATCACCAATCATTAAAATTATACCTCAAAATCAGAATATTCAAAATAGTCAAAATAACGATATGACTTCAGACGAAAGTAATAATAATCATACAAGTACTACTACTAATGAAAACACTCAAAATTTTCCAGCTCAACATCAGCCCGTGTTAACTCAAATGCGAATAAAGCTACCAATGCTAAGTAAAGCTCCCCAAATGGTGTCAGGTGCTAGAGTAGTGAGACCATCTTTCTTTCAAATACAACGTAATGTAATTGGCGGTGCCAATCAACCTGTCTATCAGCAATTAGTTTTGACTGCAGCTCCGCCGCTTGGACAACATACAATTCGCTTACCACAAACACATACAAGGCAAGTAAAAGTAGCTAGTGAAGGACAATCCTCTTCCGAATCTCAAATGAGCTCCTCTACACTTGAACAATTACGAGAGTTCGACATGGTGTTGGAACAAGTTAAGGAAAGAAGCACTGTTCAACCTAATACTAATAATAATTCTTGTAAACTCCAAACGTCTTCGTCGGATACGACAGATAGTACATCAGTAACTTCAACGGTTACCGAATCTACGCAGCAAATTTTGTATTCAATCGGAACAAATCAGTCACTGAATGTTGCTTATGTCAATAGAAAACCAACAACATCAACAGCTTATGTTCGATCACCTGATTCATCGAATGCGATCGACTCGCCATCTTCCTCGACTCATTCTCAAACTCCTCATAATGTGACAGGTGAATCAACATCAAGCGAAGTATCTCAGCAAAGTCAACCAAAAGCAGCTAAAATAGGATCCAAGTCCAAGTCCAGGCCAAAGTCTTCATCGCATCCACCAAATTCATTGAAAATAAATACAGTTCCTCCAAAAACATCGACTCAGAAGCCCCTTGAAGATGAACAAACTACACAAAGGATTCTTTATATTCTTGCTGAATATAAAGAACAGGTGGAAAATTCTCCTGACAAAGACAAACCAGCACCAAGGAGGCGATCAAATCCGCCATCGAACCCATCGGGGTCGTCAAAGCGTAAAAAGAGTTCCAGTAGTTCTCGACGACCAGGAGTTCGCGACATGAGTCCCGTCCAAGGAGATGACACGTGTCGAACTATGGGGTCAGAGGACAGTAGTTGTGGTACTTCTCAAGGAGATTGTACTGAAAATTGCTTAGAACCACATTCTCCTCAAGATAGTCCACGTAAAGTGGTTAGAAAGCTCACTTTTGAAAATGAAACTCCTGCTTCAACACAACCGAGACAACAACCACAGCGTAATGTCATTGTTGCCGACGGCCAAACTATCACTGTTTCGAGAGGAACGTCTGGCAAACCTACAACTGCTGTTTTAATGCCTGCTAATTATATCTTACCAGTTTCTATGGTTAAAGGTGGTCAACAGATAGCTATAGTGACAAACCGTGGCCCCAAGTTACTTACTGTGGGTGGTGAGACGGGTAATGCACTTCTATTGCAAAGACTGATCGGCCCAGCTGGCTTAAAACCAGTGTTAACGCGTCCCGGAGTTCGTCATGTTCGCCTGCCTACTGCAGCCCTACACAACCTTCAAGCCTTTAATTTCACAACAACAGCCACCGCACATCCGCCAGAAAACGTGGCTTCACCGGCGCCCGCGCAAACACCACCTGAGTTAATCGATAGCAGAGCGAGCACCTCACCTTGGGCTGACCGTGAATCACAAGAAGTTAAACCAGAACGAGCTTCGAGTCCAGAGGGCTCAGAGCCGTGGCATTTAACCGCTGACCCCAACGATTATTCATATGAAGAAACAGTTCGGACAGAAAATATGGACAGGACCGTACTCGTAAGTATAACTATCTCTACTTATATATACTTTAAGTAACTCAGTATAAATATTGGTAATTTCGAAGTTTTTGAACCTCGTCAGACATGTGTCGTTTCAAACGACTTCTAATATCTTCTAAGATAAGGCAAGTTCACAAAGATTTTGAAACTTCAGGACGCGATCCCAGATAGATACAGTCCCGATATGGAGGCGCAAAGGATATTTGATAAGATGTTCGACGTTGACTCGAAAAGGTCTTACATCGTAGATTCTCAAGATGAGACGTCTCGTTGCGCATACGATATTGACGCGTCAGATTGCGACGATAAGGCCTACCACCAGGTGATCATACCGTGTCCTTGCTAGGAAAAGTCGCCGCTTAAAAACGACTCTGAAGAGATCTACTTAACTATAATTTATTTCACTCCACCTCAATTAAGTACTACACGCTAACGTGCGCTGGAATTCAAATATTATGCAACATAAAATGGATCTCTTTCAATGAAGTTGATTTCAGATGTGACTTTATTTTATGAAGGACACGATATCGTAGAACTGACGCCGACCCCCTCAAACTTAGAAAGCCTCTTAGTAGACATGCACGCCTCAGTTTCTTTTAACCGCTTTTCTTTCTTTCGGTGTTAGTTTGCCGAAAGGACATACAAATAGACGCGACAAGTGCTTTATCTGGAACAGATATTTAAATAAATTACTAATTTAAGTTTCTTTTATAAATTTGAATACTATAACTATTTCAACATTATTATCAAGAGACGCAATGCTTGGCCAGCTTATATAATTCTCAAAAATCATAAAATGACTCACAAGAAGTTGTCGCTTCTATAACATATATAAGGCATTCTACATTCGAATCAAAGAAAGTCCATAGTGTTAAGTCTCATAAATGTCTACCCAGTCATTGTAATGGTAATTGTATTTTAATTTCTATATTTTATTCTTTTCCTTCGGAAATTGTTTTGAAACGTTTCGTATCGCTTATTTTCGAATCTTTTACGTCTTTTGTATATTCCAATTTGGATTTGAGATGTGTTTAATTTTGCATGTAGCAGTTCCTCGATTACTACGTAGTCCAAAGCGAACCGCATCATCGTGCATGAAACTCATCTTCATTTGGACGACAGTACTAGATCCTTTGTTACGTAAATGTGTTGTAGAATAAACTTTACTAGACAATCATAATCCTTTTATTAAAAACAATAACTAACACCCAAAATACTATATGACACTAATTTAGTTCTAATATTTCCTTTCTTCTAGATAGGTATACTTGAAAATTATTAAGTAAAATATTAAAAATCTAATCTAAAAGCGTCTTCATAGCTTTAAATGCTTATGTCTATAACAGCGTAATCGTATAAGTGTTATGTAAAGTGTATACATTATGAATACATGAAGCTTTAGCCGTTTTCGTCTATAATTGCCTACTTGGTAATTTTATAACATTCATATGATTTTCATAGAGGTATATTATACAGGTGGTTCACAAAAGGGACGGTCATCGTCAACATCGTCTCGCTCACGTATCGGCTGCAGCGCTTAGGCACAAATATGCCATACTGGAACATGAACTACGATTACAAGTAGGTATTCAACAAAACTTTCAACGAACAGAAGAAAAAGATGCTTTGGACGAGGCAAAAGAAAACTAGAATTAAGCCTTCTTAAATTTTATTTTTCTGTCTCTTTTGTTCACATCTTATTATCCTTCATCTTTTTCTTTTTTATATTAATTGAAAAAAAAATAATCTAAGACATATATACTTTTGTTTACTTACATCACACTCATTTTGCCTTCTTACACCATCTTTCTTTTCTTAATCATCAATCATTTTTATAATATTATTAATCTTAATTAACATGAACCATTAAATAGTTTTTTAAAATGCTCACGTTAAAATTAATTTTAATTTTGTGTAATAATTTCATTTTATAATTTACTATATATTTTTATTTTTACAACAACAGATTCATAAATGTATATTTAAACTCATATATCATTTAAATCTCATCAACTTTGTAGCAATTAGACATTTATATTTTTATTTTATTTTGACGATCATTCAAAAGAACCCTTGGCTCCAGGGTACTGGTTTTTTGCAGAAATCACTTTCGGAAGAATGCGAAGACCTCGGCGTGGATTCACCATCAGCATCGGAATTATTCCCCGAAGCTGAACTGCTTTTTAGTTCGTCGCCAGCTCATGATACTCAGCAGCATTCTCACACGCGTAAGTTCTTTTAGATTATAGCATAATTAGGACACTCAGTTCCCCACTTTCAGCCGAATTTCATAATTACCTTCAATTAAACAAAGTAATGGTTGTTTAGTAACTCTTATGTATTAATTTACTTTCGATTATTTGTTACTAGTAAAACTAAAGGTAGGTAAGTATTTTATATTATTTTGTCTATATTATGTGCTAGGTGCATCCTAATGTCGCGCTTTAATTTTTAAAACAAATCCATATTGGGCACACTCAATGCTGCGCTCTCATAATGAAATAAAAATAGTAAATTTCTTATTAAATATGTTGCCTTTCCAGCCCAACCAACAGTCCTCAACCAAAGTGGCATACCGCAACCAGACATAGATGATCAAATAGCAACAGACCATCTCCTCCAAAGCGACATAGATGATCAGCAAGACTTGGGAGTGACTCTCGGGTTAGATGAGGGTATAGTGACAGTCAGTGAGGATGGCATGCAAGCGACTATAGCGCTGGACCAGGAGGAATTTGCTCGGTCTCATCCCAATACGACGTTTCATAGTGAACCTAGTGAGGAAACTGAGGTATATGTAATGCTTATGTGAAGATACTCCGTTGTACCCTTTACTAGAGAAGAGAATTTATATAATTTGGAATGTTCACACCATTCCTCCGTGGAAATCAAATCCACAACACATCACATTAAAATTATCTCAAGCTATTTGTGGTTATTTTCGGTTTGAACAATTCATTGTTAAAGTTCTATGAATTATTAATTGTATGAAGTATATTATTTAATCAATGAATAACTAATATGTGGAAAAGATTATTTATATATTAAAAGTAGAAAAATGTTTATATTTATGCTAATATTTGAAATACTTTTTATTGTTTATAACCATTTTTTTTTAATAGAAGACTAAACTCATGTTTCTTTCGTAGTTTATGTGTAGTTAGCAAACAAAACAATGTTTAAATTTGGTATGTAGACATAGGGATACTACAATTAATCTGTATATCTATTTAATCAATTCTGATTTACACAACTAGCATTACTTTTACCAGGTCCAGCCATTCACAATAACTGGGCTAAAAGGGCGTCACATAACGTCAACTATCTTCCACGCCGGTCGGGCGCCGGCCACTGTACTCGTCACAGCTCCTCAAACCACTGTCATATCTCAAGCAAACCAAGAAAACGTACATCATAATGTGAAATATGCCAATATTGATCATATTATAAACTCCTCCCACGGTAACTTAAATCTAACAAAGTTTGACAACATATTGACTGATTCGAGAGAAGTTCATCTGTCTCATACAGCATCAGCTATAGTACACTCAACGGGAAATGCCACTCAAGTTATTAGAAGAGTTTGTTATGAAGACGATAGACGGGATGCTAGATATTTAATGGATGAATCAGACGGTCTTATAGCAGGTGATGATGCCAAAATGATAGCTGAGGATAGTTCAAGAGAAGCCACACTTGAATCCATGGCGGATGGTGATGAGGACAATTCTTCACCAGAAAGACATGCTGAACTGTTTTGGGAATCTAATTCAGCGTCAGAACGTTCGGAAAGAGGCCGCCATGTTGATTATAACTATAGTAGCGACAGCGAAAAATGCTGCAAAAGTCCGTTCGATGAAACAAATTCAACGGATTCCAGCGGCGTAGGAACTCATATGAGATTAGATTCTGTCATAAAGGAAGCTAGGTTAATAGAAAGAGCAGGCAGTGGTTCGTCTGACGATCATCCACCTTTAAGAACTTACCCGGCTAAACGTATGTACCATCATGCTGATGATGTGGAAAGAAGTCTCTCTGGGAAGACTAGAGCTGGTTTCCAGGAAGAAAGAGATTATAGGGCAGATAGCTTAGAAGTAAGGCGACGGTCGTCGGTCAGAGGGGTAGTGAAACGAGGCTGTCATTGCTGCAATGGATCTCCTGTACCGCCTAGACCAAAGAAACCTAAGAAGAAACCCACTATTGATTTTACTAATTAAAAATTGGCAAAAATTGAAAACTTTATATAAGATTTGTCTAAACAGAAATTTTAAAATAAAATTTATATCAAGGGTTGAACAAAATACGGACTATGACTAACACTGGACACAACATAAACGTTTAATATATCTAGATTTGTGACTGTCTAAATATCAATTTTAGTATAATAATTATTAAATCGCCACCTAAATGGCGGATAAATTACAGTATATTAGAGAAAATATAAAACTTATGGGATTCTTCCATTGTAAGACTAGGCGTCGCGCCAGACTGATCGCGATCTCTTCGTAACGAGGTTTCTTAATGTATTATAAATAACGTTGTTAGTTATTGTTTTGTATATAAACAAATAAGCTTACGTTCATACTTACACGTGGACTTTTCGTTAGTGTTGTAGCAGTTTGAGTTTCACCGTCACCTATTAGTTCAAATTATTATTATTTTTCACTTAATTACCGACATTTTTATTGTTATTTCATGTAATATAACCATATATGATAAATGATAATTGATGTATGTGTATAAACGGTAGGCTAAGCTTATAGTGACATTGTCGTAGTGTAGATGAATATTATTAATTGTAACCCCTTCTATATCTAGACTGACAGTTCTCCTTAAATTTGCCGCCATTATGATTTTATTATCTATTGTATTATATTAGATTTAATTGAACGGCAACCTTCCATGGGAAATGCACAAATTTGTGACGAGCTTTAACTTGGCTTATTTTTCTATGTTCAGTTTATTTGGAGCGCTTAGTTCGTTTGCGAAGGGTCAGGGTTGATATTTGTATTTAACGTTTATTACAACTACAACTATTATTACAACTATTATTGTTAAGTTAGGTGTGAATTAATTTCCGTCGTAAGTGTGTAAATAATTTTCGTCCCCTACATTTAAGGGGTCTAGTCAACTCCGTTTTAGACTTAATACGCGGTATCTGTCTCAAGGGCTATAAGCCTAGTTTCATTTAGTATTTGACCGCTTTTGTATATACTTACTGACTCAAGGCCAGCGCCATATTAAGGATCGCAATTTGGGACTTGTATATAAAAATATATTAGATAATTTAGCAAGCTCGTTCTTCGACGGTCTTATAGTGAATTGTAACGTTTTACGTCCGACACCGGGCGGTACCATAGTTCATGTTACTTCTAGTAGTAAGATAGCGTTATTAGGTAAAGCTATGTGTATATGCCTTTAGCTTACAATTTGGATGGGTGGGCATTTTTTGAATTTGAGATACCCTGATGGTATTTGACTTCAGTCTAAAAGCACTCGTCCACTATCGGGGGCGGTCTCTGTGAGTTTTTTGAAAATTTATTATTATTATTTTCTGTCTCTAAACAAAGTCGTGAAAAGACAATTATTTCTGCCATTTCTAAGCGTAAGTTTGGATTTTTTTTATATTATCCTGTAAGTTGTTATTCGATATTGTAGACGTTTCGATATTACTCTGCCTACAGTATTGCAATGTTTCGTTGTTTTCCAATTAGAATTAAAAAAATATATTAGCATGTAAAAAACTCGATAATGTTTAGGAGGTATCATAATTATTTTTTATTGACCCAAAATGTGTTTTTGTGATTATTGGACTATTGTAAACATTAATTTAAAATGCTACAGAAAATGATCATTAAAATTTATCTATTAAGGTCTGTTTTATTTATCCCGTTTATAAAAATCACTTAATTTTTAAGTCACAAGTAACATCCCATACAGAGAGTTGGTATTTAATCTTTTTTTCTTTAACACTAGAAGTGCCGAAGACTGAGACCCCCCTTGAACCGCCGTCGTGACAAATTTGTCCCATTCTACTTATTATGTTGATTGTTGGTATAATACAAAAAAAATATTATTAAAATAATTCGTAAAATATGTAGACCATCTTTAATAATCAATTCTTATTATTTAACAAACATAAAAGTACCAAAAAAATAAAACACAAAGAAAGAATCAAATATTTCTAATACGTTCTAAGGTCGTGACAACTAACTGAATAACTCAATAACTCTTACAAAATTATAAATTATAGAAATTAGTTAATATTATTAGTAGGCCAAGTAATGCATTAATATATTCTTCATCAGTGATACATCACAGATGATTTATAACATTGCGTGGTAATGCCTCCAGAATTCGGCGGAAAATGCCAGCGGAGTGCATAGCACTAGGTTCCCAGGTTCCCTCTAACTACCCTACAATTGCCCACATTTGGTATCAAGTGTTTTTCTGAAATTCAAGCCTAGCTTAGTCATCCTTTCATCTGATACTTCACTTGGACTAGCGGCAAAATTAAGTATTGACACCAATTTTACCCCACTTTTCAGGCTATTATTTTTTAAGATTTATACATAAATGTATAGTTTTCAGATGTTTTCCTGTACTAGTACTACATGTAGATGTTAGCTGCCAAATTTCATAATTCTAAGTTAACTGAAAGTAACATATCAGACAGTACAGTCGAAATACACGTTTTTTACTATATAAATGGTCATATCTTTCTTTAAGGGCGCTTTTTCAGGAAATCAAGGGACTGTAGACCGTCATATAGTTGATATTCATATACTCATATGAATATCAACTCGATTTCTCCAAGCATTCCTGAGATAAAGGCACAGACAGACGGATGGACAAAAAAATGATCTCATAAGGGTTTTTTTTCCTTAAAAGCTACAGAACCCTAAAAACTTAGGCATTGACTGCTAAACCTACTATTCAATTTTTTTCCGCCAGGCGGCGGGACAAAAATGACCCAGCGGCAGTTCTAGGTAAATCTCATTTTTTTTCAAAAAGTATGACTGCTATAAAATTATTTATATTTTTAATTAAATAAAGGTGTAAAATTGGTAATAGTAAAAAAGTTTCATCTACATAAATTAACAAATAAAAAAGTTATATACAATCAACCTTGCGTTTGGGTCAAAAATGGGACGGCGGCGCTTCTAGTGTTAATTAATATTATTTAATTTTCAATATGAAAAGTACATAATTAATGGTAAGTAATAAAATCCATGTAAATATTTTAATTTTATTCGAAGCCAGAGCGAAGAAATGGATCGTAAATAAATATTTCAATTCCTCGAATGGGGATCGAACCCACAACCGTTACAGTCACACCCTTGTGCCGCTCCGCCACGACGACCTCAGATATTCCTCCAGATTAGTTAATTTTATTTTATTTTGATCAGGTTTACTATAATGTAATTTTTCAACGATGACATTGTTTTGTGTCAAAAAAAAATAAAACAAAGAAAAATATTACTAATCTTTTTATTCATATAGCCAACTTCCTTTGATCTTTTAACTTCTTCATAACAGCTAGAACTTCTATTCTAAACTCCAGTCTCTCATCCTCCGAATATTTAACCACGGTTGGTAGAAGTGATGCAAAGAAAGCCTCATCTTCATTCATTATCCTAGGATCATTACATTCATCCATTTCTACATAATCTAACTCTGATTTATCATAGTCAATAGTTTTTGATGGTTCTTCTATATATTCTAGTTTCTTAGGTTTTTTTGGAAGGTTAATATCAATATTAACATCAGTAGATATTTCATTAGGACTATCTCTTTCAGTTTTAAACATGGCGATATCTTCGGAACTGTAATCTATGCAGTAGTCGTCGTTAAGTGACGCCACTTTGAGAAGGAATGTGAGGTGTTCGTGTAATACGTATTTGCGCTTTGGTTTCCCCATTTTAGTCTTCAACGTCTTAACAAATGTGTCCCGTATGTTTGTCCATTTTGATTGTATTTTTTCACCTATAACATAATATGTTGATATTATTCATTGTTCAAAATTTATATTTTCTTAAATATTAAATATATTTTTTGTATCTTTCCTATAATATAAAAATGTTTTATATATATAGTAGATACAAAGTAACTGTAAATATAAATATAGTTTCCATTCTATTCCATTCCATTTTGCGGAGTGAAAATAAAGCTTTAATTTAAAACAGTCGTGGAAGCCGTATCAAAATCAGTTTTCAAAATTTTCTTATATCAATAAAAATAAGAGATTACAGAAGATTACAGAACACTAATTTGATCGCTGTTCTATTATTTCTATAATTTTATAGATTCAAAATAAAATAATCTGTTTAATTGTATAAAATTTTGTTAGTAAGTAGAAAAATTTAAAGATATAGGTAACACGAATTTATCTACTTTAACTTGGAAACAAAATACCTAATTGTATGCAAACAATACTCCATCTGTGTCAAAACATACGTCACGGGAAATCGGACGTAACAAATGAAAACATATTTTTATTATAATTTTCATTCTTAAGCCTAATAAAAGTGGAATTACCTTACCTTACTTACCGTACTTTACATATTAAATAATATATTTCAATAAATTACATACTTGTAACTCGTTTCTCTTCGGGCGTCATATCCTCGTATCGTTCGTCTAACAGTGAAAACACTTGGTTCCAAGCGAGCCGTCTTTCAACCCTGTCCTTATACGATTCTATTGTTCTATCCCACAAACAAGGCCTATCTTTAATCGCGTGTATTAATTCCACCACATCATATTTAAATTCACGCATTTTTAATGTAAAATATAGTAATTTTATTATAACAATACCTTACTTGGTAAAGTAAGTCAACGTGACTGTGCAGTATGCGTCAAAATGTCGGATCGTCTATTCTCGTCGGATTGTTGTCTCTTTCTAACAGTATAAGCAAGAAAGAGATGGCCAATCACAACCGAGGCCACCGGGCAACGACTCCGAATGGGTACGCCCGTCAAAAGCGTAATGGAAACCAGTTTTGTAGATCTTTAATTGTTAAATCTTTGTTACAGTTGAGAGGTCTTGTTAAATGGTTTTCGTGTCCATAGTCGTGAGCGTGACGGTGGATTTTATGATAAAAGACGTTTAATTTTTGTTTAAATTATAAATTTTACTATGATTATTATATTGGTGACAGGTTGTGGGTTCAATTATCCGCTCCAGGATATTAAGTATCTAATATTTTCATTTTCATTGCTCAAATGCAATGCCTCCAGGATTCGGCGGAAAGTGTGGAATGGATGTGGTTTAATGAGAACGGAGTGTGTTAGCGCTAGGTTCCTAAGTGCGTGCTATAACGTGAAGACAAAAAAACTTTTATTAGTCAAAAAATTAAAGTAAGTATTTGTTTGCAACATATTGGAAACGAATATAATCGACCATAAGAATTAAATCATTGCAAAAATTGTTAATTTATACATATTAAAAATATTTTTTGTTATAAATATAGGGAAATATTTACTCGTTAACGTTTGTCGATTAGCTTAGTTTCACTATTAGCTAAACTAACTATAGTATGTGTTTTTGTTTTATGTTAGTAACTTGAAAGATAATATTTATATTAGCAAAGTGTGAGATGACGATTCTAATATAAAAAATGACCAGACACTTCTGTTTATGCCAGTTTGTAAGTAAATAGCTATATCCAGGTTTTTCCTCGTTTAGTAGGGTAGGCACAGGAACTTAGCGCAGCACCTTAGCACACTAGTGTTAAGAGACTTCGGCCCCACTAATCGCAAAATTTTCAAAATCTTTCATGACTTGAGTGGTAAGGTGTTATAAGTTAAAAGTGAAGAATCACTGTGTCCTTTAGTTTCCGAGAAAAAGGGATTCTTTCCTTAAATTCCTAGGTCTATTTTGTTTCAATAGTCAAGGAAATTTTCGTATTCAATATGATTTCTTTTTACAAGAATTTTCCTTTGAGCTGAGCTGTAGATTCGTAAGTCGTTGAGAGACACTAGACTTAAGGCCTTTTCCTAACTGACTTCTTCTATTAAATGGATAAGTTTATGTTAAAAAAGTAGTAAAGTTTTATTTTATTAACAAAAATTGAAAAACGAAAATCTCAAAGTTTTCTAAAATCTAATTAAAATCCATAATCTTCTAAGTATGTGCTAATGTGTTAAAAGTGGATACAGATTTTCTTATGCTAAAGCTTCTGCCAGCTATTCGCAAAATTACTACGATTAGGATACCTCTCCCTCTATCTTTTTATTTATGGGAGAGTAGGAAGAAAGAACCTAGTGTAAAGACAGTCCGTTCTCCACTCTGCCTACCCTGCTGTATGCGGGATGCAGCGTGAAGCTGATTTTTTTTAAATATAATTATGTAGCTTGTTTGAACCGGCCTAATGCATTACTTTATACAACCTCATAAGGCTTAAATTTGTGAAACAATGCCACACATGTACCGACTATCGATCGTTCTGCGCGCGCATTGCTTAGAACGAATGTCACTATTTTCTACATGAAAATTCTTGACACCGCCTCGAGAGGTTATTTTAAAAGAAAACTGTGACTTTTATTGTAATATCAGTTTAATAATATTTTACTTTTAATTCTTTTATTTAAGTAATTGGTAAATTTCTTGAGAAAAGCTCTTGGAAGATATTATGTTTTAGTTTCGTTTCGCCGGCTTCAAGTAACATCTTGGTGAGTTTAGTTTAATTATATATTTATATAATTATTTATTATATAAAATGTATTTAAAAGTGTAATATAAAAAATATTTTTTAATCATTGATTTTTTTCATATATTTAATAGTGTAGTAGATAATAGACACGAGTATATAATAGCCATAATTTCTTTAAAATGTTAAAACTATGTATTTTTTAATGCCTATTGGTAAATGACGAACAGACATATATACTTATCTCTAGATAAATAATATACAGGATAAATGCTCTTATTACTTTATATAAAGAAAAAATACGAACCTACTCTATTTACGATGTAGATAGAGTAAGTTCGATTTTGGTGTAGATTCTACACAGTTTTTTATTACTCCAATATGTATAAGTTTTGATTTAGTTATTAGATTTTTTATTTACATCCTTACAAATATAAGTGAGCAATTTCAAATTACTCAACTTTGCTTTTATAGCGTATAAAAGCGACTCTACGTTTTTTTACTTTAAGCACAGAGTGTTAAGAGTTAAAGCTAGTGCTGCCAGATCCAGGCTTATCATTTCTAGGACGTTTGTGGTGCCACGAATGGACTAAAAGTTTTTGTATCCGATCCGAGATTAAACTACCTAGAACTGTTGGTTGTTTAATTTTTGTAAAAATCTTTAGTTAAATACATCAGCTTTACGCTGTATTCCGCACACAGTACGATAGTGAATGCTAAATATATTTTTGATGTCAGCGTTAATGATATCAGAAACAGTTAATTATATAAATAGTAAAATAGGCAATACAACGGGCCGCCGAGTTCTGTGGTATTTAACATACCAGACGGGCAGGGAAAGGCTACAGAATCTTGAGAATATCAGTTAGAATTTTCCTTTCTTTCCATTAAGTTTGTTGATTATTTTAATATCCAGCAACGTAAAACGTAGGGAGCGGAGTGTCTTAACACTAGGTTCCCTCTGCCTGCCCTGCTACAAATATACAATTTACTCATTTAATTTAATCAATCTTATGAACATATTCCATATGTATCCTAATAAGTGACATAAGAAATAGTTGACCGGTATCGATTTAGATATTTTCTTCCTGCCTGCTCTGCCGGGAAGTGAATTGCTAAAAAAAACAAATTAAGTGTTAAACACATTTTTTTGGACTCGATTTGAAAAAAATTTTAGAAATGAAAGTTTAGGTACCCAAATGTAGTCCAGGCGCCTGATGATTTTATTCTATTATTTCACGTCAAGTTGACAATTCAATATTTTTATATCTCAAACCTGATCCTGATCCTAGTCTGCCCATCATTAGCTTAAATAAAAAATCTAAAGTAAATATTTTACCAATTTTAGACGTAAAATCTAGAAAACAATATCCAAAATGTGGACAGTATGTGTCCCTGGGTGGGGTGCCGTAGTGGTTGCCGGGTCTCTCTTGCTGTATGGAACTTTAGACGTCGCGTACTTCGCGCGTATGATGTACACTGTTGCGAAGGCGAGATATTTTAGAAAGAAGATTTGCATTTTGGATTCTACGGAGGTGCAATGTGAGTTGGTTTAACTTTTGAAAAATGAATTTACTAGATATAGGTTCAAAATTGAGTATTACCATTTAAAATAATCAATGGTAAATTCGCTCTCTTAAAATTGTAGAGCGATATATTTTTTCTTTTTTGTTTGTAAATTAAATTTATAAATTCTAATAAAAATCATAATTAATAATTAATAAAATTTATAAATTCTAATAAAAATCATAATTTTAAAAAAACTCAGTGAATTCTATTAATAGGTTTAACAATAATGTAATTAGGATTTAGGGCACCAAAAAAGACGTAATACAACTTATGTATTTTTAAAAAATATACCTACTAAAAAAATTCTTAATATTGAAAAATCTTTACTTACTTTTTATATATGCTACCATTATGTTTAAAATTCCAGCATGGTGTCTGCTAACCGATATCGACACACTCCTCTACCACATGAACAACGCGCGCTACCTCCGGGAGCTGGACTTCGCACGAGCTGACTTCTACGAGCGCAGCGGTCTGTACGCCAACATCAAGGCGGCCGGGGGTTCCGTTTTACAAGCGGCCACCACTATCAGATATAGGCGGTATTTGAAGCCGTTCACCAAGTTTACTATTACTTCTAAGGTATGTATGTAAAACTGGCGGCCCGCTCGCGGTTTCACCCGCGTGAACTATGTTGTTATTAATTTCTGTCTCCATGACTAAGAATTAATTTGAGAATGAAATTACTAATTTGAGACTCTTAGCATTTGTAGTAACGAAGTTTCATACAAACTTTCGACCCCAAAAACAACCCCTTAGAAATCGAATATTGCAAATTCCCGTCTTAGCGAGCACCTACGTCCTATAAGTAATTCCTATGCAAAAATGTGAGATTCCTAGCACTTGTAGTTTCTGAGATTTCGTGATGAGTGAGTGACCTTTCGATTTTATATATATAGATAAATAGTGATTTTTGATGATATTCACTATAAGAAGAGATTTGAGTGATGCAATATTCTGTTCTTTATTTTATATGATTTACAAAGAGATCGTAGCGCAGTGGCAGTGCATCGGACTGTAAACGCGACTGTTTGTGAGTTCGATACTCTTTCGAGAAGATTAATTATTTCATTTCCTCGCAACGTTTAGAAAATTGGTCGGAAAACAACTTATTACACATTTTACCTACTGCAAAGTGTTCGAAACATCGGCTTTCCAAAAATGCATAGTACTAAATATACGCGATTAATCCTGTGAAATAATTTCATTTAAAATCTATGAAGATGAAGTCAAAACTAAAATGACTCCAAGATTCAATTGACATACAAACATAAGCGATACACTGATCTATTGGTCATTGACACATACACTGGCCGTTTGATTCACGCATGGAAATCTAGTTAACTTCTAATTTAATTTGATCTTCCTTTCAAAATAACTTGTTTTACAAACGTAAGAGGCGTGGAAATATTTTAGTTTTAACATTTTATGCGAAATATGTACATCATAAGTAATAAATTCTGGTTGTAACGGGATTGCATCTCATTATTATTCTGATATACAATTTGCTGTATTTATTGCACATTGCAGGGTAAGCACAGGGAACTTATTGATAAGACACTCCGGTCCCTATTTTGCGCCGAATTGAATGGTGGAACTTAACGCCGCGTTTTGCATCGACACCAGAGCGAGGAAATAAAAATATTTAATATTTGATCTCCTCGAGTGGGGATCGAACCCACAAGTCAATTTTTACAGCCTTGCCTCTCTGGTACTTATTAACAGCTGGCATTAATCCTGATATTATTTTTTGTTTTAATATAATCTAAAAGAAATCATCAAAACACACTCTATATTTTATGTTATTTTAAATGTTTCAGGCTATCTACTGGGACGAAAAAACCTTTTTCATGGAGCACGAGTTCATAGGGCCGGGTGGGTTCGTCCACGCGGTGGCGTTGTGTCGCCAGCGCATCATAGACACGTCGGTGGCGGCTATAGCTGAACTACTCTTGCAGCTACATTGTTCTGGCGGCTGCAGATCTCCGCCGGAGAAAATGCCTTCGGAGGTATTCGTTTTTTATTCTATTTTAGAACTAGGGCGATCGTAGCTTCGCTTGATAAGTTACTATGGAGCTCTAATATTATTAACATTTTTATGACAATATTACTTAAATAGTGCTGAGTGGGTGATAATGATATTTATTATTGTAATAGGTTTTTAGTAATATAAATGTTTGGCGACAATGGTACACGGTAAAATTCGAATGAGTTTATTATTGCACTTTGATCACACCTTAATCTACTAAATAAATAAATTAATTTAAAAAATATATATTAATATTTTTTTAAAATATAATTATACTTGTCAATTAAATTAAATTTCTTCTGCAATTACAGCTGGAACTTTGGGTACAAAGTAACGAAGTGAGTTCAGCCAAGCTAAGACCGCTCGCTCCGCTGCCTCTCGAAGCGCACCCTCTGAGCTGCGGAGAGATCATCCCCAAAGCGGCGGAGTGAAGGCGGCTGGACCCGAACGAGTCGAGGAAACGAGTGTAGGTTAGAATTAGGGAATTAATTATGATCATTTGTAACGAAATCTATCTTAATAATTGTATTTATTTATTATTGTCTTTTAATATAATCTAAATCAAAACTCTAAAAGATATTAGGCACAATGTGGGGAACGGATTAACACTAGGTTACCTCTGCCTACCCTATTGTTTGCGGGATACAGCGTGATTTGATTGTCTTTTAAATTGATATTTGCAATGTTATTGGATTTGATACTTTCTTATATGTACACTGTATGATTGATCAAGGCTAGAGATTTATATAAAAAACGCGCATTAGTGTTAAATATATCGAAGATTAGTAGAAAATTATCATTTATTTTAATTAATAAAAAATATATATAACTTTTACTTACCATAATCTTTTTGATTTACTTTTAATAAATTATCGAGACATCTGTTTAATTAATAAAAAAAATAAAGATCACAATTTCGTATCAAATGATCATAAATTAAGCAATTATAACAAACTGATAATTTAATAAGACACCATAAGTGATGTTTATTAAACTATCACTAACGTAAGTTATATAAAACTTTTTATAAAGAAATTGGCGGTTTCGTTCGGGTTATAATTGACAGGTGTCAATGTCCAAATTGCAGATGACAGCTAGCTTATTTTTTAAAAGTAGGCTAGATTAAAATAAAATACGTATACATAATAAATATATTACATCATTATAGGCTTTGAATATGGTAATGAAACATAAATGATCCTTTTTCTTTAATTTTTTAATTATATTTATAAGAAGGCTGCAGTTCTAAGCGTAGGCAGTATGCTTATTAGTGCAAAGGTAAAATGTAAATAAGATTATTAAATTAATTAAAAATACATGAAATGTTTTAAAATAAAAATAAATTGATATTAAATTTAATATTTTAATATTTTGAAGTAAATTGTTATTTTAAATTATGACAATTTTTATAATCAATTTATCTCTTATCATATAAAAAATCTTTAATTTTACTGTTATTTTTATAGCATTATATATTTTGTAATTGTTCTTTGTTTTCATTAAAATTAACTTGATAATAAATAAAGTACTTAAAACGATTTTTGATCGTATTTCAATACATTCCGTTCGTTTTTTTTTACTTTTTAAAGTTTTATTATTTTATCTTCTTGTGTAATAATTGTATTTATTGTGTAAATATTTTTGTTATAACGGAATTCCAAAATTACGAATCATGTACTCATTTTGATATTTTTCTATGTTAATTTAAACAATTTTACGTAATTGGTATAATTTTATTGATTTTTTCCTTATATCAGTTCTTTCAGTTCTGAGAAGAACTAAAGTAAAATATTCAAATAAGCATTTAGAGTATTAATTTATTATAGAGTAAACAGATATATTATATAAGTTCATGTTATGTATCTTTGTGATTGTTATAATGGCGCACAAGTAAAATGTTTATTTTTTGTTGTTGTTCAGTAAAAATATTTCCTTTTATTTTTTTTAGATTTGTATTATTTATTAAGATAATTTTATTCTAGTCATTTTAAAAATCAAAAGGATTGTCGAGATATAGTTAAGGTAATAATGTATTTATTATAACAGTAAAGGAAGCTGAATTGCGTCACATGTACCTACAAAAGAAATACATATGTACCTATATGTTGCATATGTATAATTTTAATTGATTTGTAGATATTGAAAATATAAAACAAAAAAGTCTTGTTACTGTTCGTTTACAACGTTTTCAACGTTTTACATCAGTTTTTACTTTCTAGTAGGTAATGCAACGCGTGTGGTATTATTTCATAGTTTATGCTTCTGATTAATATCTAGAATATTAAAGATTCGAAAATATATTTTTAGGTAAGCACTTGTAATCTGTTAAACGGAATTTATAAAATTTTGGAATTTTTGACTGTTAAAAATCAAATAAAAAAATACCTTTATAAAAGATAATGGAATGTTTCATTCAATTTAATAAATATTCAGAGCACCAAAAGAGGTGCAATAATGACGTAATGCATTCATTGATCTTGTTAACAAATAGATTTTTTTTAGTCTTTTACTTATTGCCACGACCATTCATACTTAAGTTTATGGGCGATTACAAAGGTATTAAATCTAGTCTCATGAATCTTACAAATATGATGATAGTATAAAAAAATGTATTTTTTTTTATTTCAAAATGTATTTCTGGACTTTACACCCATTTTGAAAAGAGAATTTATTGTACCTTAGTCGCTTTGATTGTGAAGAGAGTGTATAACTCAATTTGGGCAAACTTTTGTCTTGAATCTCTGCACAGCCAAAGCGATGTTATATTTCACATAAAAATCATAAATTTAAAAGGATAATTAGGACCGTTAAATTTTATATTACGTTTGCACCTAATACTAAAGTCAGCGTGTTCCGATGACTCAGTGTAAATAGGATTTCAGCTGATTATATGAAATGGTCAATGGTTCAACACTGACTTTTAAATTGAAGATGTAAAATGTCTTATTGAATTAGCATTCGATAGTTCTTTCTTCCAAATTTTAAACTTCCTTTTAGCTATTCTATAAAAATAACATTTTACTCTTATCTTTTATAAGTTTATAATGTTAGAACGAGGTCTTTACTATGCTCTTGTTCTTGTGTACACTACTGACTATTGGTACTGGTTTTCTTCTATAATTCCATGTATTTGTTTTTCAAGACAATTGTAATTAATAATAATTAGCTTTTCTACTATAGCAGCCAATTGATTGAGTTAACTTATCCTGTATAAATTAACTACGATATTAAAGTAAAACGTATTAATGGTGCTTTAATATCATTACGTTGGATCTTAAATCCAAATTAAGATCCATATTTATGTATATTGTATGAAATATATAGATATTTAAAATTTTTTATTAAATTAGCTCAGCTAATATTCCTGAAAGGTATTGGTTTATGTTAAGATAAATCACTATAATGTAAACAACTGAAAATTATAAATAAAGTTTAAAATTACATATGAATTGTTGTAATGCGTTTTTTATTTCATCGTCCATATTGACTTGGTTTGTGTCATTCGTTTGACAGCAGTTCAATAGTTATTTGTAACAAAATATATGCAGATATTTTCTTATAATTTTGTATCACGATAGTACAAAAATTAAGCAGGATTCGTCAACTTGTTCATCGAAAATAAAATTGTAGTATCAGAAATAGAACTCACAACCTACGATTTAGGCAGCCTGCCAATGTAGGCTGTTGCTGAGGCTAGCGGCTTTGTTTTTTTCAGTGACATTATTTTTTTATGTTTAACATTTTTTTGTGTTTACAATTACAATAATTTTTTTATTGTGCATAAAGTTCATTAAAAATAAATTCGCTCAGTTAAAAGCTACGTATTATTTTGATATCGAATAGAAGCTTCACGTATCTAGAGAATGCTAGATTATTTTTAATATTTTTAAAGTGTTATTCCACAATTAGGAAAGAAAAATACTTATTTTAGAAAGCCAGTAGGCGCAGATTCGAGTCCCGCTACGTTAAAATTTTTATACATTTTCTAAAATAAGTATAATGCTAGATTAGTTATTTTTTCCTTCAAAATTCAATTTAATATATAAATAAATCATCTTATTACATAAATAAATTTTTATTTATAAGTTTCTTTCTATTCTCTGACTCATCTAACACTCAGCAATTCACACGATGCTGTCGATTTTTCATATTTATATTTGATAAAAAATTTTTATTTGGTAAGCATTTAATTTTGTATATAATTGCAAAATTTAGGCTCATGTGCAAAAGCAATATCATAAATATACATTATTTTTTCGCAAATATGAAGTATTTACATCGTTCAGTGTACAACATTCAGTGTAGAAGAAATCATTCTGGATTTCAAAAATCAAGAAAAATATAAAATAAATATTTTTTATTCAACTAGCGGCTAGGCTAGGCGACTGCCTACTACAAAGGCACAGTGAGCCTCCGCCACCTGAGAGTTCCGCCACTTAACACGCAATGCCTCCAGAATCCTCAGGAGGGAGTGTCTTATCACTAAGTTCCCTACCCTGCTGTGTGCGGGATACAGCGTGAAGCTGGTTTTTTTTAAATTCGATAATAGGTGCTATCACATATACCTCTTTATATTTTTCAATAGTTTTTTGTAAATGCAATGACAAAACAAGATATTGATGTATTGAGACATTCCTTTAATTGGCAAAATGTTCGTGTACTTTGTAACCTGGTTACGAAAACACGTTGCGCGTCATCGAAACTCAATTTACTTGAAATGATAATTTAGGTAAACAACTGTAGATAATTGTATATAATATATGAATATATTTTCTTCTATATAAAAATTATTTCTTGTATAAGAAGTTCTTTTCAGCGGAAAGAGGGAAACGGTGTGTCTTAGCACTAGGTTCCAGTTTCCCTCTGCTTACGCTAATATGTGTTAAAAATAAAAAACCAAAAATAATTCAGTAATTTCATTGCTCCATAATTCTGGCAGGTAGAGAAATCCAAGTCAGGATACTCTCTGTTACACTTTACGCCCAAAACGAGAGATAACGTTGATTGGCGGAGCTCAACGCCGTTCTTTGCAAGAGAGATCGAATCCATTAATGATCACGTTCGAATTCAGCCTATTGTGCCATGATGGCCTTTTAGTAGTAACTTGTGCTGCAAAGTTATTTGCGATATGACAGTATATAGTGTAATGAATTGCATCTTAAGAAAAATGTCTTAACTTAAGAAATGCATTTAATTATTAGGTTACTATTATTTTCAGCTAATTGCCATAATATATGGAAATATGGAGTTAGATTTTAGATTATAGTTGAACATTATTGAAAACATCGTCGTGTACGCGATGATTGCAGCTTTATTAATGGAATTGTATTTAGATAATAAGTACTGCAAAACGGCTTTTATTTGTCAACTTGTCAGATTTATTCTTTGTGTTATCTTTGTTTTTATGTATTTATTTTATTTAAATATGATTAAAATCGTTAAAAAAATATTAAATTATAGTAAAAACTATACTATTATGTTACAATGATGGACTAAAATTCTGTAAGTTTATAATATAGTAGTAGGTATATGTTTTGTATTGAAAGACAATGTATGTAATTAATATGATTAAAGCTATGTTGTCTTTAATATTTGAATATAAATTAACTTTTTTGTATAGAATCACATTGCATTGTTCTTGTTGTAGAACTTATTATGTAATGAAACTTGTTTCTGAAAAACGTTTCATTAATTTTATATTATGTTACTGACTACTTTTAATCATAATTAAAAACTTTAAATTTATTTTTACTTCATAATATCAATAATATTTTGTATTAAAAAAGGGGTATAAAAATAAAATTCATATTTAATTTTAATGTACACAATTTATTCATATCGTATAGTGTTTCTTATACAAAGGTAATAAATTGTAAAATCCTCTTTCACGATCCAATAAATAAATACTTAGTATAGACTCCTTCAGTCCTATCACATGCCCTTTGGGCAATATTAGGAGTGTAACTTACAATACGTCGAATACTTCCGATCTAGCCTTCCTAGGATTGATACATAGTCCCCAACCATGGACTCTACTCGATAACGAGACTCAGGACAAATATATGAGTGAGAACGCCATGCGTTTCATTCCTTTAAAAATCTTAAAATATCGCGATTCAATCGCAGCGACTGCTCATGGTAAGGGCCGGGGCCATTTTTCTAACAAATGTACAAAAATATTATTTAAAGGTAGCTTTAAGGTAGGTATGTATTGTCAAAGGCACTGGTACTCTCATCCTGATACTCTGCACGATAGGATTCATATTCTTAAAAATAGTTTGCGATTTCTTGACAGCTAGAGGATCTATCATACAATTTTTTTTGGTTTGGAACATAACAGGCATTCCGATCGAGAAAGACTATACATTAACATAAATAAACATCTAAGTTGGACTTAAAACTACTACTTAGAACTAACTTATAAGAAAAATAGTCTTTAGCCATCGATTTTCACTATCGAGTCTTCGAATAGATGAAACAGATCTACTGCGCTTATATTACACATTATACATAGCTCAACCACTAAAAATGCATTTTTTTAAATCTATCACTGAGTAGATAAGTTTTATCTGCTCGAAAAGTCTGCAAACCGAACATTAGTCTCATACATTAGACAGGGTCCACGCGCGCGTCGACCAATGCGGCCATCTCTACCCAACTACTAGGAAGGATTCATTAATTAGGCGTTGCGACTTAGTCGCTTACAGCTGCACAATATTATACAATATATAAATCATCTCTTTACAATCGTGGTAACTTCTAGGGAGGGGCGAGACAGTTTGTACGAACATATCGACACGCGCTCGCGGGACCAGCCGCGACTGAGCAGACACCAAACGATCCAACACCACAGAACCAAGTAGTATTCTCTGCTCTTAAGAAATTAGAGCGTTCTGACCGCGAAGACAGGCAGAATGCTCGAAACATTAAAACACATTGATAGAAATAGACGAGAGCATTCGCTTGGTGTGAACCCAGCTTAGCAGTGCTGCGCGGTCCAGGCGCAGGCGCAGGCGGGCGTCCCCTCGGCGGGGGCGGGCTCAATGCTCGAGACCGCGCGTCTTGTTTTGGTGCATCATGTTCTTTAACGTCGCCACCTCGGTAGCGAGTCGGGCGAGCTCCGCCTTTAAGTGGGCGTCCTCCTCCTCCGCTTCAGATCTCGGCGGTCTGTACTCTGCGCCGAGGGAAATTCCAGAATCTCTCTCGTCACTTGAGCCCTCCCCGTCCCAGGAAGGTGAGGAACGAGGTCCGGGCTCTTGTTTGATGTGTTGCAGAGATAGGAGGGCGCTGGCAACGTCTTTGTCACCGAGATGTGACTTGTGACGCAGTTTGAGGGGCAGGCAATTATTTTCTGGGGCATACTGCTCAGTTGTTTCATCTCCGGAGCCGGAGAGGGATGATAGTTCATATGGCGAAGGGGCTCGGCGAGATCTGGAGAGATTGAGAACGGAACCGGGTGGTTCATAATGTGCAGGGTGAGGGTAGTAAGCTTCAGGTGCTGGGAGTCTTTCTTGATATGGCTCTGGAGCACGTTGTGGTGGAGGAGACGGCGGTGACGCTGGGGGCACCGGTGGTGGTGGAGGTGGTGCAGGTGGAAAGAGCGCACCGCCTGATAGTTTACTTCTCTTTGTTACACACAAAACTTGATCGCATGTTGGGAGGGTTGCCAACACTTGATCGATGCTAATAAGGTTTTCTCCACAAATGCCGTATTTCTCTTTAATTGCATCTAACTGCGCCTTCAGTACATGATTTTCCTTTGAGAGTTCAACAACACGTTGTTCCAAAACCATGTCGTTGAAGCGACGTTTTTCACGGGAGCGTTTAGCGGCTTCGTTGTTACGCCGCCTGCGGTCCCAGTATCCATCATCCTTTTTGTTATCGGGAATAAATTCCCTTTGCTTACGTTGTCCAAAGAACTCCTTCCTCTTAGAAAAATCATAGTTGCCATAATCATGAGGATCTCCAGGGCTGCCGTTAGAGGGGCAGCTGGGTGGTTGGTCCATGGGGAAGTGTGGTGAGACAGAGAGTCTCGCGCGTGGTGGTGGAGGCACGCGGGACGGTGTCGGCGACGGGCCGAGGGCAGCGCCCGCACCCGCGCTCAGCAGCTGCTGCTGACTCAGTATGAACTCGGCGACCATGTTTCGGCGGACGACGCCTTGTCCGCACGGATCTTCAGTGTGGTTCTGCAACAAATAAAACATTACGTTAGTATACCGTTGCAATTTTCTAAATAGCCTTACAAAATATGCTTGCAAAAATGCTGTCGCAAGTTCCTGCGCAACTTTGCACGTGGTTCACCTTTGTGTAACCACATTGCCACATTAAGATTTTTTTATACCCTTTACATTAAATCGCATTAATAAGTCACGTTTCCTAACCTCATGTTCTGTTACATGAATCGTTTGCAAGTGCGGCAGGATACAATGGCAGAGTTGCTATCTCTTTAAATATTTAATAGAGGTGTATTCAATTTAAAAGGCAAACGAGGGTTTCCAGAGCATACATAAACTATTTAGTGCGAAATGAAGTCAAAAACCATGCCCGCGTACATGTGACGAGAATTTACGAAATGCTTAACTAAGCGAAATGCGTAATAATCTAGTTTCGGAACAATAATGTTTAGTTTTCGCAATAGTCACGATGGTAACGACGTGGGCCGGCGAAGCAAAGCTCAGCATTCGATAGATTAATATTATTTTATCGATGCATCATCGGTACAATGTCGATGACCTTTGCATAAAACTGCCTCCTAAATTCGTCTCGCACAAACGTATTTCACTTCTATACTGAATTTCCTATCGATTATATTTAAAATAAACAACGACAGGAAGTTTGGCAAAAAACGTCTTAAAGCATTGTTATCAATCGAGGATAACAATGAAAGAATGAATCCTAAGTACCTATTGTGGCAAAGTCGTAAAACTAGTTAGCCTTTTTTCTAGTTGTATAAAACACGAAAAAATAAGTGGTCACGTTAACTGACACGCGGTGAACTCGCGGGCAACGTGAGAGTTCTTTCTAAATCTGATATTATGCGTTTCCGACGACATTAGCATGTGATTTTAGCTATTCCAGAGCTCCGGACACGTGCTCTCCCGCCCGTTTATACGAGATTATTCACAATTTACTCCTTATGAAATTCGAAAAAGATCATTAGACAACCTCCGAAGAATTTTAAGATGTTTTTGAACGATCTCATTGTATTCAGAAAGGTTTATATAACCATTTCCTATTCCGATCTTTGGTTTATGGAAATAAATTGGCTTAACACATTTATCAGTGGAATTAACAGTTACTTTAATACTACTTATATGTATATTTTGGTAATTTGGTGATAAATAGAACCTAAAATAGCTTTGTTTTCTTTACAATAAAAAAAAGTCTAACATTCTTAGTATTAGATGTTTTAATAAAATGTTCATATTCGTCAATTAATTTCAAGTAATATTACGTTGTTCGAAGTCACAAGGTAGCTCAGGTTTCCAACGGATTGCGGTTCGGTGTCAGTAGGCCGCTCTAGATGCGCGCGCGCACCCGTTACGGCTAACTGTTCGATTAAACCAGCTCTAATTGGTCGATGTTAGTGGGGCTCTTGTTGGCTGTCGTTTTAAAATTTTGTCTTTTTTAACTTTATCTGACTAGAGTATGATGTAATTTTTTTGTTGTTTATTAAGTTAGCAGTAACGATGATGCTAAATGGTTTTTCTGACGCATTTTTTATTTAAGAATCACAGTTACGTTATATCTATAACATGATGTGTCGATAAAACCAATAAATATAATATAAAAATGAATTAATGTTTGCGTGAAATGTGTTTTTAATTATCATACTTAAGTGTTGAAGATTAAATATAATAATGTTGCTAGGTCAATTTCAAAAAATTAATCTATTCCAATAATTATATACCATAATTAAATCATACATTTACAATGAACAATTAATAATATTATCGAATTATTTAAATACATCATATTAAAGTTTATTTATTTTAAGTAAAAGTAAATTTTGAAATATTATCACTCATTGAGTTTGATGCTTTCACGGTCCTCAAAATAACTGCTCTATTTAAACCTAAAAAAGTATCCGTTAGGTGACGGTTGGCGGCACAAACGGTTAAACACTGCCTTAATGAGTAACGGACAGTACAAAAAGAATATTGATTCAATTATTATTACATAAGAAAATTACATTTATGTTTTGATGTGTTGAAATAATTTCCCGCCATTTTCATGTCTGACTTTGACGTTTCAGGAAAATAGATAACGTCAAATGTGTCACAGTATACCTACTGTTTATTAGAAAAATATTAGTTAAGTTATTAAATTGACTTGATAAAAAGAAATTAATTTATATTTATTAAGAAACAAAAAAAAAACTATAACAACAAAATGACGAAACTAATTACAAGAGTTATTAAATACGTTGAATCCGATATTGGCGTCGCGTCTAACGGTGATACAACAATCGGCAATTGGACAGTTATAGCTAATCATGTACTTTCGTTTAACCGTTAGCCAAAAACTGGCACTATACGGTACCACGCTTTTTATGCTCATCTCGTCTAAAACTCGTTATGAAATTTGTATTTCGTCACCGGCGCCAAGGTTGGGTTGGGCAACGCTGTTACAAACTTTGCCGTATCGTGTCAGTATTATCTTTATGCATTTTATTATGCGTTTTACGATGCAAATTCAAATATATATATTTTTCTCCGTTTTTCTGTATTAAAAAAATAATTTTATAAATTTAAAAATATATAAAGTTATTTTTATAACGTAGATAGACATTTCCAGCGATCCGATTGAGCTAGGTTATGTTCTAGCGACCTTCGCAATGAACTACTGTAAGTATATACACACGCGGACGGCTCACGTTGCCCGCTCAAGAACCGGTCACGTGTGTGGGGGGCATCATTGAACAAAGGTATTATACTAAAAGTGTACAACAAATATTATATTTGTAAAAAAAACTTGGACTGACTAAACTTAAATATAGCAAATATATATAGGTAACCTTTAACTTGTCATATCGAAACGACTTTCTTGTCTTTAGGAAAAAAAAATATTATCGCTTTTGATAATTAATATATAAATAACCACGTAATTCTGAATATATTTCTGACTCACTGATAAAGCACAAGACATTGTTAACGTCTTACGCAATTGTTTAATGAGTACCAACAGACACTCTATGACCCATCTCATTTTTATTCTCTAATTACGCAATTCTGCGTCAAGATAATAAAAAATATAAGATTATTTTAAGCCAAATGCTAACTGTATATATTGTACTTCTTTAAATCTTCAATTTTACGTATGTCACAATAACACTGTCATAGAGGTCGTATTATAGTTGGAATTGTATATGTAAATGTTTCTTTTTGTAAGTTAATTTTTTATTGTAATCAAACAATTCTGAATGCAGTTTTGTAACTGATGTACCCTTTGTGGTAAAATAGGTTATTTTATTGTATAATATTAATTCATTATAATAAGGCTAAGATGGAGGCATTCCATGACTTGCTTTTACTGGACAAAAAATTAAAGTACGTTTAGTAACGAGTGACAAATTATGAAGAGTTTAAAAATAAACCAACAAAGGACTACGTCACGGCGTTGGCAGCCTCCATCGCATAACGTTATACCTAACTTGTTTCTATTCAAAATAATTCGATCAAAACTGATTTTCCTCATGTTGGAACCAATCAAAGTTTGACATTACTTACAGATAATAAACAGGTTACAGATAATAAAAGTCAGGAATTAGGATGTCAGCGGAGCACAATGAGTGAGCGGATAGTCGATCTGCGGATCATTTCAGTTGTCCTGCACGTGTCCGTGCGGCGGTCACGCGGCCCCTGACACGTGCACTTGAACTCACGTTGCTTGCGTAACATCGCACGTTCTTCTCCAAACCGTTATATAAAACAACGTGATCCACGGAAGCTAATTATCGTTCTTGATCAATCGGACACAAGGATACGGCGATTCTAATTTTATCTGTTGTTCTTTAATGTGTTATTGGTTATTTATTATCTGTATGTTAACGACGAATGTCCATTAATTAATGTGTACTTATATTTTTTTGTCAGTTTTGCCTGATAAATTAGTTTAAATATAATCATCCAAAATAAACATACTTTCGTACGTTTTAATGCGCGCATTATTGTTGCTCTTGACCTACTCAAGACAATTACTAACTCACATAAATGTTCATAGACAATATCAGCCATCTTGGAAAAAGTAGAGAAAGTAGTACAGTGGTAACTTTCCACACGTTTGCCGCTATTGCACGAGAGAAGTAGGCCGGCCGCCATCTTTCATTTGACATTTTACTGTCTTGCAAAGCTATTTACTTTTAAAACAATGCAAATTCTTAGTTTTATTCAAGTTTACTTTAATTTTAATAATAGTAATGGATCGGGTTCACGGTCAGCAATCTACGTTATTATGTATAATGCTTTAAATGAATTTTCAAGATTAAAATATTTAAAATATATTCATATAATTATATTATTTATTAACGTATTGTACTAAGAATCCTTCCGATAATAATTCAATTCAGCCTTACGTCGGGAATTACAAAAAGGTCGCATTTTTGGATGAGTATCAAACATTTTTCTGCTGAAAAACTGCGTATACTTGACCGATATTTGTATTCGCATTTAACGAAGGCCTAATTAAAGAACATGCTATTTCGGGGATGGCCTCTCGGGCTCCCGATAGTAGTTTGGTGTCAAGGTTGCCTCTCGTGACTCCTCGCGCGTTATCGGTGATATAAAATGTGCCAAGGCTCTCTCCCTAAATGTTCCGGCAGCGGATTTCCCTATCTGATAAAAATAATCCTTTAACAAATACGTTGTTTGGACGAGACAAAGACAAACCTACTCGCGCCGACCTTGCTCTACACAGTTAATTGCTACATTATTAAGAAACGCTTAACCTATTTTCATGTACTAGATTCAACTAATTTAGCACTTCACCTCAGTTCCTTACGTAACACGATCGTTTTGCTTCTAGGAAGTATTGTAAACAGAGCCAACATCTTAATGACTTAGAATTTCCTTTCCTGCTCATTATATGTTATTGTTCTGTGTAATCTACATACGTTAATGTTTGGCGCTTGTATCGGTGAACCAGTTTCGCTATGACTCATTGGGCATTCCCGTTAATATTTACGTTGTAGGTACTACTACTTCCGTGAATTAAAATGATAAGGAAGTATGATGGTTTTCACCGGAAGGTCATGATTTCTGAGGAGGCTTTGTTTTCGAGGGTTTCCGTCAGCTTCCTTCTAAGAATTGCATCTTATTAGTCCAGTTTTGGGACCAAAGGTACGTCACATATTGAACTACTTAGTGGCAATTGGTGTTATACTCACGTGTGCCAGTAAGTAGGTTACAGTTACGCGAGCGAGCGAGATAAAAAAATAGGTCAAGTTATCTTTGCTTGTCCTCGTACCGATGAAATTATCGTCGGCCGTTGTTATTGCGCGTGAAAAAAATGTAGATTACGTAACATTATTTTATTATGGACGATGATGTACGCGTTTTTTTTGTTTTGGTTACAATCTATTTTCGTATGCTCTTATAATAATATAAATAATTATTATATTATATAAGTCCAAATATATAAATATACTTTAGTGATTAATTTGCTAGAAACTTCAATTCCACCTTATCGACGAGTATCAAAACAAAATTGGCAACATTGTAATCAACACAAATAGTTACATGATTTCATCGCTGTTTTAAATTAAAGAAAAAAACAGATTCGCCAGATTCAAAAACTACCAACCATACATACAAATAAAAATGAATATTAAGATTCATAGTAACATATATAGCACTAGTCATGGTGCACGAATAAATGCATACGGGCGGCCTCACGCTCTTGTAATACCTTCCGGATGACCTTGCTTTTTACTTCCTGTATTACATCACTAGCGTACACTTAATGCACTTTATTCTTGAACACTTCTTTGTCCTACTATTATTAGAGTGCGGGAAACAAGTTAGAAATACTAAGTCTGGTCTAGATCTGTTAACTATAGTTTAAACGTTGGTTCGCTAGTCTGTGTAGTGTTGCATATTGCGCAATCCCGCCCTAGGGACGTTGCGTCATACGTAGATAGCTAACTGACCTTTACACGATCGATTCATGTATCGTGTTTGTTTAACGGTTGGTTGGAATTGTATTAATTTTTTATTTATAATTACTTTCTAATATATTTCAAATAATTTCACTAGAAATGACGATAATTCTTTTCTTGGACCATTGAAGCCTACTATTATAATATTTTCCATATTATATCTTTACATAATAAAAGTACGTACAATGAATATGTACTCTAGTTCCGTACATCCGTAGCGAGTGCACGCCGGTCGCCGGATTACAACCTTGAACCAGTTGTGTAAGCTAAGCACTCACAATGGCTTACGAAAGCAGTGCCAGGCGCCGCTTACGACATAGCAAATTACTCGATTGCAATTGTGGCCCCATGTACTTACATTTATAAATATTACTTGTGTGGGAGAAAATCTAAATTTATTTGTAAAGAAAATAGTTTTAAATAAATTTTATTTTTATTTAATTTTGGAGGGAGATAAAAAATATTTTTGTTAAATTATTAAAAAAATAAATAAAAAGAATCAATAAAAGACAAAGGAACATTTAAATAAGATAACAATGAAAATACAAAAGATGTAAATAATAAATATTATAAACAAAGATAAAATACGAAAACAGTAGAAACAGGGTGTTCACAAAGAAAACTAGATTAAAAATAGCCAAAATAGTTCGGAAGTGGAGTTATTTAGAATGATAAATGCTAAAATCTTTTGGCACGAGACGTAGCGGGCATGAGTAAACAAATTTTTAACATCGAAGTCAATGACACTATACAAACATTTCTATGAAACGGCGAACTCGATGATGAGTTCAACTCAAACAATTTATTAGTCATTGAAATATATTGAAATACAGTGGAAAGCCAAGTTAAAATTTTCAGTGATTCAGATTAGTCTAAATTTGATTTGATAATAGATATTACAAATGCGCATTTCACTGCGATAACTTTCGTTCTCATTTAATTTTTACACATAAATATTTATTTGTTTATTCCATTAATCTCTAATAAGAATTTTACTAAAGAAAATTTTCTTCTGAAATATTTTTCAAAAATTAAATTAATTAAAATATTTTGTGGAAATAAAAAATACGATTTTGAGAATCTAATACCTAATAAGAATCTTATTTAAAATTATTATATTTAAATCAGAAAATATCTTATGAGAATCTATTACAAAAATAGTTACATTCTAGAAATTAATTTAAGAAGACATTAAAATGAAAACCAAATAAAGAAATAAACTAAACCATATCAAAGTTATTTAGCATTATTAGTACCATAAATCTAAATAAAAAATACTTACAAAAATATTTGCGGTAATATTGCACTCCTTATCCGGAATTATCCAAATAACGAAAATGTCATAATATCACAAAAACAGCAAATCACAAATAACGTCTTGGGGGTAGTTTTCAAAAAAGTATATAAAATGTTTAAAAAATTCACTTGCAATCACGTCCAAATGAATTTGCTACTATCACAATGTTATGATGAAATTCACGAACGGCGTAGTACTCCAGTTACTTGGGCTCGTCTAACCTCAGCGAAGTCTAGAGTGCGACTAATTTTTGTAGTGGGGTCGGCCGACTCACGGCTGGCGCGCACACTAGCGCACCGCGCGCATGTGTGCGTGGAGTGCGCGTGTGTGCGTGCGCGCGTCTGTGTGGTATTTACGTAACCCGACAGT
Organism: Heliconius numata; assembly: GCA_016802625.1. NCBI lineage: Eukaryota > Metazoa > Arthropoda > Insecta > Lepidoptera > Nymphalidae > Heliconius > Heliconius numata. Next base: position 1,917,927 of record JAEBDU010000010.1, on the reverse strand, counting down.
GTGTAATCACTTCAGTCGGCGCTATTGAGTCAATTTAGTGTCCGATTTTTTAGCCTAACGCGATTGAGTCATATATTTGTGGCGTTCTGCTTCTACGAAGTCGAAGTCTAATCTATTGATAACCGTTCGTTTTGGATACAATGGCGTAATTAATTTGAATGTGACCAAATTTTTGACAACTCCAATCCGATCTGGCCAATTTTTCGCTCGTTTGTAATCTATCGGTTGACGTAAAAACTTTAATTTGTGTGTCTTAACTGCTAGTGGTATAATATTTCTTTTGAATTGTTTCAGCGAATTATCTGTAATATCTAGATCGGCGTTGCCTGTAACTAATTTTGAATACTAAATTTCTTAAAAGAAAAGATAATTTTGTAATTTTTTCAGCAGTTCTTTATACGTTTTAAACTTTCCATTGCAAAGTAGGAATTGCGTGCCTTGTTTCTTAGGAATCTATTGAAATATGCGGAAAATGACTTATTACGTCTCGCATAAAGTATTTCTGTGGTATAATTTAGATGTATTTACCATCTTTTATTTTTATGTTTAGTTTAATGCGTTAAAATTCTCACGGCAACTGGTTTATCAATCAATCGAAGTAACAGTGAACTTAGTTACATTTTTAGTAGTTTTTTAATTAATTATATTAATTATCTGTACTACTTTTTGTCTTATTTTGTTTGTATTCATACTGTAAATTTTAAATAATCATGTTAATTAAGTTATTTATGTTTATATAATTTATAAATGATTAAATTTAATTTTCTTTTCGTGATGATGATCATTAATGAATTAATTAATCAGTCAGATGGAAAATTCTTTAGAGTAGGCTTGGAACTCATAACCGTATAGTTATAACAAAACTTACAACTGCGCGATAATAAAATGTTACATAATATATTCTATAAAAATATTTATATATACTTTTAGCATTTCAGTACACGCTGTATGTTTTGAAACAGTGAAATGAAGAGGGAGCCACTAATTAGATTTGCAATGCGTATTGCCTTTCTGTTTACAGAATTCTCCGAATGTGATTGCGGTGGTTGTGTGTTCGATTCCCACTGGGGGGAAAAGAGTCTATTTTTATTTCTTCTTTCTTTTCTGGCAACAAGACCAATCGCGGGATTGAGTTTCGCTACTTTATGTACTTTGTTTTGAAAATTTTACGGTGCGTGCACGATAGAGCCTCCCCTCTGCCTTTTATTATACCCCTCTGCCTTTGTCTTCTTACCAAAGAGAGGAAATGAAATAAAAATAATTACGAAAAAGAAATCGAACTCCCAACCATCGCGTATACAATCAACCAGAGTTAGATTCACTTCAAAGCCACTTAGTAACAAAAAAAAACATTTATATAGAGATGAATTCACTTATATTCAGATTCGATGATAAGTTATAAGTTTTCCGCGAATGTCAAGGTCGCGGCACTCACGTGTGGAATATCTGAGTGAAGCAACGAAGCAGAGAGCCAAACTAACTATGGACGTTTATCATACAACGGTAATGGCTGTAAATTTTCAGTATATTTATATATGTAATAGAATAGGTAGCTAAATAGAATAGTTTTTGTCTGTTTGTTGTTTTATTGTCTGTGCTGATATTGATTGAGTTTTCAGTTAAATATTTTTAAATTTTTAGGCATTTTTGTGTTATGGAGTTGATCTAATAAATGTCAGTGTCAGGTGGTGGAGCTTAATATCGCACTTTATTGAGAAATTCTCTATTCGCCAATTACGTCAATAATAATAATTGGGTGTAATATACACACATATAATAATAATATATTATATTTTTTATTAACTTTACGTGGTAGACCGCATATACCAAGATAGGCAGGAAGGAACCTAACCTTCATACCAGAGTGAGAAAATGAAAATAATTAATTTATTTTTTTCCCCGTAGTGGAGATCTATATACGAGTATAGATAGTTATATAGGCTATTTTAATAAGTTAACATTATATTATGCGTTTTTGGTTGAAAATTGCAATATCTTGATTAACATTTTAATTTACTAAGTATACCTATATATGGACTTGAAAAAGTATGGTTTAAAAATTTGCAATCTCGTGTCAGATCCACGTGATAGAATGGAATAAAAAGTCATATAAAAACAAAACATAACATTTAATGTAATATATATTTTCATAAAAATTACCATTATTCCATATTGTTGATAGTTGCTTTGTAAATAAGAAACATAAAACTAATGTATCTTGTTATATGCACGTGCCTTTACTTATCATACTCTGAAATCTTTTATATTTTGTTTTATTTTAAGTTGCAATTCGAGCGAAGAAACTGCCTTGCATTCCATAGGTTCACCGTGGGGATGCCAGACCCATTGCGTTGCAGGGTGAGGAGCTCAGAGCAGTCCTGGGGCTTCAGATCCTGTGGTGGAGTGTGGGCTTAATATAAACTGAAGGATATTATAACTTTGATTAAGTCTCTCTGTTAATGACAACATATATAAATAATATTGTAATGCCAAAGGAATAGTCTTCAGTTTTCCACCTGTGTAGAGATATTTGGAACAGGATATTAAAAGAAATTATAGGAAGATTATAAAATTTACCGGAAATAACCCCAAACCTCCCCAGGTAGAGGTAAAAAGTAGTAATATATCACGTGTATTTATATTTCCAGGTTCCCAAGAATATTACCTAAATAATGTTTATGTTTTAATACAAATGTTTTTCCCATGATTACACATTTTATGCCAGTCAAAAATAATCTGCAACCTTTTTGCTAAGACATTTTTTTATCATGGGCCTTAATTTTGTAGAATAAAATTAGATAATACTTTATAGGTTATTTTTAAAAAATCAAGATACTTTGAATGTTTGTTCTTTTTTTTCTAAATCAATATTTTTTTAATTACTTTCAGATCATCTATTTCTGTCTATATGAGCATCGATGTTATCACTTTCATTATACGAGTATATTCAAAATCTAAAAGTATACCTAAATTCAGTTTAAAATAACAAAAAGTATAGTACATATGTACTTGCATTTTTTCAACCTTCAAGAGTTTGTGCGACATCGCAATAAGGGAAAAAAAACACGTTATATAAGCCTCGTGGCTTGAACAACACTTTTTTTTTATAGAAATATATTTTACAGAATATGAATTTAGTAGAATATTTCATAACCTTGGTTTTATAAATTTTGTATATATTTCATATTATGTTATGTAAGTAAAGTGGGCTTTACATCAAAACATATAAAAAAGTAAATACTTGCTAATTATTAAAAATAATATTAATATTAGCTTGTAGGAAAAATTATGAAAGGGAAGGAGCATTCAGAGTTTTCTTCGCCAGTTTTCTTCTTCAGATTTTTTTTACTGCTTTCAAAAGTAAAGGGTAATTCCTAATAAACTAATTACTACTTAAGTTGTAAAATCTCCTTGTGCATATTCATCATCAACAATCTATCCTCGTCTATTGCTTAATACAGACTTTTGTATTCAAATTAATATTTTTATTAGAAGAAAATTTTATGAAAGTAAATTAAACAAAGTAATTGTATTGTTAATCAATGCAATATACAACAAAGCAGTATGACTTGAGACTCCTTGGATTAATAACAAGTGAACTTTTAGGACTTTTTTAAAATATAAGTGTTCATGAAATGTATGACAACGTTAGTATGCATAACGGAATGTCTTGTCTTTCATTAGGTAGAGAGAAGCTCAGACAGTAAAGGTGAGCGTTAATGTGCATAAAAGGGGCACTTCCACCTATACTTGGGTACCCGGCCGAGTGCAGCAGTGGACGCTCTTGCCTCTGACGACATCCTCTCAAGCAGCCTCTTCCCTACCCAACCGGTGTCGATGTAAAGGCCAATAGGGCCAACAGCGTCAGCGAAAACAAAATCTATATTTGGGTAGCAAGTCCCCGGTAATGCTATGAGCTCCTCATCCTGCAGCTACCCTCACACACCCGCGCTGTGAATCAATGAGATGCTAAGTTGTTTCTTCTTTGTAGCTGTAGGTGCTAAAGCGTGAAGCTATAAATAGGAAATACAGGCTATAAGACGACACTATTCATAAGACAAACAATAATAATATTAGTTAAATATCTTATAACAAAAAGGTCTCCTTCACATTTAGTACTTACATCACATATATTCAGGTATGTATTGCAGATGATGAATAAAACATAATTTTGATTTTATTTCCTAGAATACATGTATCATGAAATTCAAATATAGCAAAAACTAAATTTTTAACATATGGCCTACATCGCTTTGTTTTGACTGTAAGTAGATTTATTTATGATATTGTATACATTATTTTATCTTCAGGATCCTGCAGAAAGTGGGGAATGGCAGTTTCTTAACATTAGGTTCCCAGGTCCAGGATACAGTGTGAAGCTAAAAAAATATAATAATAAAATCGTTACTAGTTCATACTGTTCATAGTGGAGAACAGATTAGCTAGACTAGCTTTTTGTCTATTCTGTTCTACCTATCTATTTATCTATCTATGGATCTAGTATGTAAAAGAATACAAATTATTAAAACTATAGATATAGAAAATAGTTTAATATCCAACACGTGAATGGTTGCATAATGAGTTCAGCCATTAAATACCACGTGCTATAATTACCATGGCATTGCCACGTAGTAGGTACTTGTAGTTAATCGTTAAGTCTACTACGATCTACAATTGAAAGAGGTAGGCTAGTGTTAAGACACTATCTTCTCTCTACTCTACTTCTGAAGCTCAATTAAAAAATGAATAAAACGAATAATTTATAATATATTTTTCGGAACACAATATTTACCTACTATCCGTGTTTCTATATCAAAGAAAAACGCGGTCAAGAACACGATAAGAATTTTATTAATGCAAAATATCATTTATTAGGTTAAATCATATTGTAATATTTGATTGTCGTTATCATTTTAATGGATGGACAGAAGTTATTATTTTATATTATTTTAGTTGACTGAAAAGTGACAAAGGGATTTTTTTTATTTTACTCCAAATCTTTAAACTTTGTTGTTCCAATCTCTACTAATAAAATAATTTATAATGGGTATTATAAGTTTTATTTCTTGTCACTATGGGAATAATGATAATGATAAATCATTGTTTAGTGATGGTGGAACTCAACACCGCGTTTCTTTTTGAGTGTGAAAATAGAAACAATTAATTCCCATAGTGCTTACAGTTAGACGGTCTACGATTGAGAAATGTATTAGCTAATATAGAGACAAAATATCTATAAATATTAGCTTCATGATTTTTCCGTCAAGCAACAAGGTATTCAGAAGGAACATAGTGTTAAGACACTCCGTTTCCCACTTTCCCATGAACTTTTCCAGATGCCAGATTGAAGAATTGAAAATATTAATAAATAATCTTAATTGTGAACTTCGCCTTATAACACTGTTATATTGTTTATTTAATACATTTTTTAATACTTTCACGTTATCATTTAAATTCAATAGTTCTACAATAATGTATACAACCTTGTTTTTTTATAATTTCGCATTAATTATAGATAAAATAATTAAAACGAAGACCCTCGACTGTTATCAGCTTAAATAATAACTTCCTATTCGATAATATTTGTTTTTGAAGCCAACCTCTTTGAGTATAAATGGTATTTTTAATGATTTAATAAGTTTTATTTTATAAAAAAGGTAAATGAAAAAAAAAAAAACAAATGTTTAATTTTAATTTGAAATCAAAATCAATAAATGACAGGTATTTTAAAGTATAATATTACAAAATAAAAAACTAAAGTAAGCTTTTTTTTAGCCTCGCGCTGTATCTCATATATAGCAGGGTCGAAATCTATGAACGAAAACGACATCTCAAGATCGATCTCACAGTTGAGAGCAATTTATAAATAGTTTCATTGGATCTTAGTTATTTCTTTTTCACAGTGCAGGCGAAGCCGCAGATGAAAGACAGTTTTTATCAAAAACAGTTCAAATAATAACTTGAATGACATCTAATATCAAAATCAATATTACAAAGTAGACAATTACTATGAAATACAATATATAAAAATTATGTAAACATATTTTGTATATATTTACTAAGTTTCTTTGTCCATTGAATCGTGTTGACAATGTGTATTTGTTTATCATCATAATAGTATTCGCATAGGAATTTGTGAAAGACTTATTTTTAATTATCTATCAATCGGTTTTTATAAGTGTTTGAATGAGATACCAGCGACCTTAATATGGCTTCGCCCGCTTGAAGTTATTGTTATATTTATAGCTACATTATACCATTTTTTTAACTTATTTTTCATATTTTGATGTATAAACTATATTAATAAAAGGCTTCACTTAAATTCATACAGTAATTTAGATCTAGATCGAGAGACATAGTGATAAGTGATAAGTCATTATTTGTGGGATTCGAATTCACATACTCTGTTGAAAACTAACGCAATGTTTGGGTTTCTAATATTTATAATTTATCCTTTACTATATACAGTTTTATAATAAACTGTTATAAATGAATTATTAATTATTAGTAAATATTTTATTAATTCGGTAGTAAATATTTTAATTTCGCCGCACCGAACATCGACATTTACGTAACTTTCCTCAATAAATACCTTTTGATTCGGTTTTTTTATCTGACAAAATAACATTTACAAAAGTTGATGTTTTTATCCTATACAAGTGTACAGCTTACGATATGTTTCCTCGAATATTGTAACAATGAATTTTTGCGGTAAAAATAACCTACTAGCCTTTCCAAATATGCAAGCTCATTTCATCACGTAGGTAAATACATATTTGAATGATGCAATAATTAATAATTAGTATGCAAAAATATTATTATTATTAATTTTGAAAAAAAAAAGACTTTTGGTTGCTCTGACTGCAGGTTCGATTTTCATGATGAAATATTTTATTTATTATTTATTAATAATTATCCAATTAACCTTTTCCCATATGTTTTTTTATCCACGTGCGATAAATAACCACATACAAGGAAACTAAATATATATATTTAATTATATGAAGATAAAGTTCAACTAAAAGAGTATTATGTAATAAATAATAGTATAGTATCGCATCGTATCGACAATATTCAATTATAACAATCACTAAAGTGTTTGTTTCGAACCACTAATCTATTGATAACGGAGTAATGGAGTGAATCATAAAATAAAATTAGAAACATAATAAATTACGTCATTTTGTATTTTTTTGTAAAAACATATTTAATATATACAATTTTTTATTATATCTTGCTATTCTTTTCTATTTGTTCATACGTTCACTTTCTGCTGACTTCGAGCATATGAACTCAGGTTTAGAGGTAGCGGTGTTGTTTTTAGTTAGCTTTATGCTGTATCGGCAGAGGAAACCTGGGAACTCCCGTTCGTCTGCTGCTCCTCGTTAAGTTATAAAATTTATTTATTCACACATTTATAGATTATATACTATTTAATAAAGCAATATCTCTGATTTAAACAGACGCAAAACTAGACGATGGAATGTCTTGTCACCACGTTCTCTCGATTTGGTTCTCTACCCTGCTATACGAGTTAAACATGAACTGTGTCTACAGTACTGCCGATGTGTCGTGGCCGCCTTGAAATTAGGGTTTCTGAATTTTTGTGCATTGTTCACTCAGGAAAAAAATAATAAAAAGTAAAAAATATGCTAAAATCAAATATATTAATTACCTACAATCTACAGTTAGCTTCAGAACAGCCAAGACTCGACGACTGTAGCTATTGTATATATATATTTTATAGATATAGAAAATATATAAAGTATTGACCGTGCCCAATAACGTCGCTTGTTTGCAATTCATTTGTCCTTTCGTCCTTTTATTAGAAACGTGTGTGTTCGGGGCACGTACTGTCATTACATCATCATTAGTTTTATTATGTCTTTAGTTTATACCAAGGTCAATTTAGTTTTATATTAAAATAATATGTAAATATATATTTTTTAGTTTTACCTTTTATCCCACATATAGAAGGAAAGGTAGAGAAATTTTAATATTAAGACACGGCGTCCCACACATACCAATTTTACAGACACCGTGTGGGTAGCGAAACTTAACGCCGCTGTCACAAATCACAAATTGGAGGCTGGTAAGACCAGGTCTAAGAAGACACCATGTTTCAAATAAATCTCCAGAATGGTTATCAAAGTTAAAATCATCGCGTTTACATTCAGTAGGTACCTACTTGTTTTATATAGGTACCTACATATATTTAAGTTTTTATTTCTAGTAATATGTGTTATATATTGTGTAAACGATGAATCATTAGGTCCACGCGTATTTGAATTTCGACATATTTTTGTGGGAATATATATATGGATTACTGTTCAAAGCGATTGTTTTCAAGAAACTCGAGTTAAAATCACGCTACGTTAAAATTTTAATAGGTTTTCTTAAACATTATGTATTATTTTGCCTAATCTGAGTTTATCGATATAAAATCAATAATTCTCGGTAACTTTCATTCTTAAACAAAGCCTACAGAAAAATAAATAATAATAATTTAATAAAATTGTTTTGTAAAATTAATTGTTTGTATAATAATGAAAAATGGTTTTTTCTTTTGGACAAAATATAGTCAAGAAAGCATGCTTATCATACAAACATTTGTAACGGGTGGGCATCGAACCCACGGCATGTGGCCTAGCAATCAGATTCTTTATCTATTAAAACAGTAATCCATTTGTGCCATTTATGACTCACTTACATCATATTTCCGGTACATTCAATAATAAGAATAATGCTACGACGTAGCGTAGTTTTGAAGCGTGCCTAAATACTTGGCAAAGTCATCGTCATTATTTTAATTATAATTATTTCATTAAATATCTTTGATCATTGAGGCGCAGTGTGTCTTATTGTAAGTGTGACGGTTGAGGGTTTGATGTCCGATTAATGACTTATTTTTACTTACTCGCTCTGGTAATATGACGAAGTGCGTCTAAATAAAAATTGGAAAGAGAGTGACTTAACACTAGGTTCCCTCTGTCTAAAATAATGATAAATAAAATAGTATTTCTCGAAGATTCCCTTTAAATTTCATTCACTACAACGTACTTGGCACCTCCTCAGCAACATATATATTTTCTTTTAA